>OZ020221.1:13591019-14219591 GCA_963971325.1 Aphodius granarius
CTTTGCGAAATTGAATAATTTCAAAAGGGTTATCATAAACGGCATAGAATATTTCTGAATAGATATACCTAAGTTGCGATATAGCGTTTCAAGCTCTGAGATCTAAACAAATATTGAAATTTGAGCAAACTAGTCGCATTTGCGTATTGTCCGGGAGTACTGCTGTGAGTTATAATGTATTTTTGTGCCCAGTCTGTTACAATAGCTCGCAAATGTTTATTGACAACTAACCAATTTGTGGCGCTATAGAAATAAATTAAACAGCTCATAATTGGGTGCTTTGAAGCAACTGGTTTACAGGAAATTAATTAGGTACAGTCTTTATGAGGTATATAATTAGCCACTCTCGAATGAATTGCAAAGTAAACGCGCGCTATAGATATCTGAAGTCGGACGCCGCCCTTACTACTAACAGCATATCTAATTCTTGGTGCTTTTCGCCTAGAGCCTGGTTTAATGAATGCGATTAATTTTATCACAGTTTCATCAGATATGACTAAGCCTTAAGCCAAAAATCGTTTATTACACCATATGTATATACCATGCTTCATTAAAATTTTAATTATGAGTCGTGATCCTGCATATCTTTCAAATGTTTCAACCAGTAGTAATTCAAAAAACATCGCTGGTATTGCGTAAGATTATATTGAGCTCATACTGAACAAAAAAAAAAACTAGCTAATGTTGCATTTTATTTATTACTTTCACAGTTCATATTTTCTTCTTATGTATCGTTTAAATAAACACAACAGTGTTTTATACCACGCAGTTCTCAATGTTGAGTTTAACTTTGTCGTTTGATATCTCTGTTATTGCGAGCGATCGAATAATTTGGTATTAGATTTGAATTGTCATGTCATGACCTATGTGTAATGTAGGTTTGGTGCCGCTTCACCTAGTCCACTCTTGGCCCTGTGCGCTTACTTTACACCGGGAGACGTTAACCATTTCGTGTATGTTGTATGTGATATAGCTTAGAGATGATTCCATTATGTTGCAACAGTCAAAGTGTAGTAGCTCTTCAAGAATTTGCTAGTCGGATAGCGAATATCTTGGAAGAATTTTCTCGCAATTTTGCCGAAATTCCCGGTAACATGTATCTCAGCCATTACATAACTTATTTCAACGATCCTTGCATTAGTAGAAAGTCTTCAAGTACAGTGGTACCTTGAGATACGAGTTTAATGTTTATGATGTCACTGAAGCCATCTCGTATCTCGAATTATGATTCGTTTCTCAAGTCAAAAAGTCGACCTAATGATGGCTCGTATCGTATCTCAAAAAACTCGTATGTTAGGGTACTCGTATCTCAAGGTACCTCTGTACTGTCTATAGTTTTGCCCGAAGTTCTAACTTCTCTTAAAAATAAATAAATAAATAAAATATTACTGTTCTGAATGTCTGTCATACGCCAGTTACAAACATTATTCACAACAATTTTTCTCAACCGATTATGATGAATGATAAATTGATAACCCACATAATAAATAGCACACCTTGAATGTTTGTGATATTAGTGAAAACATACTGGACGATTTGCCTGTCTTAAAATATCGGTTATATTGATACCTAATTATATAGGGATTAGAGAAAAAAAAACAGAACTAAAACGTTGTCATGATACCTGTCCGCGGAAATGACTAGGTACTATTAGACCAAATGAAAGAAAATGCTTTATAGACGATAAATCACATTATGGAGTCCGCAATAATGACTCACGTATGACTGATGAAATTAGCTCTATGGTTCTAAACTACTGGACTTTTTCTTGTAGTTAAAAATATAGATATTAGTGCGCTACGATTATGGATGCCTAGTACAGTGAAAGTAAGTATATTTAATACCAAAATTATTTACATTTTGTCTTGGCGGTGCCAATGCCTAAAATTCTACTGGAACTATTTTTTCAGAAATATGTATAAGTAATATTTTCCACAATTAAAACAAAATCGATATCATAAGCAATAAAAATGACTGACGTTAGGTTATCATCCAGAGTGGTTGTGGATGCACAAAATTGAAGTATTGCACTATTGCAGTAAGTTGAAAGTGCTTAGACGCTTAAATATGTGACCGACGTAGTCGGAGAGTTGAGTGCGGTACACCCCAGATTTCTCAAATATTATAAATATACCTATAGTATTTTTTCTTTTTGTGAAAAAAGGTGGGGAACTGTGGTGGAACGCACAATATTCGGCACATAAGCATGACCTGACTATCTTAATGATGTTGATACCGAATTTTCTACTCTCAACATAGCGATTCACGGGGACCAACATCAAAATTTTCTTAAAACTTTTAAAATATATTAAATAAAATTGAAACACAACTTTTACCTTTACTTTAAGGATCGTTGTTTGCAAAAATACATTGGGAGTTAACCGATTTTCCACGCAAGCACTCATTTCATTTAATTAGTGTTTCAGAATTCAAAAACCTGTATGCAGTGGACTAGTGGCCACTGGTAAAAACAATCATAATGTAAAGTACAGAGAGTTGTCCAGTGAAAAGTCGTAAACGTAAAACTGGTTTTATATCATGTTTAACAGCGCACTAAAATGCCATCCTGCAAGCGACTTCTGCACGAATCGTGAAATTTTTCCAATATTTTTTCAGAAACCAATATCCGCCTTAGGGGTCAGATACGTGCAAAAATAACAGACATACACAATACGTATTCAGTCACAAATCATGAAATACATTTCATACGTCATTTATTGCTTTATTCGATGTATTTATCCTGTAATATCGACGTTATTATTAGGAATAGAAATTGTTTTATAAGAGTTTTCATTGCCTATTTTGTATAAATTTAAATTCATCTTTTGTATATGAAACAAGGAATATAATACCTAACCATAAAGAGAATACAAAAATATCCGGAGTGGCGCCCACCCAACTTTCCGACAACAAGTGCCTAAACACTTCCATAATTCAATTTCTTCCTATAATTCAATCAAAAGTCAGTCATAGAATACCACAATGTCATGTCATGTCACTGGCTACTGACGTTAGTCAAAATCTGCCAATTCGTAACCAAAGTGACGAAGGCTGTGGATTCTGTCTAGCTGCTTCTAAAAACGTTTATAGCGCCGAAACCGCTCATCCCATTGATCTGTAAATTACTATACGTACATATTTAAAGTCACTGGAGAATGAGCTCACATCGTTTGGTCAAAATAGGATGAATTGTCATATTGTGACCAAAAACAATCCAGTTCGTCCCCTGGTAATTCTAAATAAGTATACCAAGTATTTCAACCCAATCCGTTGCTCCGTTTGGGCGCTATCGTGTTCACAGACAGACCCACATACATACACACATAATACTGAATAGACAATGAATTTGATGTAATTATTTCTAATTTATCTATCTAGCAGATAAAACGTTTATCCTAAACACTATAAATAAAACAGAAGTTTATAAATAGATTAAAAGCAGACAAAAGCCATAAAAGGGAATATAGTCTAAGGTCTAAGTCCCCTTTTATAGCTCGCGCGTAGCTTTTTATCCCCGTAATTGAGGTTCATAGAATCGGATGAAACACACACCATCGTTTGCTTCGTACACTGATATTTGTATTGCGGAGACAAAAATGCAAACTAATATTACAAAAAACATTTGCGTGGATAATAATGGAAGAGAGCAACATACGAATGGCTTCATGGTCATGTCCCTATTGCCTTTCGGAAACCTGGTCTCTCTATTTTAGATGTAGCTTTTAAGCTTTGAATTTGAGGGTGCTAAAAGTTAGTTAAAAGTAGACTTTTTGGATCGCATAGGTTTCATATGAGGTTTATCTCAATCGGATGAATGTATGTAACATTTGCCACTTTTGTTTGTCAGATTGTCACCGAAAACAATCCAGTTCGTCCCCCGGTAATTCTAAATATGTATACCAAATTCCAGCCGAATCCGTTGTTCCGTAATCGTGTTCACGGACATACATACATACACACATTTTCCAGAAATCATTGCAATGGATTCATGGGACCTCAAAACGCGTATTTCCGCGAGAATCTCAAATTTTTTTTTCGTCGACTACAATACTTTCCTTCTAAGGACTACTCGGAAAGTAAACAAAATATCATCAAATGTCTAAGAAATGAATTGGGAGAATTATTTTAAATCGCTCGTCGCAACTATTTTTTTCAAACAGCGAAAATTTTAAAAACAAGCTGTTGGCTGGTTTCAAATTTGAGTATAGTTATTAACTTTGAACAACATTTCTAAATAGTATTCCTCCATATTATTAAAATTCAAGGTAGTTTACTCTTATGCCTGGTTAATACATTTTAAACCACCAGCTATATGTTGCAATATTTTGAAGATTTAGTGATTGCATTTTTGATTTCAGTTTTACCGCCCACTTTTACAAAGAACAAAATTTTCAGACAAATTGTTAATAAAATTTATTCCATATGGTGCGAATTTTCCTGGACACGCTGTATACTACATATATGATCTATCGTACATATCTACATTTCGTAACATTGATACTGGATAGATATTAATGGTAATATCGATAGACAAACCCATTTGTGCAGCCATACAAATGAAGAATGAGAAATATAAAAGTATACAAACTCTGTGTGAAACGCATTACCTTAGTAAAAGTTCGTGTTCCGCAAAACTATATGTCATCGCAAATAGGTCGAGAACAGTCCTAATCAAAAAAAACTTGTCGTTAAAACTCTACCGAAGGCAGATGATCGATTTTCGGTGCTTCTGAGAAACGCGACATCTGCAAATTGCCAAGGCGCAGTGTCAAGCATACTCTCGAAAATACGTGCAGTATTCCACTTGAACCACAGAAGTTGTACCCGGAGGTGCTGCAAACTTGTACAGACTTTATTGTAACGTATACGCAGGCCGATATCCTAGCAACATCGTCGTGCTGTCTCTATCAGTAACGCGATAAAGGTCCTTATGATGTGAGTTATGATGCTCGATATTCTATTCGCTCTGACGTCATAAATTCATATTCGGTATTATAAAGGCGAGAGATTGACGTAAACGAAAATATATACCAGCAGTAAGCTTGCTGCAGAGGGTACCAGTCGTCGTGACGGCTGGCTAGGTATCTAGGAAGTAATTCAATTGTACACTGGATTCAGTGAACCTAGTGAACCACAAACCGAAACAATCCCCTGAGAGCAAAATACAATCAATGACTGGTTTGTTCGAGTAGTGAAAAAACTAGAAATTAAGGGTAAGAACACATGAGGCGTCGTACGACGAAGCGGCCGCCGATTCGTCTGCCGACTAGAGTACAGACAAATCCATTTGCAAGCACTTACATTACAGAGGACACACGGCTTTGCAGCGGCGCAGCCACGAATCGTCGAGCATGAATACAGCAACGAAATGTCGCCGCCTGCGTTAGCTAGCACGCACGCAAGCGTCGGACGAATCGGCGGCGTATTTAGTACAAGTGTTTGTGATTAAAATGTTTTTTCTACTTTGCATTCACAATGCACACATTGTAACACTGTTTTCGGTGTTACAATTAGCGAATTGTAACACCGTTTTTAGTAACTTTTTTCTAAGATTGGTGACATTGATATCAAATGCATGTCAAACGAAAATACACATAACCACAAAAGTAAGCACAAACTGATTTTTTAGAATCGCACAAACTGCGAAGTATGTATATTTTTATACATATTTAAACATGCGTGTTGCATCCTAGGTTTCGTACTACTAGTATATGATGGTATATAATAATTATCAATAATTACTTTTTCACAGATATTTGAATTTAAGTGACAGATGACAGTGTTACCAACGGTTGCACCCATAAATACTCTAGATTGGAATTTTACCTAATATACTTCTAAATTTTTATAAAATTAATGACGCAAAGTAGAAAAAATAGTATATTACACTCGTTTTATAAGACTCGTCGCTGGCGCTCCTCGTGTCCCAAACAACTCATGCGTCAATTTGACGTCTTATAAAACTTGTATAATATAATATACTATTTTCCTCATATGAACGTGCGCCTATTTGTTTGCTTAGAGAGGTTATTAAAGTTTCCTGCAAATGATCTAATTTTTTTAAAAAAGGGAAGTTTCGTTATTTTTTTTATACTACTAATTGAAAGACAAGCTTATTAGTGTCACAAAATTTCTTTGCCGAATCATAAAATTATTGCAATAAAGTATGCGATAATTGCTTAGTTTTTCATACATGCATAAGTGGCCCGTTTCTTGCGCGTAGGTAATGATATAATGAGATTAGCTGCATACCTTTCATACCTTTCAATAGTCAATACAGTATCTTGAAGTACCTTAATAATGCAATAAAACAATATTAAATGTCAAATTAGTATATTATTATACAAGTTTTATAAGACGTCAAATTGGCGCATGAGTTGTTTGGGGCACGAGGAGCGCCAGCGACGAGTGCCCCAAATAAACGAATGCGCCAATATGTCTTATAAAACGAGTGTAATATACTATTTTTTCTACTTTGCGTCATTAATTTTATAAAAATTTAGAAGTATATTAGGTAAAATTCCAATCTAGGTATTTATGGGTGCAACCGTTGGTAACACTGTCATCTGTCACTTAAATTCAAATATCTGTGAAAAAGTAATTATTGATAATTATTATATACCATCATATACTAGTAGTACGAAACCTAGGATGCAACACGCATGTTTAAATATGTATAAAAATATACATACTTCGCAGTTTGTGCGATTCTAAAAAATCAGTTTGTGCTTACTTTTGTGGTTATGTGTATTTTCGTTTGACATGCATTTGATATCAATGTCACCAGTCTTAGAAAAAAGTTACAAAAAAAGGTGTTGCAATTTGCCAATTGTAACACCGAAAACAGTGTTACAATGTGTGCATTGTGAATGCAAAGTAGAAAAAATTATTTTCGTTTGGGGTATAAACAGCCTGCGATACATCGCCAACAATCTAACGTAACAATAGAGCGCATGCGCACATTTAGTGTTTTCCTTTATCGGCCGGTCGAATGACATTTCTATGCCGTGTTTGGTAGTCGTATGTTCAGTTTGTTTTTACGACTTGGTACGACCATATACAGAAAAAGATAAAACTTTGTAGATTATCTTTCGACTTTCGCGTTAAAGTTAGTGAACTTTGTCGTGCGACGTTGTGCCAAATATCTTGAAGCGGTTCTTGAAGTCAATCCAGGTGCAGTATTTGATATGCGCATGTTATTATACATATGTAGTTAGGTTTTGTTAACTGTCAATACGGGGTTGGTAGGTTAAAAATTGATATATTGTAAGTTTTTTTACTAGAATTAAAGCAGAAATATAATACAGGCTGCGGAACGTATATATTATTTATTTTAAATATACTTATTGTCTCAACCGGTTCGTTTATATTTTATATTACGTCAGCGAGCAAATTATATTGAACCTTTGTGTTGCTTTTTATTATAACATTATAATATCTACTTCAACTCAATTTTAGTCAGAAAAATCCACAAAATAATGAAATAATCTACGAATACAAACGTCAAATTGTTTAGGCGGAATTTAGACCACCCACTATAGGTACACCTGACGCAAGAGCGAGTATTGATAGCGACTAACAGAAACACAAATAAATTCAGTACTTTGATAGTTTGTATAGAGTTTGTATTTCTTCAGCTTCACTGCTCACAAAAGCATTCTTTCTAAAGTATCTTGCGAACAGATATTCTACGTGCAATGCTTTTAAAACCACGTCTCGTTGTCTGCATATAATATCGAGAAATTTGTTTTGGAAACATCACAAGAGATATACATGTTTGCGGAAGGTAACACTTGATAGTATTAGTGCCATGGAAAAACAGTTACCTACATCAAATTAAATGAAACAAAATCAACACATGTTAAATACAAACTTTAACTTTAACTGAAAATTGTTAATATATCTATATTATGCAATTGAAGCAAAGGATCTCGGTATGACACTGGATGCCAATCTCACATAGATAGCACATGTCAAGAAAAAAAAAACTGGACGAGCTAGACCTAAAATTTGGCAAATTGTATTGACTTTTGGGTTCAAGGCGAGCCCTGTCAGTGTACAGTAATGTACTGCTTTACAATAGTATATTATTATACAAGTTTTATAAGACGTAAAATTGGCGCATGAGTTGTTGGCAAATGAACGAATGCGCCAATATGTCTTATAAAACGAGTGTAATATACTATTTTTTCTACTTTGCGTCATTAATTTTATAAAAATTTAGAAGTATATTAGGTAAAATTCCAATCTAGAGTATTTATGGGTGCAACCGTTGGTAACACTGTCATCTGTCACTTAAATTCAAATATCTGTGAAAAAGTAATTATTGATAATTATTATATACCATCATATACTAGTAGTACGAAACCTAGGATGCAACACGCATGTTTAAATATGTATAAAAATATACATACTACGCAGTTTGTGCGATTCTAAAAAATCAGTTTGTGCTTACTTTTGTGGTTATGTGTATTTTCGTTTGACATGCATTTGATATCAATGTCACCAATCTTAGAAAAAAGTTACTAAAAACGGTGTTACAATTTGCTAATTGTAACACCGAAAACAGTGTTACAATGTGTGCATTGTGAATGCAAAGTAGAAAAAGGCGATATTTAGGCGATATTTAGCGAAGTCTCAAGATTTACTAAGAACCATGAGGATCGTCTTCTCCACCATGAGAACTTGAAACTAGTGCGGAAGGGATTAAAAGCAGAGTATCCGCACTATGTGTATGCAAAGTGAATGCGTTTTCAAGTTGCAAACCTCCACCGTTACCCTTGATGGGAAAAACATTTGAACTAATACAAACAGAGCTAATTTAAACACTTGTAGTTACAAATTTCGCATTAATTTCAGTCAAGTCAAGTAAAAGTAACAGATTAATCAATCATTGTGATGTTATGTGACAATATGTTTTAATGTAAGTTAAAAAAAAGAAACCACCTTATCATAAAGAGCTATGGTATTTATTTTGTTATTTAAATTTTTGAAAATAAGGCTCAAATGGAATGCTAGGTTAATATTGAGCGCACAGCTAATGATAGACTTTAAGCACGTTTGCTTTTTTTTCTTTGCCTTAGGATTTGTATTAATGGAGTCCTCTCAAGTGAACTGTCAATTTCAAGATTCAAACCTTCTCGACGTAACCGAAGATCACCAAGTCATGAATGAAGAGGGACCTAAAGACCAAGAAGTAGGCCATGTTGAAGTTGACGAATCGATATCAATTCCGAAATATAAAGATGAATTGGTCTCAGTTGCAAAAGATGCAGCGTCCGCACTTATGAAAACAGAGGTAGGTTAAATGAATATATTGACAACTTACTAATGTAAACAATCTTCTCGCCATGTTAATTAAATATTACGTCTTGCTCTTCAAATTAAAGGTAAAAGGTGAGAAAATTGCGGAAACGTTTAAACTAAAGATTGCCCAGAAGAAGTTAGATGCCAAAACGAAGAAAATGGCAGTCGACCAATTGAAAGTTCAAACGGAGACCGCAAAGTCCAGCTTGAAAGTTGAACTTCGTGATAGGTATGCAGTCGATAAAGAAAGCAAACGGTTACAGGAACATTTAAAAGACTTAGAACAGCGAGTCTCTGCACTGGTTGGCCCAATAGATGATCTCCGAAACGTAATAGAATCATCTGCAATGAGACGTGGGGACTTATTGGAAAAGTCGAGAAAAATCGATAAACAGTTCGAAATTGACAAAGAAAATTATGCGAACCTTCATGAAACCCAGAAACAGAGATCCGAAATTCGAGAGGCTTCCCGAAAAGAAGAATTCCTTAAAAAGAAGGAAATCTTAACAAGCCTTCGCGGGAAAATCACTAAAGAAAAGATGGTTAAGAATGAAATGTTGAAATCGATGATACAAGAAAAACAGAACGTCTACGACGAACATAAGAAACAACACGATGAGCTCGCTGGAACAGTTGATACCATATTCGATGAAGATATGTTGAAGAGTGCTTCAAAACAGGTACGTTTATACAAATAAACTAAAAAAAAAAAAAAAAACACCTAAAAATTTGATGATTCGTTCAGCATTGTATTTCAAAATTCGTTTTTTGCTAGTACTAATTTTTATAATAATTATTTCTAAAACTCATTTGGTCACCATGCAGAACAGTTTTAAACCCAAATTAATTAGCAATATATTGACATCAGCATT
The DNA here is from genome assembly GCA_963971325.1 of Aphodius granarius. Classification (NCBI taxonomy): domain Eukaryota; kingdom Metazoa; phylum Arthropoda; class Insecta; order Coleoptera; family Scarabaeidae; genus Aphodius; species Aphodius granarius. Next base: position 13,601,198 of record OZ020221.1, read on the forward strand.
TCGATATGTCGATTTGCAAAGAGACTCCAGTAATCTAAGTTTGATCTGGGATATATAACTAGGGGTCTAGAACTTGATTGACTCTGTCTATTATTTGTTGGAAGAATCAACAATCATCAATCCATCTAAGATTGCAGCGGTTATTGAAGATACTTATCTATTTAAGCGGGAAGATCTCAAGCAGACATACACCAACGCCCAAGAAGAAGGCATCAAGTACAAAACAGCTTTCGACGAGTTATCACGAGAAGCCGAAAAGGACAGAATGCTCTTAGATGCAATAAAAACGTCGCGCGAGTTGCTGCAAGAGCGAGTGGATACATTGCGCAGTAAAAATGACGAACTTCAGCAAACAAAATTGCGATTAACGCAGTTGAAAAGCGCCAAAATCGAATACCTTTTGGAGCACGAGACAATCCAAGCAACACTGGCCAGGTTAGAACTCGACTGGCAGCAATATAAAAACACCGCTGACGAACGACTTGCCTCCGATAAGAAGTTAAATTCTGAGCGGTTGGCATCACTGGAACACCGCCTGGAAGAATCCAAAACACTTGCCGAAAATACGAGGAGAACTGTCGAGGAATTACGAGACCGCTATAAAGAAAAATGCGCGGAATCTGATTCTATCCACAACACTTATCGTGGTCTACTAAATGAAATTGAGGAATTAAAAAATAAAAAAGCCGTTGGTCCGGCGAAGAGGGCTCTACATGGCAATGCAGGACCATCTGGCGCACAGACCAGTGAACCAAAGGGGATTTTAAAGAAGACAGGAGGTGTTAACCGGTCTCCTTCACCTAAGACAGTGTCTTTCTTGACACAACAGAGTACAAGTGATGACAGCGAGCTAGAAAGCATAGATGAATTCATGAACTCTTTGTGGACAGGAGAAGTATTTTCAGGAGTACCTAAAACCGATCACGTTAGTAAAATTATTTTATTTTCTTTCATTATTATTTCGTTTTGTTGTTTTTTTAGGAAATGTTTGACAGTATTCTAAACTCGCCTCCGGAAAAGGATGAATAATTTTTTTCTTATAAAAGTTTAAGTTTAAATTAAATTTTCTTAGTATTTCTGTACTAATATTCTTCTGGCCAAAGTTTAAACTTAAATATAAATGTATCATCGTTTAGTATTTCTGTTCGGTTAAATTTGTGTTAATTTTATTATATTATATTACGTTACTTAATAAAATTGTTAAAAGTATAAAATAGGATTTTACATAAAGATGCTATAAAAATTAAATTACAGTCAATATCGGATATAAGGAACCATCGGATCGGATATAACGAACCAATTAACATCGCCATTTGTCCCGCACTTGCAGCTATAGTAAACAAAAGGGAGTTGGTAGTTATTATCTACTTACCTTCAGGTATTGGTAGACAACACCTTCACAAGAACCCTCTAAAAAGCATTTTTTTTTAATTTAGCCACATCTCAGAAGGGCTAAGAGGTGGTAAGAATGACAAACAACTGGACCAATGATAAAGTATTCATGGTCAAGTTGTTTATTCCTCAACAGTGTCCCCACGTTGTCTGGTACCTTCGCGAAGCTTCGTCCAGATTAACCGTCAGATGTAGAGTAGTTTCAAACTAAGAAGAGCACAGCTGTATATGCAACCAATCATACCCAGTGTATGGTTTATAAATTGCCTGTGTATATTTGGTTGCATATACAACTGTGCTCTTCTTAGTTTGAAACATCTATACACAGAGACAAATCCACATGGACTAACTACATGTTTGTTGCTACGAACGTTCGACATATGTAGGAGTTTTGCAAGTACACGATAACATTAAACAAGAGACAAACTCGGATTCGCATTATGGCGACTGTGAACTATTCAGTCTGCGGATGGAGAAGAGTGTCAAGTTATCCACTACTTCCTATAGTCAGCGTCACAAGGAATGGCGGAGAGCAGTCACCGATAGGAACATTGTACGAAAGCTTCGCCGCATTGATGTGCAGTGGAAAGCCAGTTGAAAGCCATATTGTGATCCGGGCCGACAAAATGCAAACGTGGGATAGCAGTGTTAACTAAGGTACCTCCTTTCATGAAGTAGTCGTCACAACGGAAGTACAAAGATCCAAATTCTTTTTAAGGGTGACTACAAGTTGTTAATAAGTACTGAAACATGTTATACGATATTCCCGTTCGGTAAAAACGTGTTATATAAGATGTTGTCTAAATGTGTTTATATAAGGTTACAATACTAGAATACATTTGATTACCATTGAAATATTAATACTTACTTCATTTCTTTGTCGCATTTATTTCCTGCTAGAACCATTGGTACTCGGGGCATGATCTTTTTTCTCGTTAGGCCACTATTTGCCGCAGCGCCTGCGTTAACCTTCGTTTCCAATATTTGTTCCCTTAAGCGAATTGCCTCCTCAAACGTTTCCCTGCTGTCCATACTAAATACTATTACGAAGAGGTCTCCTAAAACAATAGATAAATCATAAATGTATCTAAATAGCTAGAACCCTTGGCATAGTGGATATAAATAATTCAAGCTGTCGGAAAAAACTTGAAGAAACTTAATGTAAATAAAATATTGAGATGACTAATTTCACTCCTTTAATAATACGTAAACAAGTAAGTCCGGGCGCTTTATGGGAATTCACGGTAAGCACGAAATACAACAAAAACTGTTATTTTTCGTTGTTTATTCGAGCGTGGATACGCAAGCGATTAAAAAATGAATTAAATAAAACAAACCCGTACTACGCGGCCTGGCAAATCAAACTTTCAATGTATGTGGATCAAAATCTATGTAAATGTAATCGTTTTAAAAATACCATTGCAAAACTGATGTGAGGATCATTGTCCTATGCAACAGAGTTTGCGTAGCAATACATAAACATTATAAGCCGTTTATATAATTGATGATGTGAATTCGTATACATGTTACCGCTTATGCCAGAAAATACGTTAATACGTTAAATAATAATTACCTAGTTAGACCCAGCATTACTTACTCTGTTTATTTAGTGTTGAAATCGTGCTTGGGGTTTTAACCATAGACATCTTATTACTAGAATGCTATACGGATAGGATGCGCAGAAAATTTTTGCCCACAATTGAACACTCAATACCACTCAGTTGGTGAGGAGGAAGGCATGCGTACTAAGTATTACCAGTGAACAACGTGAAAGGAAAGTGGGTATCTATTACTGACTGTTTCCTATTTTCTTGACAACATAACCTATGAATGTAACAACCAAACGTAACCCCGTTAGGATTGCTTGTCAAATAAGACATTTTATCTAAGACTCGTATAGGGCGAGTCACATTATGGCTAAGAACACACGAGGCGGCGCGCGACGAAGCGGCTGCCGATTCGTCTGCCGACTTGACAGACAAATCCATTTGCGAGCACTTGTAGAGGACACACGGCTCAGCAGCGGCGCGGCGACGAATCGTCGAACCAGAATACAGCCACGATACACTTATACACGGTATAACGGAGGACAGCTTTTGGCTACGTCACTCGTCTGAGATCGGTCAATGCGGCTAGTTGATACGAGATGGCGCCAAAAGGAGCGCTAGTATTTACACACAATCATTCAAGTAGAGTTTAATATAAATGATTTTTTTTTTCATTTTGATACATATTCAGCAAATATTTTACATGCGATGTAACCCAAACTCTAAATTAAACATTCTTTATTTATTTTCAGAATTCTGTTTTATATACAAACACAGAATAGAATGTAAGTATATTACGATGATGAATAGTTATCGTTTGCATCACCCTGTAAATCACAACATGATTATTTTCCTCCTTACGTGACATAGGAGTAAAAAACTGACTATGGCTCACTTACCTATTATTTTTTGCTTCAACTTGAAGTTCTAATTTCTCTATGATGATTCGTGCAGGTCTTTACGGCACAACTCGACATTGTAAAGTAATACAAATTAAAGACACCTGCTAAAAATCTGCCAGCGCATCTGGGTTCGGCAAACAACTTAATTTGAATTTTAAAACAGCGCGCATGTGCCGTGACGTCACTCAGATGAGAGCGCAGTAGGAACGCTTTTAAGCAACCTGTCCGTTATACCGTGTATAAGTGTATCGTGAATACAGCAACGAAATGTCGCCGCCTGCGTTTGCACACACGCAAGCGTCGGACGAATCGGCGCCGCGCCGCCTCGTGTGTTCTTAGCCATACTGTTGTCTACTTTTTCTTACTATGCAGAACAGGAAAAGATCATAAAGATCAAATTTTATTTAACTGTAACTTAGAAAAAGACAAAACTGTTATTAATCAAATGTCAGGTTAACATAGTTTATTTTTTTAACAAACAAAATCCACTTGGTAGTCATATAATTTGAATTACAATATGTGTAGTTAAAGAAACCTGTGTATAAACCTCCACAGCCTTGGTTGGAGCCTCATATTCAATGTAAAACGATGTATATTTACCATAGATATTTACTTACCAATAAATATTTGATAAGTAGTCTAGAATAATAAACATTGAAAGTGCCTCCAATGCTTCACGTAGCGCGCATGCTTCACACCTCACCTGCGCGATGTCGTAAAGTGGGCACTTTTGTTATATGGTAGAGTAGTTTCAAACTAAGAAGAGCACAGTTGTATATACAACCAATCATACCCAGTGTATGGTTTATAAATTGCCTGTGTATATTTGGTTGCATATACAACTGTGCTCTTCTTAGTTTGAAACTACTCTACTGGCATTCTACGAATATGATTTCTGTTGTTTTAACAAGAGAATAGCAGGAGTAACTAGTTAATAACAACTTTAATTATTGCTCGGTAATTCAAGAAACAACCCAATGTAATATTGTTTAAAAAGGTTAATCCAGTGCAACAAATATCCTTGATATTGATGTAAAAATGAGTGCTTCTTATTAATTATAATTGCCAAGCAGTACATAATAGATTTAATAATTGCTATTCATTTAAGTTTTTCTCATTAAAGTAGGTACAATTTTAGTCCAAATATTAAGCTGTACAGTATGATTATTTTTTCTGGTATGGTGGGAAGATGTTTACTGTTTCCAAGATTATAATGACCAATTTGGTATCTTATTATTGTTTCCCGTTGCGCAAGGTACAAAATTGTATGCAAACAAATGACAGAAACTTTGTATGATAACAACATTAAAATATTCGGGGTGGCCCCCACCCAACTTTCCAACTAAATTGTTGGCACAAGTGTCTAAACAGTTTTACTATTATTCTATTTCGTGAAGCCATTACCACTCTGGACGCCAACTTAACGTCAATCATAGTAGGGTTATAACGGAGCTTCGCATTCGCAACCGCGGAACATTCGCATATTCTGTCATATTCGCATCCGCATCCGCACTTTTGCAAACGTATGTATAACGGATGTTAGAGGTGCTTGGTCCGACTCTGGCGGCTTCTTTTGATACATAAATGGTTTGTCAGAATTAATACTTAACAGCTGCACCTTTGTGTCACTCGAAACTCATAGGAAAATTTGAGATAAAACGTAAAGCATTTTATATACCCAAATGAGAATTTAGAAAATAATTACATAAATAAATACATATTTTTATTTTAGAATGGTTTATGCTAGAATTTTTCTAATTAAGAAATGGGCTATTAATGGGTGAAATGTCCCGTCTGTATCCAACCAAAGTATTCCGGAGATTAACTAATCGAACTAATCTTTTGGCTTACATCTTGTCGTGTTTTAACAGAAAGATTTAAGAAATGCCGAATTTAACTAGGTAAAATGAACACTAACGTATTTCGAACCCTAGCGGTAAAATACATATTTAAATCCAGTGAAGAATAAGTTGGACAACATTCTTCCACGGGTTCTCTGCTCTTTGAATTAAATTCAATTCAATACATTTACATATTTCCCAAAACATCAATGGATAGTTATTACAGAACATCAAAGGCAAAAACACAATCTCAAACGCAATGTAGCTTGACAAAAAAGCTTCGCCTAATAATGTATTCTTTAAGTAATTCTTAGTATCGTACACGAGTTGAAGAAATCAGATTTAAAATATCTTCAATAGCAACTACGCTATCATCTGTGGGCACACTATTGGCATACACGGTAATAATAATTATTTAATGATATATTTATCTGATCTTCTAACTAATTTTCCCATTACAAGTTTTAACACATTTTTTTTTTAAATAAGAAATGCGATTTATATTCTTTTATCTGAACACTCAAAAAAATTACACTTATTTATCCCTCAAAATATCATTCAATTATAGTAGGTAATTGTATCCCTTCCGAAAGAAACGCTTTTTTGGTATTTTCTGTTACTTCCTCGACCACTTTTCTTTAAAAGCTTTGTAACGTTAATTCCTTTATCGAGTAACTTGCACCACATTTGTCCACTGACATCAAAATTTTACTACTCATCGATTGCCAATTCAGGTGAAGCGATAATAAAAGTGGTAATAAAAATGTTAAGGTTGATGAGAAACCTGAGAGACGTAAACGAAGTAATAAAATTCCGATCGTCGTAAATAGACAGGTTTGCTAGATGTTAGACACAAGTGTGGTGGAATATAGAACAGCAATTAATGTAATCATGCGTTCTGTACTTGAAGGTATTAGAGCTATGATTTAAAACCAAACTCGACATAGAGTTGGTGATTAAGGTCACTGATACTGATGCTGCTAAGTTAATTTAGCCCATAGCTGACTAAATTTTTAAACTTCCGCTGAAATCTCGATTTGTTTTCCGACGATTACAATATTTTCCTTCTAGGGTACTAGTTAGAAAGTAAAAATTAGAAATTAGACATCTTAGTCACTTTCATGTTTTGGAACAGTAATACGCTCTTAAAACAAAATATCTGCTAAAATATTTGCCACTTCCGGTTGTCAGATTATTACCAAAAACAATACAGTTTGTCCCCCGGTAATTCTAAATATGTATACCAAATTTCAGCCCGATCCGTTGATCCGTTTGGGCGCAATCGTGTTCACGGATATACACACATACATACATTTTTCAGAAATCATTGTAATCGATTCAGGGGACCCCAAAACCTTTTTCTTTCCGTTGATTACAATACTTTCCTTCTAGGGTACTGGTCGGAAAGTAAAAAGCAAAACAACACAACATTCTCCATTCTAGAAGCACAACATGTTTCATATATTTATTTATTATTTAATATTTGTTTGTTACATGCATTTCAAGTACATACTTGTACAGGTAAAACAAATTATAGATTTATACGACAGCGTACAAAAACAAAGCAATATTTCTTGTAGGCTACATTTTATTAGGCTATGGGTAGATCCCTTCTATATATTTATTAAGCCTGTAAGATTGCATCTGGTGCTGAGGATATCCAATAACCCCTACTTTCAAAGGGTCTATTTTTGCCGAGGAATATCGAATTGTATGCTCCATTTACTTTAGGAATGGTGGAGTTTTACACCATGCTCTATAAGCAGATACATCACTTGATATAGTTGATGGTAAATTGGACAACAAAGTAATGAAATCACAGTAGTATAATTTTTAATTGCAAATGTAGCGTTTACCCACACATTTATGGCAATTTTACATCACTTCTGTTTACAGTGTATAACCGTATATACGGTGGCAACTTGCAGAAATTGCAATTGAGATATATTGTCAGCTTTTGTTGAGTTTGGCTAATGCAACCACTGTTTTTAAAGCGCAGAAGTATGAGTACATACATAGGTGTATACGATCAATGACACTCCTGTATTTAATGCGTATTTACATCCGTCAGGTTGCACTGTTGACAAATGAACCTCGGTGGAGCAATTGACATGCTAGTTGCTATCGATCAGTGTGCCTTCCCTCATTTTTCCACTATTATACTACCACCATGTTGAGACGTCTCTTGTTGAACAGATGTTGCTATTCCCTGTCGAACTTCTTTTAGTTTGCTTTGTTGTTAATCCACTTCAGAGTCTTTTAACGTACACTAGGTAGATTTAGATAAGGTGCAGTACATTAATTATTTATTGTAATTGTAATTCATCGTTGTTTAACCCGTACTCTATTCTATTGTACTTTTGCACAGGTTGAGTAATATCAATATCGTTTCATCAACGCTCGCCATTTTATAAAACTTAAAATTTAACGTAAGATTTTTCCATTTACAACGTTGTTTTGTAAACTTCAATATGACAGAAATACTATTACATAATATATAGAACGACTTGGTGTTGGTGTCACCATGGTGACATTAAATCTTCTTTGGATTGGATTGGAACCAACGTTTTGTGTTGTAAGCCGTTTAAAGCTGTTCAGCGGAGCGCCAACTACAAATATAAAAGCGATTGCGTTTGCATCTGAACAGGATTCTCTGGTGAATGCGACTTTTTATTTAATCGTAACTCTGAAGTGTGAATCAATTTTGTAGTTATATACACAATGTTAGGATAAACCGCAGAATGTAAAAGGGTCTTTTGTTTTCATAAAATTAAAATACGAGCTTTGGTCTTGCGCTGAGGATGTGCGGAATCGATACTTTTTATGTATTGAATAAATACTGATTGATACACGATCTGTGAAATCAGTCTAAACCGTGGGTCTCCATAAAAGTAGTCAATAAAAAGATGTCACCCGGTCGCATAGCAAAACATAACATTAAATGCACCGTAATATATAATGTATAAAAACCTGCCTTTCACTTACACACTGCCGGAAAAACGGAATAGAAAATTTTCCAATTATTATTATTATATATTGTATAGTTACGTATAGTACATGCAATAACTATAATACACAAAAACAAAACAGTATTGCAGAATATACCCACTGCACACGAGTTTTCTCCTATTTGTTCTGGATTTATCTGTGCAGTAGTTGAAGAGTTGTAAATCAAAAGGGTCTAAGTACCAAATATTTAGTTCCGAGGAAACTGACAAACTTTATATAAAATTTCAAAATGAGTACTTCCCTTAATTGTTTTTACGCCTAATTAATGTTTTTAATATACTTGATTTGTGATACAAACGTTATTTGGTTAATGTGCCTATTTAAATAATTGTGTCGTTATAAACTTGGAGTCTTGCAGAAGGGTCTAAGTACCATCAGCCGAGATAATCAAAACGGTCCAACTGACATCAGAACATACTCACGGGCTATATGCCACATCGTATTATTTCAAACAAGTATATATAGATTGGAGACCGCGGTCCGAATCGCTAAGTTCTACATTTCCGGGAGGAAACCGCGTAAATGACGGCAAAGTTGTCAAAGTTTCGCACACTTGTTGCAAGAGGCATCTTCACGACGTAACAGTAAGAGAGCTATGAAGAGAATCTCTAATCTCTTCTCTTCTCAAATCAGGTATTTTACAAAATTAAGCGTCAGCTACTCTTATATTTCAATAAGAAAGGTATCTTAACAGGAATACAAGGTATTTGTTTATTGGTTATGTAAATAAAAACTTAATTAAGACACTTAACGCAGTATTAAGCAAACTCTCGGATAAGGTCCGAATTAAAGTGTTTAGGTTCGCCTAGCAAAGTACTCCATCGCTCTTTAGGTCTTCTAGCTTATCTCTTTGTATATCCAGTGCTTTGGCCTGTTAAAGACGACGCATGGCACTTTTTGCCATGGTATGCCATCTTTTGGCCGTTGTGCGGAATAACCGGAATTGAAATTGACATAGATCCTTTTGATTGTTGCTGAGGGTGGCCTCTAAAACCTATTGACACAAAACCCTAAAAAAACATAAAAATGGTACTTCTTTGAATCTTAATTTAAATTTTTGTGGTTAGGTTTTACTACATCTTCAAGTAATTCTTCGCCCAGGACTGGACGGTCAACTCTGGTAGTTTGAGCTTGATGTGTACAGACAACCATGATTTACAATAATTTTTTTACACTGTTGGTTACTTTTAGTGATTTATTTTTTGTTGGAAAATAGAAAATAGAATACATCATTCCATTATCTCGTTAATTGTTAACATGTTGGGTTGGAATCATTTCTCTAATTTTATAGTGTCTTCATTAATTATTCGCTGCAGAAAATCTGGATTGTTTGCCGAATAGAGCACGCAGGTGTGATCCACGTATGTATATGCACGCGGATGTATATGTAGTACATATACTACCCTTTACATTCATATCGGATCAAAGAGATTAGTGTATGAGATATATAAAAGGAGCGGAATTATTCCGACTTGTGGTGTTCCGAAATCTGCGTACGCAATCTGACTACACGTGTTTTTTATTTTCATGTCTTGTAGCGGTTTATTACTTTCCGGCTAGTATCCTAAAAGGAAATACGCGTTTTGACAACGGATCGGGCTGAAATTTGGTATACATATTTAGAATTACCAGTGGACGAACTGGATTGTTTTTTTTTTTACAATCCACAATTTGACTGCCGGAAGTGGTAAATATTACATTTTCATAGAGATTCAACATTCTCCAGTGACTTGTGCATGCATTCCAATAAGTCAGATAAATAGGATGAATGGTTTAGGTGCTATAAGCGATCATAGAAGCGGTTTGATGGAATTCATAACCTTAGTCGTTGCGAATTGACAAATTTTGATAAATGTCAGTGGACACTGACATGACATGGTATTTAACATAGATAACTAATATATTATACTAATATAGATACGCCACTCCCCCTCTTTGAGTGATAATTGATAGCAACGCCACCTTGGCGACTGGGAGCAAAAAGTATAGACACAGGACCGGACTATCCGGTCCAGGACCGAACTAGCCATCACTGGAAGCGGTATATTAAAGATTGTTGTTGTTAAAATTAGAAAATCATTAGTGCAACATAATTTCTCTGAATAAAAATATATTTTGTTAAACAGCAAATACTACATATTACACAATAGATAACACTGGAATATGTCTTGATAAACCCAGGCACAATGATGTATTTCTTCAACTGGTCTTTTAAGATCAACTCTGCAGCGGTAGTATAAACTGAAATAGAACAATGGATATTATGATTATGTAATTATAGTTTTTTTTAATGATATGAACTACAAAACAAAGTGCAATTTTCTTTAATATTGATAAAATGCACTTTCTTTCTTTTTATATTCATGGTGAAAACTTCTATGGGTATAAAACTGGGTGAATCTCTGTTGTTAATTTTCATGTTTTTAAATGTATTTAAAATCTATTTAAAAATTCCTAAGTATTTAAATTTTTGTTTTCTTTCCATGTGAACATACGTAGGTACTCTTCGAAACAAACATTTTGAAGTAGACTACATATAATTTTCTTTTATATATCGGGAAAACTAGTAACAATTTTTACCTTTTTACGTTGTTACGAAAATAATCTGGAAATTTTGCTGCATTTGGAAAACGATGCGGTGATGCGTGGCCTTAATTGTACAGCCAATGCCCATTTCGGTTGAGATATTTTAAAAATGAAAAAATTGTCTTATGAGCGTTATTTTCTGTAATGTAACAATGATAGTTAAGTACTTACCTTATTTGCTAAAAAAACGAGCAAAAATCCAATAAAGCAACAAATAATAAACTTAAGAAAACACACTGCAATAGTGCGAGAAAAGATGGCTCAAGAAGACTCTTGAAGTCACAATGACACCTCATTAGACCGACAATTCAACATGGTATCTATGGCATTGTATTTCAAATATATCAATACAACCCATCCCGACAACCCAAAACCATCTAGTTGCTAGTAAATATCTTATGCCGCCATCTGTTGCACAGAAATCATAAAAAAAATCAGTTGCTAAAGTAGATATGATACACCGTCAGCACCATCTGTGCAACTGGGAGCAAAAATACACCAATTATCCAAGCGGCTTTTCTAAATCGATCATCAGAAAAACTGCGAGGCTTTCTTGGTTAAGTCTTTGTTGTATGTCGCTGATTAAGTTTAAGGACGCTGACGTCGGTCGTTCCACACTTCTCCTAGTACATGATATCAGTTCAAATATTGAAAAGTTACCAAAATAACGAACTGATACTTTTGCATATCTCTATCTTGCAAATGAAGCTACACCAACAGTTGTGGAACTACCCTAGAACTGTTTTGCATGTGGAATGAAATCAAACCTAATATATTGCGTATTATCCAAATTCTTTCTATATAATTTAACTGTAAACATAAGCACAAAAGTATTTAATAATACATACTAGCATATAATTTTGGTGGAGGTGTTAGAACGAAGTTTATATGTATAATAAAATTCAGCAATAAAATTCAGCAAGCTCGGGCGGAGTCATATTTTGCTATTTGCGTCCATCCTTGTTATACCGAGCAATCTATGGTTCAAGTATTGTTCACCAGTTCGTATCGTCCGACCGAAATGGGGTTTATTCAACAATCGTAAAATTCAAACCACGAACGAGGCATCGTCCGACACCGAGTTTAGTGTCGTAAGCGCCATACTTCATATAAATAAAACAGTACAAGCGCACAAAAGAAAATGATAATGCGATTTGAGCACAAAGGTCCGTTTCGATTTCTCTTGTAAAGGTTGTCCGTGCTGTAATGGAATTTTTAACATAAAAGACCGAAATTATCTAAGAATCCACATATTATCAGAATGTAAACAACTTGTTTTCACAAAAACTCCAAAGGACGTCCGACAAAAAAAGAAGCGTAACTTTATGTAATTTTATACATAGATTTCTAACCTAATAAGCAAGAGCTATTAACTTTTGATCAAAACCGACCTATAAGGACAGGTAGTTACTCAAAAAAGTAAAGTAAGTCAAAGTGAAAAAGACGGATGGGAGGTGTGAAGGTAGTCAGTTAATTACTACCACTATTGTTAATTAACGCCGAGGGTATTGTGCGACACTCAACAGCTCGAAGCCTTGGCTTTCCATGTGCAGTAGTAATAGTAAACTGAGCAAAAATATATTACATGTCTGAATTCAGCCCGGCCACAGCTACATGACAGTATTATACCTCATTGGGGAAGAAGACTGTTGAAAAATATGAACATGCTCGTGGGTGTAGGGGCAAATAATTGAGGAACACAAAGATCCAGAACCAAAGGAAGAAAATTATGCAAGAATGTGCTAACATGTAGCATAGATTTCGTTCAGTACAGTTGGCTTGATACATTAAAACAAATACTTTAATAAGTTAGTTTAAAAAGTTCAACATGAAAGTATACATATCGTTGGCCAAATTATTGAACGGCAATGTCTCAACTATTTGCCACTCATTATAGAACATAGAAAATTAAAAACTTACTACAAAACTACGAAATCCAAGGAAATAAAAAATAATAATATCGAATGGGGAATAAAATCTTATATAATATAATATAATACAAGTATTAACATATTATGTTACAACATGTTCGAGATTACCTGTCAAAAATGATAGTCTACGCATGGCTGGAAATGGGTGATTGCCTGATGTATCTAAAATGTCTAATTGATATATTTCTCCTCTTATCCTGTATAATTTACGATGAAAGTCTTCGATGGTTGGTGTATAGCTGTCTTGAAATTTTCCCCCAAGAAATCTAGCCACCACACAGGTTTTTCCTACCCTAGCCGAACCTGGAACAATATAAACACAATTCAAGCTAAAAATATATGCTTAACAAACGCTTTTATAATTTTCATATTCAAGAAATACAGATTAATGTTGGACCATGTTCATACATCCTCATACGTTATTACGTACAAATAGATGGAGGTAACACGTTAATGGAATTATATTGCATGTAACAACATAACTAACAAGGATTATATACAGAGTGTAAAAGGTTTGAGTACACAAATATTGGGGAAAATAGATTTTTAGCTACTGATCGCACAATTCTGATTGTCCGTTTTTTCATACCAAATGATTTATCAAAGGACAAAGTTACGAACAACAATGGTCAACTTTGTATGCAGGTTGTCACCTATCACTAACCGTTCCAAGAGAGTTTTCAATCCAATTTAATCGCTATAGTCATTATATTATATCGCTATATCATATGCGGAACGTATCGTCTATCAAAATGTTTGCATTCTAAACCTGTACGTATATCAAATCCATTGCAATGTAAAATTCATAACCTACATGAGTGATTGAATAACTTAAAGGGTGAAAAAATCTAGGTAAAATGAACACTAACGTATTTCGAACCCTAGCGGTAAAATACATATTTAAAGCTATATTTCCGGTATAAGCGGAAGTCCGCATTTACTGAAACTAATTTTAAAATGTGTAGAATATGATTCGATGCAACTTTTATCTGAAACATTTTTATAAAAACTCAATAATAAGTCAACTATGGACCGAGGCAGCTTAGGTGGGACACCTGTATATGCGATATCCTGCTATATTTTTATGCCAATCGGAATATGTTACCAACCAAGTATTGGTTTGCAGAAGCATACCCTGACAATATCAGTGAATCTCTTTTGTCGAATACAACGCTGTTCTGTTTTGGGCGGGCACAAACTGTCCAGTTTAATTAAAAATTCAATTAAATCTTTTGTTATAAACCAGATGGCAAACAGAATCACACCTTTTTCAGTCTGGTACTCAAATATTGTACGATTTTTAATTACGCAGTCGACTAACACTGTAAATTTTGTCCAAACCTCGTATATTAATTTACCAATTTTGAATGTTTTTAAGACATTGTGAAGAGATTCGTCAGGAATAACATATGATAGTAAATTTAAAGAAAAAAGATGATATCTTACAGCTTATTATAACGTGAAACCATGTCAAAGTTTGAGACACCCTTAGACTTAAGAATAAATATAATGTTACATAGGAGTGTAACAGGTTTGAGTGCACAAATTTTGAGAAATGATAAGTTCTAGCTAGCTGTAAACAAAGTTATATTATCAAATTATTCCATTCTTCTTAATAACTGAAATATCGAATGTCAAAGATAAGGCATCATGATTGAATAATTTTGTAACAATTTTATTGTCAGTAACCCAAAATCTATTATTAGCTGCTACTTTCCATTTGATCATTTCTGAGTTGATATTAGCTGAGCTGAGCTAATCTAACTTATGCGTAGCGTTCCTTTTGTTTTGGTGAAGTAAGACAAGCTCAGACAGATTACCTTCCCCTTGTCCTTGGCTAGTCATGCGAAAAGGTAACTTAGATCGTCTGAGCTGTCTGAGCTAACCTAATAGAAGAAGAAGAAGAAGGAGAACCTAACCTAAATCCGCCATCGTGCGTGCGTGCAATTTGGTTTTTGTTTATTTTATAAACTATAAGAAGTTTCGGCAAGATGGATGAAGTTAACATATTTGATGTGTGTGACCTGATTGCACATCTTCGCTACGAAGTGGAATTAAGTCACGAGGACGGTATACGCGTGGAAAGAAGCGGTTCTGATACCTATGTTTCTTATTTGTACCTATAGATGATAACATTGATAACACTTTTTGTCAGGCAAGTGGCGCCGCCACTCGCTGACATCAAGTTCCACGAACTTAGTTAGATAGAATGGCACCGAACGCGTTCCTTTTGCCAACATAGCTTAGCTTAGCTGAACTTGGACCAAGCCAGACGGTGTTAGATTAGCTCAGCTAAGATTAATTCAGAAGTGTGCACATGGAAAGCAGCTATTATTATCCCTCAATGCTTGTGTACTCAAACTTGTTACACCCTGTATAATATAGTATATAAAAGTATAGGTTATAGGTAATACCTACTGTTGCAATGTACATTCTTTTTGTGCACTTTCCCGACTATGCAGAGAGGTCAATTAATGAAGTGGTTCTCAATGCGATCAATAAGAGTGAGTAATTTGAAAATTTCGTGACCTAGGCCATCAATACAGCGGGAAAGCGAGAATGAATGCGAAGAGCTGAATAGCGCCATTACAAGTTGGCGCGCTGGCGTTCAAAAGAAATTTCCTAATGCAAACCCTGGAGCAGATCTCTCAACGGATGTGTCCCTCGCCTCGCGTCAGGCACGGCAAATAAAGATGAGATTAAAAGCAACGCAAAGGTAATATTATCGTAAGGCTTTCTGGAAAGTCATTCACCTACTTACCATCTAAACCGAATTATAAGATGAAATAAAAAGGACATGCTAAAAGGCACGTGGGGATAATCTAATTACGAACGGATTTTTTATACATTTTCGAAGATATCTACCATTGCGTGACGCAGCGAAAAATCCTATTACTGTGAATAAACCGAAACACATGCTTCGTACACCTTCATTTTAACGTATCTAACGTTTTTGTGGGTTTTTGTAAATTGTGAATTTAATAAGCCAAAGTTTGAAAACTTCATTATGATTTTTTTCCTGTTAAAGTGTCCGTTGAAGTGTCCAAACAATTTTGCAATTATTTTGTGTAGCCACAGCCACCCTAACCTAACGACACTCAAATAATAATATTTAATGTCATGTATGTCAGTGGCCACTGACGTTTATCAAATTCTGTCAATTTGCAGCGAGGTGGCGGAGTGACGAAGGCTGTGGATTTTGTCGGTCTGCTTCTATAAACTCTTATAGCGCCTAAACCGCTCATCACATTGATCTGCAAATTTGCAAATTTATAGTCACTGGAGCATGAGCTGGCATGAGTTCGGTCTGAATCAGCTGAATCCCTCACAAGGCGTCTGAACATTTTCCACTTCCGGTTATCCGATTGCTACCAAAAACAACCCAATTCTAAATATGTGCAAAGAAAAAAATATTACGAAGTTGTGGTTTACGTCGAAAGGAGTGAACAGAGTTAATTATTTTCTGAGAAGTGTTAAACTTTAACTCTGTTAGGATTTATCATAAACCTTTCTCAGTATTTAACAAAAACAACACATTAAGAATTGCTATCAACATTTTTAAGAGTTGATACAACTCTCCGGATTGATTTCTCTTTTTGTCACGAAATTGTTGAAATAACTCTTTGTAGCAATATAATAAATCTATCGATAGTTACTATTTTACTACTCAGTTCCTTTCCAAGTTGATTTACATTTGTTAACTCTGGAAACAACAACTCCGCGTGATTTCACTCTGGACGAGAGGGAAACACACAAAGAGTTGTAAAACTTTATTGTGATTTTTTTCCCTGTTAACCTGATCGCGTCACTTTTCTGCACCCTACTGAGCAGCGTGTAACCCGCACAAAAAGTGGATCAATTTATATCATAACGTCAATTCAACTGATAAATTGAATTTTTAATAGAATATCATCCATGTGACACTTGAGGCAAAGCAATTTTGTTAGGCCCTTACAGTCAATAACAGTTTACAAAGAAATATCAGGGGTGTCCCTTACCCAACTTTCCGAATTACTCTTTGACTGGTTGAAACGTGGAAACTTTGCGCTCATAAAATAATATAATGGCATGCCATATCAGTGGCAACTGACGTTTATCAAAATTTTCCCAATTCGCAACCATTGCTGTTTCTATCTCCTAGCAATCCCTAGCAATACAGTTACGGTGTTCTCTTGCGTTGGAACAAATTAAACTGCAATCTCTGCCATTTGGTACGAGAGTCGGCTGCGTTTCCACTAGAAGAGCTTCGCATCCACTTTATGTCAATTAAATATTTACCGTTTCCGCTTTCCTGTCATAATTATCCTATAACTCAATAACTCCGGAAACTGTTACCCATCCTACTACTTTTCACCATGTCTCAAATGCAATAACTCTCCACCTGAGACCTGGAACAGGCTAACACTGGCTCGCCGCTCGTGTCGTGTCGGGCCCGTATAAATTCTCGTTTACTCTTATTACCTCCCCCATACGCAGGAAATAAAATCGAATTATCTGGATGAGACTTGGACGTTTTATCGCCGTCAGATGGTAAGCGTTTCGCGCCCCTCTACGACGAATTATGACTTGAGCGTATTTTACTACAAAGGAGGCTAACGATGTCTACCCCTCCTTGATAACTGATGCGACGACATACACGAAGCAAAATTGAGGTAATTAAGAAAAGATGGAACGAAGAAAAATAAGAATTGTACAAAAAAAGTTGTGCCTCAAAAACCGGTTTTAAAAGCTTTTTTGTCTAAAACTATATTAAAAGCGTTTATATACAATATACAATATTTCACCCAATATGGTGACCTTCTTCGCGGATTCTGCAATGTATATATCACTTTTCTTAATATCCAAGAATAGAGTTCTCTCTGTGTGCACGTTTAGGTTTTGATGACATCTCTGTGGATATATAAAATCCAACCTACACCTTAATTATTGGTTATATCTTATATGTATGTATTACAAACTCTATTTCTATTCTAGGTTAACATATATTATACAACATCAGTCGTACCCTCAAATAATAAGTGAATTAAAGATCCTATTTCTGTCGAAATTGGAAAGGAAGAAATGATTAATCTTAGTGAACAAGAAGTTGATAATTTAATTGAAATTTCATGCGACACCGACCTGAAAAAAATGCTTGAGACTTTACCACTAATTAATTTTTTGTTGCGAAAAAGCGATACCATTTTTAATGCCTTTTGTCACCACTTATACATGTAAAGCTGTGTTCTCCGCCTTGGTGTACTTAAAAAATAAATATCGAAACAGATTGGATGTCGAACCTAATTTAAGAATAAAATTATCATCATCACCTCCTAATTTGATGACAAGCAACAACATCCTTCGCACTAAGGACAATATATAAAACAAAGTTTCCTTAATTTACTAAAGTTTTAAATGGCTATACTTAATTGTTAATTTTTTAATCACTTATGTTTTTCTTATATAATTATTTTGCAATTTTTGTGTATTAAAAACTTGATTTTTATTAAATAATAACATTTATTTTGTAAATAAAAGGGTTTTTTTTAGTTAAATAAGGTGGGTCGCGAAAAATTTTAAAACCTCGTACAGGGTCGTGGTCAAAAAAGTTTGGGAAACGCTGGTACAGGGTTTAAATTGTCAATCCAACAAACTACCTTAGCATCGGACCACAAGCTCTCATTCAATATAATCATAATGCGTGATCCATAATAGTATATTGATGTCAAATGCACGTACAGATTCTTATTTTAATTTTTAATGAAAAAATGAAGAAATGCATTGCTTGCTTAAATCGAATTAATTACCTCGGTCTTAACGAAGCATAGCTCTCGCTCGTTATATTTTTCGTTTTTCTGGAAGCGCTTTTAATACTTTTAATTAAAAAAGGGCCGCAAAAACGCACCCGCATTACATCAGGGATAGACAGTATTATAATGAACTAATAGTTCTGTCAAGCTACACAGCTTTTAAAACTTCTATAGAAAAAAGATTTTGCATTGAGCTGCAAACGTTTGCAAGTCGGTTGTCACTAGAGAAATGTCAATATACGGGGAAAGTTTAACCTATGTAGTATGTAATTACCTTGAAAATGCTAACTAATGTCGTAGGCCGCTGGTTGATAGAACGTTGAAATTAGTTTAACGTTTCTCTCCATCTTATATTGCTAATATTGTAATAAACATGTACATAGTGACATAGGAACTGTGCGTATCATAATAACTTTATTTGTATGGAATTAATAGCAAAGGTCAGCCATTCAGCTACTGGTGCCATGTCAGCTATTGGTGCCTTCACCTTAATCACATCTAACCACAGCCATTGTCGATCGATTGTCATTACGGCACACGGGATATTACAGTGATACTATGACATGCGAAAACTGATAATTAAATTTGTATGACTTAAATTATATGTTGTATATAGTAGCCGGGCAATTTGGCCAGTAATAGCGTGTCGAATCTATACACCCTTATTTCATACATAAAATTGTGGTAACAAATTGTTGCGGTCGCTTCCTTGAGTACATCATCCTTGCAGTATTATAGAGTAAATTTGTAAGACGTTCCGCTTTATGTTTGCGATGCTGTTCTGTTCTTATTGGTACTGAAAACTTATTAACTTAACCGTAATAAGTGTACGAATAATGAAAAAAAAAAAAAGCAATTTAGTTCCAGACGGCTCGCGTTGTGTTGCTTGCCCTAGAGTTTGTCTCAGAGAAAGAAATTTCGTGTGTATTTGACAGATTAAATTGCTCTCTGGAAATGCTATAACAATAAGGTACCTACTGCTCATTCTTTGTGAAATTCCACCCTATCAATAAGAATGAAATTGATGTGCGTAAATGAAAATTACCTAATTATACGTACGAACGCTGTAATACGTGGCGTCCTTTATTTTTGTTCTGATTTTGCATAGATTGTTGCAATGGTTCACAGATGGCCTGGAGTAACATAGAAATTTTTGACATCCATTGCGTTGATTTGATCTGAATTTTTACATTGTTGAGGATTTAATGTACACTTTGAACAGAGAGATATTGCTTAGGCCCTTCTTCTGTGTGGTCCATAAGGTCACAGCCGAAGTTCCGGAATTAATGTCAAACATCTGTGCCATTATTCGCTCAGAAATTTGGTCTAACAGAAGTCACCCAATCAGTGATTTAATATTATCTTGTAATAGTATGACACTGGCTTGGTTCGGTTGATTATGATCAATAAATGTTGTTAAACATTTAAAGTCAAATACCACAACCCCCCAAATACAAGCCACCACTATTATTGCTCTTACACTCGCTCTGCACGTGGGTTCTTGCAATGGAACCAGTGCAGCATTTTAGCAGACAAAACTAATTAAACTACTGATATTAATATTCAACTCAAAAGAAAACACTTCTCAACAAATTAACAAATTTATTACATAAAAAAACAAAGAAATGAAGAATAAAAAAAATATGAAAGAGACACTTAATTCGTCCTTAAAATTACCATCTAGAGGAGCTGTTAGATTCTCGTAAAAATACAAAGAAGTGAAAACACAAAGGAGGAAATAATAATCAGCTTACCATTTACAAAACACAAAACACTACACTAAGTTACATTATAAAAATAAATGAAAAAAGACTACATCTTAAGCAGAATGCCGAATGTCGACTGTTAATCTCGACTCTTGAATATCGAATGTTGAATACAGAATGTTCTCTCGTCATTCTTGTGGCTCCAACTTATATCCCTCATGTACAAACTATATCGGTCCACGATACCATAATTTATAATTAACTAAACAACACACACAGACTATCGAGACACAAAACACTTAACGAAAGGGCCCTACTGATTTGGACCATAAAAAAGTAGATTTACGAGTCTTCCAAGTTGAAAAATATAATAAATTTTGCCTGTGCGTGTGAATAGGTCAAACAGTATCACTATTCACATATCCGGCCTCACACATAATGTATCTCAAATTACAATGAACAAAATATGTATGCAGCTGAAATTCCCAATTATTACAATCTAAAAATGTAGATAAGCTATTAACGTAAAGACTGTATGAATGAAACCTGTTAGACACCGCTGCAAAGGTTTAATTTTTTCCGGGAAGAGAGCTGATTTTATTTTTCAGAAAAAATAGTTGCTCTCTGGCCGTACCCATAAAGCATGCTTTGGGGTAAATATTACGACCGATCTGTTGAGTGCAATAGGAAGAGAAAAATGCGTTATTGAAATTGATTTTGCCCAACGTATGTGTGCCTGACCAGACGCATGTAATTTCTGGAGGTAGCCACACACATCTGGAGAGCTGCTAATCTCCGCATTGACCATTTCATTTCAAATTTACAATCGCGTATGCGAGTAAGGTCGATAATCCGAGTGAATTCAATTTCAAAGTACATAACCCAATTTGAATCGGAACGACCCTTTGTTTGCGGTAAGTCTACTCAAAAGTTTATGCAAACCGCAGCATGTGAAGCATTACAGGTGCCTTCTGAATCAGAAACTTTTGATGTTTAGGCCACTAAATGAAAATTAATTAAATAGTGAACTCATAGAAACAGTTCTTACACAACTATACTCTTATAAACTCTTATAAAACGTTTGCGTTGTTTATGATGTTACTTGCTGCTTTTTTTTCAACCGCAGTATGGTTGTCAAAATTACCGGTAAACATATTTTCGAATGGAGTTTTGTATCGACGATCAGACTATGTAATAGAAAATATACAATTGCCCCTAACATAACGAATATTGTAGTCTAGTTCCGGTAGACCGGAAGTGGCGATCATCTAGCAAGCAACCTCTGTATTCACCTAGAGTACTAGAACACAAAAAATTCTAAGAAACCAGTTGCATGGAATACTCTGTATAGACCAAACTAATACGTAGATTTAATTTGGAGGATACATTCATTCCGTCGGTCGACATTCGGAACAAAAACCTTATAACGTTATAACCCCACCTGCTCATAGGACCACGTTTTTCTTTCTTTTTTTTTTCAGAGAAAATTTACTTGCATTTAAATATGCTGACTTAGTTACATTATTTGTTATTTAGAGTGTGGATACCGGGGCGAAGTTAGCAATAAGTTTGTTTTTCAACCGATTTTAATAAATGATGCATCATTTTAAAGCTCATAACGTCCTGATAACCCATGAGTTTTGCCCGGCCGATCTAATCATAATTAGTGCCCTAAAAATAAGAATGAAAGTTGACTTTTTCGACAATTTAGTAAAGTTTTCGGCATCATATCTCGGTTATGACTTAACCGATGGTAATGAGCAATACGTCAATCGAAAGCACAAGTCTTCATGTACTCCCCATAGTTTTGCCCGATCGAAATTATAACAATTACCGCCTGAATAAAAATACTAGCGTCGTGGGGATTTGGACAACACAGTGCAACCGCATGCCTTAAACGCCGATCAACAAAAGCGTAAAAAATAAGCATTTTTTGTCATCCGATTTTAACAAATTATGCACCAATCGATAGCTAAGGGTGGTAACCACTTATGCTAGTTTTGCCCGATCGAAATTCAAACAATTAGAGGGTAAGAATAATTAACAAAGTTTGTGTTCCGGAGACATAGAGAAAGGACCGTGTCGGGTGGAACGGTGGACAAAACCAAGTTTTTTAAGCACTTCCCGTTATCCGATTTTAACAAATTATACACCAATCGATACCTAAGGGTGGCAACCACTTATGCTAGTTTTGCCCGATCGAAATTCAAACAATTAGAGGGTAAGAATAATTAAGAAAGTTTGTGTTCCGGAGACATAGAAAAAGGACCGTGTCGGGTGGAACGGTGGGCAAAAGCAAGTTTTTTAAGCACTTACGTTATCCGATTTTAACAAATTATACACTAATCGATAGCTAAGGTAGTAACCACTTATGCTAGTTTTGCCCGGTCGAAATTCAAACAACTAGCGGGAAAGAATAATTAACAAAATTTGTACTCCGGAGACATCTTAAAAAACCGTGGTAACTGTTAGATTAGTGAAGATTGATTGGTTATTTATTAGACAGTAAAAAACAGTACTGACTTCGGTCATGGTTTAAACCAGTATTGAAAAACTAGCCCTTACATAGGCAAAAATAAAACTTTACGTTCACCAAAGCAGTTTCCATGACAACAAACTTATTGCCCTCCGAAATAATGGTAGTCACCTGTGGCAGGCAGGGCAATGGCAAAATCGACGCGCCCACGCCACGCGGGTCTTTTGTCTAAGGATTTGACAGAGCACCGGCAGAAAATTTAATACAAAGCAAGCACTGTGCTATTAATAAATAAGCCGTAATAATATGCACTTAACTAGGAGTCCACAATTCAAACTTCATTATGATGAAATGCTGCATTGAGAGCGAAGTGGAACAAACTGAAAGTAGGAACACACTCTTGTCTCGTGGCAGCAACATGACAGATATCAGTTGACGACAGTTGGTTTGAGTTGGATGACAGCTACTTGGAACATTTACCTGCTACATATGGCGTACTTCAGTGATCAATTTCAAACATTCTGCAAACCAAATTTTAGCAAATTCGACATTCCACCCTACTGCATAAGCTTGACACCTTTGGTTTTCCTCCTCTGCCTTAGTCATACTTATACATAATACAAATACATAATTTTGTGTATTGCTGGAATAACTACAATGGGAATAATTGAGGTATTTTCGCTGTTGACATTTCACACTCACCAAACATACGTCGCATAATATTTTGTCAAGAGTTAAATTAGCTCCGCGATAAATTGAACGCTCGGCCATGCTCGGAATTATCCAGGCAATTTCAAAATATACCTGACCGGTCAGCGGTCTATGGCCACTTTGATCTCTTCGACATAATGCCGCTTATCCCGTCGCATATTTACCCTAAAATTACACACCGTTTTCATTAGACTTTGCTGTACGTGGGACCACAAAGCGGACTAGGTAGCTATAGAACTAATCAATATGCTGTACACTACATTCTATGCATATTATGATACGTACCGATATCATACGACACTAACCAACAATAGATTGGAACAAACACAGTGAAAGCCAAATACGGAATGTGGAAAAAATGTCTGTTATTATTGCCATTTTATTTACTTTAGCCTTTGGGAATTCGCTCTCCCCGCCAAGAGAAACATCCAAGAAACATCGTGCGAGCGTTCCAACAGCACTGCTTTCTATGTGGTATTTTAGAGGTATTAGTTTTTATGCCCTGTCACCTATTTCTGATTCTGACTCTGATCATATACAAATTTAAATAAAGAATGACACAATAGTATATTATTATACAAGTTTTATAAGACGTCAAATTGGCGCATGAGTTGTTTCGTCGCTGACGCTCCTCGTGCCCCAAATGAACGAATGCGCCAATATGTCTTATAAAACGAGTGTAATATACTATTTTTTCTACTTTGCGTCATTAATATTATAAAAATTTAGAAGTATATTAGGTAAAATTCCAATCTAGAGTATTTATGGGTGCAACCGTTGGTAACACTGTCATCTGTCACTTAAATTCAAATATCTGTGAAAAAGTAATTATTGATAATTATTACATACCATCATATACTAGTAGTACGAAACCTAGGATGCAACACGCATGTTTAAATATGTATAAAAATATACATACTCCGCAGTTTGTGCGATTCTAAAAAATCAGTTTGTGCTTACTTTTGTGGTTATGTGTATTTTCGTTTGACATGCAGTTGATATCAATGTCACCAATCTTAGAAAAAAGTTACTAAAAACGGTGTTACAATTTGCTAATTGTAACACCGAAAACACTGTTACAATGTGTGCATTGTGAATGCAAAATAGAAAAAAGCATTTTGCTGAATCCTACAATCTACACTGTCGAGGGATTTTTTGAGTCAACATTTTTGTGAAAATTAATGGTAATAATCCGTTTTGTTGTGTACTTCCCTGTAAAGTCGTTGCTTACGGAGATTATTGTGTTTATTATAAAATGACATTTCTTGTAATTTTAATTGCAATGAATAAGGTACTATCTTATATCATAGTATTTAAAGAACCCTAGTGTCTTCTCAGCTGATATTATTATGTTTTTTTACTACGTTCGCTGTACACAGTACACGGATACGTGACAGTATATTATAGTATTTGTATCGAGAGGTCCCTTGTATGTATTGTTATAATCGCGATATAGTATTATTATTATCTTACGGACATTCGTTTTTGGTGTTTTACCCTCTGTAGTCTATGCGTTTAGAAAGTTTATAAATGTGTAAACAATGGGTCAATGTAGTCGGAAAGTTGGGAGGGGGTCACACCAGATATTCACAAGAATTTTATGGTCAGTAGCTCAAAATCTATTATATCTTAACAATTGTGTATTCAAACATGTTACACCCTGTATATACTTCTCAATAATTCTTTAGTTGGAATCTATTTATTAAGTTATAATTCTACCAGGCAGGTTTGAATTATGCATCGACTAATTTAAGTATGTATATTTTAATAAAATTTTGGAATACTGAAAACTCCTGCGAAAGTACCTACAATAAATTTGAACAAATTTAAAATGCACTAAATAAACTGAAATATTCATTAATAGGCAAATCAAGAATCTGAATTTATTAGAGCCGTAACCAATAACGCAAAGTTTTGATTGAAACGGTTATAACTGATAGTACAGGCAACGAGATATCGGTGGGTAAAAGTTAACGTTGAACCATGCGAAACAACAATTGATTGACAGCACTATTAATTAGAGTAGTTTCAAACTAAGAAGAGCACAGCTGTATATGCAACCAATCATACCCAGTGTATGGTTTATAAATTGCCTGTGTATATTTGGTTGCATATACAACTGTGCTCTTCTTAGTTTGAAACATCTATACATTTCATTGTCATGCGTACATGAAATCGATCACTTATAAAAAGTAAAATTTTATTTACAGCGAAGTAGAGTTTTTTTTTACTTGTTTAATAAAATTATTTCAAAATATATCAAACATTTTTCTACCCGTGTAGTTTTCAATAGATGACTTATATCAGTCCTTTTTACTTAGACACATGGGGCAGTTGGGTGAAAGATGATACGACCAGCATGTACGCTCAGAACAGCTGTGTTAATTTTCTCTTATCACGTAATCATTGCTCTGCCAGAGATGATTTATAACGAGCAGAAATTACAGTACCTACCGTTATTCATTCAGGTGCACACCTGAAACACTATCTGCACAGAATGGTTACTTATTAATTTCAAAAGTGGATTGTCGTTATGAGATATGTTGGACTAAAACGAAATACAGTTATAAAAAACTGTTTTCTTTTACTATATCAACATAACATTTCTTCTGTAAAAAATAAAGGAAATAATAATAGATATGCTCTCACTTCTCTGTTTTACAAAGACCTGAGTTCATCCGTTAATTAATAGTGATTTATGTACTGAGTGTTGATTACCTTGGCAATCCTTAATGCCCTAGGACATAAAGTACTTACCACATTTATAAAACTTATCATCGTCTATCTTACGGAAATCAGGGAGACGTTAAATTAACTAGAGAAAAGGTTATTCGGTTTCATTTAAATTTCGGACATTTAAATTTGAGAACTTTTGTTTACCCTGTAACTTCAAATTTAAGACATTCGGAAAGTTTTCAGGTGCAAAAGTTTACTATGTAAACGCAGATCTTGAGTGGGGGCTTATTTTAAACTATCTCTTTGTTACTGCCATCAGCGTAAAAATCAAATAAGGAAAAGGAAGCTGTTAAACAGCGCACGAAACTTGCGAATAAAGATCAGTCTTGGTGCAAATAGATCGTACTCAGGTAGGGAGTGGTGTAGTTTTTCGGGAAATTTTATAAGCTAAAAGGAAGTAAACCGATTCATTTTAATTTTTGTAGTTAATTTTATTGTCGAAAAACGCTTGCAGAAAAATATAAAAAATAACTACTTTCGTAACTGACCACGTGCACATATAAGAATTCAGTGTGGTTTCAATGTGGATTTTTTCAAGGTTTGTCCTAAATAATTCAAGCCTTGAGGAATTTGCCAACGGGTGTGGTGGTTTCCTTGAGGCCGCGGAGATAGCTAGATGCTAAAAAATTCCCAACGAAATTCAATTCCTTTTTGACTTGAGGCAGGATTTTTCCGATCTGTTGATCATGTGCGTGGCCAACAGTCACTAAAATATTATCATCCAGTAATTGATTGATTACGAAAGCATGCGAAACACAATGTGTTAACCTGAAGTAAATCCTTAAGTTGTTTTCCTGAAGGATATACCTGGGGGAAATCCTTCTGGAGGAGGAGGAAAGGAGTTCGGTAGAGGAAATCCCCAATGAAATCCCGAAGGCTGCTTCCTCAACCACATTCTATACATATATAGAGATAGGGGTGCTGGAAAGTTTGGTTAGACAATTGCCCTGATAGGAAGGCAAACTTACCACCATTACCATATGAGTCACTCATTCCGGTGCTCTATGTTAGTAGAGGCGAGCTTTCAACACACCTATGTGAAGTTAACTAATGAAAGGAGTATTAGAACCCAAAAAAGTTCTAACAAACCAGTTGCTTGGAAAACCCTGTATAAAATTGCTCATAAGCGAGTGGGAAATAAAAAAGATGCAACCATAATGCCACAATGCAAAGTTCATTACATATTCGCATATTCCCATGATAATGCTCGGATCGATATAATTAATATTGAAGTGTACCAAGTTAATATCCCAGCAAATTATTATAATAGTTATCGAGATAGGTCTAACAATAAACAAGATAAACCTTGTTTATTCCGAGTATAAAATAACAATAATATGTATCTGTATTAAATTACATAAACTAGCGCATTCATCAAAACTATTTTCAAAACAGTTTTCCGTCAAATTAAAACCATCAAGCTTACCTAACACTACCAGTCGAAAGCAGTTCTTGGGTGGTGGAATAACGTCGTCACAAGAATTCGAACCTCCGGGGCTTGGTCCTGGCCCCGTTATAGTCACAGATGGTTGCACCTCCGAGACTCCAGAGCCTTGATGTTTGTCCGTGTCGCTGTTCCGACACAGCCAGCTTGTGCAGGCGCCAAAATTCATTTCGTGCTACGCTACCTCTGGTCCCGCGGTTATCTCTCATTACGGTTTGTTCAAAACTGTAACAAAGATTCAACAGATATTGATTTCAATGTGCACAGAGAGAAAAAAAATGAATGACACGAATTTGCTTCAAGTCAAAGAAAGATCGATGTTAAACGACGTTTCTTTTAAATAACAAATCTTTCTTTACTGTTTGACAATTTAGTACTTAACTTAATAAAATCCAATGTTGATTTAAAAACTACAACTTTTGATATAATCAAATAGTAGTTTAGTTTCAGTAAAATGTACTTTCAAATTAGATAAATATTCCGACCATGCATTACCTTTTTGTTAAATTAAAATAAATAATCTTTCTTTAATTCAATCATTATCTTATTATGTTTAGATTATAATTAAGATCCCATGTCGAAAAAACACTATAAAAGATTATGGTGGACTCGTTAGATTATTTTTCTCCACGGAAATCCTTAGTAAAGACTACAAACTTATTCCCAAATGAAGAGAAACCAGGATACCGTTCGCTTTCTATGGCTCAGCTTACATATATATATATATATATATATATATATATATATATATATATATATATATATATATATATATATATATATATATATATATATATATATATATATATATATATATATATATATATATATATATATATATATATATATATATATATATATATATATATATATATATATATATATATATATATACAAGCTCAAACTAAGCCAACGTGTGCTAGAGACTGTCAGCGCCATCTCCCCGCCATGACATTTTCACTCTAATCTGTATATCTTTCTCTTCCAAATGATTTCAAATAGAATATTTATCTACCTCAAGGCCGATCTTTCTTTCAAATAAAATCAGATTTTTTTCATTCAAACGTCTTTCTGCAATTAAAATCAAACAATTTCTAGTTTACAGAAATTATGGAAAGCCATTTGGTGTAAAAGAATCGATTTTTTAGTGAAAACTATTTCTTTTTACTTATGTTTCAAATAAAATCTTTCATCCTATACAGCTCATTCTTTTAAATTTAAAAATCCTTTTTTGTTTCAAACATATATTCTTTCCTTGAAAAAAATATGTGCAAAGAAATACATTTATTTGATTTTACATTTCTTTTCTCTCAGTGTATATTTGTTGGATCCTGAATGATTGCTTGGTAATGTCTAACGGCGGCTAACGCTGAAATGTATTCGTTGTGTCCTTTCACACCAGTATTTATAAGTAATGAGGAAAGTTTGAGACGGACGGCTAAAAATATACGAGGGAGAAATAATTTATAAGCCATATTAAATGCCTAATAACGAAAATAAATTGGGTTCAGCAGTATGTAATTTGAGAACTGGATGTTAAGTCCATCTATCCGTGTATATTTTGTAATGGAATATAATATTTCACTTCTAAATATGACTATTATACATTTAATAATACATATGTCATTATGATGAAAAGTGTAATTGTGCGAAAAATTTAAACTAAAATAAAAAACTAAGGAATTATATACCTATTGCGAACCGGACGCAGAACCTCGTAACTGACCAAAAATACTTATAACCACAAAAACATTTAAATAATATCAAAAGCCCCTAACCAACTTTTCGACAATCTCGTTGACAAATTCAAGAGTATGCGTAAGAATTATTAAGTAGTGTCCTGCTAATAACGTACAGCTATTTAGAGCACAAAAATATCTGGGGTGGCCCTCACATAACTTTCCACTACATCGTTGGCACAATGGATTGTCTAAACACTTGCAGTTACTCAATTTTGTGAAGCCAGAAAATAGCCAGAACCACTCTGTACTCCACCTAACGCCAGTTTCTATGGCATAATGACATTTGTCATACTGACATTTAGTGCCATGTTATGTCAGTAGCACTGACGTTTGTTCAAAATCTGACAATTGCAACACAGCGACGAAGACTGTGAATTCTGTCGAACCACTCCGTGGGTTGGTCTCAATCGGATAAATTCCCCAGAAAACTCATGCCACTTGCTGTTGAAAGATTGTCACCGAAAACAATCCAGTTCGTCCACCGGTAATTCTAAACAAGTATACCAAATGTCAGGCCGATCCGACACCTACAGACACACACGTACAGAAATCATTGCAATCGATTCAGGGGACCTCAAAACGCGCATTTCCGCTGAAATCTCAAAACATTTTTTTCCGAAGACTTGAATTTTTCTTTTTTTGCTTCGAAATGAGCTTGAGGTTAGAGTTATTAATGTTAGGGAATGAACTGTTAGAAGAACGATTTACGCTAATGATTGTAATGTAGAAGTATAGCTACACGGTCACCATCGTAACATTAGCATCGAGTTTCAAGATTACCTTTTGCTCGAATTCACTTGTTTTAATCAATCGTTTTTGCCTTAGGGTACTTTTATAGTGGCGCCTACCGTCAGCGCTGGCCATCTGCGCTAAGGGCTGGACACATGGATATATTAAAGCTTTTAT
Source organism: Aphodius granarius (assembly GCA_963971325.1). Taxonomy (NCBI): domain Eukaryota; kingdom Metazoa; phylum Arthropoda; class Insecta; order Coleoptera; family Scarabaeidae; genus Aphodius; species Aphodius granarius. Next base: position 13,631,916 of record OZ020221.1, read on the forward strand.
TGCTGTACCGATGCCCACTCCCCTAAGTTAAACTGTATGGAGCGTCAGCGCTGAAGTCAGGACCAATGATCAGCGTCACTGTAAAAGTGACTCACTGGATCAGACGGACATCGCGTCGGAGTATGAAGAAGATCCGGAGAAATTTGTATAGATTAGGTACAAATCTGGAAGCCAAATGCCAAAAGTCTCCACTGTCAGAAAATGTGAAATATATCAATGTGTTGCATCAGTGGAGTCTTCTGACTGCTTTTCAGGACATTCCTGATATTTTGGGAGTTACAGTCCCTCAAATATAGAAAATAAGGTTAAACTAAAAAGAATGGTATTCGTTAATATCTAATAAAATAAATTAAATAATTTAAAAATAAATGAGAAAAAGGCAACTGAAAAAAAATCTTTGAGAATGGAATGCGTACTATCGTTTTCCATCAAAAAAACATCTATCTTTTATCTTTTAGTATTTATTTTTTATCATTTTTTGTCATGAAATTTTTATTTTAACGTCAAATCTCACGGAATCAAAATCTCTAATTAATAAACTAATAAGCTACTTAATTTAGATTTATGGTGGTTTTGGTTTTAAAACTGCTTGAAATAAACAAAATTTCCTTTATTTTTGCTGTTTCAAGTAAATAATAATTGCCGCAAACCGCCGCAAAAAAATTGTCGCAAAAACATCTTTCAGCCGTGAAGCTACGACACAATAGTATATTTTTATACAAGTTTTATAAGACGTCAAATTGGTGCATGAGTTGTTTGAATGAACGAATGCGCCAATATGTCTTATAAAACGAGTGTAATATACTATTTTTTCTACTTTGCGTCATTAATTTTATAAAAATTTAGAAATATATTAGGTAAAATTCCAATCTAGAGTATTTATGGGTGCAACCGTTGGTAACACTGTCATCTGTCACTTAAATTCAAATATCTGTGAAAAAGTAATTATTGATAACTATTATATACCATCATATACCTACTAGTAGTACGAAACCTAGGATGCAACACGCATGTTTAAATATGTATAAAAATATACATAGTTCGCAGTTTGTGCGATTCTGAAAAATCAGTTTGTGCTTACTTTTGTGGTTATGTGTATTTTCGTTTGACATGCATTTGATATCAATGTCACCAATCTTAGAAAAAAGTTACTAAAAACGGTGTTACAATTTGCTAATTGTAACACCGAAAACAGTGTTACAATGTGTGCATTGTGAATGCAAAGTAGAAAAATATATTTTTTAAATTGGTATAAACCAAAATGAATGAATATTTTCCTCAAGGCGGGCGCCAACATTAAATATTTATAAAAAGGGGGCTGTGGATCAAATAAGTTTGGGAACCTCTACGCTAAAGCAATATCATTTTGACAAGTTTTGTGACACCCATGCTTGGATATTTATACATGTACATTTTTAGTTAAAAAGTAATACTTTTCTTGATGGTGGGAATGAGAAATTGTGACACTTTTAATGCATGTCAAATTGCACACGATGGGCAACTTTTAATACGTTTGTAGACATCCGAATCCACGAAATCTGTTAAGTTTTAAACGTACAATTAACGGCAACGGTGGCGGTGGTTATGTTTTGTGCATTCAAGTGACCGCATTCTATACTGATGCCTACTATCTTCTCTATTGACGATTAAGACAGTCAAAGCAGTCAGATAGTCCTGATACGTAGCTATTCAGAAGTTATACTTAAGTGGTCATAATAGACGTTTCCGACTTTTGATGACAAACGTATTTCTAATAAAAGCCCTTTGGAAGCTGTATTCAAAGAGGTTCTGATGATACGCGGCCAAGTTGACTGGAGGAGGCAGATTCAAATCTATATCTTAATTCTTTTGTTTTTTGTTCAACCCTTTTCAACTGTTCCATCCCCATTTTCTCGGCGAAGCAACCAAACAAATAAATCTTTTAATCGATTATTCTTACGGGCTACTATGAATAAAACATTAAAGTAAGTACACATTTTCACTTTCCGACTAGTACCCTAAATCAAAAGTATGTATTGTAATCGACGGAAAAATCTAGATTTCACTGGAAACCCCCGATTTGTGGTCCCCTGAATCGATTGCAATGATTTCTGGAAAATGCATGTGTGTATGTATGTCGGTAAACACGATACCGCCCAAACAGAACAAAGTATCGGGCAGAAATTTGTTATACTTATGACAATCGGAAGTGACAAATGTTACATACTTCCTAGGGATTGATCCGATTTTGACCAAACTGATACCAGCTCGTCCTTAAGTGACTTTAAACATGTGTACCAATTTACAGATTAATGGGATGAGTGGTTTAGGCTCTATACGAGAGCCTAAAGATTTCATCCCATCCAAGATTTCAGTGGAAATAAGCGTTTTGGGGTTCCCAGAATCGATGTCCGTGGAACAACGGATCGGGCTGAAATTTGGTATACATATTTAGAATTACCGGGGGACGAACTGGATTGTTTTTGGTGACAATCTGACAACCGGAAGTGGCAAATTTTACAAGCGTCTGCTTAGGGATTTATCCGATTTTGGCCAAACTGATATCACCTCACCATCCAGTGACTTTAAATATGTATACTAATTTACAGATCAATGGGATGAACGGTTTAGGCGCTATTAGCTTCTTTAGAAGCAGCTTGACAGAATACCACAGCCTTCGTCGCTGTGTTGCTAATTGTCAGATTTTGACAAACGTCAGTGCGTCTGACATTACATGACATTAACTGTCAGTATGACAAATGTAATTCTGTCACTGAAACTGACGTTAGGTAGCGTCCAGAGATGGCTCTGGCTTTACTAAATTAAATAATTGCAAAAGTGATTGTACCAACGATTAGTAGGGTGAGAGCTACCCCAGATATTTTTAAATGCCTTAAAGTATTTGACAGTGCGTCCAGCAAACTCAACGGTCAAATGTTAGCAAAACGCGCTTTTGGTTTCATCTGTGCAACATCATAAACAGATCATAAACAAAATTGATTTTTCTTTGCAAGAGAGTGCAAGGCGATGCTGAATATTCTACGCCAGATTCCAGGGAAGTAATTTTGTTACGATAAGATTGGATCTGTCTCTTCTATATGGATATTTGTATTTTGTACATAAATTTAGTCAGTGGAAACGTTCAGCAAGGCACAGCTCTCGGCTGTTGACAACTGTTAGCAACAGTTGAGTTCGCAGAGCGCGTTCATTGTCCTAGAAGGTCCTATGGTAAGTCCGGTCTATTCAACAAGTTCAACTTGTAAATCAATATAACTGTTGCTAATGCACCTGTTATACAAAGGAAAGTTCTAATAAACTTTCAATCGTCGACCGTCATCATAAAAGCAAACAAAAAGTACTTAGAGACATAACGCAAAGTAATTTAACGAATGTCAAACAAAACACACTAAATAATAACCCATTTACAAAAGCTATTGCATTCCAAAACATCAGTAGAAAGTAAAATGAACAAAAAAACTACTACGACATTAATTGTTATTTACCATTAAAAAGTTTCACTTCTTTGTTTGTGAGTTTTTCGTCAAAACTTCGAAAATTTGAAAACTTCACACAAAACCGACCATAGCCACGACAAACTCGAAAAATCTTTTCAGTAAATTTCTTAGTTCTTAGCTCGAGCGAAGTTTGAAACCCGACAAATTTAGCGTTATGCCTAACTACGCACCACAGCGCACAGCGCAAAATTGGTGCTTAGAAAGCGCGGTAGAGAATCGGCGACCCTTAAAAAATACCAAGCACGCGCCGTAACTGTCCCCACCACTGAATCATCACAGTTCAAAATCTAAATCAATGGCGGAGTCCCACCGGTCAAATAAATCTCTACTATTAAAGGGTACGGGAAAGGTATCTGCAATACCGACCAATGCATACAGGTTGAGTCTCTTCAGATGATGGTGATTTTTATTAGTTTGAGTTACGCATTTGCTCAGCATGAAATGTGAGAGGTGTATGGTCTGTGAAAACAAATACAGGAATGGAAATGGTTATTGTTTTAAAAAACCGTATAAATGTCAACTGATATAAGTATTTTCGTGTCAAAGTCCATTGGATTGTAAATAGACGTATGATTATTGTTGTACGTTTCTCTTTCGGGGCCGGAATTGAGGAAACAGGAAAGGGGAATTCCGTTTTGTGGTGTAATTAGGAATTAACGTCACGACGCCTTATCTTCTGGAAAATTGTTGTTGTTCTATTTTCGTGACGTTTTTCAGGTGACGTTGAAGTGTGACGCCTGATTTTATAACAGGTAATGATGTCTGCAGTATCATAAAGTTAATTTGAATACATTCCATTGGTTAGGTTGTATCTTAGGTTATATATTATCCACTGCTATGTGACACAATAGTTTCATGGTTCTGGAATACCTGACGGAAACGATAACCCACGATGACACCTGTGCCAACGGGAGATAGTGTACGGAAAAAGACAACAGAGGATTTTTGTTTTGGTAAAGCGATCGGTGAAGGAAGTTTTAGCACAGTTTACTTAGCAAAAGATATTCATACAAATAAGGAATATGCCAGTAAGTAATACTATTAAATTTATTATCAATCCTTAATGTTTTTTTTTTTCAGTTAAAGTTTTGGAAAAGCGTCATATCATTAGGGAGAAAAAGATGGAATACGTAATGCGAGAAAAAAATGCTTTGCAGCTAATCGGCAACAGTTCATATTTCGTTAATCTCTACTGCACGTTTCAAGACACCGAACGTTTATATTACGTTTTAACATACGCAAAAAATGGCGAATTACTCACTAAGATCAACAAACAGAAGAAGTTTGATTTGGCGACCGCCAAATACTACACCGCGGAAATTGTGTTGGCCCTAGAGACCTTACATTCAAAAGGCATCATCCATCGAGATTTAAAACCTGAGAATATCCTTTTCGATGAAAATTGGCATATTTTAATCACCGACTTTGGTAGTGCCAAAATAAAGTCCGAACCTGATAAACTCAATAAAGAGGGCCGGCGAAAAAACAGTTTTGTAGGAACTGCTCAATACGTGAGCCCCGAAATACTAAATGGTACAGAAGCAAGTTTTGCATCAGATTTATGGGCATTGGGTTGCATATTATATCAAATGATTTCCGGAGAAGTACCTTTTAGTGCTGGCACTGATTACTTAATATTTCAAAAAGTTTTAAAATTAGAATATGAATTTCCGGAAGGTTTTGATAAATCTGCAAAAGATTTTGTTGAAGAATTATTAGTTTTGGAGCCAAATATGAGATTAGGAGCAGAGGACACTAAACCATACACGAGTATTCGAAACCATAAGTTTTTTACTGATGTTAATTTTGATGATTTGGGACCTATTCCAAGTAGTTCTAATGGTTTAGTTGCTGCTAGTTCTGTCTCGTCGATTCCAGAGTATTTAGAACCAGGATTTAATCATATGAAAGCTGCAAGACTTCAATTTGAGATGGTTTGTCCCACAAAACCTGCATTACGGAAAAAATCCGAAGCTAACAAGAATATTGCAAATTTAATGCCTGAGGAGATTGAAAGGCGATTAGAACTACAAGAGAAAGATAAATGGCATCAGTTTGTTGAAGGAAATTTAATTCTCAAGCAAGGTTTTCTAAACAAACGAAAGGGATTGTTTCCTAGGAAACGAATGTTTTTATTAACATTAGGACCGCATTTGTATTACGTTGATCCAACGGCAATGGTGCTAAAAGGGCAGGTACCCTGGCATGCCACCATGACAACAGAAGTGAAGAACTTCAAAACTTTTTTTGTACATACGGTAAGTCTTGAATTCTAAATTTAAAAGTTGTGGCTATAGATTATTATTTTAGCCAAACCGAACGTATTATTTGGAAGATCCAGACGGTTATGCATTGGAGTGGTGCAGGGTTCTAGATGAAGTAAAATCTCATTATTTTCCAAAGTAACAGTGTGATTTTATCTGTCTATTGCTCATTATTATAAAGGAACCCTTTGTAATAGTGGGTGTATATCTATATAATATTCATTAAATTATTTTGTATTTTTAATTAAGATATGTATGTTGGCCGCATTGGCTTATTTATGATTTATATGTAACTCTGTGAACAGTACGCTAAGTTATTTAGTAGTGTCAAATCAAATATATTTTTTTTGAAGAGCCTCGTGTGTAATTTATTTGGTTAGTTTTACTATTCGCAGTTGGCGCTCTGTGTTACTATCCAAGATGGCGTCGAAAGAACGGATTTTGTGACATCTCGGTAGTGTTATTTTGTTTACATTTGCGAATTTGCGGGACTGTCGCTATTTTTTGGCAAATGAATTACGATTTTGATTGGTTTGTGGATCTAGTGCGTTGATGACAACTTGAAACAAAAGGTAAGTGCGGTAAACAAATGAGTTATGCACCGCCCACACCACCGCAACACATGATATTTTTATTTCTATTTTTTACAAATTTACGCATTTTTTTTGAATAACCAACCATCGGAGCCGGCAAATAAATAGTGAAATTTTCGAAATTAACTCGTATAAACGACAATGTCGACTCCGGTGTTTGTCAATCAAATTGACAGTTGACCGTGCGAATCAGGTGTTCACTTCTCCTTTATTATTGTTTAAATTAGCAAAGTCCCTTTTCTAAGTCTATTATTATCCTACAAGGACGTTCACCCTTCAAAGATACCCATTAGTAACATTCCCATTTCTGTGTTCATGTGGTAAAACAATTGGCATTTCTTTTGTTCATTAAATACGGTGCTTTAATTAAATATTCATTTAATGGCGTATTATCTGTTGTTAATATCTATGTTGCTAATTTAAATATAGATATGGGTAGGCATAAAAATATTTATATAAATAATTTTACATATTTCGTTTTTTTTTCCTATGGAAGTATGTATGTGTTAAGGTTTATGTTGATATGACAATGATTGGAGCAGGGTGTTGTAACTGATTTGTAATCACAAAACATAACTGTGTACTTAAACTCTAATGTCAAGTGTTTTATGTTTTATTTTATCAGCGAGTTTATATTTTGCTATCTATTAATCATTTTATTTATTAATAATATAAACCTTTTTATATAATTTTTCTATATATTTATAAGTGTGTAGGTAATTATGTATATCTTAATTTTGTAACAGTATAATGAGTTACTCTACCTCTAAGTAACAGAATTGTATAATTACTGTGTGTGATGTTTCATAATTTTCATTATTAATATAGTCTATGTGCTATCTAATTGGATCTATTGAAAAAAAAAATACTTGTTGGGGCGGTATTTTTTAAGATTTATTGTTGTGATCATTTATCGCGTTTTAGAGATGTTTTTAGTGTTTGCAAGTATTGTCTGAGTTTCATCCATTATTCATGTTGGAATTCGTTCATTATTCATAGGTATGTTTTCTTGCATACAGCTAACTAAGTTCTGCTTGTTGTTTACGAAATACGTCTCTAAATTTTGCTTGGTTTTGTTTTGCGTATTCTTAGCGAATTTAATTTAATTAAAATGTGGTTGTATTATTGACGTCCATAAAACTAAATACATTACTCCCGAAATGGTTGTAGAAAAAACTAAATATTTAATATTTATTATTAAAAGAAAAGTGTGGCTTCAACCGACTGCATAGTTGTCACATTGGCACAACCGTCTAATCACTTTTGCAATTATTCAATTTTGTGAAACCACAGCCCCTCTGGAGCACCCTAAATTAGTGTCAATTATAGAATGACATTTAGGTCATGCCATGTCAGTGGTCACTGACGTTTATCAAAAACTGTCAATTCGCAACCATAGGCTGTGGATACTGTCAGATTGCTTCGATAAACTCTTATGGCGCCTAAACTGCTCATCTCATCGATCTACAAATTTGTATACATAATTAAAGTCACTGGAGGATGAGGTGGTATCAGTTTGGCTAAAATCGGACGAATGTAACATTTGCAACTTCCGGTTATCAGATTGTCATGAAAAAAAAAATAATTCAGTTCGTTCCCTGGTGATTTGAAACAAGTATGTATGTATACCAAATTTCACCCCGATCCGTTGTTCCGTTTGATCGCTATCGTGTTTACAGATATGTGTACGAGTACATATGTACATACATACCCATATATATATGTTACGGTCATAGTGATAAATAGGTTATTATTAATAATTACCGGTTATTATTAATAATAGCCAAGTGGCGAGGTTAAAGTGAAGAATTTATCACATGAACCGGCTATTATTAATAATTTCCAGCATGCTGTGGTCAATGTGATATATTTCAGTTCGATATTGCATTAAGGTGATGCTACAATATAATAGAGCCTCAGATTTGAAATTCTGTTAGTATCTACATAATCGCCACACAACGAATCTGGGTTTTCAGTGTTGGGCCTTTAGTGACGTTAGTCCTGACTAACTTATTTAGTTACTACTCATGACTAAAATAAGGAAGATTATCAAAACGAGACTAAAAAATGCCAATCCACACTAATTGCATGCACGAGTGTGTAACTCTTTGGGTCATGCTTATTTGCGCAATTCTTAAAAGCAAAGTAAGTAATTAATTAAAAACTCGGTTTGTATTATTTTACCAGTACAAACGTACGTAGTGTTTCTGCATTTTGCAATTCGTGGCAAAAAAATATTTTTATTTATAACTTTATTATCTTTTTAATACAAAACTTTAAAAAATATTTTATATTTAATTTTGAATACAAAAGTCCTTCTAGACCTTTATTTTTGTGGTAGTACAACAATGACACCATTTATATTGTAAAAATAAAACGAAATAAAGTTTGTAACAATAGGACGTCATCTTCTTTTGTTTTTTTGTATTTTTTGTTGGTGATAAACACTTTTATAATAAATATATCTGTGAGATATTAGATATACTTAGGGTAGGTATAGGTAATGGACATACTAATGTAGGGAAGATTGAGGCAAGTTGTTACCATGTTTAATCTTTTATTTATAAAATTATTGTCAAACACCAAAAGTAAAAATACCGTGTTAGGAACAGAACCATACAAAAATGTTTGCATCATTTGTGCGGTGCAATTTATGTAAAAACATCTATGTAAACTAGTCTAGTTCTTGCATGTACATATTTGCATTGAACATTTTTTTATTAAATGCGCAACATTTCAAGATAATTACGATTTGAGAATTTACTTAATAAATTGTAATTGTACATTTACAAAAAAACTACCCTAAAAAACTACTACTAACTTTTTTGAACACTCTGTATAAACTGTTCTTTTTTATGTTTTCGTCATTGAGCCGTCCTTGGGTGTATACCAAATATCATTACCAATTATATCCAGTAGTTTCTAAAGTACAAGGGAGACAAAAAAAGCATTCTGTATTATCAATGTTTTGTATTATTCGTAATTTTGGTCATTGGGGTAGCCGTACTGATTATTTGCGTCGAGTAAATAAATGTAATAGCTTATATAGCAATCAAAATAACTTAGCTAACTTCTTTGAAGACTGTATACAAAAGATCTTTTGTAAAAAGTAACATTTTTATCACTTTTACCGTGCCTGTTAAGAAATTATTAATAATAGCCGGTCCATGTGATTATTTAAGTGTTTCTAATCACATTGACCAAATGATGCGGTTATTATTAATAATAGCCGGTAATTATTAATACAAACCACATTTATCACTTTAACCGTAACATATACATATGTACATACACACAAACATACACAGATAATACAAACATACATATTCACATATTTTCCAGAAATCAATACAATGAGTTCAGGAGACAAAACGCGTATTTTGCTGAACTCGATTTTTTTCGTTGATTACAATACTTACCTTCTAGGATACTAGTCAAAAAGTAAAAATCTGGTTTCTATGCAATATATATTTTTGATAGAAATGATAGAAAGTAATATGTTACATTTTGTTCCAAAAATATGTAAATTGTCCACAAAATTGTGTGTTGACCTTCCTCGCACGTAAGTAAATCGTACTGTATTTTTTTACTTTCCGACTAGTACCCTAGAAGGAAAGTATTGTAATCGCCGCAAAAGTAAATCGAGATTTCCGCGGAAATTCGCGTTTTAAGGTCTCTTAAATCCATTTCAATTATTTCTAGATAATGTATGTAGGTATGTGTGAATGTATGCCTATGAACACCATAGCGCCCAAACGGTACAACGGATCTGGCTGAAATTTGGTATAATTATATATTTTGAATTGCCAGGGGACGAACTGGATTGTTTTTGGCGACAGTCTGACAACCGGAAGTGGCAAATGTTACATACACTTTCTTGGGGATTTAACCGATTTTGATCAAACTGACACCAGCTCATCCTCGAGTGATTTTAGATATGTACGTATATAAATTTGCAGATCAGTGGGATGAACAGTTTAGGTGGTTTAAGAGTTTATAGAAACAGTTTTGATAGAATCCACAGCCTTTATCGCTGTGTTGCGAATTGTCAGATTTTGACTAACGTCAGTGCCACTGACATGACATGACATTAAATGTCAGTATGACAAATGTCATTATCTCATAAAAACTGACTCATAAAACAACCGTTGCGTTGAATTAAAGAAAGCTGCTTTGAACCGACAGAACATTTCTCTGTGAATTCTTCATCAATTATATATACCTTGTACATAATCTACGCAAATGGTTGCTTTTATGGGTTTTAGTACTCCTACTTCTTTCTTAAATTCAGAATGTAGTGGTTGTTCATACCATTCCTTTTATCTAAAATATTTTTAAGATGATTGCCACTTTTTATCTGCCAGAAGGAAACTACATCTTTATTATTTTAAGTAAAATGTGTATTTTTACTATCAGGGTAGTACCTTATAAGGAAAGTATTGTAATCGACGAAAAATTTCAGCGCTTTCAGCGGAAATACGCGTTTTGGGGTCCCATTGCAATGATTTCTGGAAAATTAACGTTAAAAATTTGTACACTCATTCCTAAGACATGCTGATATGGAACGCGTCTAGATCTATCGGCCTATCTTATACAGGCTGATCAAAAATTAAATTACCATTTCACCATATTCATTTGCAAAAAAAATATAAAAGTAAATTAAATGAAACACCCCATATTTGCTCAGTTTATCACAATATCTTATATTATCTCTAATATCTTATGAACTTTAGTAATGGATAGGTATCAGGACGTTTCTTAAATATTTTATAGAAAATGAAATAATCATTCTGCTGGCGAATCAAATATGGGGTGTTCTATTTAAAATGTTCAAGTTTTTTAACATCCTTTATAGGATAGACTCATAACAAATCTCATTATGTCATAGAAAGTGACGTTAGGTAGGGTCCAGAGTGGCTCTGGCTTCACAAAACTGAATAATTGCAAAAATGTACAGTCACTTCATTGTGGTAACGATGTAGTCGGAAAGTTGGATGAGGGCCGCCCTTTGCATGGGGAATTATATGTAATAAAAAATATACCATTCCATTCAACATCTTGAAAATATTTTAAATAGATCGGTGAACATAATGTAATTTTGAAGACGCAGGAGTATGTACTGGAACACAAACAAGTTCCAACTAACCAGTTGCGTGGAATACCCAGTTGAATATAATAAACAGCCAAGAGCATATTGTGCCGACAAAAAGGTATTTTGTATATAAAGAAATCATTTTATGTAGATACTCCTTTTAGATGTTGGCAGCTTCAGCACCTAAAACCTATTTTTGCGTTCTCTACATTCGGAGGTGATAAGTTGCGTCGACAAATCACAATACTCGTGATGTTGTACAAATGTTGTACAATGCATCCATTCACTCATATACAGTGTAAATGCAATAAAAACATTAGTTTGGGATAATATGACGTACATCAGTAGATCATTTATATGCATTGGTTTAGATACTTGGTTTAGAGCTTCCGTCACGATGTCCGCCTACAGTGACTCATAGCGCAGGAATTATAATGTAAATTGGCATCCAAAATTACGCAGAACCTCCCAACTTTTACTGAACGTCTGGGATCTCGTAATCGTCCGACACAATCGAGAATAAAATCGCAATATGATGTATTTGGTCTCCAGCTAATACTGGAGCTATCAATACTCGCTTGACGAAGAAAGTCTTAAAAAAGTTTTTCGATCAAACATGGCCGGTCATTTTGTAGTTTTTCTTTTGGTTTCTAATTATTTATTGGCAGCCATATTTGTTTGTTCTTTAAATGTTTTTTCTTTCTTGTGTAAAAGACGTTTCTATGTCACTAAAACAATTATATATTGTTCGAAGATACGGCTTCTTCAAATACAAAAAGAAAATATTTGTGGAAATAAGTTACAGTGATCATTGCTTACATGTTTACACGATGTGTAAATTTATTTTATTGAATTATCTTGGAGAGAATGTGGAGTGTGAACAGAATTTTATGGGTGTACGTTTTCTCACGTGCAGATTTGTTACAAGTACGTAATATACTTTCAGTAAATTTAGGTCGTTAAAATTTTGGTAGTGTGTGAATCATTGATTTATTTATATTTTAATCATAAAGAAAAGTGAACGTACGAAAGTGTACCACATGGTGTGTTATATAATTACATATTCGATTTGGATAGAAAAAACTTGTTTTAATAACAATATTATAATTATAATTTCTACTTCGGTAGAAATCTACCTACATATGTTGTTGACAGTACGATCTACCAAATATAAAGAAAAAAAATAGGTATAGGTAATATTAAATTGGTGTTCAATGGATTCTTTGAGCATGAAGACTGTAATATCGACTGGATGGCAATTTCCTAACGAAAATTAAAACCTTTTCACCCAGAAGTAATGAAAGGTTTAACCTGTAAAAGGCTATTCTATGTGGAAGAGTGCCGTTGAAATTTTTTTTTTTTTTTTTTGGTGAATTTATTTTATTTTTCAGCAACCATTCTATTGATTTACATACTTTTCTTTATCCAGTTTATCCCTTTCATTGTTGAATGGAAACTCCTGTACTGTGCAATCCAGCGCCACAGTGGGCAATTTGGGTCTTTTAGCGGGACAAAAGTCAGTAAACAGAAATGAGAAAATAACTAGTCGACGGTGATTAGAGAACAATACTGTCGGGGAATTTAAAAAATTACTTGTTTACTACAACCCTAGTTAACGTACTGAGTAAACAAAGTTCGGGTATAAATATTCGGTTTCTAATAGAATTTAGGCAGCACGATTTGTGCGCTTAAACAATCAATAATAAGTTTTTGTAGATCTCTGAAGTGATTATTTCAAGAATGGATTCTTGTAGTAGAGGTATGGGTACGTTATTTTATAGTAGTTATTTGTTGTGAATTTATTCTATTAATATATTATTACCGCTCTAAATTGTTCAGTATTTGTGTGGCGCGCTGAGCGATTTCTACTTACTTGTGTAGACATTTAGTTAGTGACCACCATGAGTTTCCAAGGGTTTGTTTAATGTAACATGTAGGGAAATTAACGTACTTATTCAAGATGTTAAACTTTTTTTGCGCATTTTTGCGCAACTAATAAAAATATTTAATTTTCGGAAGTAACTCACACAATAACAAGAAGGAAATATTTTGGCAACTGATGGCAAAAAAAGTAGAAATGAAGAGATTTTTAAGTACATAACATCCAGCTACTGCACAAAAAGGCTTTTACATGTTAGTGTAATGAAAATAAAAAAAGTCTAGCTCTCAGTTTTCAAAAAAAAAAAAAAAAAAAAAAAAAAATAGTGATCGTTGGGAAAGGAGTCAACGAAAGACGGAGGTTTTCGTAACAAAGTTTAAAGAATGCATTTGTGGTGACAACATTTTCTATACAGTACGAAGATCAACAAACGCCATCAACCTCATCATTGGATTGGTAGACCTATTAAAACTATTGTTGACGAAAGTTAAAAAAAAGGGGAAGAAGAGTGCAGGATTTATTAGATTCAGGAATCAGAGTGAGCATGTGTTTGCTGCTGAAGCCGCTATGCGTTCATCTGGCAAACGAAACTTGTTATATTTGTGTAGCAAAACCATCAATGATGAATAAAGATTTGCAGAGAGAAGATCGTCAGGAAAGGTATACTTTCGGTCTGTCCACTTTGCATGCTTGGATAAGAACATTTGTGTCTTCTGCATATTAGCGACTAGACTTGTTATTAAAATGTGCCAAGTTAAAAGTGATATTGACAAGCCAGCGGTGGAAGAAAGAAAGAAGATCATCCAAGATAGTTTCAAAAAAGAGATGGGTTTGATAGTGGGTAGGCCAAAGTTCACGGATTACCGGACTTGATGAAAGACTTACCAAAGTTTGGTAAAAACTTGTTTATTTGCATCTATAATATTATTATAATGGCAGGGTTTCAGAATTGTAAAACCAAATTTATTTTTCAATCCCTAGAAAACCATCCCCATTGGCATATGCATTTGTTTACTATTTTTATTGTGTTCTCACGAATGATATTATATTCGTAAGATTTCAGAATTGTAAAACCGAGTTTATCTTTCAACCTCTAGAAAACCACCCCATTGGTATGTAGATTTTTCTTACTATTTTTAGTGTGTTCTCACGTATGATATTACTATATTCGCAAGATTTCAGAATTTTAAAACCAAATATTTTTTTTAAACCCCCAGAAAACCACCCCCATTGGTACTTAAATTTCTTTAACTATTTTTAATGTGTTCTCACGTATGATATTATTATATTCACGTGGTTACAGAATTTTCACACAAAATTTATTTTTAACCCCATTAGAAACAACCCCCAATAGGATTAGAATTTTTTTCACTATTTTTCGAAGATCTGACGATTATTTTACGCTCATTGAAGAAGAAAAATAATTTTGTCCACCTAAAAGTTGAAAATTGCCCACTGTGGCAGCGGTGAGAAATTTATCGCATAATATTGTTGAAATAGGAGAGAAATCGACAAGTCTGTAGATAAATATATGGGGTAGCCCCCATCCGACTTTCCGACTACCTAGTTGGCGAAAACTTCTATAATACTTTAATTTCGTGAAGGAACTGGTACTCTGAATCCCAACCTAATGTCAGCCACCGAATAACATTTATGCTATGGTCACACTAGGCTGTTTTACTAGCGTGCTATTTGCTACTCGCTGCTAACAGCATAGTGTGACCACTCAGCTTTGCCAGTTGGCGAGTGAATTTAACAGCAGCCAGCCCACCAGCGCTTGTTTAACATTTACAGCAACCAGCATGAATGTTAACTCAGAAAATTATGTATTTTTGACATGTGTTTTATAAATATTATGCGAGGTTATATTCTCCCAATATATAAAGAGGGCTTTAAGCGATATATGTAGTTGTTAAAATACTGATCACATAACGAATAGTCGCCGGCCGAAACGTTATGCTGCAACGTTCATTGGAATGCAAAATGTGGGGTGATCACACTACCCTGATTTGGTATTTACTGCTTGCTGCAAATTATTAGCTGCTGTTAACCAGTATAGTGTGACCCCTCATCAGCAGCTATTTTTGCATTCCGGTGAATGGTTTTGGCTGTTGCTAGTAAAGTTGCACATGTTGAATTTTCATTAGCCTCTATTTAGAGCTTGCGCTGCTGGCTGAGGACAAATGTGGGTATTGCAGAAAATACCAACCAAAATAATTTGTAATTTTTTGTAATTAGTCATCTGCTTACAATGCCGATGCATAACAAGTTTCATCTTAGTGAAAATTTAGGAGATGCTGTGTTACTATTACCGATGGACAAACATATATTTTCCTGTATTGATGAAGCCCGCGATGTATACCGCAATTTGATGCGGTTTTATTTATTACAGTGCAAAAGTTCTGTACGTAAACATGGCCCCATAAACGCCGACCGACGGCGACGGGGAAAATTATTGCTTCTGACCTCCATCGTGCTCACAGGAAGGAAGTGTTTGTGTGCAGAGGAACTGAATTATTGAGGAACGCGGAGGTTACAAATCTTTCTTTGAGAGCGGTATCTGCACTACTATGATATGATGCATGGCTTTTGGGCAAAGTTCTTATCAGATTCTGGTACAAAATCACTTTACGGTTGGCATGTTTCAAAAACAACTTTATCGTGCCATCATCACACTACAGAGAAGCTCTTTATAAACAAATCCATGCTTAGTCGTAAGCATTTGAAAATTCCTCAAGTCTGCTGAATACTGCTCAGTAATTATATTTTCTCTCTACTTATCATTATTATTGTTATTATGATATTATGAAAGCAGTGCTGAAAACAAATGTACACACACTGTAAATATTGTGTTATTGTTTACGGTACTTTTTATTTACAATCCCATTATGTTCTTGGGTTTTATGTACGTCAGAAATATTCTTTGTAGTTGTATTCATAGATCGCAAAACAATTATAAGCGCTGCCGTATGTTTTTATGTTTTAGCGGTAGCGAAATGTTTGCAAACGCGAAGTATTATCACAGATGTGATTTTTTTATCAATCCTTCTATAAACAACGGATTTCTCAGTTTCCGATTCCATTGCAATAACAGTGGAATTCCTGGAACGGCGCGTCTGTGTTCTGTTTGGAAACGGTCTGAATTGTTCCGCACAATGGTCATAGATTTTTGCGGCACTTTTTCAGCAGATATTTTTAACTTCACCGCCAGCCGATTTGTTTAACTATCCACATTGCACGCACCGTTACTTTGGTTGTTTATAAAAGCTTACAGCTCACTTTGGGTATAAGCAACATGAACACGTTTGAAAAAGTGGCGTTTCACGACATTTGCAGCAAAATATTACAAAAGGAGACATTTGATAAATAATTAGTTTAAGTACATTTCAAATTATCTACCAAACCTCTGACAAATCAACTTGAGATTACAAATATTTTAGTTATATTACTGACCGCGGTCTGAGTCTATAAATTCTTAATTCTTGTGTAGGAGGTCAAAATGGCCGGAACAACCGCGACTCCCCAACATGGTAGCATTTTGGCCGAGCGCGGACTAAGGCTTTGATTACTGGTCAAAATTCTAATTAATCAAATCTCTTCCAATTTATTCGAAGGCAAAACTAACTGGGTTCTTTTTCTTGAACCTTGTGAACACATTTTCTGACTACTAACTGACGCGTTTAAGTATTTAACATTTAATAAGGGCTGATAAAGCAAGACTACTCAAATGAAACGAAACACTTATCAAAACAATAACATCTATTAACAATAATAATCAACAATCCCGTTTGATAGGTTACATAGAAAAATGAATGAAGCTTTGAACATATTGACGTTTAAATTAAACCTAGGAGTTGATTTAGACAGACACACTTTTAGCAGAAATATGAATAATTTAATTTACAATGAAATTCGAAACGAGTTGAAAAGACTTACCAGGGATAAACTTAAGCGCCTAAGAACGCTCCACAAAAACGTGTACTTTACATGACGGTGGTTGAAATGAGAAGAGCGAGATCTGTTCGTTTGCATCCCTCGACCCCAAAGGAAGCCGGAAGCATTTCTTCTTAGCCAATGACAACTCTTCAATTTTAAACTTATAACACGCGGTCAAATCCTAAACCAGATGTTCAACCCTAGCAAAAACCTTTGACATTCCCGAATGTTCTTACAAATATCTCGCTTAATTTGGTCATATCTTAATAAATAAATAATGGGTTTCCGACCCATTACACTTGATGATAATACTAACTGGTTAACTGTATCTTTCTCTTTTTGTATTACAGTATCCACTCCCCACCCAAATTTACGAATACCTCGTTAACACATTGAAACGTCGAACCCTTCTTCAATAGGTATTTCAATTTCATGAAGGCGCAGCCACTCTGTATGACACCCTGATGGCAGTCAATATCATTTGTGGCCACTGACGTTTATCAAAATTTCCCATTTCCTAACCATATGCCACTTCCGGTTGTTGAATTCTCACCAAAAAACGGTCGACTTTGGCACCTGGTAATTCTAAATACTTATACCAAATTTGTTGCATTTTTATTTTTTATCGTTGTATTTCTTTGCAATTTTAATTTAGCGTTTTGATATATACAGTAGAACCCCACAGTGCGGATTATCCGCGAGTGCCGTGAAATATTTTTTTTATATAATGTTATATTCGGATAAGAAATTTTATTTCGGATAAGAAATAGTATATTATTATACAAGTTTTATAAGACGTCAAATTGGCGCATGAGTTGTTTGGACGAAATGAATGAATGCGCCAATATGTCTTATAAAACGAGTGTAATATACTATTTTTTCTACTTTGCGTCATTAATTTTATAAAAATTTAGAAGTATATTAGGTAAAATTCCAATCTAGAGTATTTATGGGTGCAACCGTTGGTAACACTGTCATCTGTCACTTAAATTCAAATATCTGTGAAAAAGTAATTATTGATAATTATTATATACCATCATATACCTACTAGTAGTACGAAACCTAGGATGCAACACGCATGTTTAAATATGTATAAAAATATACATACTTCGCAGTTTGTGCGATTCTAAAAAATCAGTTTGTGCTTACTTTTGTGGTTATGTGTATTTTCGTTTGACATGCATTTGATATCAATGTCACCAATCTTAGAAAAAAGTTACTAAAAACGGTGTTACAATTTGCTAATTGTAACACCGAAAACAGTGTTACAATGTGCGCATTGTGAATGCAAAGTAGAAAAAATATTTTTTGCGTTTACACTTTATTTTTGTCTTTTTTCGGGTTATCCGCGATTTTCACTATCAGCGGTGCCCTTGCCACCCAATTCCGCGGATAATCGGGGCTCTGCTGTATTTTAATGTATAGGTAGTTAAGCTTGACATCCCGTCACACTAATTACTGCTAAATCGCTCAGGTGTGTGATGTAGCTCCAAAATGGATTTGGGTCACCTCAACCAATAGTCGCTCACGACAATGCCAGCAGCAGAAATTTTCCATCGCTTCCCGTTCGACGTGACCCGATTTTTGGAACGTTTCACGCAGTTAGTGTGTCTATCTCGCTTAGTCCGCCATCCGTGCATAACCTTGACGCCATCGCTAGTGCCGCCTGCGACGCCAAGCCTAACACACTCCTCGGTGACGACACAGCTTTCGGACGTCCAGTCGGCAGTTCTCGCACCGGCCGCGAGTAGAATCCGAGCAAGGCAGTGAGTCGCTGCCCGCTCGACGCCGAGCGACCGTCTCGTGAACCGCTCAGCGTACCCTACGATGTCGCCTTCTCAAAAAAAGTGATCATGGCCATCATGGAACGAGGTGGCGTCGTGCTGTGACCTGCGGATAGACCATGCCCGTGAGCACGGGGTCACTCGGAGAACCTCGCGCCAAGCGCTGCAAGCACTGCGACGGTAACTGACAGCGAAAGCGTGCACTGACATGTGTTGATGTTGTTGCTTTCCCCTCTCTCTTTCCTCAAACACGCACATAGATGAATGCTTTTTTTTTAAAGATGTCGCTTAATAACAACTGTTACCGCTGTTACCTCTAATTGTCGTTGTTGTTGTTTTGACTGAACTAAGATTTCTAACCAAAGATTTGTGGATTTGCCGGTTTTTCTCCCGTCGGTTTGTTGCAGCGCCCGACACGATTTGAGAATGTGTGCCGTGTATTAATAGATATCCTAAGATAGCGTTAGCCATGCGCCGGTTGACAGCGCCATCGAGCGCATTGTTGGCCTACTAGAATCGCGCAAAATATTTAATTTTTCTCTACGTCGTCTTGGTTTATTTTTTATCTATTTAAACCAACGTTTAGCAACCAATCTGAAGTATACGAACTACTAGTGATGAAATGACTAAGATATGGATACTTAAGATCATCTCTCAACACATTTTATTCTTACTTATTTGTGATGATTTATGTGCTCTAGAACTAAACAGTGATTCATACTAGAAAGACCAAAAATGTAGACTCAAATCATTCGTTGGCACGCTTCTTCACAACAACACACATGTGGTGAATATAGCATACGTGTCGTTCATTCAATTATGATCCCATTTATGATAAACATCTGCTGTTGCTGCGCTGTGTGCTGTGAATCTCAAAATTTTGGAGTTCTTGCTACTCCTTTACCAAGTCCAGCTGGCTGCAATAACAAGCCTAAAAGCTGGGCCACCGATTCGGACGCTATAAGCGTTTTCGCCATAACGTCAATATGAAGCGTTGAGTTCCCATTTCAAATGCATGCATACGAGCAAAAAAAAACGCTCTACGCTGGTAACGTTTCGCCAGAAGCGAACCTGTCGTGGCCCAGGCATAAAGGCCGATGTATAGTACTCTAGCCGTAAGAGTTAATCTTAGCCGCAACGATGTGTGTTGTCTGAACTTAATGTATAAAGGTTACGGTCAATAAGCACCATCAAAGAAGGTCAACTTTTCTACGTTACGGTTACGGCAATTGGGATTCTTAAATGAGGTTAATGTTGATTTTTTGGTAAAATTTTGTTTAGTTTGATGGTTGTGCGAAATTAAGTTTGATTATTGAAGAATTTTGTAAATGGTATGAAAAACAACGATCCAGTATGAATCGAAATGAAGCAATGCGTTGAGAAAATGGTCGTAATTTGCGCTCGTCACTTGCTGCTCTGCACAGAGAGAAAAGATAATTTGAATGAAACGAATTTGCTTCAAGTCAAAGTCGATGTTAAATAGTCGCAGACAAAGCTTAGTTGCCGCAAATAAATGATTTCTTTGGTAAAATTTATTAAATTCAAAAGTATCGTATTTGTACGAACGTTAGTTAACTTAAATTCAATAACATATTATTTTCAAACGAAATGAGCATTTTGTTTCAAGATCTTTACGTTCTTTTTAAAGTAAAAAAAAACATTTCTTTACTATTTGACAATTTAGTACTTGAATTAATAAAATCGAATGTTGATTTAAAAACTACAAATTTTGATATAATCAAACAGTACTTGAGTTTCAGTAAAGTATACTATCAAATTAATATATTATTATGTTTGGATTATAACACTAGTCAACAGTCAAAATGTACATTGGATGCGACTATTTTTTTTATATATACTAAGGCCCTCTAAACTCAAAAATCGCATAAAAAATTTTTTTAATGGATACGTTTTCGAGTTACAATTTTTTTTCTTTTTTTTGTTTTTTTTTTGCGGACGTAGTTCGACTATTTGGAGCATATCTCGAGTTAGGAACGTCCAATCTGGTCGCCCGGCACATAAAATTGAAGCTAATTGTATCACCAACAATTGTCACTGATATAGTTTTTCAATCGCTTCAGTAGTTTTAGCGCAATAGGCCACGATATTATAAAAATTTGGCCAAAATGAAAATGGAACATTTACTCTATCACCTGTGAAAAGTAGAAATCGTGGAAATATAGTTAGTTTAATATTTTTTGCGTAGAGTTTGAATTTTTACGAAGAGAACAAGCTATTTACGATTAAAATCTATGCAAAAATAGCGAAGTTATGGTCATTTAAGATTGATAGGTACCAAACTACCAACATTCTACTTTTTCTCTGTTTACATGTTTAATTCATTGTGCTTAGTTTTAATGTGATGTTTTTAATATAAAGGAGATTAGAGGTGAGTTTGATTGCTGCTTCGCCTTATATTCTTGTCGAAATCTGTTTTTCTTATGAGGAACCAGATATAGTTGCCCATCATTTTTTCAATCCAAAATCCCTGGTAGCGCCGCTCAATAGTCTTCATTTCCTAGTGAAACCTCTCACCATGCTCGTCACTGACGTCACCAAGATTCTCAGGATGAAATCTTCTCAACTGCTAGCTCCAGGTGTATACCGTATCCCATGTGCTTGTTGCAGTGTCTACATTGATGAGATAAAGCGCTCTGTCAGCATTGGGGTTTCAGAACATGAACGTTGTACAAGGCTGCGCCAGATCACCAGTTCAGCGCTTGCTGAGCACAGACACAACAATTCTTCTCGACCAAACAAAAGTCATCTCCCGGGAATCACGTTATTATCCTTGTAGAATCCGCGAAGCGATCGAAATCTTTAAAGATCCGTCCAATCTCAATCGAGATGACGGTTGGCATTTGCATCATAGCTGGAAACCACTTTTACGACCACCACAGCCAATCACAGTTACCCCAAACCGCCCTCCCAACCAATAGTTGTTTGACAACCTGCGCAGGCACCTGCGCCAGGTACATATAACGTCGATCGAAACACGTACTGACATATCTGAATATCATTTTTTGGTGAGATATGCCACTACTTGTTTTGAGCGACGATAAATATCCTCACCCTTCCACACACGTTCATTCTCTCCGTCCTGAAGATGCCTCTTGCAACAGAGTGCGAAACGTTGACTAAAAGATGCGCATCTTGGTGCGAATCACGTGACGTACTCGTCTTCCGAATGGATCCGACCTCTACCATGCATTTAAACTGCTATAAATGACGAAAAATACAAAATAGAGAAAAGGCCGAATTTTAGTAGTTTCGTACCCATTGATCATAATTGATCATAACTTCGGTATTTTTTCATAGATTTTCATCGTAAATACCTTGTTCTCTTCGTAAAAGGGCAAACTCTACGTAAAAAATAAGAAACTGAGCATGTTTTTACTATTTCTACCTTTCCCTGGCGGTTAAATGAATGTTCGATTTTCATTTATACTAAAAAAAAATCAAATTATGGTCAATTGCACTGAAACCACTGAAGCGATTGTAAAACAATATTAATAACATTTATTGGTGATTCAATTGGCTTTAATTTGATGTACCGAACGACAAGATTTGATGTTCCGAACTCGAGATATGCTCCAAATAGTCGAACTACCTCCAAAAAAATTAACAAAAAAAGGAAAAATTCATAACTCGAAAACGTATCCATTCAAAAAATTTTTAATGCGATTTTTGAGTTTAGCGGGCCATGGTATCTAAGAAAAAAATAGTGGCATCTAATGTACATTTTTTTTTATTATTTTGTTGACTAGTGTAATCAAGGGACCTCTATTATATAACCCAAACATAGTTAAGTCGAAAACCACAATAAAAGGTTATGGTAGACTCATTAAATTATTTTACTCCACGGTAATCTTTACTAAAGAGTACCTCAAATGAAGCTCAGCTTATATAAAGGCGTACAGAATATCAGCGCCATCTCCTCGCCAGTAGACGTATCAATAATTTTTAATGAAACCAATTTTCTTTTGATTCAAACAAATAATCTTTTTACTCAAATCTATTATCTTTCTCTTCGAAATAGAATATTTACTTACCACAAGGCCGATCTTTATTTCAAATAAAACCAGTGAAAAGTATTTCTTGTAACTTCAAATAAAATATTTCTTTCAGCCCATGTTGCTCACTTTTTTAAATTTAATGATACCTATTTGTCTCAAACATATATTCTCTCCTTGAAAGAAATATGTTCAAAGAAATACATTTATTTGATTTTACATTTCTTTTCTCTCAGTGTGTCAGTACAGCAGCCAACGTGTATATTACAACACTAATGGTTGCATACAAAACGTAAAGAATGAGAGGTTTATAACAGATTTTGTAATATGTATATGTATTTTGTAATATATTATGGGACGAGCGTATAATGAGGGCTACAAATCGCTATTACGCTGCCTACGAGTTTTATACTATATTTTATCCACTATATTTTGTAATAATTTATTATTTTTTTTTTATAAAATCCGACAAATTAAAAACTAACACTGTCAAAACGTAAAGTAGTTGATATTTATAGATTAAAACATGTTCACTATAACTCTCAATTGAATTTTATTTTGGGAACAGTGCTTAATGAGGGAGGGCCGTATATCGTTATGACAATATTGATGAAATGAGCCGTAGGCGAGTGGAGAAAATCGTTCGAGTGGATCTCGAAATTTCAATATTAAAAATATTTATAGTATCATTTTGTTTTACCAACGTGCAATGCCAGTAGTATTGAACTAATTCATGTAATTATTCTGCTTAGTTTAGTGTTAGTGGTAATTTTTTTTAAAACGATTACTTCTAATATAGAGTGGCACCATTCCATTTGCAATTTTAGAAACGTTTCTTTATCTACACATATAACAAAATTGTTATCATCGGGATTTGGTACCCGTATTTCATTGAATAGATTTAACTCGGCCGACCTATGCCATTATTGCAACTATGGTCTCATGCAAATCCTGAAATACGTTTTTTTCTCAATTCAAATAGAGTTAATACTAACCTTCAGCGTCATCTTTACAATATTCTGAGAGTAAGTGACAACCAGGCAACGTTGTTGAAGTCAATGGTTGAAGCGGCAAATATCGCAGAACATTCGGTCGACCGAGTTGTACATGTACAGCCAGTTGTACCAGTTGTACAGCCGAGTTGTACAGCCGAGTTGTACAGCCATGTCTGGCGCCCGAGTTGTACAGCCGTGTACAGCCGTGTTGTGTAGGTTTATAGGGGCTACAATCATTAATAATGCGGAATTATTTAATAAACTTAAATTCAATTTTAACCAGAACTGAGGACAGGGCTATTCCTATGGGTTCCAGCTATTACATACAAAACTAATCATTTTATTGTCTGCCATCATGTCTTATTTGTTATGTCGGTTTTCTTTATTGATATTTCGCTTTGTTGCTGCGTATATCCGACAGTCTACATAAAAAATTATCCATTTATTCATTCTTGCGCTGCCCAGTGAAGAATTAAATCGTTGATTTGCCAGTTATATTAGCTGCTTTCCATTTGCACACTTCTGAATTAATCTTAGCTGAGCTAATCTAACACCGACTGGCTTGGTCCAAGTTCAACTAAGCTAAGCTATGTTGGCAAAAGGAACGCGTTCGGTGCCATTCTATCTAACTAAGTTCGTGGAACTTGATGTCAGCGAGTGGCGGCGCAACATGCCTGACAACAAGTGTTATCAATGTTATCATCTATAGGTACAAATAAGAAACATAGGTATCAGAACCGCTTCTTTGCACGCGTATACCGTCCTCGTGACTTAATTCCACTTCGTAGCGAAGATGTGTAATCAGGTCACACACATCAAATATGTTAACTTCATCCATCTTGCCGAAACTTCTTATAGTTTATAAAATAAACAAAAACCAAATTGCACGCACGCACGATGGCGGATTTAGGTTAGGTTCTCCTTCTTCTTCTTCAATTAGGTTAGCTCAGACAGCTCAGACGATCTAAGTTACCTTTTCGCATGACTAGCCAAGGGCAAGGGGAAGGTAATTTGTCTGAGCTTGTCTTACTTCACCAAAACAAAAGGAACGCTACGCATAAGTTAAATTAGCTCAGCTCAGCTAATATCAACTCAGAAATGTGCAAATGGAAAGCAGCTATTATTTCGTGAAACAGTTTCCGCCCTGTGAAGTTCCCATGCTACTTGGTTTCATGTGCGAGACTTGAATTCAAGGTTGGTAGGTCAGATCTCACTGTCTATAGACTCTATACTCTATAGTCTATAGCGTGCGGTTTCAATGCCCTTTGTATATCCGTGCCTATGTACATTTTGTGGCTGCATGTTCACCGCTAGATTGTGCGCCAGGCTGTTGCAATTATCGATAGCTACCAGTCTATACGTATACATTATTATAGAACACACACTCTGCAATTATTCTAATAGCACTATTAGTAGCTCTTTTAGGGCGCTCTGTGCCTGTTCTTCTGTCTGTTGCCGTAAATGTTCTCTGTTATCCAGTAAAAGCATTGAGTTTGAGAAGTTGCCAATTGGCGATATCATTACCAATTTAGATTTTACCAAAATCGTTTTATGCAAGTATTAATGCGAGTATCATCAATGTCTTCTCATAAAACTAACTAACAAATGTTTATCAACAAATTATTGAATATATCTTTAAAGAAAAGAGATAAATTACTAGCAAAATTAATACTCTTTTGTGTTCAACTTTTTTACCCTTTGTAGGTATGACATAGATCATAATATTTAGTACATGGCATTACTATGTAAATTCATTAGGTAAACAACATCGCGTTGTCGGTGGTCGGCTTAGTGGCCCAGTTATGAGAGTCTTAAATTAGAAATCTGCCCAACCGATTGGGTGGTTACCGTCGAACTTCGTTCTTCGTGGAAAACTTAACTACCGTCAAAATATTTTTTCAGCAAATGGGCCATGACGTTGTCAACTACCCGCCTACACTATTTGCGGCGTGCTTCTTTCACCTGGCAACCTTGAAATTATAATAAACTTGGTATAAATACAAACTCTGTGGAAGAAAAATAGACAGCAAGCGCCAGTAACAGTGGTTTGATTGAATGACTAATTCACGAAACTGTTTATTTATAACCTAATACATTATTTAGATATTTCAGTAATTATAGAGTTCCTGATTTATTTTGTTTAACTTTAATTTTGAGTTGTTACCTTTTTTTCTCGTTACGTCGATTTATGTGGAAAGGATGTGTACTTACCACAGACTTTAGTCTATTTTTAAACTATATGCCCACTTTCTCAGGGAATGTTGCTTATAAAAGTTGGCTGTGGGACTGAAATTAGAAGTGCCATCACTAGGTCTTAAAAATGTTCCATATACGGAGTCAAAATATTCGAAAGCCATATATCATCGACGTAAAGTTTTTTATAACTTTATACACCTATTAGAACTGTATAACACCTATTGTACATGCAGTTCATAGAATAAGAGCTGGCACAAAAAGTAAACAACGTAAATATAACCTCACACACGCTTACTAGCATCAACTTGGAAATTATTGAATTTTTTTATAATTCTACACTATTCAATTTCTTTTTCAAGACAAACAATCTACGCCACTGAATGAAAATTGGTCTCTACTATATTATTATTATCTCTACCATATTACCATTATCAATTTCTTTTTATAATTGACGTGATGTTATCTTTGATGTTATAAATGCAATTTTATTGGTAGTATAAATTCCAACAATCCATTCATTCGTAATAATTATTGTGTTCGAGAAACTCGTGTAATAATAAACCGGCCGTGCTTATAAATTCGTTTTCCAAGATCAAGTTCAGCTTATGCCCACGGAATAAAATCATCTCGTTTAAAAATAACAATTACATAATAAAAATATTTTCGGGGTAAGTTAAATGTGACAGATTTGCGAGCTTACATCTTGGCAATGAACTTTGTATAAACAGGAATAAGTCTTGTTACCTCACTTGTTTGGTTTAACTCATTTTTGCGTTTGTTTCAACGTTTTTCCAATGTTTACGGTAGTATATCATTCGTGCAATTGAAACGCTGTCATTCTTCTTGTTTCATATACAGTGTGCCCAGAAAAGTCTACACCATATGGGAAAATCTTTTATTATCTATTTCTCAGGAAATTTTGTTCTTTATGAAAATTCGCGGTAGGTCTGAAACCAAGAATACTATCATAAGATCTAAAAAATATCGCACAATATACTGAGTGTTTAAAAAAAGGGAAACGCGCATAACAGTAAAGTCGTATATGGTGCAATATTTTTAAGATTTTATGATGGTATTCTTGATTACAGACCTACCGCCAACTTTCATAAAGAATAAATTTTCCTGAGAAATGGATAATAAAATATTTTCCCATATGGTCCGGACTTTCCTGGACACACTGTATATGCGTCTAATGTGTGTATCTTTAACCTGTAATATTTTATCAGGTAAGCTTTCTGAGAGTTATGTGACGTTAAACTATTTACAATCATTACTTTCTTTCATAGACCATATTTATTTCACGCGTATAATTTATATAATTTTGTCGAGCGTTATTTTTTTGCCAGCAATTTGTTTTCAAGTGGTAGGCCAGCAGTATGTTACTATCAACGCTAAGTCTGAAAGACCTTGGCTTGTTGGACATTTTATCAGAAAGTCTTGGAGGTATTTGAATATAAGTGAACCAAGACCTTAATCTTCTTGAATAGTAGGTGATTTGGATGAGTTTTGCCATCACTTTGCCAAATATTTTACAGTATTTTTGTGCAGGTTTTTTCGTAGCTCAAAAATATTCAGACGTTTTACACTTAAATTTACAGACAGTATTAAAGTGACCAAAAAGATGGTGTGGTAAGAAAATTATGGAATCTCTATCCAGAATATGTCTAAGAAAAATAATCACAGGAAATGTAATCGGTTTGATTATTTCTATATCACTCTATCTACTATATTATAGACTCTATGCCGTATAAGGGAAATATTTGTTCTTCTTTTAAATTAAATGTAGAAATCCTCATACAGCATTCTATGAGGAAACACCGAAATAATGAAATTAGTGGACCGGGGAGAAGATAGCCATAAAAGATATCCATAACTTTTTTTGTTCGAAGTTCTTAATGAAACATATGTCAATCGATAGAGCTATGCAAGAAGTATACCCCAGAGCGTTGCCCACAAAAAGTATCGAACGGTTTAGCAAAAAAAAAATGATTTAATTACCAGCACGTCATTTAAAACAGCGCATGGTGTCCTCAAATAACAGCACACCAATTTACCGCTTTATTTATATAAGAGGGGTTGTAACCATAAGGGTAGTGTCGTATTGATACCATTACTAAATGCAGAATTTCATATAGATTCCGAATTTGTTATCCCCGATGTTCTACGGCAGGGGTCGGCAACCTTTTCTGGACGGCGGGCCATTTTCAAAATATTTTGTTTTGTGCGGGCCACACATTCAAATGTAACTTAAATAGTGCTTTTATATCTTATACGAGTATAAATATTATTAAAAATAAATATAAAAAAAATTATTTTTTATTGACATGCTATAACAATAATGTGAGAACAAAAATTTTACAATTCTTAAAAGGGAAAAAAAGAAAATACAATTCCAATTACACATCTATAAATATCTAAATATAAAATATATAACTATGTAAAGATATGTTAATATAAAATATATACAATATTAAGGAAAATACTTTATCTTTCATTTTATTCATTCATTAAAATTCAATACTCTGCTTGTTCTTGAATATTGTTTGATAATTCATTTAAGTCCGGTTGTGTTTGGGATACTGAGATCCTCAACACGTTTTGTAAATTTTCATCCGTCAACCTCGTTCTATATTTTGATTTTATGAAATTCATTCTTGAAAATGTTTGTTCGCATAAATAGGTGCTTGAAAAAATACAAATCATTGATCTTGCAAAATTTCTTAAATTGGGAAATTTATTTTCTGGTAGGTTTGAATAAAATGCAATTAAATTATTTTCTTCAAAATTATTTTTATATACATTGTTAGATTGCAAATCAATTAACTCTAGTTGTAAATTGTCTGGTGCTTTTACAATATCAAATTTTAAAGGATTTTCAAATATTAATATGTCCATTTCTTTTGCATAAAAATCTTGAAACCGATTACGAAAATTTTCATCCAGTACTTTTAGTGACTCAATAAAAATATTCGAAGGACACTGTTTGTCGTTTTTGGTTAAAAACGATTGCAAAGTAGGAAAATGACAATAATTATTCTTTTCAAATTGAGAAATAAACAATTTTATTTTAAGCTGGAAACTTTTGATTTCTGAAAATAGGTCGTTGATTAACTTTCCTTTGCCTTGTAGAGTTATATTTAATTTATTGAGGTAAGATGTAATGTCCACAAGAAAAGCTAATTCGCTTATCCATTTAAAATTCGATAATTCTGGTATATTATTTCCTTTTTCTGTCAAAAACATTTCAATCTCGTCTCTCAACTCGAAAAATCTTTTTAAAACTTTCCCACGGCTGAGCCATCTTACTTCAGAAAAATAAATGATATCTTCATATTCTGCGTCAATTTCATTTAAGAAATTCCGGAATGTTCGATGGTTCATACCGTTTTTACGAATATAATTGATGGACTTTACTACAATATCCATAACATTTTTCAAATTTACAACTTTTGCGCAAAGTGCATGTTGATGGATAATACAATGAAGTTGTAGGGGAAGCTGTGTAATATTTAATTCTTTCAATTTTTTATTAATCATGCCTACCAAACCAGTATTGTGACCTGTCATGTTCTTTGCACCGTCAGTTGTCACATTTTTTAAATTTTCCCACTTGAGATCGTACATATTGAAAACATCTAATAGTTGCAAAAATATATCTTCACCTTTTGTATTCCCATGGAGGCTTTTTAATGCAGCAAGTTCTTCTGTTACACAAAATTGTTTATCAGTTCCACGGATAAAAATCAACAATTGAGCGGTGCTAGTTATATCGTTGCTTTCATCAAGTGCTAGCGAAAAATACTCAAATTGTGAAGAATTTTCTTTTAATTTATTAAACATATTAGTTGATATATTTTCAATACGTCGAACTACTGTACGTGCAGACAAACTAATATCTTCAAATTTTTTAATTTTTTCCGGACAAATTTCGTTAACAGCAGCTAAAATACATTTTTTAATGAACTCTCCATCCGTAAATGGTTTGTTATGTTCAGCAATTAATTTCGAAATATGTAAAGACGTTTTGACCAATGCTAAGCTTTGTTCCTTACATTTTTTAAAAACATTTTGTTGTGCTGCTAATGATTTTTGTAAAGAATCAATTTTATTTTGTCTGAATTGAGATTCAAATTTATCAAATTCACTTTTGTGTTTCGTGTCGTAGTGGCGACGTAAATTAAATTCTTTGAATACGCTTATAGATTCTTTGCAAATTAAGCATAGTGCTTTATTGTAATTATTAATAAAGAAATAATCAAAAGTCCACTTTTCATTAAATTCGCGGTTTTCCTCATTAATTTTTCTTTTCTTTGGTATTTTATTCATTTTTCCTACGATAAAATATGAATTATTTTAGCAATAAATTAAAAATAACATGTATTTCTCCTTACCTATTGTAGTGAACCCTCATACGGTTGTCAATATGAACGTGTTTATGTGCAAAATGCACATATGAGCATACAGTACCAAACCGGCGAAATGAAAGAATGCTACACTTGCTAAGCGAGCTGTCGCGTCGTATTCGCTGGGGAGTGGGAATTAAACTTGCGCAGTAAAATAGGTCTCCCACTATGCTTCTCTTAGCGCGCATTTTTGTCACTGGCCACATTTTGGCACGCTCACGCTATAAGTTTGTTGATTTTTCCTAAAATTATATTCGTGCTTTGGCGGGCCGCGCAAAAAGTTGCAAAGGGCCGCATGCGGCCCGCGGGCCGCAGGTTGCCGACCCCTGTTCTACGGTATCGGAGGATGGCGTTATTGCCAATTCGATTTGAGGACACAATGCGCTGTTTTAGATGATAGGCTGATAATTAAATCATTTTTTTTTGCTAAACCGTTCGATATTTTTTTGTGGGAAAAACTCTGGGGTATACTATTTGAATAACTCTATCGACAGACATGCATATGTTTCAATAAGAAATTCGAACAAAAAAGTTATGGATATCTTTTATGGCTATCTTCGCCCCGGTAATCAGTGGGTGCTTTTTTCGATTATAACTTACAAGGAAACAATACTTCAAAACAATTTCTAAATAAATGATTATAAATTAAGTAGTACGTATTATATATTTACATAGTAATATCGTTTCCGAACATGGACTACTTTGGAACCCCTAATTTAGAATTATGTACTTTATAAAAGTGATAGAAAATTAATTGGAATACTTAGTTGTATGGCATCCAACGGCGTATCATTCATGAAGAAGTTGTATTTAAATGTAAAAGATAAGTATTCGTAGCAAGCAATTCATTTTCCATGCAGAATACCACTTGGTTAAATTCAGTGTTAAGCGGAAGACTTTTTGTGGTGAACGTAATAGTTTTTTGTATGGTTAATTCATTATTCTCTGATCAAATTTACATTTAAAATGTATCTCGACATGTATATTAAATTATTTTTTTTTTTTGAACGAAAAAACTTGAAGGCAAATCAGTTCATGTGGTTCCATAAAATGTTATACTGAGTGAATGTATCCATCTGATTCTTTTTCGTAGATATGGAAAATATGGTTTAAAATTGACCGGATTCAGCTTCACAAATGAACAAACTTCCATATTCTTCTCATTGCTTTGATTACCCCTGCTATAGACAAATAATCACATTTTGTAAACCAGTTTAGGTGTTGCTAACCACGCAACAATGTATTATCCAATTTTATGTACTAGCACCCTTCCTTGGGAAACGCAGTGAAACAAATTACAGGCTGACTGATTCACTTCGTAACAAAGTTAAGGGAAATAGTGGCGATGACCGACATAATATGATTTCTGCATTCAAATAGTGGCGACGATACGACATATACGATTTCTACGTACAATTTTGCGCTTTAATTACTACATCCAATTAGGATCCAGGATTTATATCGCTCACTACGGGCCTGGCCTGGGAGCATACGCCTCCAGCTTATCCGTCATGATTAATTTATGAGCGGGAGCAGCGAACCAGGTTTTTCCCTTTAGGTATAGCAGCGTAGTACGGCGATCACTTTTGTCGCTCGTTATTAAATTTCATGAATATATGGAACAGTTTATTACAAGTGCGTCCAATTATAGGGCCATTAATTCGACTCAATTAGTTCGCGAAATAGGACGGGTACCCTTCTTTGCGCGCACCTCGTTTGCCCGACTGGATTCGCCGCGGAGAATAAACGCATTAGAAATTTACTACGTTGGGACTTCAGCCATAATTGGCTCTAACTTGGATTTGTAGGAGACATATCGGTGTGATGCTTCCGATAAACTTGAAGGAATATTGATGAATTTATACAATTAGGATTTATTGAAATATTTGTGATTGTGTCTTATATTTAAACGAAAACTTCCTTGTACAAGAAGTTTATGAACATGTTTTAAACCTATTTTTTTTCCCAAATATACACCATACCTGAGTGCACATTTTAAAGTTATGTTGATTTTCTTATGTAGACTTCAATATAAGTAGAGTGTACACAAAGTGTTGAGGTGGTTTTATATGTCAGTCTAAAATGTGTTATTTCATTTTATGAAAACAAAAGATCGGTTTATTGGCATCAAGATTTCAATAACCAAAATTTGTTTTTCTTTTTAGACATCAATTAATTATTATATGGTATCAAATGAACCCTTACAATATCTGCAAAAAGCACACAAAACTGCGTTTCTGGTTAAATATGCCTTAAGATAGAACCAGAGATAAATTTTACGGGTTATTAGTTTAATTTCTATTTTAATTTTTATTCGTTTATGATCATAAATAAAAAAATTGCAGTGACTGGTAAAAATAGTAAAAAAATATCACTTAGTTGAGTGGTAATTGGTATTTTTTCAAAAAAGTAGAAAATCAACACAAAGACAATATATCGTATATTTGAAGTACCTACTGCTTTCCCATCCGTCTGAGATTGAAAACCTAAATACAAAACAAAAACTGCTATGAGTGGCCATACGCAATACACTGAATGTAGGAGTATCGGCTATACCTACAGTAAACCTGTAGTTAAAAAAAGCTCATGAGTACACTTGAACTTCCACTCTCTTCATTCACTGAGCGCTGCTGTTTATAACGTGCATGCTTATAATAAAGATGTATAATGCGTTAATTATAAATATTTGCGCGTGCGAAAAAATGCAAAGCGACTGAT
The DNA here is from genome assembly GCA_963971325.1 of Aphodius granarius. Taxonomy (NCBI): domain Eukaryota; kingdom Metazoa; phylum Arthropoda; class Insecta; order Coleoptera; family Scarabaeidae; genus Aphodius; species Aphodius granarius. The sequence continues at coordinate 13,665,283 of OZ020221.1, forward strand.
GTACAAATTGTATGTACAGATTGTGCAGTGCTTATCACAAGTACACACTCGTTGATGTTCTATTTTGCATACACTGTCGCACGTTAAAAAATAATACCCACAAAATTGTTCGTTCCTTTTATTATGTTGGATTAGTCATTAGAACTAACATTTTTTCAGATTTTACAACCATTTATTGCTCCTAGTTTACTTTCGGCAAAATAATGACCATAGTTAACCTGAGTTTCAGATCTTGTACGTTTAGAGAATTGCATTAGTTTAAAATTATATTGAAGAGAGATTGTTTTGAATTGTAAACGCTTTAGAATAAAGCGCCGATATTGAAAACATCAGTGTGCCACACTGAGAGAAAAGAAATGTAAAATCAAATAAATGTATTTCTTTGGACATACTTCTTTCAAGGAAAGAATATATGTTTAAAACAAATAAGTATTTTTAAATTTAAAAAAGTAAACTGCATGGGCTGAACAAAATATTTTATTTGAAGTAGTTTTCAGTGAAAAAAACGATTCTTTTACACCAAATGGTTTTCCATGATTTCCGATGTAGAAATTGTTTGGGTTTAATTGCAGAAATACGTTTGAATGAAATAAATCTGGTTTTATTTGAAATGAAGATCGACCTTGAGGTAAGTAAATATTTTATTTGAAATTATTTGGAAGAGAAAGATAATAGATTTGAGTAAAAAGATTATGTGCTTGAATAAAAAAAGTGGTTTCATGGGAGATGGGCTTTATATAAGCTAAGCTACAGAACGCAAGCGGTATTCTACTTATTCTTCATTTGGGAATAAGTCTATAGTCTTTACTAAAGATTATCGTGGAGTAAAATAATCTAATGAGTCCACTATAATCTTTATTGTGGTTTGCGACTAAACTATGTTTGGATTATATAATCAAGGTCCCATGATTATAATCCAAATTGAAAGTACACTTTACTGAAACTAAAGTATTATTTGATTATATCAAAATTTGTAGTTTTTAAATCAACATTCGATTTTATTAAGTCAAGTACTAAATTGTCAAACAGTATAGGAAGGTTTTTTTATTTAAAAAGAACGTAGAGTTCTTGAAACAAAATGTTCATTTCGTTTGAAAATATTATGTTATTGAATTTAAGTTAAGTAACGTTCATACAAATACAATAGCTTTGAATTTAATAAATTTTACCAAAGAAATAATTTCTTTGCGGCAACTAAAGCTTTGTCTGCCACTATTTAACATCGATCTTTCTTTGACTTGAAGCAAATTCGTTTCATTCAAACTTTTTTTCTCTCTGTACACTTGACACGGTACTGTGGCACATTGATGTTTTTGATCTGCTGTCGCCAAGACATATGCGTTCCCGGCCGGTCGACCACATGATCCGCATGCGCAATGGTGAAGTGACTATTTTGTAGACTCGCTAGTTATACGTACATAAGTCTTTGAGGGGCTAATGAATAATTAATCAAACGATGTCGGGTACAACTAGATTTTTATTGTTGATTATATCAGATATTACCGCACTAAAAGACCGCAAAACGTAGCACAAGGAAATTGTCGAAGAATAATTTGGCCTGTGCCAGTCACCTGGCATGAATCCAGCTTAGTATTTGTGGGATAATATTGGACGAAGGATTTTGAACAAAAATTACTACCCTACAACTATGCAGAAACTAAATTTGTTGGGTATGAGCTATAAAAGACTTATACGCAAGAAGTAAAATGTTGTTGGTGCAAAATGGCCTTTAGTTAACTGCACCAAGGTTGTAGGGATCTTTTTATGAATATAATATTGTACAAATATTCATCCCTACATGTGTAATAAATAACATTCTGCGTACAAGGTAATTTAAATCGAAATGTATATGTAAATGAAGAGAGACGCCACCAAAGATTCGATAAATCTCGTAGAGTAAATAGACTCGCAGGGAATCATTCGATTTCTACCCGATGAGTTCCTTTGGGGGGAGTTATTCATTGAGAGATTGGAAACTGATTGATCCCGGTTTAATATGTTTACATATTATGCTTGGGTCTCGGTCGGCCCGACGTTGCAAGAAACATTTTCTCCAAAATTTATGCGTAAACATATCTCGGACTTTCCCTCATTTATATCGTGTTTAAGTAATTGAGAAGGGAAACTTACAACGCGGCAATTTCATTTCAAAGTAATCGGTAAATATTGTTTCTTTTTTCTGAAAGATGAAATAGGTATGAAGTATAAAAAAACTTATCAGATATGAAACATTTATTATTTCACATGCTTTGAAATGCTGTTGTAATAAATTTATAAAATGCGCTAGACATTATATCGATTTCTAATGGTACCTACACATTAAAATTACCATAATAACTTCAGGTCATAATAAAGTGCAATCAAAACGCACGATATGGTTTACAATGTACGGCACGGGTGGTTATAAAACACAGTAACGTTTTTATGCCCACTGGCATATTTTCAAGCAATAAACTTGCGGAAATTTTAGCTCACTTCAGTCCTGTTTATTTAATTGAATGCTTACAAGTGGGCGGCGCTGGATAGAATTATATACAGGGTTGATCAGTTTGTTATTTCGATACGTATTTTCCATCTTTCTATCAAACCAAATTGATTATCATTGCATTATTTAGTGGGTTAGTATACACTTCAGTGGGTAAATATTTACTTCAGCGGGAATAAGTACACCTTTTTCGTTTATTTCGAACCTGAAATTTCACGTTGACTAAAGTAGATGATGGATTGGATGATTGTATGTGTGTTTCAGTCATCTCAAAACATGTAATGTTTGCCTTATTTAAACATACGTTATTGTATTAAGAATGTTCTGGTTATTTGTTAATTATGTTTTTTTTTTGTTCCAGGTAAGGCCCATCCTTATACTATTACTGGTACGAAGTCCATACAGGTAGGAGATATATGTAAAAAAATTTATAGCAAATTTTGGAGCAATAAAAACCGTGATACGTGCTACAAAATATTAGTTTTAGAAAGAACTATTAATAATGTCTTTGAATTAATGTCTCTGGTCAGTTAAGATATTGTTTCTAGCAACTAGTTTTTAGTATTGATAGGAATCGGTAACACTTCATCTAACACTAATACGGTAATTCATTTTTTTGCATTTACATTTTACATCTTGACTATTAGATTTGAGATCCTCCCGTCTTGATATAAGAGTATTGAATTACAACATCAGTTATTGCTATAAACTGTTTACCTACTCATTCCTCCCGAATTACAGATAAAGCCTTCTGTACAGTCAAATAAATTTGTAATGTTTTCATTAAAATCGGTTTCAAATTTACGTAAACAAAGAACTGCGACTTTTTTTTATTCTGTTCTGTTACTTAAACAAAATGACAACTCATATTTTTAGATTATTGGATAACAGTGATTTAACCTTTTTAAAGTTCTGTTAATAAGCCTTTGAAGTAGCTGTGACGTGACCAGCACAACTCACACTAAATATTCAGACAAATCATATTCATTGCGTAGAGTTTAAATTCACTACACTGCTATGCAGAAATTACCAATAACTTCTGTGACGAACCGTGAGTGGAAATTACATATACCAAAATTTTAATAGCATAAAATGATGCAAGATGTTTTAAAACTAATATTTATAATTTATTTATATTCAAAAACGTAGAAATATATATAATAAAAACGTAACTTATACATTCTTTATTTGAACTTCCACATCTGGTGATGGCATAATCTATTTTTATAAAATAATAATTTTTATTGAAGTAATATTGTTTTAGAATTCCCTTAATTTCTTAAAGTTTATTCCATCTAGCACAGAGAATCTTCTTTTAAAAATTCCCATTTGCAATTGTAACAGAAAAGTATGTTACAGCCTTTGAATATATATTTTTTTTTAATTAGAAGCAGTCCTATGCACTACTAATTTGATTTCGAACAAACTTTTGTTTTCTTTTTACATTTTCTCTATTTGTTTGTATTCTTGCTCATTTTCTTGCAGCAGCATTCATGTCTGTAATCATATAAGATTAGCATATACTTTGAGATAAGAGCGATTCGACATGTTTTGTTCCATTTGCCCGAAATATGGCCCAAATATCCATATTTAGAGTGTATAAATCAGGTCCGGGGTTTTGCATTTATTCAGTTTCGTTAATCCTAAAGTCACTGTCACTGTCAGTGGTCACTGACGTTTATCAAAATCCGACATTTTGCAGCTAAAGTGACGAAGGCTGCGGATTCTGTCAGACTGTTTCTATAAACTCTTATAGCGCCTAAACTGCCCCTCTAATTAATCTGCAAATTTGTATACTTATGTAAAATTACTATAGAATGAGTTGGTATTAGTTTTTTTTTGTGTCAGATGTGACAGACACCAATAAGTTTTCACAATTACAATTAGCACGAAACTTTTATAACCTCTCTCAAATTAGCGCACAATATTATAACACTTCATTCACAATGGCTGCCTAGCCCTTATTAACAAATAAGTAAACTAGCAGCCACAAGATATAACATTGGTAGTGCAACTTATAAAACAATAAAAAATACATTTTAATCGCAAACCCTCTAGTGATACTACATTTTTGACTATTTACCTAATAAGAAATTATATCAGAATTGATCATAGATTACTTTAATTTTATTGTCGACGATTCTTTACATATTTCTAGACTTTATATACATAGTTGTATACTTTACCTCTCATATCCAAATAAACATGCAATGCGCATCTTTGTACGTGACATATTATAAAAATGTCTACATGCGATCGCAAAAATAAATTTATCCACGCCTAGAATAGCCCAACATACCTAAGAATAGATCGAAACATCATGAGCGAGACCGCCTTCGTACTTTGCGCCTCCCCAAGGATTTAATTTTCGAAGTTACGGGATGTAGAAAAAGACGGCTAAATGGATTTCGGTTCGTCCTTTCCCGGCTGCGAATTGCTGGAAGGAGGCGTTACTAATCCGTTTCGTAACGTCTGTGTAATCGTGTTTACCGGCTGATCTAACTAGTCGGCAGTATTGAGCTGTTGAGTTTTACTGCAGTTGGAGAGCGGCCAAAACGTCTGCAAACACGAAATCAACAATGAGTGAGATGTGCCGGCCGTAGCTCTGAACGCAACTGACTGTGCTGTTTAATCCTAAACTGCTCAAGGCTATATCGGCGCTAAATCACAATTGCGGAATAAGTCCACCTAGAAAATAATATTGATGTTCCTGTTTGTTCTTTACTCTTTAAGTTTGTTGTTGGTAGAATTGAATTAAGAATCAGATCAATTCGGTTCTACAATAGCCGTCATTGAATAATATTGGTTAAATTTTTAAAAATCGAGATCTAACATAAGTAAATTTTAGAACCTTCCTCAAATATTAATGCATTTGCGGTCGATAAAAAGATATTGTAAATACTTGTATTTGCATATTTGTCCTGTATTTACATTAGTTTAACTTTAGGAATATTATTGAGCTTTTTTTCTTACCAGCTTGTCGCTTATTTCCTACAGTTATGCCCGAAATTCGAGTTAAGTAAGATAGGTCGTTACAGTATACTCGAAACTTAGAAGCCTCTCAAGAAATCTGCTGATCCAGTATACCAACAGTATAACTTCATATCGTTAGCAAACATTTCCACTTCGGGGCGGTAAAATAACCGAATTCAATTTTGCCTAACTCGGAACGATGTGAACTTGTAAGTAACAGAAAATCGACTTCAGTAAATTCCAGATCGCTACATTCTTATCACTCGTACTGCTCAAGATTAGGTAAACATACTTTTGATGGCATGTCTTCCGCGCAGAGCAGTATTTACAAATATCGGTTCTTCACGTCAATGTCAGCATAGCCATATGAAGTGCTGAAAATGTTTCGTAAACACGCTCATCTCACTGTTAACGACCTCTGCAAATTTCAAAATCTCAATTACATCTTACGCGAATTTGGTCTTTGTATTGGATTTTTGGTCTGTATATATGTGTTATGGTGATTCGATCAGAATGGAGAAGAAAACGATACAGATAATGTTTACAGTCATAATACTCATTTGAGCATTACCGTTCAAACTAATTACCACCAACTGAAATATTCTGTCCCCAGGACATGTTTTAGTAGTTCCCCATGTAGTAGTATAACAATATGGGACAAATAATAACGTAATAATTGCCTCTATATTACTTTATCAACATTTTAAATTAATGGCCCAGTATTAAAGAAATTATTTACCCAATAATATAGCCAATATTAGCACAATCATGGTCTAAAAAAGTTCGAAAAGTTGGGTGAGGGCCACCCCAGATATTTAAGATTGATTTATACAGCAATGTGTCGACGTACACAGACGTAATATTGTGAAGCTACTCTATATCAACATTACCAATCTTCCTGCACCTTTTGAACCTCGAGCAAAATTTGCCTTTAGTGTGCGTCGCTACTTATAAGCTCTTCCACAATAAGGTTTAGTCACACTCACTCCTTATATACCGTCAATATGTGGCAATAGACGATGAGCTAATGTAAGCGCCATCTGTGGAGTAACTCAGATATTGGGCTTGAAATTGGTATTGAATATTGGCTGAATGTCACAATTTAATAGGTTTGTCAACTTAATAAGTACGATTAAATCAGTGTTGATCATCGCAATTGCAATATAGCTTAAATATAACTTAAAAGCACGATTAGGCCAATATTGGCTAATTTATCACATTTTTTTCAATTCAAAAACATGATTGGTCTAATATTGGTTGGTTATCAGTTATCACAATTTCAGTGCTACATATTTGTCAGCTGATAAGCACGATTGGAACAATATTGGCTATATATATCACTGATACCTGAATGCTCATATCCACCACCACCCAGCTCAGAAACAAGCCGTGAACAGCATACTTGTAAGACGTGCTATTTCAATAACCCACGCCAACAACCTCTCCAAGGAACTTGACCATCTTACCAGAGTCCTATCACAAAACAGTTATCCCATTTCCTCTATACCAAAATTTCCTTCAGTCCATCACCAAACACCTCGATCCTACAACGACACAACCCAATCAACAGCCAATCGCAACTGCTTTTCTTCCCTATATCCAAAGTACGACTGATCGCATTGGCCGGATCCTCCAAAAGTACAACATCAAATCCATTTTCAAACCCTTAATCCAAATTTCTAACTTTACTGCCATCCACTAAACATAAACTTTCTCCACTGCTAGCTCCAGGTGTGGACCGTATCCATATGCTTTGTGGCGGTCTCTACATTGGTGAGACAAAGCGCTCTGTCAGCGTTCGGGTTTCAGGACATGAACGTTGTACAAGGCTGTGGCAGATCTCCAGTTCCACTCTTGCTGAGTACAGACAGAACACGGGTCACACAATGCTTTTCGACCAAACAAAAACCATTTCTTGAGAATGACATTATTATCCTCGTAGAATCCGTCAAGCTATCGAAATCTTAAAACATCCGTCCAATCTCAATAGAGACGACGCGACGGTTGGTAACTGCATCACACCTGGAAAGCACTTCTACGACCACAGCCAATCATAGCTACCCCAAATCGCTCATCCAAACAATAGACTTCCTGTCCGCCAGAAACTTTACAAAAACCATGGAATTTTGTCCGTATGACATTTAGTGTTTATATTGTTGTTATTATTTGTACATTGACGACCCTCTTATGGAATACTCTTTGTAAAATCAGATTTTTTTATTATCCAATAAAAACTATCAATATTTAAAGCGTTCATTGTAAAAGTAATAAAACATGTGGGTTTATTCATCAAAATGCGCGGTACTGAGAGCGTTTTGATTAAAACGAAAAAGTCCAAATTTGCGGTTGTAAGCGAGAAAAATGATTTTTATTTTGTCCAACAAAGTGCTATTTTATGATGGTGTTTAAATTTGGATTTTCACGCCCCTATCGTTAAGTTAGGCTCCCATGTTGTCTCTGGCCAACATTTGGAGTACAGAAATAGACCGACTTAAAACTCAATTTGTCATTTTTTCCACTGATGAATTCATGAACATCACGTCCCCACCAAATTCATGTTGGTATTTATGATTCGATAACCTATTTTAATTGAAAATGTCTCGTTATGTATGCTAAGCAGGGGGTTTTGAGCAGTGTCAAACTAGAGGAAAGAATAAAAATGGAAAATATATTCAAACAATGAAACAAACATTGGGACGGATCGGGACTGTCAGGTTTCTTTCACATTTTGTCGCGACCAGAAGGTATAACATATTAGGCAATACCTAAAGTGTTTAGAAAGAGGTATGCACTTTCTTAAATATGATAACAAATTAAATAAACGAATCCTGGTCGTTTACATGTTGATGAAAAAGTTGTGTTATATTGCTATGTAATATATGATTTGTTCAAGTTTTTAGGTTATGTACGGTATGTTGATTAAAGACCGCATCATATGGAAAATTACACATACAAAACATATACGAAAATACAAGAATAAACTACTTTTACTACCCAAAATGTTATTTGGAAACGTTCTTTAAATATAAATCTTGCACTCAAAACGTTTGTGGTTTGCAATTTTAATGCCGTCTAATTCCAAGACGGACTTTGTAAGAAAAGTTTGAATAAAAAAAGAAGAAATGTTTAGGTGGCTGTACCTTTAATTTTGATTACATTTTATTTCCAAGCAACATATCAAATTAAAATGTTTAAAAGTAAGGGTTAATAAGAGTAGAGACACCTTTTTATTCTCGCTGCATTATATACAGAGATAAAGAACATAGGTAGGTGAATTTAATCGGCAAAAGCAATGTTTCTATCAACATATTCAATATTCATAGATATTTTATATCATAAATCACTTATATAGTGTAGTAATATATGGTCCACTGGAGTTCATATAAAAATTCGAAAAATAGCACGATATAAATTGTTCTGTTGTCGGGGTTTGCCAAAAACTTTCTCGTGTGTGGTCATTTTTTATTACTTTTCAGTCTTCTGACAAGTCCGTCAAGAATAGACTCAAGGTTTAACAATAGATGGAACGTACGACACTTCAAAATTAAATCTCAATTCCGCTTAGAGTTGAGAACAGTGGAAGAAAGAGGCACGTGTTTACATTAAATGTGCTGGTTATTTTCGAAACCAACAAAACATGCTTCGCTATATTTCCGTCTTTCTCTCTCTGTCTTTAGGTATTTCGAAGGAGGTATTTTTTGGTCGAGTTTCACGTATTTTTTTATTCTTTAAATATCCTGGTGCTTTTCCAATTAATTAGCAAAGCTTTTATATGGACGCTGAAAAGTGGAAGGAATGTCTTATAAATTTTGTTTTTCCTTTTTTCATTGAGGAAGAAATCTCCAGAGTTTTTCTCCTGCTGCTTAAAATCTATTTTTACGAACGGCAATATCGAAAAGTTGGCGCGGTGACAGGAAAATGATAAACCACTCGTTTACTCTCCTAGTGGAGATTTAATTTTTATTATTATTGTCTCTTTACTGAACTTCGTCCGTGAGTGTATAATAATATATTATTCTACTATTGCAGGTTTTAGAAAACAGAATCTTGATCGTACGTTTATTATGGTTTTCGTATAAATAATTTAACCCGCTCTCCAAGTTTTGTTTTCTACACAGAGAGAAAAAAAATTGAATGCGATGAATTTACTGCAAGTCAAAGAAAGATCGATGTTAAATAGTGTCAGACAAAGCTTTAGTTGCCGCAAAGAAATTATTTCTTTGATAAAATTTATTAAATTCAAAGCAATCGTATTTGTATGAACGTTAATTAACTTCAATAACATGATATTTTCCAACGAAATGAACATTTGTTTCAAGAACTCTACGTTCTTTTTAAATAAAAAAAAACCTTCCTTTACTATTTGACAATTTAGTACTTGACTAAATAAAATCGAATGTTGATTTAAAAACTACAAATTTTGATATAATCAAATAGTAGTTTAGTTTCAGTAATTAATATTTTATTATGTTTGGATTATAATCATGGGACCTTGATTATATAATCCAAACATGGTTTAGTCGCAAACCACAATAAAAGAATATGGTGGACTTATTACATTATTTTACTACACGATAATCTTTAGTTAAGACTACAGACTTATTCACAAATGAAGAGTAACCAGAATACCGCTCGCGTTGCGTAGCTCAGTATATATAAAGCCCAAAAAGGCCAATGCGTGCGTAGTGACTGTCAGCGTCATCTTCCTGCCAGTTGACAGCAATAATTTTTAATGAAACTAGGTACTTTTTCTTCTATTTAAACACATAATCTTTTTACTCAAATTTATTATCTTTCTCTTCCAAATAATTTCAAATAAAATATTTACTTACCTCAAGGCCGATCTTTATTTCAAATGAAACCAGATTTATTTCATTCAAACGTCTTTCTGCAGTTAAACCCAATCAATTTTTACATTACGAAAATCTCGGAAACCCATTTGGTGTAAAAGAATCGTTTTTTCAGTGAAAACTATTTCGTTTTACTTCAAATAAAATATTTCTTTCAGCCCATGCAGCTCACTTTTTTAAATTTAAAAATACTTATTTGTTTCAAACATATATACTTTCCTTGAAAGCAATATGTTCAAAGAAATACATTTATTTGATTTTGCTGCTTAGGCAAGGCGTCAATTTAATCTATTTGAAACAGTACATAATATGGCGGTAAAATTATCCTTTTAACTAATAAATATTCTTCTTAATTTTTGAACTTTATGAAACTTGAAGTTCATTTAAATGATATATAGCAGTTAATACGCAATATGAAAATAATAAGGAATATATTTCTTGAATATTTTGTTGACGGATTTTGCTCACAATGATCTTCTCCTCTTGCAGTATAAGGACGGCACGTTACAGTAGGTACTTAATGTACAAACATGTCAAAAGTCTACCGATTTTTCGTTATTGTTTCAACTCGCTTAAAATATTAAATAAATACTAATAATATACAGGTCACAAACGATATTCTCATTAAATCTGCCCATCGAGTTTTCTATCTTAGTTATTATGAAGAATAGAACCGTTTTAATAAACGGTAATCTATTATGGTGAATTAAAGAATTGATTCGGCAATTTTGCCGACCATTCACCATATGGCTTCAAACGTTTTTAATTGTGCTTGTTATTTTAGACAGCGATATCTGAAGCGCCAAAATTTAAAACAAACAAAAAAGCAGAAATTTCCTTTGAACTGTATTCTCCTCGATGAGCCTATAGTCACTGAATAAACATTTAAATGTCATCTAGGATTTAAAAGAAGTTGGGAAAAGATTTTTACGAGGTTTTATTAACAATGACAAGATGTTCCGTATTATACAGTATAATTTATTTTTCATTTAGTTATAGTATTAAAAATATCTGGTGTGGCCCTCACCCAACTTTCCGACTAGATCACTGGTTCACTGTCGGAGAAAATTTTATATGCGCCAGTATTAAATTAGGCTACAATGTAAATATGAGCGGGAGGCCCAAACGGCGCGCTTTGTCGTAACATGAAAGGGTAGGTACGTAAAAAGTCCATTTAAGGGTACCTCAGGTTTTTTTAATTTCGCGTTGTGGCTTTTCGACCGTTGTTCACTCCTGTGTGTTTGCATTGTAGCGCGATGGGAAGGCATTTTAATTTTGTGTGCGGACAAAAGGAGCAGCGATGTATTGTTCGTTTGAGGGACTTTAATTTTCACTGATTTTATTTGCCCTTTCTCTGTTTCAGGTACGTACTACATTCAAATAGACCATTCTTGGTGCCTCTCCTTCTCTCTTCACGTACGTTATGTTTACGGTTACTGAAAATGGTTTGAAATTGATTTACTCCTGACCGAAAATTATGAATGCCATCGAAGTAATAGAAATCAAGAACGTAGGTAAACGTAAGTTTGTAGTTATTGCATTAATATTTTAGGGTACTTATAGGGGAATCAGCATACGGATAAAAACTGAAATTTTTAAATCTGGTCACTCTGCTGACATCAGTACTTACTACCTTTTAACTATACTCACCACGTACCTAAACATTTGTTAAATTTTGATCTCCAATAACATTTGTAATCTTTTTGAAGTTAGACCACTCTTCAGCCAATTATGGACAAATTCTTCGAACACCATTTTTAAAATAATTATTTTGACAAATTACACAAGGAAACAAATTTCCAACTTTCTGATTCACCAAAAAAACTTGGTTGCCTTACAGAACTAGAAACTGAAAGGGGATTTATTGTAACAGGTCTAGATTTACAGATACTTTAAAAAAAATTAGAAAACTGCAACAAAATCAGTTAACAATATAAATTCAAAGAATATGCAAAAGTATTGCTTTCAAGCTGTGTATTTTGATGAATCGATAATAAGCCGCCATTCGGAAGGATCGTGGAGAACACCAAACTCGTTCATAAGACCCTCAACATGGTGACATACTCGTAAAGATCTTTAAACTTTAAAAATATTCTTTAAAAGGCTCGTTACGCTTTGTAAATGAATACACTGTCACACCTCATGCGACAAGATTGCATTCCTGTAGCCTACCCAATAACTCGGCATTTTCTTGTGCTAAACCTAAGTCGTTAACCAAATCATTCAATTCGCACTGGTTTATAAGGCGAAGTGTTGCTAAAACTTCAAATAGCGAATCTTCACGACTTGCCTGATTTGACAGAGTGATTTCAAACATTCTGTCAAATCAGGGAAGTTTCTTCAAACAGACGAAATTTCTTCTGTGTAAAAAGTCGAAGATGATGAAGTGGATGGCGCACTTGGGAGAGGATGGTTCTCTCCATGGGGGGATAGGTCGCGATGCTGATGGCAAATTTGAATATTTTATTTTATGCTTATCCTTCTTCGAATATCTGGAAACGCTTATCGTGCAAAAATAGCAATCATCTACATAATTGGAAGGCTCTCGCCACAACATGGGAACTGCAAACGGCATTTTCTTTTGCTTCCCTTTCATCCACTTTAATAGTCCGATCTAACAGGAAATACAGCATGTATTATGTGTCCATTGCTGTTCCAGATCTCTTATTTTAAATCCAAAATAGCAGCAGTAAGCAGCTTTTACCTCTTCCGTATTTTTTTCTTCAGATGTATCACTAATAACAAATAACAACCGCACATGTAACAAAACGTATTTGGTAAATTTTTACTACATCTTCTTTCATCACTTCCCATATTTTAATGCACAGAATGTCTATATAACTTAACTTGAAACGAAAAGTGATGTTAGGTCAACAAAAATATGTGATCACTGTTCTGGTTGTAGAACCCTTGTTCCCTTGTGTTATTTGATTTGAGTAACCAACATGATATTTTTATGGTTTAACCTTGGTCACGTTTTTCTTTACTCCGTTTTAAAGCTAAATTTCTTCGCCATTATTTTGATAAATTTTCAAAGAATCCTATCAACGTTTTAACTGAAATCTTGTAAATTTAACTTTCATGTTCCGTAACTCGGTTATTTTTGATCGATAGGGACGATTTTTTAATCACGATGTAGAGAAAATTATCAGAATTAACACGACTGTAGTAACTATGAAAGAAGATATCTTAGAACTTCTTATACCGCAAGAATGTTAAAGACTGCAGTAGTAAGATTGAAACGCCATCTCATAAGACTAAAATCGTCATCGCACTGGACAATAAAACCGGCCTAAATAGATACCGTGGAATCGATTATATGACTAGTCGATGTAACCTTTGCAGAAATTGGCCGTATAAATAACTTCGTTCACAACAACCGTCGTCACAAGCTTCCTTAAAATTTTATTAATTTTGGCCGGCGCATAATTAATTAGGATTTGAATCGCCCGTACGTAGGTTGTCGTCAGCCAAATAATTCGCCTGATTCCCGCCGAGTGGATGCTTGGCGTCTGCTGTGATGCGACAGATGAGGAATATAGTCGCGTGATACGATTATCGAATTTCAACACTGATCCCGGGCAGCTTCGACGTCACCTAATTAGATTATTGATCCCCGGTTTGCTGTTCGGATGTGCTGGGATTGTGACGACTTGGTTGTGTTTAACCGACGTAAAACTGGCCTTATGAGGCCGGCTTACATACGTGGTGTTAGCGCCCCTATCTGCTTTATTGAAGAATACCATTAATATTATCAACAACCACAAAGTAGTAAACGTTAACTCCGATCTCGATGTACAGCGGTTGTGTCCTATTTGTCAAAGTTTTAATTAAAAATTTTAATTGAAAGTTAATTAATCTATTCAACCCACTGATCATCTTCTTGAGTAACTGATGTGAGATAAGAACTGGTACGATGCGACGGTTGTATAATCATTCTTAAGGCCAGACAAGCGATTTTTTGTGGTTGGACAGTCGTGACGCTATGGGTGTAGTAGTTTTTGTTACTTTCCGGACTAGTCCCTAGAACGAAAGTATTGTAATCGATGGTAATCGAGATTTTTTGAATCCACATTTATTTCAGTTGTCAGTCTGCTTGCTTGTTAACGAGGTAATCCTAACATGTGGAGAAAAAGTTTTAAACGAGTGATTTTTGTATAAATAACCTGTTGTTTCTTAAATCTCATGCGAGACCTCGTTTTGACATATGTGCCTCAGTTTATCTATTTTTAACAAAACCACTACTCTAAGGCCAAATAGATTAGCTGTTATATTTATACCTGTGTAGTTGTTCAGACGGTTCTTTAAAACTTTCTAGTTCTGTCAAATATGTGAACTGCAAAATAAACGCAAATATTTTATGGCAGTTTATTAAACACAAAACATTATTATAGCGTATAGGTAAAAATTGTGAAATTAAATATACCAACAATAAAACGCCAATTACGTCTTATTTTAATATCTGTAGTGCCCCCCACGCATTGAAAATTTAATGCAACTACATATTAATCACTACTGTGCAATCTCGGAAGATATGTTCGGGGCATCGGACACTCGTGATAAATATTTACTTACTGCTAAAATAAAACAAGCAGTACTTTATGACATCCGGTATATTCCTGTTGATTCCATGACGTTGGGTGTACGTATTATTCTTCCGCCAGAGAAAAGAAAAGAAAAGAAAAGAAAAGAAAAGAAAAGAAAAGAAAAGAAAAGAAAAGAAAAGAAAAGAAAAGAAAAGAAAAGAAAAGAAAAGAAAAGAAAAGAAAAGAAAAGAAAGTGTGCTTAATGCATCTTAATTAAAAACATGGCAGAGTACCTTGAATAAAAACAGGTATACAGATTTTTATGGAGAAAGAGTCAGGGTATTCATGGTAGCAGTGCAAGCTTCGCATTCATAGTGAAAGAGTGCAAAGGAACACACAGGAAGGAAGAAAAACCGCACTGGTTTTTCTTCCTTCCTGCGTGTTCCTTTGATCTGCACGAGATTACCATGCAAAAAGAACAAACTCGGTATATGCATCACTTTTCAGCGCAGATTTTTTTTAAATTACTGCTACACGATGATTTGTTACTGGGTCATCATCATAGATAGACCGTTTGTTTTCGTAAATCACAACTTAAATTTAAATTTACTTGACGGGTTTTTGTTTGTATAAATTTATTGGAATTTTTGAAGTAAGTTAACAGTCTTTGAATTTTTTACTAGAGCTCGAATGTCAATATTTACTGTATAAATAGTCGCGCTTAGCCTTTCCTTTCGTTTGAAGTATGTTGTTAAGAAAAATTGGTTTTTACTTATATTTACTTCTTTGTAATCTCTTTTAATAAATTTTAGATGTGATATGAGTTACACTGTTTACTTTCCGACTAGTACCCTAGAAGGAAAGTTTGTAATCGACAAAAAGAGATTTCAGCAAAAAAAAAACGTGTTTTGGGGTCCTCTGAATCCATTGTAATGATGTGTACGTCTGTGAACACGATTGCGCCCAAACGGAACAACGGATTGGGATGAAATTTGGTATACGTATTTAGAATGACCGGGGGACAAACTGGATTGTTTTTGGTGACAATCGGTGGCAAATCTTAAATGCCTCTTCGAGATTTATCTGATTTTGACCAAACTGATACCTGTTCATCCTCCAGTGATGTTAAATATGTTTACCAAATCACAGATCAGTGGGATGGACGGTTTAGAAGCAGTTTGACAGAGTCCACAGCCTTCGCCGCTGTGTTGCAAATTGTCAGATTTTGATAAACGTCAGGGCCACTGACATGAATGACATTAAATGTTAGTATGACAAATGTCATTATGTTAGGTAGGGTCCAGAGTGGCTCTGTCTTCACGAAATTGAATAATTGCAAAAGTATTCAGACACTTCATTGTGCCAACTACGTAATGGGAAAGTTGGGTGAGAACCACCCAAGATATTTCTTTCAGAAACAGTATTTTTTATTTTGAGGTCCTCTGAATCCATTGCAATGATTTCTGAAAAATGTATGTATGTATGTATGTATGAGTGTATGTCTGTGAAAACGATAGCGTCCAAACGGTACCACGGATCGGGCTGAAATTTTGCATACATATTTAGCATTGCCAGGGGACGAACTGGATTATTTTTGATAACATGCGTCTTCTGAGCTATTCATCCGATTTTGACCAATTTGATAGTTGCTCATCTTCCCGTGACTTTAAACATGTATACAATAAATATGTATATTAATTTACAGATCAGTGGGATGAACGGTTTAGGTGCTATAAGAGTTTACAGAAGCAGTTTGACAGAATCCACAGCCTTCATCGTTGTGTTGCGAATTGTCAGATTTTGACAAACGTCAGTGCCACTGACATGACATGACATTAAATGTCATTATGACAAATGTCATTATTTCATAGAAACTGACGTTAGGTTGGGTACAGAGTAGCTTTGACATCACAAAATTGAGTAATGGCAAAAGTGTTCAGACACTTCATTGTGCCAACGATGTGGTCGGAATGTTAGGTGAGGGCTATTCCAGATATTTACAAACATTTTTCAGAAAAAAAAAACAGTTTTTGTATTATACCTTCTTAACATGTTCTAACAGTAATAAATTTTGCGTCAGATAAGTCCTGAAATTAATTCTAAACACACTATGAGTAATGATCGACATAAGTAAACAATGACATCATTGATTAATATATCCTGATGTCTTAAAGCAAGCTCGTTGAAATGGCAACATATAATATTGAGGAAAGTGAGAAGGAAATTAGAATGAACTTTGTGTTTGTGACGGTTGCACTCGTACACTTCAAATATAGCACATCAGTTGAATTTTCTATGTGATATAATAGGTGGTCCCGTCCGGTATGCGGGCGACAAAGTCAGGTAATGCACTTTTCCCACTCACGTTTTGCTTGTGCTCGGGTCTCTCGTATCTCGCCCACGACCGGCAACGTTAGTTTGTTATGCGGGTGTCTCTCTCGCGAATACATCTGTGAACGAATTGTGTGGAGTATTCAGACGATTCCAGGGGCCGCTCTGTAACTATTTTTACGCCGCTTGCTTGTGTACGTATGTGTGTATGCTCCGTGCGAGGGAGTGCATGCTATAGTTTGCCAAGTAGTTCCTTATATCCGTCATTTGTTGGATCTCCTCAGTACTGGCGCTACACTCACATTGTAGACAACGGAGCTTCCTAAGATAATAGAACATGCACACCTTTCTGACTACCCCGTTGACACAAGAGTCTAAACTTTCTGCAATTCTTCTACCGTCAGACTCCTCCCATAAACGCTTATAAGGGATAACCTGTTCATTCCATTAGTCAATAAATTGTATACTGTGGCGTCCTTTTTTTAATTAATTTATGACTAAGAACATCTGGTTACATATTGGTTGTCAGTATCTATGTATAAAAATACGAATAGAAAATAAAAATATAGTTGAATGTTTGAAGCAAATGAAATTTATAATGAAGCAACAACGCTTCAATTGTAGCGTAGTGTAAGGGTACTAAATAATGTACACTAAATTATAGCCAGATTCATCATTTGGGCGCTAGGTGTTCACATAGATTTTTCCAAATTTGTTCAGAAATTTTCCAAAAATTATTTTAATGAATTCAGGGAATCTCAAAACACGTTCTTCTTGTGAACTTAGTCGGAATTAAAAAGGCTTATAGAAGAATTATTAAGTATTTGTAATAAAGAGATTGTATTCAAGATTGCTCTCCAGTTATTTTTTTCCTCGAATATATGAAGTGTACACAGTAAGAATGCTTTATGGTAAAAATGCAATAATACCGAATATTTTCTTCAAAAATAGCCTGTGGTATGAATCGTGTATACTTATTGATAATAATAATCATGATAAATGTTTCAATAATTATGTACGTGTTAATGGCGGCGGCGCCGGTAGATATGTTAAAACTGCCAACCAAAGTGGTGGTTTGATATTGTACTTTTGGAGGATGCGATCAGTCGTATCTTGGGTGTAGGGAATAAAAGCAGTTGCGATTGGTGGGTCAGGCTGTTGATTTGGTTGTGTCGCTCTATTATTGAGGTGTTTGGTGATGGTTTTTTTTTCCATACGAAAAACCATCAAACTCATTTTCAAACCCTTAACCAGAATTTCTGATTTACTGCCATCCGTTAAAGATAAACTTTCTCCACTGCTACCCACAGGTGTATACCGTATACCATGTGCTTGTGGCAGTGTCTACAGTGGTGAGTCAAAGTGCTCTGTCAGCGTTCGGGTTTCAGAACGTGAACGTTGTACAAGGCTGCGCCAGATCACCAGTTCGGCTCTTGCTGAGCACACACACAACACGGATCACACAATACTTTTCGACCAAACAAAAATCATCTCCCGGGAATCACATCCTCGTAGAATCCGCGAAGCGATCGAAATCTTTAAACATCCCTCCAATCTCAATAGAGATGACGGTTGGCATTTACATCACTGGAAAGCACGTTTACGACCACCACAGCCAATCACAGCTACTCCCAACCGCCCTCCCAACCAATAGGTGTTTGACTACCTGCGCAGGTGCCTGCGCGAGGTACATATAAATACCCTCACCCTTCCAAACACACGTTCATTCTCTTCGTAGCTGTCTTACTGTTACGTCCTGAAGATGCCTCTTGCAACAGAGTGCGAAACGCTGACTACTTTATCGTCGTTGATGCGGTTTTCTCCCGGAAATCTAGAACTTAGTGATTCGGACCGCGGAAGTCTCCAATCTAAATAAATTGCAAAAGTGTTTCATTGTACCAACGATGTACTCGGAAGGTTGGGTGAAGACCACCCCAAATATTTGCAATTGTTTGGTATAGATACAACGTGTTGAGTAAGATGTTTTTAAATTCATTCGTTTTATACTTAGATAAATTTACTGTGTGGCTTATTATAATTCGATATTTATTCTAAAAAAATTAATAAAAATGTAGTATTATACTGAATACATAACGTACGTTCTGGCAAAAATATTAAAAAGTTCACTTAGTTGAGTGATGATTGGCATTTTTTAAAAAAAAATTGAAAATCGACATCCTTTGCCACATCTTTAGTTACTGTGGCAACTAATTTTCTAATTCTCTTGCGGTTTTTAATATGATCTTAAATAACCGTACCAATGATTGCAGTCGCAAATCGATAAAAAAATAT
Source organism: Aphodius granarius (assembly GCA_963971325.1). Taxonomy (NCBI): domain Eukaryota; kingdom Metazoa; phylum Arthropoda; class Insecta; order Coleoptera; family Scarabaeidae; genus Aphodius; species Aphodius granarius. The sequence continues at coordinate 13,684,740 of OZ020221.1, forward strand.
GACATTGATAAAAATAAAGTTGTTGTAAAAATTTTGTCACACTTAACTGACTCTTTAGTACAGAAAAAAATACACTGTACTACCCTCAGCAAGCTATTTTAAGAAACGGGACATTTAGTGAGGATTTCAAAAAGGTACAACACTTGCTACTTTTCTGCCCAAAAAATGTTTTGGGAGTTTGTATTTGAAATTATTGCAAGAAACTCAACCTACCCTAGTTAATCAATTGAGGAAATAAATTGAAAACTAAAACGAAAAGTATGAGAGTAAAAAAGGTGCTTTTATTTACAAATTCAAATGCTCGAATTGTTTGTCTTCAGCACGTATACAGGCTCGTCGGCATCGTCTGCATCTTTTTAATGCATCGGCACCGAAATTGGACCGAAAATGGACGCATGGCCGTTTTCACTCATAGCGTCAAGGTCGAGTGAGTGAGATCCTGTTCCAAATGCTCGCGTAGGAGAGAGAAAGGAGGTCTAAGCTTGTAGCGTTTCGCCAGAAGCGAGACATAAAAATGATCGTTTGATAAAACGTGCGTAGCGAATTGCATTGATCTCTTCTGCTGCTTGAGTGGCGCAGCTCGGCGATATTTTCTATAGCGTTGGAATAAATTTTTTCCTTTCTGCAGCCCCAGTAAAAAAAATCAATTGGGGTTAGGTCCGGAGACCGGTGTGGCCACAAAATTGCACCCTGATGTCTAATCAGGGACTTTGACTTTGCATTAGAAGTTTCATTTCATTTCAGATTTTGCGTTATTGTTTTTAGTCTCATATATTGGGGATTTTAGATGTTAAAATTTTGCCTAATACTGTTATTGACTAGAAATGTTGGTCATCGTATTTTTACATCACGGGGGTGTCCGTGGTGCAATTACATAGGTGCGGAAGTCTGAAATGAGCGTGGGCAAACATTGTGTGAAGTTGTCACCTGACGGCGCGCATAAATTTTCCCGGAATTACGACCTAACTGCAGGTATTAATAATTCAGGAAGAACATGTGTCCCGTGGATTAGACGCCAGCACTGCCGATCTGAAGTTGCGCGCACATAAAACGGTCTGGCGGATTTGTATTCGTTGCCATTGCAGAAGAAACCCTCCTATCGTAAATTCGCCTCGTATCTGTACTCAGTGTCAAACAGAAATACATACATTGTTTTCGTTGCCGCGTTGAAACGAGCTCAAACACCCATCAAATTTTCATAAACAGCGATTAAGGTTGGCACACCAAACTCACAAACTCAACTGTCAGACAATTTTTAAATTCAAATATCTTATCAAAGAACCTGCGTAGAATATGTGATATCTTTCTGTATATTATACTTATTAAGATTTGCGATACAAAGTATGCATTGTGTGAATGAATAATAAATCTGGGTGATGTGCGGAATCCGGTTCTGTTCTAGGTTGATGAAGCTTTGTGGCGCCGGCACGAGTAATTTTTCTTCGTCGCGCCTATTATTTTTGGCAGGACAGAACTAACCTTTCCCACCTATATAATAAGGTACACGCATACCGAAAATAAGTTTGAGGTAAACTGCTGAAGGACACTTATTAATAACGAGAGGCAATGATGCAGCTGATTAATAATGGTAAATGTTGTTTACACGTTATCATATATATGATATATGCAACTGCATAATTTTTGTTTTAACCAAAATAATATGTAATGTTTAGTTTGTTTGTCTGTTTGTCTTGAAGTTGGTTTAATCCTGATGTATCATCTTAGAATGGGCATAGTAATAATTAGTGATATATAAGTCGCGTACTTATAAGAGTTGTATGTTATCCCATTGTCTTGGGTATCTAGTATGCGCTGGCAAATACGGATTGTGGCTTATAATTAGGTCCAGAGTATGGGAAATAACCAGGTAAGCACCTGAGGTGTAATCCTTTTATGTGAATTGTCTAATGAACAACCATTTCCAGATATAGGAAAGTATGTTTGTCTGTCAACGGTGGTGTGATAAATAAATTTTTACCTATAAGATCTCATGATGCTCTACTAGAAATGTTACCAGTCCTGATTCCGTTCAGTACTTTTGCAGAAAATTTCACAATCAATCGTTTTTCTCGCTATTGTAGGATTTGATTACTTAACTAGTTTATGCACCTAGTTATAAATTTATAATTTAATATAGCATTAATGAAATTTATCAACTCGGCCAAAGTTTTGTCAGTTCTCAAACTCGCCATACTTCTCCGATATCGCCAATTAAAACTTTTTCGCTTTGTTACCTATCTACATTTTTGTTATCCTTCAAATGTCACCGAAGTCGAACATGTTGAAATCAGTCCCTTAACGCAATTTGCGAACTACTGATTAGAAAATTGGTTTTTATCAACGCTGTTGAATTATAAGATGATATTCTGTAACATGGTATTCGGCCTGTAGAGGAGAACAAACAAAATGTTTTGAGAAATTGATATTAAATATATTTTATTATTATATTTTATAGGTAGCTTTTAAACCCACTTCAAACATTATAAGCCACTCGGTATTTGGTACAATATTTTTAAGATTGCATTCAGGCCTTCCGTCACAGAAGAGCAAACTTGTGGAAAATTGATATTAAATATACTGAGCGCCGAAAAAAGCACATGCCTACCCCTTTGACCATATTTAATATCTAATAACTTTGATATACAGGGTGTAACAGGTTTGAGTGCGCAAATTTTGAGGGATGGTGGTTCTGGCTAGCTGATAACAAAGTCCCTATATAATTTATTTCTATTCTTCTTAATAACTGAAATATCGAAGGTTATAGTTAAGGACAACATTGTTTGAGTATCGCATATGGTTACTGGCTATAGCGATTAAAATGGATTTTAAATGATTTTGGAACAGTTATTGATAACCTGCACATCGCTTATATTCCATAAGGAGGAAACCATGTTATTATAAAGAATTGAATAATTTTATATAAGAATTTTATGTTCAGTATCTCAAAATCTATGATCCCTCACTGTTTGCGCACTCAAACCTGTTACACCCTGTATAATAACCGTAACGTTGGTGAATTTTGATGGTTCTTTCTGCACATATTCTTCGTAGCAAATAGATTTTTTAAAATAATCATTTCTACAACCCATTACATCTATGTATGTAATCGAGATGATGATTTTGTGAAGTTTGGAACATCTTATGGAACAACTTAGAACCTTGCTCAGGTTTTTGCCTACCAAGTTCTAAATTAATGAGCATTGTATTGTATTTGTTTCAGTCCGATATTTAATTTTGTGGTGACAGCGTTTTAACTGAAAACCTTGTAAATTTAACTTACATCTAGCATTTAAAGATTGCTTGTGATGATTTTTTTTAACACTATGTAAATAAAATTGGATGATATTTAGATTGGAGATTTCCCCGGTCCAAATCACTAAGTTCTAGATTTCCGGGAGGAAACCGCGTCAACGACGATAAAGTAAAGTAGTAAACGTTTCGCACTCTGTTGCAAGGAGCATCTGTAGGTTGTAACAGTAAGACAGCTACGAAAGGAATGAGAATGAAATGTTGACTACTTTATCGTCCATGCCATATAGTAAAATGCTTGATTTCTGTGTTAACATTTTAATGTACATAAACTGATTAACTTTTTGCTGTAATCGGCCAACATGCTGTTGATAGTAGACGCTTACTTAACTAATAAATGTCCAAGTTATTCGGTTAAAACTTGGCGATAGGCTTAAAGATACCGTACTGCTAGATAATTAATTTGAGCTAAGTGTGTCAGGTACATTATAACTATCCCAAAGTTTGCAAGCGCCGCAAGGTGCACAGGTCGCCTAATCCGCTGACAAACTTCGCAAAACTGCAACGCAAGAGCCGAGAATCGCTCTACGATGGTACGAACTGGAAGAACTTGATCCAACCGCCAACCAAACCACAAATTTCAAGCTGTGGGTTTTCGTAAGTTTCTACCCGTACACCTGAGCGGTGGGTGTTATTTTCGCAATTGCAACAGCTGAACATGTGGTGTACATAGGGATTTCTGTGACGTACTAGCACAACAGCACCAACACACCGATCCCACGTTAATACGTCTCCCGAACACTTGAATTACTAGCGTAATATACGCTGTACATAAATTCCATGTTACTGCCGCAGAAATCATGGTCGGTTTATCTATCGATAAACACACATGGTTTACATTATAAGTATTAAAATAACTTAGAACACAGTTACCTATTGGGACACCTCTTGTTCCGGACCATAGCCTTTACATCATCGTTGGGTTGGGTTGGATTTGGGTTCGATTGAGTAGGGTTGGGTTGGGAGCAGCATCTTGAATTCTGAATTTAACTGCATTCAACTGAATTCAACCACAAAACGGCGTTTTGTGTCATTCAACGACATTTATTTTTGTAGAGTAGTAAAATTCTGGTGGTTATTAAAGTTAAACAGCTCAGTTATTGGGTCGGATTTAAAGTTTGTTGTAAAATCCTGGTTTAAAATATACCCGCTTCATTTTCTTTTCGATTTAATTGAATAGATGCTATAGAAAGTTAATCTGCAAACACTTTTTCGTGCATGTTTGTTTTAAGAAAAGCTGTGCATCTGTTCTGGTGGCTTTTGGTAAGCAAGTGGAGGAGAAGAAAACAAATGGTAGTGAGTTTCGCAACACGCATCTTAGCATACAACAATAATAAACCACGAAGCACGCGTTTAAGTTGTTTTTAACCGTTGGCCTACTATATATAAATCTCTGGCTTTAATCCCGCACCTATGTCTTGCACACCACGACCTGTCCTATCTACCTAGTATTGCAAAACGACTGACCAATCAACGACACTACGTTATTATAGCTACGTCATCTATGCAAATGAATTCCCAACGCAGGTTGCAAAACAAATTACTGGCCCATGTACCGGGTGACATTTGATTAGTTGGGTGTCGATTGGATTATTGGTTTACTCCGCGATGATGAACTCGGCATTTGTTGGTGACTTTCCACTCGAAAACCACGGATTACCACTTTGAGTTCTCGTGAGCCGTCCAATGATAGCTCTTTGAGCATGAACGCTCATCACGTAGTTAGCAATCAGGTCGATGTGAACTTCACCTTGTAATTTAATACACTCCATCCAGCCTTTCTTTTCTACGGTAAAAGCAAGTAGGCGTCTGCTGCGGTCGAGTGGCCCGAAGTCAATAACATGGTATCTTGTCTGTGGGTTGGATTTTTTTTGCGGAAGGGACAAGTAATTGATCCGCCCAATAAATGGGAAGTAAATTTGTCATGGAACGAGTTGGAGAAATAATTATTTTAAATATCCGGTTTGGCCCCCACCCTACTTCCCGACTACACTGTTGACACATTAATAAACTCTAAATCTATAGATAGAGAATGAATCACTAATTAAACGAATGACGTAAGATAAAATAACTACATTGGGATTATAACAAAACAAGACATCTCTCGATACAAATAAGAATTGTCACGTATACGTGTGTTTTCCTGCGAGGTTGTCTATTATTCCACGTTGTTTATTTATTCTTCAATCGCGAGTCGACGATACTGAGCTGACGCTTATAAGGTGCGTCATCCATTACGTCACAAACCGATGGGTATAAACTTTTATAGCACCTAAACCGCTCATCTCCTTGATCTGTAAATTTTTATACATATTTAAAATGACTCCAGGATGGTGTCAGTTTGGTCAAAACCAATTAAATTCCTAAGAAAACGCATGTAACATTTACCACTCCCGGTTGTCAGAGTGTCACCAAAAACAATCCAGTTTGTCCCCCGTTAATTCTAAATATGTATTCCCAATTTCAGCCCGATCCGATGTTCCGTTTGGGCGCAATCATGTTCACGGACATACATACACTCATTTTCCAGAAATTATTGCAATGGATTTAGGGGACGTCAAAACGCGTATTTTCGCGAAAATCTCGATTTTTTCCATCTATTACAATATTTTCCTTCTAGGGACTAGTCGGAAAGTAAAAATTATATTAGCTAGAAACCATTTTGATGAAGTTGTGAAAGAATCAAAATTACAAAAGTTATTGAAGATCAAAATGTGTTTTATTGGCGGTTTTATTGACCCTGAATATAGTTAGATATTAACATTTTAAGCAAAAGCTTGAAGACTAATTACTAATTCTATAAATGACATAGTTTTTTGTTTGTTTTAATTTACGAAAATTAATTATTTGTGGGAAAATATGAAGACTTAGACTTTACTATCTCGTTTATTAATGGAAATTTATATTGTTGGGTTAATCCTGTTTCGCTGGTGTTGTAATTTAACCATAATTAAAGTGAACAAGAAATATTGTCTCACAACGTTAAAAAATCAATAGGTTTCATTTCCAGCTTAACGGAAAAACTCGTTTACAAACAAACTGACGGCAACACATTTATATTTATAGGTAAAATAAAATAAATAAAACACCACGATAAATTGTGTGTGACAATTGGAAAAGGGGTTTCAGTACTGTGGGCAATTGACCAACATTCAATTATGTATATTTCGTTCGTTTTATTTCTGCTATTTTCAATGTTTCCGAATAGTTTATTTGTTTATTTGAGCATGATTATTTAAGCGTTTCATGTTCTCGCGCTCCATTCAAAATTGGGAAAACAATAACAAATTTATTTTATATTTATCCACCAGAAATAGTGTCCATGTGTGCTACGCATTCATATAATATAAAACTGTGACTAATTCTATCTACACTTAGTTTAATGAAAACATTGTATTATTTTCACCGTTATACTTAACATATTTATTTATCATTGACATCATTGAGAATTCGTTCAATCAATGCGTGGGACAAATTTTGATCGCAATTTAAAAATGAGTTTTTCATTATCTAAATCCTAGACACATTTTCTAAAAATAGTCGCGATCCAAAATACTTTCAAAATCCTTCGAAAGTATTCGCATCGATGGACGTAATTGATTTCCATATCAAGGTAACGTATTTTCGGTGACAGTTTTATTTTGGAGCATCATATGCGGTACCAACATGCGCAGAGGTATTTCCGGTTGTCAATTTTAGGACTTGCACACATGGACGCTGGCGCTGCTGTTTAGATAACTTGTTTTCGATTTGCTCAACGTCTGTTTCAAGACGTGAACTTTAATTAATAAAATTAATTATTTCGTTATTAAATTAAGGAATATTAGCGATGTGGTTGCATTTGAACCATTTGTTGGAACTGTAACACGTTGAAACAATTCCACTTTGTTTCGGCGGCTAGAATCCAAGTACAAAGGTGTTTTTTGAGTTATTTTAGTAGAGAATGATTCAAACTTAGTTGATTACTCTCGTGCCACTACATGATGAGTCTATAAAACAAAATATGACCTTGAATAGTTCCAGATGAGGTTTGCAATAAGCGTCTTGTTCCAAAGGTATTTTAAAATGGAAATAAGCAACAAAAACTGTCGTTTATTGTATATATGTATTTCAAAGCTTAAACTATTTTTCATTTTAGAAATACAGTTGAGTTTTAGGTTAGAATTTCTCCACTAACATTTTTGAAGAACAAGCAACACGAACAACAACATCGGATTCTAAATTTTTCCTCGGTATGTGTGTTGATATTAGAATTCTGTCATCCTCTTCATAGGTACCTTTATAAGTTGCACGCACGTTATAGACCGATTGCAAATTTATAACATCTACTGTAGATGCAGTTTATAGAATAACAACTGGCACAACAAATAAACAACGTAAATATAATCTCACACACGCTGGGATACGTCCGAGATTTCATTCATTTTCTTATTATTTACTAGTTTCAGATCGGAAAGGTTTTCTTTTCAGTGAGTAATCACTATGGACGTAGAATCTCTATTCAATTTCTATTTCAAGACACATTTTATGAATGCGTTCCATCTCCCAAACAATCTACGCCACTGAATGAAAACTGGTTTACTGCGCAGATAAGCAACTTCACGGTATTCAAGTTTGAAACAACTCTAATGCATTAACAGTTCACATAGGTTTGCAATAAATTCAAGCTATTTTTAGAGCTATTTTTTTTTTAATATATACCAATGGGTTTAAATCAACATTTTGTATTCATCGTGTTGGCACTACAGCGCTATATATATATGTATAATGTTAACCATTCACAGTGATCCGAGGAAGTCACTGGCCTAGGCTCTCAAAATCTGAAAATAGAAGGCAACCTATTTATCGGGACGATTAATGCGAGTGAAAAAACGTCACTTTTTATTCTCGAAATTGAGTGTGAAACAGGTCGCACATGTGCACCGAACCGACCAGTTACCACATCAAGATTTTGAATGAATTATATCGCCAATTTCAAGTGGCATTGATTAAAATGTTGTGTCTAATAATGGTACCACCGTTATTTCACGTTGAAAGCTGTTCTTTTTAAGTATATTTTACTGATTCTATCCCCAGTAGTTTTTTCCTTCAGCAACCTTGAAAATTGGTTTGTTTATGACTGTAATGTCATTCATAAACATTTTTTATTACGCGCGTTTTTCCTGCAACACTCTCCTAGTAGAGGTGATTTCAACTTGCTTTCTATTCAGTAGCGTAGATTGTTTGGGAGATTAGAACGCAATCTTAAAATGTCTCTTGATGAACCCAAACCTATTTCAAACCGTATAGTACACAACACGCAACTGAAACAAAATAAGTACTCACAAGCAACCTTATCCGTAAAAAATGTGTTATGACAATATGACAGGTTGTTTTTTTTCCACAATATGATACCGTATTGCTGGTATTTAACGTATAAACAAAACATCTATCATTGCCTAGAACTTCGTTTATTTTGTAAGATTAATGAGTTGATCGTTAGTCATTATTGCTGATATTTTTATTAAAATGAGATACAAGTTAAAGCAAACCTCTACAATTGTTAAGAAATCTCTTATTAAAAAACACTGTTCCTCTCTTATTGCTTAGATGCCAAGTAGTACATGAACAAATGAGTCTTGCAAGGATTCTGCGGTTGCTTCTATCAAACGCTGATGTAAATATTATGACAATATATACGTAAATATTTATCGCGTTGGGTGGTACTGGTAAATATTTCTGATCATTGTGAAAAGTTTTGAGCTAGTTTAGTATTCAAGGTCTTATTTTGCCCTTGACGGTTTTAAATCACTTATTCTTTCAGTTTTAATGAAGTATAAAATAGATATACAACAGAAATTTGACAACGTATAATTGTATAGATTAGAAAATGCGTACATAAATGGTAAAATAAAATATTAGTATTTTATAATGGCTATACGCTTTAGGAATTGACATAAAACAACATAACTGATCAACCTAACCTCTGGGGTCCAGAGTGGCTGCGGCTTCACGAAATTGAATAATTGAGGATTTGCTTAGTCACTTCACTTCACTTCTTTGCATGGGGATCACCAGAGATATTTTATTAAATATACTATATCATTACAGTGAGCAAAACAAATGTTTAGCTATGAAAATTTCACCCACAACAACCATGCAACAATCTCTATCTCATCAGGCTATTTTTTTCTGAATTATAGATTTTCACCCTATTTCCCGAAGTTTTGACTGAGTTCGTTGCTTATATACAAAAAGATAAATTTTGTGTTTTTTTATGTACTAATTGAGTTTTTCTTTTTCAGGTATGTACTCCTAACCTAACACAGTTACGCGTTCACATGCTCTGGTTGTCAGGTAGTGTTGTAGTTCTTCTATTTTATTTATATCTTGTGACCGGCCAATAGGTACATTAATTAATTTAAATAATTATAGTCAACTGAAAATAATAAACGTATGAATGATTTTCTCCATTCAAACTAAATTTACTACAGCAATTAATTGATCATTCTCGTTTCATTGAATGGTAAATATGAACCATTGATTTGGTTCCATTGTGGATAATTTTGTACAACCGAATTTCCGCCTGTTTACGTGGTCAAGCATTGACTAATTCAGTGGCCGAATCGCATTGCAAATTATAATATCGAACGTCTTACGTCTACGCTAAGAAATACCGATATTCCGACGTCGTAATTATAGAATTAATTGCTGCGTGTAATAATATTGGACTCGCATGACACAAGCGCTATTAATCGCACATTTTCTTGTCTTCCCCGCTAATTTAATGGAGACATCGTTTTAAAAGCTTTATCAAGAACGGTTAATGATAGCAATAAATAATAGCGCTGCGGGATATAGCCATATAATTGAATTGTCTCGTGGCTAGTTGTGCCAACCACGAACCTCTCCAGGTTTAGTAACCTACAGATGAAAAGTTTGTATTTTCGGTTTCAGGAATAATAATGTTCGTTAGAGCATTATTAACTAATTAACTCGTAACTAGTTAGAGCGCGGCGTACATTTTTACATTCCGTCTAGTACTCTACAAGGAAAGTATTGTAATCGACGGAAAATGACGTTTCGAGATTTCCGCTGATATACGCGTTTTGAGGTCCCCTGAATCGATTGCGATGATTTCTGGCAAATGTATGTATGTACGTGTGTATGTATGTGTGTATGACTAGGTAGTCAACTCGGACCTCAGCGCTAACGTATAGGTACACTATTTGTGTTTCTATACAGGTTCTAACCTATTGAAAGTTTGAACAATTTACCGGCGTCGATTATAATTAACAAAGTTTGGCACTGCGGACATCCAGAAAAGACCACACCTAACCGATCAATATACCAGCTGGATTTTCTCATGTAATCCATAACCAGTAAACCAAAACTTCTAACATTACCGGCACATACAAAAGGGAGCCCAGTGCAAAGTTTACTAGCGAAGCCTCGTTCGGTTAACCAGTTAAAAAGCTCTGGTTGTAGTTATGGTTATAGTGGGACCTTTACAATGTCCAGACCATTACAACTATAAAGGTCTGGACATCAAAGAATTGAAAACGAAAGAGTTTCTTTTTAAAAATTCAAAAATATCCGTGTTTGTTCTAATACATATGTATAAAACTGTCATGGACATCATGTCATTACAGTTAAGCTCCGTCACATATGGTATAAATGAATTACTTAGTTAATATGAGTTATCATGTATCTGATTAAAGTTAATAAAGAGATAAACATTATACTAGGAGCTGAATTGTTTACTCCAAACTATTTTATAAAATTTGTTAAATATGTCTGGTCTTAAAAACAAAATATGAATCAATGGTTACTTATTTGGCGGTTTTCCAGTATTGGCTTTGATGAGACTGTGTAAACAAAGTTTACGTATATGAATTACGTATTCCCACCGTATGGATGCTTTCAGCCAGTGCGGAACTGCGGATGACCGTGTGGTAACCGTAATAACACTCCATCAAGTCTCTGGCAATATTATTAGACGAACTATAGTTTTCGTTATTGCTAGACAGAAACCGATTTTTTTGCAGTAACCGTTCGGTTCAATCGACAATGGACACAAGTGTGGTTATTCATACCGTACGATCGTCAATAAGAAAGATACAGCACAGCAGTTCCGTAGTGCCAAAATCTTAAGTGTAATTGGTACATATTAAGTGCTGGTCAGTGGCTACTCTTTATCCACATTCATTGTATTATCTATCTGTGAAAATCCCACATTATGTATTTTTCCTTACGGACTAATCCGCACTATATGAAAGGGCCCTATAGCAACAAATTGTAACCTTGTCCAATACGCTTATGGTGTTACATATCTAACTATAATATCTTTTCAGCATTCTATGATATATTTGTGTTTTTTTCTTTTTTGTTTTCCGAGTAGTAGTAGAAGGTTTCATCGGAAACACGAGTTTTGAGGTCTATTGAATATATTGCAATGATTTCTGGTACATATGTGTGGGTATCTCTGGACGCTACGTAACGTCAGTTTCTATGACAGAATTACATTTGTCATCCTGACATTTAATGTCATGTCAGTGGCATTGACGTTTGTCAAAATCTGACAATTTTCTATACAGCGACGAAGGCTGTGGATTCTGTCAACTTGCTTCTTGAAACCCTTATAACGCCTAAACCGTGGATGGTGAGCTGCTATGAGTTTGGCCAAAATCGTATAAATCCCTAAGAAGACGCTTAATGTTTAATGTTTGCCACTTCCGGTAGTCAGATTGTCGCCAAAAACAATGCAGTTCATCCCCCGGTAATTCTAAATATGTATACCAAATTTCAGCCCGATCCGTTGTTCTGTTTGGGCGCAATCGTGTTCACGGATATACACACATACATAGATACACACATAAGTCATACATTTTCCAGAAATCATTGTAATCGATTCAGGGGACCCCAAAACGCGTATTTCTGCTGAAATTCCGATTTTTTTTTTCGTCGATTACAATACCAACGATGCAGTCGGAAAGTAGGGTGAGAGTTACCCCAGATATTTTGTGGTATATTTGGCACTTTACTTGATGAATTGTTTATATATTTTGGCCTCACAGAACTGGTCTAGTAGATGTTTTAACACATAGGGCAGAATTTTATCATTATATACTGTACACCATTTACTAGAAGGCACCATTTGATAAAAATCATTTACACGGCAATAGATATTGGGGTTCCCTATTCAGATCCAACCTAGCCTTATAAGATCTATTTTAATTTTCTATTCTATTTTTTGCGTTGCTCCATAAACAGTTTAAGTTATATTTTACATACATTTTTTCGACCAAATGTGCTAACCATTCCAAAAACATCTAACATACAATTTCGTAGATTCAGACGTGTTACGTTTACAGAATTAATTGGTCGCTGTTTATTAAATGGGCAGTATATTGTGCGACATGTGCGAGGCAACAGTCCAATAGTTGCTCTCGGATTCCTTGTTTTCGGTCGAATTACCATCTCGCCCAACCCCAATTCTACAAAATTAGATTCTCTATTAAGTCGTTCTAAACATACGCGCATTTATAAATAGTCAAATTCTAGTTTCACTAAGTGTAAGTATGTCAACACATGCACGATGTCTATTTCTTTCACTTACTTATTTCAGTAGATAGTGAATGAAAGAATACGTAATTCGTCATGTCATATATTTTATCACCCTCCAAATTGAAGCAATTCAAAGCACAATCGGTTATGGGAACTTACACTCAAGCTTTTTCATTTTTGTGTGAGCTCATGTAGCTGGGGATACGTTCACTATGTTATGATTGTCGTTTGGTTTGTCTCCTCAAACGCTATGAACATAGGTGGAACATCAAAATGACATACTAAATTAAAAATTCTAAATTGAAAAAAGTTTCCAAGTATCTCTCTCTCTAGAGTTATTAACACGTCAACATGTCTTTCAAATTAGACACTGTAAGTTTTGCGCAACATATGATGTGGGAGTATATGTGTGGATTTTTGTTATACAGTAAATGATAAATCGTGAAGTGTTGTTTGTTCTACTTTTTAAAATAAAGCAAAAGGTTAACGAACGAAGCTAGATTTCATCAAAAATATAAATAAATGTTCTGATGGTCATTATTTGTTGTTTTGTTCTTGTTTAGTGGATTTTTTTACACATATACACATAGTTCCATTTAAAATGAAAAAAATTCTTCGTCAATCCAGTAAATTAGTCACTGGTGTGTTAAAAGAAAGCGGTATAATGATGGCACCGCTGATTTCCCAACGGGCATAGTCGACAGAGCTATAGATAAATTAGCGTTTCTGAAATGGCCGCCAGACCGACACTTAACTATGTCATTAAACTTCGTGAACTCTGAAAATCTGTTTACAAGCATTTTAGGGTTCGCCGAATTATTGCAAAATTCTCATATTTGTGCCCGACCGCAGCGAGTATTAATGGCTATAAATTAGGCGTCGCAAAAACGACATTTGATTTATATTTTGCATGTGGTAACAATTTTTAAACGCATATCGACGATTTTATACTCAGCTTAAAAGCGATAGTTGTTTTTTGCTTGGGTCATTAACTGTACTTTTAACCGCTATTAACGTATAAATACAAACAGATGTTTATAGTTGTGTCAAAATATTTTAGATCACACATTTATAAACGTTTAAACGAAGTTCAGAACGCTACATAGGCTGGCAATTTACGAGCAGAATGTACAATCCTATATTAAAATTAATATATCATAAATTACATATCTACATCATTCATGTGGATATTAATTATGATTTCTTGCGTCAGGTTTCCTAGGTGACAACTGCAATTAAAAATCACCGCTATATATAAGCAACCGTCAAATCATCAATAACAATAGAAATTATTACATTATTGGTAGAAATTAGTAATTTGACAGTCGGTTATGTATAACGGAGAGTTATATTCTTTATGAAAATGGGACATTGTCGATCGATGATATTTATTTGCATTTTAAAACATTTTTTTTACTTTTTGACTAGTCCCTAGAAGAAAAGTAATCGACGGAAAAAAATTGAGGTTTTAGCGTAAATACGCGTTTTGATGTCCCCTGAATCCATTGCAATGATTACTGGTAAATGTATGTGGGTATGTCCGTAAATACGATGGCGCCCAGACGGTACAACATATGGGGCTGAAATTTGGTATACTTATTTAGAATTACCAGGGGACGATCTGTATTGTTTTTGGTGATAATCTGCCAACCCGAAGTGACAAATGTTATATACGTTTTCTTATGAATTCATCCTATTTTAACCAAACTGACACCATCTCACCCTGCAGTAATTTTAAATATGTACACAAATCTACATATCAATGGGATGAGCGGTTTAGGCGCTATAAGGATTTTTATCGATTGGTTTGTGACGTAATGCACAACGGACGTCATTATACCGCGTTGGCCCACACGTTATTGTTTGTATATTATCGCTCGGCCCGCGATTGAAGAATAAATAAACAAGACGTAGAGAAATAAACCTCGTAGGAAAACACACGGTTACGTGACAGTATAAGAGTTATTTATTCAGATATTGTGATGGCAGTAAAATAATTTGTAATTGAGATGCTAATTTTGATATACATGATGTAAGATTGTGTACCTAAGGACAAGGTACCCTAGAACAGCGAGCGGGTCTTAATATTGAAGATTTCTAGGTACCTCACGTATTACTTATAAGCCCGGATCCTTTCAGTTTCATCAGAACAGGCTAAAGGGTACAAGATAATATTTCGATGTGCGTGATCCTTTGCTGGCTCTCGAAAGGGGTTGCCGGCACGTGTTGGCATTGATGTTGTGTAGGATTAAATCCTATACCGAGAAAAGGCAGACGCATAATATAATACTCCTCTAATAACCTTCTCTGGTGGTTTCATTAAAATCTCTCTATAGAGTTGCCTCCATCGACAGACTACCATGAAACCACTGTTTGTCCTTTGGCGAATCAAGTCACGTAAGGGATTGCTCCTAAATTTATACGGTTTTTTATGGTAGCGCGAATTCCAATAAAACTATGACTTGGGATTTAATGCGGAATTCTATTGTACTCTGACCAACTACAACAACCATCTGAATTCCAGGAATTAATTTATTAAAATTTTCGTTGAAACTGAATGCCTGCTTCATCTTAAATTTACGATAAATAGCTATATTTTGAACTTTATTACATAAATATTATATTATATTATTAGTATTTGCAACTTCCGGGTGTAAAATTGTCACCGAAAACAATTCCTGCTATTTCTAACTATGTATACCAAATTTTAGCCCGATACGTTCTACCGTTCGGGCGCTATCGTGTTCGCAAACATACATACACGAATATGTACGTACACACCGACATTTTACAAAATAATTGCAATTAATTCATGGGAATGTTCGCTGAAATCTCATATTTTTCCGTCGATACTTTCCTTCTAGACGTCTGTAAAGTAAAAATGAACAATACTTCTTATTGCAGAATCTAAATAAGAAAATACCACGTGTGCAAATTTAGAGTAAATTAAAAAATAAGTAAAAAAGATAAAAGTGTCTCGACACATAGTTGAGATGAGCGTCATTTGTGGCGTTAAATTGCTATCAAATGCTTTTGTAGTGACGTGTGGGTTAGTTAGGAAGTTTTTGAACGCGTCACACAACCGTTTTGTGAACAGAAGGCGCCGCCGTAGTGTGTGACGATAAAATTGACGCAAATTTGGCTAAATCTAAAAATATCACCTATTACTGCAGCCGGCGACCACGGAATGTATAAACAAATGAATGTGTGCGGTATTTATTGGACCATGAACAGCCCGATGAGCTCGCAAATGTGAAAAGTTTTCCAACAATAATTCAGCACTGTGTTGTCTCCATTTCCTAAAGGTTAAATGTATGTCGCGACATGACGAATTACACCTACCTTTATACTCTAGTAACGATGTTTGCAAACATTGGCTTCGTTTCAAACATTTACCACGTTATTCTGTATTTCTTGGCGTGTTCATAACATAATTGTAAGGCGTTATTTTTTAAGTAATTTTACTAAAATTGTGGTGCAAGTTTATCTTGAACTCATGCTTGTTTTTCTGATACTTAATTCGTGTATTTATTACTATGATAACAGATTTATGTCGTATTTTCGACGAGGAAATGAGTTTTAAATGGTAATAAGTAGGTGCCTAGAAGAATAATACCTACTGAAAATAATACACTAATACCAATGTATCGTTAAGTCATATGGTTACTCGTTACAAGTGAGTATACACCATGGACATCTTATTACTAGAATGCTATACGGATAGGATGCGCAGAAAATTTTTGCCCACAATTGAACACTCAATACCACTCAGTTGGTGAGGAGGAAGGCATGCGTACTAAGTATTACCAGTGAACAACGTGAAAGGAAAGTGGGTATCTATTACTGACTGTTTCCTATTTTCTTGACACAACATAACCTATGAATGTAACAACCAAACGTAACCCCGTTAGGATTGCTTGTCAAATAAGACATTTTATCTAAGACTCGTATTGAGCGGGTCACATATACTGTTGTCTACTTTTTTTTACTATGCAGAACAGGAAAAGATCATAAAGATTAAATTTTATTTAACTGTAACTTAGAAAAAGACAAAACTGTTATTAATCAAATGTCAGGTTAACATAGTTTATTTTTTTAGCAAACAAAATCCACTTGGTAGTCATATAATTTGAATTACAATATGTGTAGCTAAAGAAACCTGTGTATAAACCTCCACAGCCTTGGTTGGAGCCTCATACTCAGTGTAAAACGATGTATATTTATAATAGATATTTACTTACTAATAAATATTTGATAAGTAGTCTAAAATAATAAACATTGAAAGTTCCGCCAATGCTTTCACGTAGCGCGCATGCTTCACACCTCACCTGCGCGATGGCGTAAAGTGGGCACTTTTGTTATATGGTACTGGCATTCTAGGAATATGATTTCTGTGGTATACACACATTCACATATTCAGCGTATTTCCTCTGAAATTCCGATTTTTTTTTCATCGATTACAATACTTTCCATTTTTACTCTTAGCAAAGTAAAAATATATTGTTTTGAGTTTTCATAAATATTGAATTTTATAGTAGTAAAGTGCTTTTCTCGGCACCCATTCTTTCTTAATCAACGGCACGCACGCCGTTTAAATTGCAGCTAAATTGTTGGAGTCAATCAATCGCGAGTTAAATAAAAGAGGAAATGGACTTTCCGACACACGTCCGCCCATAAAGCAAACACGTTCGGCCCGATTGACAACCGGAACGTTGCAACCAATAAAATGCTGAAACGATTGCGCCTTTTATTTCTGAGATTGATCGCCCACCAGGGCCCACTTCCACTTCCCTCTCGTCTAAATTGAATGCCTACCACCGATCAAATATTTAACCACCGTTCTAGATCAAGGGGTTTTACGTGATTTTACGTTTCGAAATATTACATAACAGACGTAACTTGAAATATATTATAAACATGTTTTTTCCTGGTAACAAAAACATCGTTTACCGAAGTCCACATGATTCTCTGTCTAGCGAGTTGTCCTAAAAACTATTTTTGTTTCGTACATGTAGAAATAGCGACCATTCAACAATTAATAGGACATCAGCTACTGCCAAAAATGCATATTCGACACATTCTATAATTTGTGTAACGGATTAGGGAATATCCACACAAGAGTTAAATAATTTGAGAGAATCAAATTTTACAATAAAGATTCAGGAGATATGAATTTGAATTAGGACTTTTTTGAGAAAGAACTGGTTAACGGTTGATTAGCTGAAATATTTATCATCATGTACAAAAGCGCATACATATATTTAAAAAATGTGAATCTTTGAAATTTCAAAGTTTTTATGAAACATCCCTTGATTTCTGAAATTTTGCATACTTATTCAGAATTGCCGGGGGACGAACTGTATTGTTTTTGGCCACATCATGACAACCGGAAGTGACAAATGTTACATGCGTCTTCTTCGGGATTTATACGATTTTGGCCAAACTAATATCAGCTCATCCTCCAGTGAGTTTAAATAAGTATACTGATTTACAAATCAATGGGACGAACGGTTTAGGCGCTATTATAGAAGCGGTTTGACAGAATCCACATCCTTCGTCGCTGTGTTGCAGATTGTCAGATTGTGACAAACGTCTGTGCCATTGACATGACATGACATTAAAAGTTAGTGTGGCAAATGTTATTATGTCAGAGAGACTGACGTTAGGTAGGGTACAGAGTGGCTCAGACTTCACAAAATTGAATAATTGCAAAAGTATTCAGACACTTCATTGTGCCAACGGTGTAGTCGGAAAGTTGGGTGAGGGCCACTCCAGATTTTTTAAAATCAGATACAAACAAACAAGGCAACATATTTGTTCATATTGTGATTTGAAAATGTGTTTCTTAACAAAACTCTTGATAAGGATCTTGCTAAGTAAACAGGCTGACTGAGAGAATTGTGATTCTGAAATTGTTGCATGCCTATCCCATCATAAATATGTAGAAGTTACATAATTCTCTTGGCATCTTTCCATACATACATACATACAATTTTAGGAATAGTAACTAAAAACATACCCGTAGATGTCAACATTTATTATTCCAGTTTATCTCAAAATAAAAACAATTTAGGTAGGTTGTGACATGTAAATGAGATTAAAATGAGATAATTTTTAATCGTACTGTTATAACATGAATTTTGAAAATTATATGAACCTAATGATCTGTTAGGTTCTAAAATCTCTCAAATGTTTCTTAATTCATATTAATACATATATGATACAGATGTCTAGAAAAAGGTAATGTCAGATGTCTAGAGAAAAGTAATGCCAGATAGTGCTCGTCACGATAAACCAACTTTAATTTTACCAACAGTACTAAAATTGCACGCCTAAAATTTTACTATTTCATTATTTATCAAAAAGCAGCATATACCAGTTTGTTGTCACACATTGAGCAGGTGATTCTAGTATCGGTAAATAATCGTTACCTATACCTAAGACACCGTTTTACTTTCCGGCTAGCAGAAGGAAAGTAGATATTATAATCGACTGAAAAGAAAATTCGAGATTTCAGCGGAAATACGCGTTTTGGGGTCCCCTGAATCGATTGCAATGATTTCTTGAAAACGTATGTATGTATGTATGTGGGTTTGTGTGTATGTTTGTGAACACGATAGCGCCCAAACGGTACAACGAATCGGGCTGAAATTTGGTATACTTATTTAGAATTGCCATGGGATGAATTGGATTGTTTTTGGTCACAATTTGACAACGGGAACTGGCAAATGTTAAATGCATCTTTTTTTAGGGATTCATCCGATTTTGACCAAACTGATTTACATATCATTGGGATGAGCACTTATAGTGTAACTTATAGCAACAGGGCCATTGATTTCATTTAATAATCACCAAATAAACCCTGAAATATCATGTATTACATGATAAAGTACGATTGTCCTTTAGGTACTCTTTCTGCAGTAAACACTGACATTTTATCATAAAGTCCCATCACTCAATTGTTGAACTAATTTATATACACGAAGAACACTTCCCCTTTAGTAAACCCACAACGGTAGCGCAGATCGATGCTAAACTTTATAATAGCGCTGGGTCGTAACGAGTTACGTTATTGCTTCACGGGCACACTTCAAAAGTGAACAACCATAATAATATGCAAGTTTACGGTACCTATCCTGCGTCCTTCCCTGCACGAAATACGTAATCGAAGGGGTATTTATAGCCGAAAATAAAGCCGCTTAATGGTTCGTAACATCGCGTTGACGATAGGACGGACTGCCAATGGCTTACTATAAGTATTTTATGAAAATAACTATGTTTTTTTCTATTGTTCATTTCGTACTACGTGTAGTTCGAGCATGCCTTTACAATTTACATTGGTTTCATCGGTATTCGTTGCTTGATTTTATGAGCATCGACTTTCCTAATCTAATGGTGTTCCTCTATTTGAGAGCTCTCACCTAAATGACCGTTTTGAATGCCCTAGTTTTGTAACGCGTCATTAACCTGCCAAACGGACTATTAGGTGATCAATTACATTACTACCCATCGAATGACAATAGCGGTAAAATGAAGAAATGAAGACATTAATTTCCCGATTGTCAATTGTTGTTTCTCTATAATGGTTATACTGATTACAAGTACGGCTTGTAATGGATCTATTGATTCCCTTCCAGGTAATCCCTCCATTCAATATTACTCGTTCATTGAGAATCAAGCCTTTGAATTTGCAGAATTTGGTGAATTTTTACAGCATCTTCTTTGATCACTTCCCATGTTTTAATGCACAGAATATCTGTATAACTTAATTTAGTAAAATAACACAAAAAAAACTTGTTGATTTGTAATTTACTATACGTCATGTATGCCACTATATGTCATGAGAACATTGAGAACGTATGCACAGAAGGCTAATTTAAGTGAAATATATCAAATAAAATGGATCTTAGACCTGTCACAACACTTTGGTGACTTGATCTATGAAAAGTGATGTTAGGTCAACAAAAATATGTGATCCCTGTTCTGGTTTTAGGACCCTTGTTCCCTTCTGTAATTGATATTCTCGTTTTGATAATGGTATTGATCAACCTCAACATTGCTATCACGTTTTGGATAACTACTGTGCGCTACATCACTCAATTTTTGTCTTACGCATTATACAAGGTACAAAAAAGTACACAGCAGTCAATCCTATAGTGTTTTTTAATTTGTTTAACTACATAATATGTTGATCCAAATCGTACAGTTTCCATCGGAAAAACTTTGGGCAAATATTTTTGCCACTGGTATCAACTTCGTCCTCCTGATTTTAATGCAGATGTAGCTCTCAGGTGGTCATGAAGTGTATTGGCTCGACCAGCTGTTAAGGTCATTACTTCATTATTCTTACCTGAGCACACAATAAAAACGCGTGCCCACTACGCACCAGCGTCCTGCCCAGGCCTCGGTTCCCTCATACAATATATCGGAATCGAAAAGTGTATATCAACAATCGCGATTGGAGATCCGGTTCGTCATGAAACTAGTTACTCCTACGTGCAAACCGGAGATCTCGTCTCGATTTGCAAACAGTACTACCTGTCCGTGGTCCGCACCATTCGGTTTCGCTTAGTTGCGTGGCGTCCTTGGCAGGACACATCTGGTCGCGAAGCGCACGATGCAATCGGCACAATTACCGCCACCGTTCTCGATAAGCTCGCTGAAAGTGAAATTGAAATCGCGACGGCACAACTTCAGGTGAGAGACGATTCACTTTTTTCCCACCTAAATTCACAAGACCACCATGACGACGCTTCGGCACATTTTGATTGTTTTGATTACGTCATTTCTATAAATAAATTGTCCACTTTTTATTTCTGTCAGGTACTAAATATTAGATGTAAACTGACACTTAATTTTAGAAAAAAAAATACTTTGACAAATGATGTACAAAAAAATAACAATAGGTACTGTCGGTAATAAACACACTGCATAATTTACAATCTACTATTAACACTTTCCGAATTGTACTTCCTCCCTGTAAACACGATAGCGTCCAGGAAATTTGGCATAGATATTTAAAATTATCAAGGAAAAAATAACTTTTTTGTGACAATCTGACAACTGCCAGCGGCAAATGTTTATAAGCACTTTTTTAAACTTTGTTTGAGGTAGTAGAATGTTGGGTGGGAGGATCCCAGATGTTATAAAATACTTTTAATGCAGAAAACCTTTGAGCAAAATCATCCACGGAAACTTACAGAACTATAAATTGCACCTAACCTCAACAGATATTGCATAACAGTAATTTATAATAGTAAAATAGTAGGTGAGAGTAATGCCACGGTCACACTAGGCTGTTTTATTAGCCGCTAGTTGCTGGTGCTGCTAGCAGCAACAGCAGCCAGCGGCTATTTTGTAGTCACATTACGCTGTTTACCAGCAAAAATACTGCTGCCGCTGGTGGTTACTACCAGCAAGTCTCAGTTCAAACTGCAAGGTCAACTATTTCTGGTGCATTTTATATGTCCTCAGGTAGGTATATACATCTGTGAGACAATGTATTGCCTTTTGTCAGGTGAAGGCGTCGCAGCCATAAAATATTTCATATTTGATACCAATTTGTGATTGAACCTGACTACATCAATTTTGAAAACACTGTACATGAGTGTAAATAACATAAGCAAGGCCACGATGACAAAAAATTAGAAATTCTGTATTTTAGAAGTATTTAGTTGAAAAGTAAATTGCTCTACTACAATTAGTTATTTACAAAATTATTT
The DNA here is from genome assembly GCA_963971325.1 of Aphodius granarius. Classification (NCBI taxonomy): domain Eukaryota; kingdom Metazoa; phylum Arthropoda; class Insecta; order Coleoptera; family Scarabaeidae; genus Aphodius; species Aphodius granarius. Next base: position 13,707,317 of record OZ020221.1, read on the forward strand.
TAATTATTAATTAAATAATTATTTCAATTACTATCAATTAAATTATATATTTTCATAAAAAAGATCTCTTTCAGGTCTTCAATTGTTTTCCAGTATATTTCTAAATAACAAATTGTTCAAAAGTTACTGCTTTCATCCATAATTTAGTTTCTACTTTATATTTAACGTTTTATTTATATTAACTTCAAACACAAACGTAATTCAATCAGTTTTCCGTCCAATTTATTAAGATATAATATACAATTATATAATTATACAATTTAATATACAATTCATATAATTAAAATCCGATATATTTTACAAAAGATATTAGTATGTATGCATTTCTACTTCAAATAAAGCTCAACACTACAATATTACATATTATTTACTACAATATTACATATTATTTGCATTGTATGCATAAATAAGCATAATTCAGGTTATTTAATTTTGAAGATATATTTGAACATATTATATAAAATAAAAATTATAAATCACGTATTTATAATTTTATATTATTAGTTATACATTTAACAAAAGTAATGAAGTAATGAATTGTTGCTTTAAATTATTTATTATAATCGATGGTTCGTACTATCCACAATACCCACATTTGTCCTGACCCAGCAGAACAAGCTCTAAATAGCGGCTACAAGCAACAGCCAAAACCATTCGCCACACTATGCTTGTTAACAGCGGCTAATAATCTACAGCAAGCAGCAAATACTAAAACACCGTAGTGTGACCACCCCATAACCTACAAACTTTGGAATATCGTAGCGTGGAACTACAATTTATTGATAAGATTCTAGTGGAGCAAGTGGCTCTAACGGTTGAATGTTGCTCTGAATTCAGGGGTTCAAATCCATACATCACCTGAACATCCTCGTCCCACCTTCGGATGTCCCACCACCTGTCGCAAGAGGCATAAAATCGAAGGTCGCGACAACCAGTTAAACATCTCTGATTGCCGTTAACAAACAGTATCATAAGTATAGGTAAGCCCAAAGCAACGAAGGGTGGCCTAGGTGTGGAGGAATAAACCGCATCTAAAACTACTACTACTACTACAACTACTAAGATTTCTAGTACAACGAACAGCTCCACGTGAATCTTTTCGACGAGTTTGAATAAACATATATATACTGTATTGTACAATATGTTTGTATAAAAGTAGGCAGGATATTAAGTTCAAATTCATATTTTATTAACGATTACTGTTACAACTTTTACGTAAACCGTCATTTGTAGGATTCTACAAAATACAGAAGTGATGCTAATTTTGCGACAACCATAAATTTTGTGTTACTGGAGACACTCCTACATTTTCCAAGTTTTGTAAGAAACGTCGTCTTGTTTGCTGTGTTTTTTTTAAGCATTGAACATTTTTTGAAAAAGCACAAAATCTTTGCCTCTGCATTTTTGAAGATCGGTTCATTATTATCACCTGAAGGAATAGGAAGAAACATCATGGTGGTGCTATGTGGCCATACTTAAAGATTATTGTAATAACACATGTTAAGGACAATACAGAAATTAATATTTTGATTGTTGTTCCAGAGTCCAGTCACCGGAGTGAGTCTGGCTCCGGGTATTGGCAGCTACAATTGGATCGTGACCTAGTGGAGACGATTTCCGCTATCTATCCAGAGTGGTTTAAGAGCAACATGGCGGAGGGCGGTCTGCCGGGAACGCCAAGGGCCTCGCCGCCCAAAGCTGTCGTGGACACGTCCCCACTTCTTAACTCATTGGAACAAAACAAGGAATGTGAGTACTTCGCCAAAATTGCTTAGTATACTAGACTAACTAGACCATACTAGAGTTCGTGAATACGTTAGAGCTGACGTCATGTGATTGTTTTAATTTTTAATATCCATGTGAAAGAGATTGAATGTAAATTACAGTTTGATGTGGCAGTCCTAACAGATCATGTTATTTGTTCAGTAATACAGTTGTGCTAGAAAAATCAAATATTTTGTAATGTTGCAAACGTAATGCAAGTAATGTATTACATTGGCGACGAAATGGTAAATAAGAAAGAATTGCATATTAATTAAGTTCAACCCACACGGCACTAAACTAGATTGCTCGATATCCTTTTACACGTGAAGGACGAATATACCTCAGCTATCTCATCTAAACGAAATTATGTGGTAATTCAAATTAACTTGCGCGCATTATACCAAATACCAACAAAACATATGTATTAAGCGTTCCGGTTATCGTGTTTTGTTTGGATACCTGGCCTATATCTCCAACTATCAAAAAAGGAAATATCTTATCAATTTTCCTTGTCGGAATTCTTGCAATGCTGGCATATATTTCATAATCGCTAAATTGATTGAGACCGAAGCATTGAGTCACTAGCAATGTATAGAATAAGTTCATTCGCACTAGACATTGAGGGACGCTAAAATACCGGCAGGCAGGATGCGGCAAAAACCGAGATAAAAGAAACAAGTAACATAGTTGCTGTAGATACACGACAAATATTGGTCGGCTGTCGGTAAATATTGTTTATTTTTCGTCGTGTGCAATGAATTGTGGCGTTGGTAATGTAGCATTTGTGGTGTATATTGTGGTGTGCAATGGTAAATGGTACCGCCACCGTTTTCTTCTGGAACACATAGGTAATATTTGTTATTTATATTACTTAAATATACCATAAGTGACAGAGGATGATTGGCCACAAGTGAATTGACCACATTAGAATGAAAATACTGATGCCCTGCAAGATCAATCATTTATATAATCCGACAAAACATAATTCGACGAATTGATGATTTTGAAGATATGATGCTTGTGCCTACACCAAGTACTGGTAAAGTTATTCTTTCAATGAATTGAGGCCTTTATATGTTCACATTATTATAGAAAATTAAATTTTCGTTCTTTTTAAGTGTTTTATGATTTTTATAGTTCTGTGGATGGAAATAACATAGTGTCATCCCGTTTGATGCTAATCTGAGTACAGGTCATAATGTCAGAACTTGGATTTTGGCACAATGAGCGCACAGCTGTAGATATTTTCAAAACGTTACAAATAAAAACCATCAAGCTAGATTTTTGCCTCGATTTACATTCAGTTAGAGTTAGAGACAAGTTAGAGAGTTAAGTTAGAGACAAACATATTCGGTTATGTAAGTAGTGTGAAACAAGATTTGGGAAAAAATGTGGTGGCCAGATCTGTAGTAAAGTCATGTCATATGCGCCAAGATGAATAGATTCTGTTGGCTAAAATAAAAGACTTACAGTTAGGTATCATACAACTAAATTAGATTACAACGTTTACTTTCAAAGAAAATTTTGCATATTTTTGTGTCTCTTTAGTTTTATCCTTTGACAAATGATTATTAGTGTTGGGCCAATATAAAATCAGAGGCCATCATACCCACACTAACGGATAACTACGTTGGCGTCCACAGGTTTATAATTTACAAGTATAAACTTTGTTAGCATTTCGTTTTCTCGCAATGGTCGAACACACATGGTCGCGCTTATAAAATAAAAGAGTTTAACCAATTTGAATTCCGCCATTAGACCTCGTAGGTCAGTGTCGGAAACCACACGCTCTTCCGCGGACGTGTCAAGCATCTAATCAAAAAGAATGCCTATTCGGAATGTTGAATCTTCTTCTAATGTACACATTTTACTGTTACAGCCCTCAAGGTTAAGTTGATGCTTAGAAGACCTGTTGATCAGCTGGTAGCACAAGGAATTATGCCTCGTAAGTATTTTTTTTGCGTTTTACGTCACATCAAGTATTCATTGATGGTTGTTTTTATAGCGTTAAAGGCGCCACCTGCTTTCCATGGCCAACGGAGGCAATTAGAGCGAGCCAAAACGGGTGATATGCTTAAAGCAAAAATCCAACAAAGACCACCGCGACAAGAGCTGGAGAGGAGACATATCTTAGAGTCAGATCCTGCTCATGTCGACCCTAGTTTGGCTGAAAAACAACGAATGCTTAAAAAAGCTCGTCTTGCAGATCAGTTAAATGATCAATTATCCCATAGACCAGGGCCGCTGGAACTAATCCAGAAGAATATTCTTCATACGGAGGAACCAATAGAACATGCTGTGAAAGCAGGCCATATTCCTTACAAAGCAACCTGCGAAGGGCAGCTCAACAGGCCACAGCATCCCATCAGTTACATAAATCCTGAGGATGATTCGCAGAGTTCAGAAGATAACCTCGTCAGTCCAGGCCCATCAGATGTGATTGAAACAGCAGCTAAATCTGCAGGAATAGTTGTGTCTTTAATACCCGCGACTGAAGGAACTGTAGTGGTTACAACCGCCACGCCAATTTTAACAAATAAGGACAATTGTAGTGAGTTAGTGTTTACGCCATTGATACAAAATCGGTCGGCTGCAAGTCCAGCATCTTTGGTGTCTTCTACGTCTACCTTAAGTCCTTTATCTTCAGTTGCCAGCCCCGTGCCTTCAGTTGTGTCCCAACCAACTACTCCAATTCCTCCACCCCTGCCTACCATACCATATGCAACGCGTCCGACCAAGTGCGATGCTCCCGGAAAGGATAAAAACAGGAAGAAATCCAAGTCAAAATCGACACCTAAAACGCGTACCATTAAATTCCACGAATACAAGGGACCACCAAGTGCTCAAAAATCGTCCTCAGCCAACAATAACAACAACGGGGAAAGCTCGTACGACCTACTGCTGCAGCAACAAACTTTATTGCTGCAATTCCAATTGCAGTTACAACACAAGTATCCTCAAATCATCTTGCCAGCTTCGCAGAAGGTTCAGAATGAGGCTTCGGCGGCGAATATGAACAATCCGTTGCCGTCACCTGCTAGTTCAACCACATCTGAGTCTACAACAACGTCTACAAGGTTGATTGGAAAGTTGGAAGATATGAAAGTGAGCGACTTAAAAGCTGAATTAAAGAGACGAAATTTGCCTGTCTCTGGATCAAAGCCACAACTAATTGAAAGGCTTAAACCTTTTCTTGGAGACCTACACATAACACAACATCCGGACTCTACCACTAGCAGTAAATCATTAAGCGAAGATGTTCAACATAATTCTCCTATAATGCAGCACAGCGACATTGGCTCGCCTCAAGCCAGTAGCATTGATGATATGGAAGCTATGGATACCATAAATCCAATGAGTCCTTTGCCGCAACCAATGCAGGTACAGTGCATTGATAGTGTGGAAATCCAGGAAGATATTGTGAAAAAGCAGCAGAAACAAATTGAAGAGCTTCAACGAGAGCTCACATTAAGTCAGCTTAAGCTGAAGGCTGTCACAACTGCTGAACCAAAAGCTCAACTAATAGCTCTACAAAAGCATCTGCAAGCTAGGCAACAGCAGCAACAATTAGTTGAACAAATACAAATGAATAACCTGAAAGCTAGGCAAGAACAAGAACAACAGCAACGGATACAGCAACAGCAACATGTTGCTTTCCAGAATCAGAAAAATTTAACTGGTGGCTTGGTACTCACCGATGCCAGCTTGTTGAACCATCTTGTTCAGGGTAGTAAGAAGTTATCTAATGGGCATAATAGAACAAATTCCTTGCCGAACTTCCTGCATGGTATTGTAACACCAGTGATATCTCCTCCAGAGGTTAAAGAAGAGATTGAGGAGGAGGTTAAACCGCCACCTTTGTATGAAGAAGCCACTAAACAAATCAAGAAAGAGAAAAACAACGTCAAAAGCCAGATTGTCGATGATGTTTTAGAAATCCTTATAAAGAATGGTGAACTGCCACCCAGTGCTGCACAGGATCCGTCAACGCCAAATTCTGCAGGCACTAGAAGTGTTGAACCTGTATTTAGTCCACCACAACAACAGCAGCCGACTGATAACAATGTTCCAGAGCCAGTTTTAAATATCGATCCTGATTTCTTAGGATGCCCATTGGATAATATGGACATCAATCAATTGGTCATGGACCTTGCTCACCCATCGGCTGACGGAAATCAAAATATCGAACATGACTCTGTCCCAATGGATACCGATGAATGGTTGGAGAGTTTGCTACCAAACGACAATCAGAACAGTAACCAGAATGTGATGGTGCCTCAGGATTCTGGTATTGGTGGTTACGATCCACTACTGGGAATCGCGCAGGACCCATTTGATCCATTTTGCTTAGAAGACTTCAGATCCCCACCAGATGTACACGCATCGCTGTCTTGGGATTATGCGTAGCACAAAGTTCGCATTATTTGTTATATACACGCAGCTTTCTATTCCAATGATGTGAAATTCCACTCGGTTTTAGAGAATATTATGTAAAGACATTCCAAAACAAAGAAAATGTTTTAAAGTGCGGCCGCCATGTTCGCCCAAGGGCGTGGGACCAGGGCGGCCCTAATGGCCAGGGAACACATCAGCTAACTGTACATAGCCTACTTGTAGTATGTTATTATGATAATTGTACAAACTCGTTTCTTTATTTTTATTTTTTTTTCATTTCATTATTTCAATTTCAATAATGGACAATAATTACTTTTGGTATAAATTAAAGTAGTATAATTATATTATTAGAGTCGTTTATTTTGTTGATTATTTGAGTATATTTCTAGTGTTGAAAGAACCCTATGGTTTCTAAGTAAATAAAAGGAATGTCGTGCATTGTTATTTATTTTTCTTTCTAGTTTGTATCAATTTATCTTATTTTTGTGTTTTTCTTTCCGCCAATTATTATATTATAAGTGTAACTGTATATAAATATACATATTATATAGCTATATATAAAAATAATGATGATATTGATGCCTTAATAGAAACATGTCGACTTGTGTTAAGAAAATTTGTGTAGATATAAACAATGAAGTCTGTGTGTGTGGGTGTGTGGCAGTTTCATTCATGACACTGTTTAAGCAAGCACACTTATTTTGCTAATTGCCATGTTGTGTATTTATGAACAGTATGTGGGTGAATAAAAGCTTCAATATAAAAATTAAACAATAATTACAAGAATTAGTTTTATTTGGTGTATTTTATGTTTGATATATTTCAGAGGCTGTCAGGATTTTATACGGTAGGTACAATTATTGTTTTACTATATTCAACAAAAAAAAATCTTATAGGTTGGTTAGAGTTTACCAGTTTTGTTTTTATTACTTAAATTTTTTGACGTTTCTTTATGACATTTTATTTGTCAATTCATAAAGTGTGTTGCCAATATACATTTAAGAAAAAATAAATCATAACACACATACAGCTTTTTTATTGAACATACGATAGTATGATAAATTTTACAACAAAAGAATCACTGACATTAATGAATTTTCCAGTCGTTCAGACAAATAGATGCAGATGTATTCAGATGTTTCATATTTGAGCACTTGGCAACCGTTTTATTAATCGTAATTATAAACGTACCACGGCCGTGACAAACATTTTGATTGCATTGCTCCCCGGCACCCGTTTTTATTCGTTCCGTAGCAAAAATTATTTACATACTGATCTACATAATTGACACAAACGAATTAGAATTGAAACTCAGACATCTGTGTAGGTTTCCGATAAAAATATCTGGTGTGGCCCTCACCCAACTTTCAACCTTCACCCTAACTACATCGTGGGCACAATGAAGTGTCTGAATACTTTTGCCATTACTCAATTTTGTGATGTCAAAGCTACTCTGTACCCTACCTAACATCAATTTCTATGAAATAATGACATATGTCATACTGATATTTAATGTCATGTCATGTCAGTGGCACTGACGTTTGTTAAAATCTGACAATTCGCAACACAACGATGAAGGCTGAGGAATAAGAATAAGAAACGTGTCGGTATAAGACTATAGAAAATTATTAAAGGACGCTCTTATCAGCCGACCGAGACGCCTCGCCTGTTCTCTTATCAACAGTTCGTAAACTTTTTTTTTCATCCTTGAACTTATCCATGAACTAAACGACGCCGACGTTTGAAGGCGTGGGCGATTCCACAAAGTTTTAAGAGTACACAGCTTAAATGTATTGAAATAATTTCCCTTGTTATTTTGTTCACAATTTTAAAATATCTGGGGTGCCCCTCACCCAACTTTCCTACTACGCCGTTGGCACAATGAAGTGCCTGAAAACGTTTGCAATTATTCAATTTCGTGAAGTTAGAGCCACCTACTAGTACAAGATCAAATGTATTTTTTAGACAATATGATGTTATTTTTAATTAAATATTATTTAAGGTATTTTTTTAATAGTTCCGGTCATTCTTTTTCTTGAAAAATTTGGTACCAATCGAGAGCCAAACTAAGATTGGTAACTGGTAAGTACGAAAGTAACTGCTATTCTGCTTCATTGTCTGTCGTAATAGTAGGCGATAGCACAGCGATAGTGCAAACGCGCTCTAGGCGCTTGTTATGTGAACGTGTACGTACCCTTTTACTCAACTATTCATAGTTAAAATCGCGACAACCCTAAGGTATGCCAACTTTTGCAAAGGCAACCCTACACCACGACGTTCGCAACAAAGGAACCTACATTTTGGTATACAATTGATTAGGAAAAACGATGAGGGTAAATTACTAGTACCAATTTACCTTAAATAATTTTTAATTAAAAATAGCCTTGCCAGCATATGGCGCGGCAACCCTATGACATTGTGTTCATTTATACCTTTCATTATATGAAATATAGATTTGATCAGGAAAAAGGATTAGGGACTATAGGACTATAGGACTATACATAACGTCAGTCTCTGTAACATAATAACATTTGTCACACTGACAGTTAATGTGATATCATGTCAGTGGCACTGACGTTTGTCAAAATCTGACAGTTTGCAACACAGAGACGAAGGCTATGGATTCTGTCAAGCTGCTTCTATAACAGCTAATGGCGCCTAAACCGTTCATCCCATTGATCTGTAAATTAGTATACTTAATTACTTAATAAGTATGAAAAATTTCAGCCCGATCCTTTTACCGTTTGGACGCTATCGTGTTCACAGACATACATACTCACACACACATCAATTGCATCAACTCCGATCACAGTGCGGTCATCGTGTCCTTGGGTCAATTTGTGTTAAAAGCATAGGCTAACCGGGTGAAAATATAGGGGTTTATGATTGAGAGTAGACACACATCTTGATGTGTGTTCATATAGGAAGGTATAACAGAAGAGTCTAAGGTTGACTCTTCGATGGTGAAGACATATTTCGCCATGAATCAAAATTGTCCTTCCATAGACAAATCTTTTTAGATATCGGGGTTGTCCCATCATGAAAGAAATATAGATCAGGTGGAATGTCATTTCTCCTGTCTAGAAAATGGGTCGATGTTTTAAACGTGACGAGACATTGTTTTTCTTTCGTTTTGGGTTGAAGTTTTTTATTAGACTGACACACTTGTCATAAATACTGTCACACCTAGGAAGAGTAGAACTCTTAGGTGCCCTGTTAGGTTCTTCAGCAGGATAGCTTGCAGGAACAACATCGCCCTTTATGAAACATAAATTATTTAACTTCATTGAGATAGCTACGTGACACCACTACCTAAGTATGTACTTAGATTTAGGGTTGGTTTGAAAGTGGCCATCTTCTGCAACCCTTTTCGATTCCTGAATCAGCTTGGCTCATTGGGAAAATACAGAGACTTTGCTACTTCGAGGGATAGTTTATCCAAGTAGTAAAGTTATTTTAAAAAATCTTTGATACATGTTATTTCAACGTTGAAAGCGTATATGATTGCCTTGCTACCCTAGAGATTTTAAACGGGGCGTAAAGAATCATCCCCGCCCGGCGATCAGAGAAACCTCAAGTATTGTGCTCTACTTTATGAGAGATATTTCCTTATATTTGAATATTTTAATATTTGTTATATTTTAGATGTATTTACGTGGAGAAAGAAACGAGGAGAGGACTGTCAACATATTTGATAGTTCTAATAAAATGAGTGCAGAATACTTTTTTACTTACAAGTACATCTATAAAAGTACTTAGCTGTTGAACGAACCATTATTATATGGACTGGAGGCAAAATATGTGTACGGCTATTGCTATTATTACCTTCTTCCAACTATTTTTACGTTCCGACTAGTACCCTAGAAGGGAAGTATTGTAATCGACGGAAAAAATATTCGCAATTTCGGTAAAAAATACGCATTTTGAGGCCTCCTGAATCCATTGTATGTAATCCATGTATGTTTGTATACCTGTGAACACGATAGCGCCAAAACAGCACAACGAACCAGGCTGAAATTTGGTAAACGCATTTTAATTTGCCAGGGGACGAATCGGATTGTTTTTGGCCTTAAGCCTTAATCTGACAAATAGACATGGCAAATGTTACATTCGTTTTCTCAGGGATTTTTTCGATTTTGACCAGCTTGCATACCAGTTGATACCAGCATATTCTCCAGTCACTGTAAATATGTAGGTGTGCTAATTTACAGAACATTAGGATGAGCAGTTTCTCTAAGCGTTTATAGAAGCAGTTTGACAGAATCAGCGCCACTGTCAGACATGGCATTGTGTTATTCTGTGACTGACGTTACTGTGGGGTCCAGAGTGGCTGTGGCTCACGAAATTGAATAATAGTATAAGTGTTTAGACACTTGTGTCAACAATGTATGTATGTATGTATGTATGTATGTATGTATGTATGTATGTATGTATGTATGTATATACATATGTATGTATGCATGTATGTATGTATGTATGTGAACACAATAGCTCCCAAACGGTGCAACGAATTGGGAGAAAATTGGTAAGTATACTTATTTAGTAATTACCAAGGGACGAACTGGATTTTTGGTCACAATCTGACAACCGGAAATGGCAAATGTTAAATGCGTTTTCTTATAGATTTTTCCATTTAAACCAAACTAATATCAGCTCATCCTCCAGTGAGTTTAAATAAGTATACTGATTTACAAATCAATGGGAGGAACGATTTAGGCGCTATTAACTCTTATAGAAGCGGCTTGACAGAATCCACATCTTTCGTCGCTGTGTTGCAAATTGTCAGATTGTGACAAACGTCACTTCCACTAACATGACATTGTGTTATTGTATGACTGACGTTAGGTTGGTTCAAGGTTGGCTGAGGCTAAATAATAGTAAAAGTAACTACTAAATACGAAACTGAATAATAGTAAAAGTGTCTAGACAATTGTGTCGACAATTTAGTCGGAAAGTTGGGTGGGGGCACCCCAAATTTTTACTTTCCAACTAGTACCCTAGAAGAAGACTATTCGCATCAACGAGCGAAAGAGTCTCCGTTCTGGTAATAGAAATTTGAATTAAAACATTCGGGATAAATAGCGTGTTCAAACGAATTGCAATGATTTCTGGAAAATGTATGTGGTTGTGTCTGTGTGTATATATATATATGTGTGTGTGTATAAGTATGTATGTGAACACGATAGCGGCTAAACAGTACAACGGAACGAGCTGGTGTATAGTGTATACGTATGTACGTTTACAGTGTTCCGATATCTGATTGCCAAAGAACTGCACGTTGTGGAAAAATAATTGATTATCAATAGTTATTTCAATTTTTCACTGCACCTATGTAAATATTGTGTGTTGTGTTGTGCTAGTGAAAAAACTTGTAAATGAGGAGACGCATCAAGGCTATAAGCTAACGTTGGTTAAATTGACTGAAGAAATCGTTTGCCTGGGTGCCTAATGTGTACAAGACATATTGAGGATGTTTCAACCCCAAAATAAACTATGTAATAACATTAATAAAATCTGGCAGTGTATATTTGAATCAGTTTTGTTGGATACTGATATTTCTGTGTCCCACGCTGGCGCACGTGTTCGTGTTCGATCTATACGCGAGTACACAAAAGAGCTCGTATTTTGCTAAATTTTGCATTTCGGATTAATTTCTTGATTGGGTGAGCTTCCGGAAGGTAGAATTGTGGCTCCCGTCGAAAAATAGGTTCACGAGAGTTTTTTAAGCTAACAGAACACCGTAAAAATGCATATAGATATTCGGGAAGTTGGGTGGGGGCCACCCCAGATATTTTAAAACTCAGATACAAGGACAGTAAACAATTTATAATGTACTTTTCTGCCATGTAAATAATCCCTTTCACAAAATCTCGTATTCATTCCATTAAGGTTCTCGTGCATTATTTACGCAGCTTTTGATACAAACACGTAAATACGAATCATCGTTCCACCAAGCTACATGTGAAATATAATATCGTGACAGAGGATTCAAGCCCAAGCATCAGTCGCGTTTTATATTCAGTGCCGTGTGTGTACTTAGATGGGTGGGATGCTCTTGAACGAAAATTTATTGCATTTTTCCTCTTTTCCGTACCAATTCGCCGAGTTAACCCCATAAAAGAATGTGATGGAGGCGACGGTGTCAGCGCGTTACTTTATGCGCTTTCGCTGGGCCGCCAGAATTCGGTCGTAGTCGTGTTCACCACGAATATTTTACGAACATCCAAGGAGTGACAGTGTCGGCTTAAGATGATTTTATCTTAGGTTATAATGTTGAGAATTTTAAACTATCACAGCCGCCATCATAGAAATTACGATGCTGATACGTTTTTCCAGTATAAGTATCCATTTTTGGCTGAAGAAGTTGTCTGTAGGTACATAGTATACAATTCTGTATGATTTTTTTATTGCTAAAGGGAAATCGATATAACATGGGATGCTGTTCATATCATGACAAATTTACTGTGGGAATATGACATGTAGAATAAGTACATTAAGTTATAGTCATAGATATAACATAGACCAAGAAAATAATCACTAGACTGTTTTGTATAAGAGCGCCTCGCAATTCATAATTGTGTTAGCATCTGTGTACATTTAACAAAGTGAATAAATTGCTTGATGTTTGTGTAAAGCAGTAATGAGTAAGACATGTGATCAAATTGTTGATAAAATGTTCCTCATTTTGTGTTATACTATAGGTCATCAATGTCATCATATTCAACTATAGCCGTAGACAAAAAAAAACCAAGAGTGGTGATAAAGTTCGGAACAAAATTCATAATATCGTTATTTAATGTTTTCAAGAAAAACGCTCGGGCACGTCAATTTTAACTTTTAAATAGCCATCTTATGGCGTAAAAATTTCATCTGTGACGTCACCTACTTCGGAGCGATGACGTTATCCATAATGTTTTTAAATGGCAACCCCATTTCCTTGCTGTTTTTCAGTAGAACTCGCTATTGCTTAAATGACGATGTAAAATAATTGGTACCTTACATAAGCTTTTTTTGAAAAAGTAGCATATTTAGTATGGAAAAAATTATTATTGAACCCAAAAAAGAAAACAGAAAATTTAACGCAAATGTTTAAATTGTTCTCTCCAGAATCTACAGCAAATAAATTGCGCAGAATTGGAGCAAATTAATCTTGACAGTTTGGAGCGCGCTGTACACACAGTGTGTTTAGGCTCGTATCGGTCAATGCTAGCTAATTGGTTGGTGAAGAACATTTGCGATGAATTTTGCGTTTTTTTTTTTGGGTTCAATAATAACTTTTCAATAAAAATTAAGTTTTTATTTGTTAAATTAAATGTGCTATTAAAAAAAAAGAGATGTGTTGAGTGAATTCGTTACCGCTATCTCAAGACAAGTACAGGGTATGATGAAAATTTGTGAGCTTTAGCATTCAGAACATAATCGATTTGGCTTGTACTAAATACCTATTTGCACAGCGTTCAACTTACATATCACTTTGGTCTAGTCCGTTTTGCAACCATTGGAGTAATTGGCGGTTACAAATTCGTGATTACTGTTACGCTGACTAGTAACGGAAGTCATTTACCCCATAATCAATGAAATGCTACGATAAAATTATCACGCTTACCCCAAAATACGTGATGAATAATTTACATAAATAACATTACATTTTAAAATAATTGCAAACATGTTCGTCGAAGACCTTTTCGTTGTAAAAACGAGTTTTGCAGGAAACTAATCATCGTGAAACAAAAGACGCTTAAGCGATGCAAAAAAGCATTTGGCCTTTTCAGGTCTATTTTCTGAAACGGGTATTATTTATATGCCGCTTTGTAAGCGGTGCTACAAACCAAGCCCTATTATAATACCTTTGCTTCCTTCATTCCTAGGGTATCTAAGAGAGGTATCTAAGGGTTTAAAAACTACACTAAAATGAAAGTTATGACAACGGCATGCAATTAACTATAAGTATAGCAGTCCAAGAAGTTGAATATGTTAAAGAATACGTTTACCTAGGCCAACTAATATCATTTCAAGACAATATTAATATGAATTCTAGCAAGGTTTTAAAGCGCCAACAACTGCATCGTTTGCGCTATACTATAATAAGAAGAAAACCTGCTTGCGAACTAAGGAATTTCCATTGTTGGAGTCGAGTAGTCCATCTCTTTACGATGTGTGCCAGTAGACGGAAAAACATAGTGTTTACTCGACGTTGCTCGCGGACCAACCAACCAGGTTTTGGGAAAACAGTTCAGTTGCTGAAACGGCTGTGTGGTGTATACGTATGTACGTTTTAAACTACGGTGGTGTTTAATTTATCGGGTACCAAAACGTATTTATCAAGACAATATTATGTTCACTGTTAAGAAGTTATAAGTGAAGAGAGGCATCGAGACTATAAGGTAAGCTTAAGATAAATTGACTGATTGAAGAAATCGATTCAACGTCTATAATATAACAATAAAACTAGACGCTTTATTTTTCGTTGGAAGAATATAGTTTCCCGCTCCATTAGTGGCAAATTGTCCGAAAATTAATTAATAATTTGATAGTTTAGAATGTCCTAAACATATATGTAAGGTCGCCATTAAGGCACACCAAACACTAAAGCCAAACCGTCCTTAGTTTTACACGTTGGCGTTAGGGTGAGGTAGACATCCGAAAAATATTGATTCAGGTACCTATTAAAAATTTCAGCGCTGCTATTTTTTAAAAAAATAATCTTGCTGAGAATTTTCACGATACCAGTGGCAAAACTACTCTGAGGATTCGTTTCTGAGGGTCTGTTGGTTGTAAATGCTGTTATTTTCTTAAGTATGTGACCTATATTTATATTTCTTGAGGATTCTCAACGTTCGACGTCTTGATACCCCAGATTCATTTTCGATTTCACGACTTGACGTTGAGGGATTTACAGCTGCGGCTGCAATTACGTTGGTGACAGATTCTTCAGCATTTTCAATATCGTAATGTTTGGGTCTTGGCATACTAAATGACCCGTGATTGATGAGATTTCGTTTTAATCTCTCAAAAGTAGATTTGTGAGGTTGCCTTCTTTCTGGATAACGATTGAAGTAAGTTTTGGATGCAAGATCTGCATTGTTATTAATAAAACATTCGATCACTGTGTATTTGTCATATGATTCAAACGGAATTCCATACTTTTCAATTAAAATAAATTTAGAATTTGTCTCTTAATAAATAGCGAAGATATCCACAGGTTTTAAAACAGGGAAAAATCGACTTTCCTGTTATAACTAGAAAACAAAAGACGATAGCTAGTTTTGGTTTTCCCATTGAGTTTCTTTAAAAAAAAACACAGAACAATTTTACTCATTTTCGACATATTTTTATTGTTACAGAATTCTCCTATGGTAACATGCAACCTAGTTAATGAATGCAGTAAGGAATAATGTTGTTTTAATAATTCACTAACGTGTTACAAGGGTCTATCTACCATAAATTGATGGATTCCAAATTACAGAGTACGTGCTTGATCTGTCCGTCAATTTGCACAGAAGAAATTAAATTGAATGTGTACCCGCTGGCAAAAAATCTAATTTGCCAAAACCTGATTAACGCCTCGAGAGCAGCTGGTCGCAATTAAGCAGTATTTTTGCCATTTGAAGGCGTTTATTAACGAGGGTGATGGAGGTGGTGGAGATAGTCACCCTTGTACAGGGTGACCGGAAACTAATGGGACCCGACGTTTAAAAAAACTGCTGGAAAATCAACTTTCATTTTTATTTCTTGGACCCTAACTATCAATTTTCACTTTCCGACTAGTAGGTACATACTTTAGAAGGAAAGTATTATAATCGACAAAAAAAATCTCGAGATTTCAGTGAAAATACGCGTTGTGGGGTCCCCTGAATCGATTGCAATGATTTCTGGAAAATGTATGTGGGTATGTGTGTGTGTGTGTATGTTTGTAAGTATGTATGCCTATGAGCACGATAGCGTCCAAACGGAACAACGGATCGGGCTGAAATTTGGTATGCTTATTTAGAATTACCAGGAGAGGTACTGGATTGCTTTTGGTGACAACCGGAAGTGGCAAATCTTACATATGTTTTCTAGGAATTCATCCGATTTTGATCAAACTTATAGGATAGCTGATGACTATATTTTTCATTTTTTGGTAGTAGTTATGATTTATTCCAGTTGCGTTACTTACCATAGACTCAGTACGCTATGGGTTTTCTCAAAAGGTATTATTCATTAAAATCGGTTTTAAAAAAATTGTCGCTAACGTGAGAAATCCTCCGACGTGTAACCTAAACGTAAGATCGAAGATCTCGTGGTGGAGAGTTCACCAAAGTACTCAAAAAATGTGAGAAAAAATCAATGACATGCGACAGATCGGCATAATAAAGATAAAGTAAACTAGATAAAGACAAAAAGACTTTCTATCATTACCATATTGTTCTATTTATGTATATTCTCCGCATGACCTACTTTCCCTATACGGTTTCGATTGGGATATCCAAACTGTGCCACATGATATGAACTCCATTCAATGCGTACTCTTCTGACATGTGACGACTGATCACTTTGCGATAGAGCAGTATTGATTAGTTGTAGCCATTTAGAGAATCCAGCTGATTGAAGGAGCATATGTGAAATGGGTTACTTTTGGTCGAAATCGACCTCTAAGAGAATGAGCAATGAGTGTTAAATAAGCAAATATCTTCCTCAGAGTCTGTATTATAAGTATGATATAAGTAGGATAAGTAATACCTGGATACGTAGGTCTGGAGTTTATACTGTTATCCTGTTACCCTGGATACTATGGGATATACTATGTAATTTCAAATATTATTACTTATTCTACTTGTTACATATTGTGTTATATCTATAAAGAAAATTTTTAGGGTTAATGTTTTCCATATATTACGAGCCATAAAAATACAGAACTGATTAATGCCAATTAATATTGTTAAATTTTATATCCTTGTTGGAAATTACAAATTATTTAGCGATCCGGACATAGACATCAACGGCTGTGAATTAAACACAAACTTAATTATCGTTCACCCGCTCATACGTCTCGCTGATTACGATGCTGCATTTTCCCAGGTAATATTAGATTAAAACGAGATAAAATTAGAGACTTTGGATTCATTCAATTTGCTAAATAATTTATATACTGGGCGACCTATAAAAATATCCACTCCGCTTTGTTAAGAATTGTACAATAGAGGGAGGCGAAGAATGAAATGGATTCTATTAGGTTTCTTATGATTAAGCAATGTTTACGTTTATTTTTGATATGATACACGCCCTCTTATTTCAGGGCTTGTTCTTCCCGCGTAATCGCTGCTTCTCGACCGGAAAAATTTGCAATCCGTGCATTAATACAGGTCTTACTGTACATCTCAATTCATAACGCTAAGTGCAGCAGAAGGTTTGGTAGAAACACATTTGTCTAGCGCAAATCGATTTAATATCCTCAAATGTAATAGACGTCTAAATCATTAAACGTTGAATTATTTAATACAACCTGTTAGGCAAACTAGAAAACTCCAACAGGTATAGTAACGGACATGGTATTTAATCTATAATTTCTATCTACTTAATTAATGAAAAGTTTGAGCACAAATGGTTGGTGGAACTACGTCGTGTCACATGAGAAAATATTGCAAAAATCATCGATGTTATTAAAATTATTGAACTAAGCATAATCTACTAATTACATTTAACTTCTATATACGTCCTTTCGCTTGTTAAGATAATGTTTTTTGAGAGCGGTTGTATTCGATAAAAGTTATCGACCATTGATAGCAGAAGCTGGACAAAAATATTCATTCATTCAAATCGGAATCCGTAAACGTTTGGACGTTTTACCAACGATGAATAAACGAAAAAGAAATGAAATAAACGCTGAAAGCATACCTCTACCTGTCTAATAAATTTATATTGGGCAACAAATAATGCGGTTCCAGCGTGGTGCCCTATATACGTATATACATTGCGTGAATTCTGTAGGCTTTATTGTCTCGTTTATTTTTATGTTCTCTCTACTGTTATTAACCTTTTACGAGAAAATTAGAATAACAGGATCATGTAGGTGAAAATGTATAATACGATACACAGGACACGCAGTAGGCATTCTTATACTGCTGCACTATTATGCTTAAATTGAAGTTTGCTAAATATACACCTCGCTTATTTACCTTAGCTTCATTTCAGGATTTAGTCTTTAATGAGAACTTATTTAATAGCTTATGAGAACTGTTAGCATAAGCTATGTAAGCTGATATTACACTGCAAACAGTCGGTCAGTAATTACATTGCGTAATTATTAAATGTTTGCCGACGGCTAAAACATAATGGCTAAAACACACCACCACAATATTAAATCAAATAAAGCAAATTTAACGGTGAGAATAGCTACGCTACTAATTGCTACGCCACTGCATTTGTTGTCGATATGGAAAAATCGGCACTTTCTGCTGCCAACTTAGCTGCTAGATAGAACGCCCTCATCATCTAAAATATTGAAATACTGACTCTGCTTTTGCCACTAACGCAATTACACTAACTCAAAGGGCGTTGGGCGTTGTCGAGGAGCTGGATAGCCTCAGCATTCACGTGTTGGTGAAGTCTTTCTTTGTGGTTTCTTGGAATGTTCTGGATTTCGCTGACTGCCATCTCCAGTTTGATGTCCTTATGAAGATCGTCATTCCTACTAACTCTAAAGGCTTCTTTCTCTTGAGTCTTCTTATGGGACCAGTGTTTCGAGGAGCTGGATAGCCTCAGCATTCACGTGTTGATGAAGTCTTTGTTTGTAGTTTCTTGCAATGTTCTGGATTTCGCTGACTGCCATCTCCAGTTTGATGTCCTTATGAAGATCGTCATTCCTACTAACTCTAAAGGCTTCTTTCTCTTGAGTCTTCTTATCGGACCAGTGTTTCGAGGAGCTGGATAGCCTCAGCATTCACGTGTTGATGAAGTCTTTGTTTGTGGTTTCTTGCAATGTTCTGGATTTCGCTGACTGCCATCTCCAGTTTGAGGTCCTTATGAAGATCGTCATACTTACTAACTCTAAAGGCTTCTTTCTGTTGAGTTTTCTTATGGGACCAGTGTTGTTGAGGAGCTGGATAGCCTCAGCATTCACGTGTTGGTGAAGTCTTTGTTTGTGGTTTCTTGGAATGATCTGGATTTCGCTGACTGCCATCTCCAGTTTGATGTCCTTATGAAGATCGTCATTCCTACTAACTCTAAAGGCTTCTTTCTCTTGAGTGTTCTTATGGGACCAGTGTTGTCGAGGAGCTGGGTAGCCTCAACATTCATGTGTTGGTGAAGTCTTTGTTTGTGGTTTCTTGGAATGTTCTGGATTTCGCTGACTGCCATCTCCAGTTTGATGTCCTTATGAAGATCGTCATTCCTACTAACTCTAAAGGCTTCTTTCTCTTGAGTCTTCTTATGGGACCAGTGTTTCGAGGAGCTGGATAGCCTCAGCATTCACGTGTTGATGAAGTCTTTGTTTGTGGTTTCTTGCAATGTTCTGGATTTCGCTGACTGCCATCTCCAGTTTGATGTCCTTATGAAGATCGTCATTCCTACTAACTCTAAAGGCTTCTTTCTCTTGAGTCTTCTTATCGGACCAGTGTTTCGAGGAGCTGGATAGCCTCAGCATTCACGTGTTGATGAAGTCTTTGTTTGTGGTTTCTTGCAATGTTCTGGATTTCGCTGACTGCCATCTCCAGTTTGAGGTCCTTATGAAGATCGTCATACTTACTAACTCTAAAGGCTTCTTTCTGTTGAGTTTTCTTATGGGACCAGTGTTGTTGAGGAGCTGGATAGCCTCAGCATTCACGTGTTGATGAAGTCTTTGTTTGTGGTTTCTTGCAATGTTCTGGATTTCGCTGACTGCCATCTCCAGTTTGAGGTCCTTATGAAGATCGTCATTCTTACTAACTCTAAAGGCTTCTTTCTGTTGAGTCTCCTTATGGGACCAGTGTTGTTGAGGAGCTGGACAGCCTCAGCATTCACGTGTTGATGAAGTCTTTGTTTGTGGTTTCTTGCAATGTTCTGGATTTCGCTGACTGCCATCTCCAATTTGAGGTCCTTATGAAGATCGTCATTCCTACTAACTCTAAAGGCTTCTTTTTCTTGAGTGTTCTTATGGGACCAGTGTTGTCGAGGAGCTAGGTAGCATCAACATTCACGTGTTGATGAAGTCTTTGTTTGTGGTTTCTTGCAATCTTCTGGATTTCACTGACTGCCATCTCCATGTTGAGGTCCTTATGAAGATCGTCGTTCCTCGTGTACCAAGTACTTTGTTTTGGAATATATTTTTCTTGGTGCTGTTTGTTGAGCACCATACATCCATACTAGTATTAGTAATTGCTGGTATAATTTTTATTTTGTATGTACTGACAGGACAAAGATCCAAACAAAGATCCAAAGATCTAATGCGTCTATAGCAAATTCCCAACTTTTCCCTTTTCTTTTTGACATGGGCTTTCCAGCGGAGCTAAGTGACAAGTGTCATGCTACGATATTGTGTGCGTACTGTACTATTTTGTCATTTATAGTTACCGAGATGGACTCTTTTGTTAGTAAAATGCAATGCCGGATTATCCACTAGGCACGTGAGACACGTGAGGTACATGCCTAGGGACCCCCGATAGGTAGGGTCCCCGAGGCCCAAGGTTGGGATACGGGAGTCAGTGTTCCGAGCCCGAGATCGGGACATGGGGCCCCTCACTATCGGTTGAAGGACCCCAGAATTGATGTGCATTAGGGCCCCAACCAACCTTAATCCGGCCCTGGTAAAATGTCCATGTTGTTACTTTGGTTGTTTAAGTTGGTTAAGTTTAATCCTTTTCTTTTTTTTTGTCCAGCCCTGAAAGTGACCAAGGTTGAGTAAAGTTTTCTTCTCGATTCTTTATTGTTATCGCCAACAGCAAGAAGGGCTGTGTCATAAGCAAGGTTGCCACAAAGTTGTCTTCTAGTTACAGTAAAATACCTCTGAATACAACACATGTCTAAAACCCATGTTTAGGATTTAATAACGGTGTATATTATTGTGCAAAGTGACGCGGAACGAAAAGCACTCTCGAGAAAACGTAAAGTAAATAAAATGCATTTTTTTCCGGCGACTCCACCATTATACAAATCTAAAAACTTCTCGGTCATTAGTTGCTCAATTGCGCTGACCAATCCAGAGAGATAATCCTGAGCTTTCGCAGTGTTTTCGCGCCGTTTTAAGCTGTTCCGTATACGTCCGCTTAATCTCTGTAGGGGTCGCTGCGATCGTGTACCGAACTGTTCAGGTGAACGTAATCGTAGAAATTTCCGCTGACACCATTAGAGGTAGTTTATTAAACAAATATTAAGGTAAGATCGTGTAAACAACAAAACGGCACACGAATTCAGTTTCGAAGGGAGGGCGCCAATCGATGACACTGGGCGGTCGCTACGCAGGCGCACCTCACCTGCCCTGTTCCCCAGTATCGCGTCTATTCATCTCGCGCTTTTCTCATAAATCCATACGCAATTATGTGAGTGTGTTGGTCGGGAGCAGTTCGCACAGGTCCGGGAACTTGACACGGCCACGACTCGACTACGTCTCGTCAGAAGCAACAGTATACACACGGCGACAGCTATTACTACGCTCTCAGCCCTCTGGCGTTTTTAAAAGGCATGTAAGGTAAGCTCATTCATTTATTTTCTTTCATCTTGTTTACTGGCTTTATGCGCGTTATTTTTGAAGAGTACACCTTTCCGTTTATTTTCGCGTTTCATAAAGTTGTTATGATAAATATTGAATGACACAAAATGCTCTCAACTCATAACAAACGTTTAAGGTATTTGATGTCTTTTTAACTTTGCGGCTGCTTGGAACGCATTTAACGTTGCTTACATATGCATTTAATGTAATGTATTATTTCAGGGCATATTTGCACATTTGAATAACACTCATTTTACTATCTTACTACATCTTACTATGTTATGTTTTATATATATTATAAATATCCAGTTATTATAAACATCGCACACATCATGTTTCACTTTCATTCAAGTCGATTTATTTGTTCTAATTGTTTGTATTCTAAAGGGAGTAACAGAAATATTGATGTTATTAACTATCGTATTTATATTTATAATATAAATATTAAGCAATAGATATATAAAAAGTTTTTTACAACGTATTTGTGTTTGAATAACAGTACAGAAATGTCGGTTTTTGATACAAATCTACATTTTCTAAGGAAAGTTTAACCTTAAACTTTCAGATTAATCATATAAACAATAATAAAAGGTTATTGGTTTAAACAGAAGAATGACATTTCTAAGATGGGGAGCAATACACAGAAGCGATACAGAAAAATCCAAGGAGGATTGTTGAATCATTCTTGAATCCTTGAATTTATTTACATTTCTCCTTCCTTGGTGGTTGTATTTTGCTATATCTCTTCTCTCTTACTTATGCCACGATTTGGTTTCAACCAATGATGTTTCATGTTTGTTTACATTTATCACCGGCAAACAATTCTTAGCGATTTCTATTGAAACAAGTTCCATCATTGATAGAGGCGTCTCAAGTGTACTGTAGGTGGCAGTCATTACATTACATACTGCGTCTTTGAAGTGGCGGAATATTGTATCCATTTCCAAAGGTCTGGTTAGCTTAAACGGTGTATCTTGCAAAATAAAGTTGGAATTTATACTAGTAGTTTAAGTGCTAGTTTAAATAGTATACAGAGGGAAAAATTTATTTGATACAACAGGAATATCTTTGAGTCAAGAATAATCACTTGTTTCTATATCCGCAGTAAATCATTTGGTTGGTTCAAGTAAAATACAAAATTCCCAGAGTAAGAATTATAATTATATTAATTAAAACAAGAAATTACGTTTTCTTGTTTTAATTATGTAGGAACTGTTTGAAAGGACAACGTCTGTTTTCAGCGATACGTTGAAGCACATGTATTTTTCGCCCAACGAAATATTTTTGTTGTTGTTTGCAGCAAAAAATGGGGTTGCCATTTTAAAAAAACATTCATGACGTCATCGCACCGAAGTAGGTGACGTCATTTATGACATTTTTACGCCATAAGGTGGCTATTTAAAAGTAAAAATTGACGTGTCCGAGCGTTTTTCTTGAATACATTAAATAAATACATACATACTTTTTTTCTGAAATCGTCGCAATCGATTCAGGGGACCTCAAAGCGCGTATGTCCGCGGAAATCTCAAACTGTCATTTTCCGTAGATTGCAATATTTTCCTTCTAGGGTACTAGTCGGAAAGTAAAAACAGGATAAGCTAATGAACAGTTTGTTGGCCCTGGCGCATTCTGATTACTGTAGACATGCTTAATGACTAGTCACCTCCTTTATAACCCATTAAACATGCGAGGTCTATATTCCAATAGACTCAGATTAGGTCGTTAAAAGCAAATCAGGTATCATAAGATATTGGGTCATCCGCAACTCCAGTATTCATTTCTGGGCTCTACTTCCGCTTGGTGTAACCAGAGCGATCAGAGTACTAGTTAGCTTAATTTGTTGCAACCCTTCTCTGTTGCCCTACTATAATCGATGCCTTGATGATGAAAACTGATCTGGTTGATGAAATTTGACCAGCCACCATCAAATTAAACAGGAATAATAAGCATTATTAGTCGTAAGGATACGAAAACTCAAATTTGTTACAGTTGACACTAATCAATAACCTGTAAATAATGAATAAGTGCTTTACAATTCAGAGATAATAATTAATTTTCAGCGATTTATTTACTGTTGATTTGTTGAAAGCTAAACTCTCCATGTAGACTGTTGTCAATTAGCATAATCACTACCAATATTAATGTTGAATGAACTTAAAATGAACTCTTCACGCTTCTAATGTTAATAGTAGCTGATAACCGATCCACATAACACGCGATCTAACAGAAAGGCACCCAACTTTCCAACTACCCGACTTTTTTTTGTCCATTACATTCCTTCTAGGGTACTATTCGGAAAGTAAAAATAATAATAGGTGCTTTAAAATTGACTCATGAAGTTATATTTTAGTACGTTTAGCTGAAATACATTTAAATTTTAATTGGTGGTACAAATCGTTTGATTATGAATATCTCCCATAATGTAACGATACCGTATACTAAAATATAATTGAGCAATATACGGTAACGTTAAAAATCCACGCACTGTCCGATGTTATTGTTCGGTTTCCTTTGTATCCGTCTCCGTTTATATTCACCAGCTGTCCAGCTTTCCTCGGCTCAGGAGCAGCAATAAAATAACAATGAAGTATCCTGTAACAACTCATTCTTATTTTACTACCCTTTCATAGGCTTGTTGTAAATTTGTTACTGTGTTCCGAGTGCCACGTTTAGAACGCTGTAACTCGCACTTTAGTTGTCTTCTCAGACGAAAACAAATGTTAGCTATAGTCACTAAAATTCACATAGTTTTGTGACCTAGCACTGGGAAGAATTATCAATATATGAAGTTCAAACTTCTCAGTGAAGTTTTGCCCACAAAAAAATATCGAACGGTTTAGCAAAAGAGTTAATTTAATTATCTGCGCGTCATCTAAGAGCGCATTTATGAAAACATTTATGTACCTATGTGCTTTTTTTTGTCAAAATAACGAAAACAATATATTTTTTCTGCTTTTTTGCTTAAAACCATTTTGTAGACCACTCAGCACATTATTGCGAGGTAACAATGTAACAATGTACATTTTAGAACGGCCATTAAATTATCTGAATAATCATGTTGTGTCTGGAATCTTCAGAATTTACTTAATGGATTACTTCATTGCGGACGGATATTTAAGAAGCTTCCTTTCGAAAGCGACCTTTTTAGCAATATCGCTGTTTTATAGATGAATGGAATTTTGGGCTTTATTTAAATTCCCTTTTAAAGCGGAGAATGTCTTGTTCGGCACGTTATGTCCGGGTACGATGCAAATTCAGTCGAGTTTAGTTTCCAGATATTGTTCTCTTTTATTACCGACAGATACACAGAGAAAAAAAAGAATGAAACGAATTTGCCTCAGTAAAAGAAAGATTGATGTTAAATAGTGGCAGACAAAGCTTTGGTTGCCACAAATAAATTATTTCTTTGGTAAGATTTATTAAATTCAGGGCTACTAAATTGTCAAAAAGTTTATTTAAATAAAAAAAATCTTTGTTGTTTCATAATTTAGCATTAACTGTATTTCGGGTCAAGAGTGTTAAGGTAATATAGATTTGGTTCAATGCAATGGGACCGGTATAACATATTTCGAATTTTCTCAATTTGCTGTTTATTTATGTACAAACAAGGGTGAGTAATATGGATTCTTGTTGAGCGTTCTTTTTTGCAATTTACCCTGAAAATTTGCTGTGATTTGCCATTTGGTAAAAGCTATAAGGCTGGAATAAAGGTTCACAATGTTACCAAAATGACAAATATTCATGTGGAATGGAATGTTGATTATGAACCCACCATAATACGATACCTACACCATTGCTATTATAGCTTAGATTGGTTTCATGACTATAAACAATACAATATAACCATATTAACCTATAAATAACTGCAGAACGCATATTCGTGTACTAACCGTGAAAAAAATAAACAAACCTTCAACGGAAAACTAGCAATCTCAAAGTTGGGGAACAACAGGACTTAAATTGGATCCAATAAATCTAACCGTTGTTATCGTAATCTGGCAATCCAAGATCCAATGAAATTTAATATTTATCTTAGCGCCGAGTATACAAGTAGGAACTAGGTCAAGTAGAGGGTGTTCCATCTTTTTATTAGGTCGTAACGTCCGGATTATGCCAATTGGAATGCGCAAGCAAATACTAATCGTGCAATCTGTGGTGTGACTAAAATCTGCTGTGGACATCACAGCACCGATCTGTAACATTCATTATAGTTTTTCTAGACAAACTGTAATATGTTTCAAAATTGGATGAATCCCAAAGAAAACATTTAACATTTGCCATTTTCGGTTGCCAGATTCTGACCAAAAATAATCCAATTCATCCCCTGGTAATTCTAAATAAGTATACCAAATTTCACCCAGATCCGTTGTACCGTTTGGGCGCAATCGTGTTCACAGACATACCCACATACACACATTTCACAGAAATCATCACAATCGATTCAGGGGACCCCAAAACGCGTATTTCCACTAAAATCTCGAATTTATTTTTCCGTCGATTGCAATACTTTCCTTCTAGGGTAGGTACTAATCCGAAAGTAAATATACATAGATCAATCATTGAACTTCAAAATTACGCATTGTTCAAGTAAGTGTTGTTTATTTTGTGGTGGCGATCAATAATGACTATACTTTCGTCGAAAGATTACCTACTGTGGATGATTTGTTCATTGCTCATTCCCTTACATGGCGACCATGCTGTAAAAAGGAAATCATTTCATGCTTTTCATGCATTTCATGCTTAGTCGGTAAGAAACCTACGGGTGCGTTCGTTTAATTTTCCCGGGTAAAGGGTGATGCTCAGCCAACCTGCGTAGATTATTTCTCCGTTGGTGTATAGCAACAAGAGTTTTATTCGTCGAGTACCTACCATATATAATTTTATAATACCATACGCACGATTTTTTGTGGAACATATACACGCAGAGACACGACATGTTTGGGTTTTTGAAAACATGTACAGTTGTTCATCCTTCGGAAAAATGGGGCGTCAATTTTTTTTATATACTTCCCAAATATCCCATATTTAATCATAGTATAAGTAGTTTAACATTGTGAGCCAAGAACATGAGTATCTCTTTCTAAAAACCAAGTCCATCTCTATCCGTCTGGTCTTGAAAGGCAAATGTGAGCAATATGATAAGATTCAAGACAAGCAGTATTATATTGCGTTGTCGCTTTCTCGTGTTTCGCATGCGGCGGCCTGCTTTGGCCTATACTGTATATGTTTCTTATTGTCAATAAATATTAAGGTCTAATTACTAAACTGTAGCCCATTGTTTTCATTGAGTTATTTATTGTCACATATTATAATGCAAAAAGTTTTATATTCAGCCCTATTGCTTTCTACAACCATAAAATCAATAAAATGTCCATCTTGTTAAGACATTTTTTTGCAATCGTCATACCTTATAACGTATCGGAAATTGCTGTTTTCTAGCATCCGATAATTTTAGAGGAAATTGAAAATTTTTAACGCATTTGCTTACCTCAACCAGTGGGGTTGTCACACGCTAGCAGATTGATCCGTACAAGTGCGGAAGTTTGTAAACGTTGCCGTACCGCCACGTCACGTCAAGGGCGAGTCAGTTTTCGAACGTTGGCGTTAGAACGTGTGTATCTCATTGCAATTCGTGCCATTCATCACACCGTGGAGACAGCATGCGAGCCTGAATCCGGAATACGAGACGACCAGACGCCCTCGCAGATATGCACGGCTATAAATCATATCTGTCGTTACATTATTTCCTGGCAAATCCCCGAAATCGTTACCGAAACAAAACAAAATTCTTGTTAGAAAAGAAAACCTACCGTAGGATACATGAAAAGCATAGTAATGCCGGACTTTTCCGGAACTTGTGTATTTAGAGATATTATTCTTCTATCACAATATTTCATCATATTAAACCACAATTTTGCTTTTATCCCCATCAAAACAACCCTCTTCGAGCTCAGATTTCTTTTTATAAAAAAATACCTATATATAATTATTATCCTATTAAATTATGCAAATAATTTCCGAAGTTAAACACTTAGATAGTTTATATTTGATTACCTCAAAACACACCCCATAATGTTTAAATTTTCTGTATGTGTTACCTAATGACCAGCTTTAGTTTATTTAAAAAAAAATTTGATTTTTGTCTCTCTAAACACACAATGGCTTGAAATCAACAAACAAAGCCAAAGCGTACATTTTCAAATAGCAATGGTTTTCACATAATCACAAGTATTGTTTGTTGTAATTTTTTGTTGATTTTAAAAACTATTACCACGAAATTAATCTGATTTATTTTCGTTTTGAAACGTTTGTAACACGGTCTATTTATATTAAATTAAAGCAGTAATTATGACACCTTTGAAAGTGCTACACCTGCGTGTTAATTAATAAACATTTTATAGACATGAAAAGCAACCAATAACAAGGGAACGCTTCAAGAGACAAAACATGTAAATGTGAGACGAGGCGGGCGTCGTGCACTGTTGCCCTTTGTGAATGAGGCTGGTGTTAGACGGCCCTGCTCCAACCCCCAGATACAGTGGAAGCCAAGCTACCCGTTAATGACACGCATGTAAACATAAAAAGCAGACATTTTCGCTCTTTTCATCTACGGCAGCAAATTTATCGGAAAAATGTACCACGTTAATGTATTTTAGAGGTTAAAGAGAAAATAAATTTCGTTGGGCGTTGTAACTACCTGCGCATTTAGCCAAACATCTGTTACTGTCACGGAAAGCAGAATTTTATATTATTTTTACATTGTTTTATAACATGTTTTGTAACCTTTTACATTTATATTAAATCATATTTTCTGTGCCAAAACTATTTCTAAAAAAAAAAAAAATAAAAAGTTGGTATTATTATCGGTATGATATTATTATCCTGGCTGAAAGCTAAATAGTCCAGCTAATTTAGCAGTTTTAAAAATAATCTGAACACCTGTGTTATTACTGTTAATTAATAAATATTAAACACAGATTTAGAGAATAAATAAATTATTTCCATGAAAGCAGAGCTATACGCCAGAATGTGTATTTATGCTGTAATTTCAAATTTGATTTACTTAACCCCGTTAAAACAAACTGAGTGTATACGAAATGGGGTATTAATTTAAATTGAATGCATGCGTAATAATATACACTCGTTCAGTCAATTTTTATTGTTGGAAAGATAACAAACGAGCGGCAATTACCGCTATTCAGTGAGTGCATATTTTTTCACTCATTAGCTAAATGCATAATTGTCCAAACAAACAGATTAACTGGCATTTTAAACGTTGGTTAAACAATAAACTTTTTCAGTTTCCAACGTGGGTATTGTTTGTTATAAACTCTCCGGCACCTCTGCCAATTATTATAATAGATAATTAAACTTGAAAACATAAAATTAAATTGCAACATATCATGTGTACACAAATGCAATGTTTAAGTTATATTTTTTTTTTTTTTTTGGTGAATTCAAGCTCTGTAAGCACCGGTTTGGAACAGATCATTATAACAGTTCCACTCATTCACCAAATACATAATTATTCAAACAACACATTTTAAGCGTTGATTAAACAAAATATTTACTGTTTCTAATTTAGGTGTTGTTTATTTTTACTTTCCGGCACCTCCGCCAATTATGATTAAAACGTAAAATTAAATAACTAGATTTTGTTGAACTGCAGCTCGTGTGCACACAAATGTATCGTTTAAGTAAATATTTTCCGTGTATTCATTGTAGCTCTGTAAGCGGGTAGAATGTAAACAATGCCAATTTGAAGAGGTCATTAGAACAGTTCCGCACTTAAACCTGTGTAATGAGAAACCCGATAACTAAAATACCTATATTACCAAGACTACACGTGGCGTCCCTATAGGTCCCACAAATCTATGTAGTTTGACTATTATTTCAATTGCTGAAATCGTTCAGTAAACAGAATTGAAGCTACGTTGACAACAAATTCTCAGTACATTTCATGGTGAATGTAATCACTGTACTACAGGCTTACAAACCCCATTTATTTAGCCATCAAATTCTGACTGACAGCGCTAATTACCGTTAACTAATTACCATTGAACATTAATCATACAATGTATTAACAGTTCATCTGTAAATTTAATTTAAATTCGATGCATCAAGGTTGGGTTTGCAAAACATTCTACCAAGACCCCCTATACACGCCTACCTTATATAATTATCGATCCCTCGCGACACTACATGTTTGCCCTCATAGTGAAATATGTATGTACATACAATACATACTATATAGTGTAAACACGGTTAACACCATTACAAGAAACAGGAGGCTTCTAGTATCAAAGATAGGCAGGCCATGAATTAAACAGATAATGCGAGTCATGTACATACTAGTTGTTTAACTGACATAACACACATTGTATGTACACATAACTACCTGCTTATATGTACATACAATGTGTGTATATTGAAAGCCTCTAAAGCCGAGTTTTCATTAGCCGAATTAGTACCTAGTAGAGCATAATGGGCGAGTACTAACCACCTTGTGAACTCGTCTAATGAAAACGTCAGAGGTAGAGTAGAGTATGTACTTGGTTATGGTATAGTAGAATGGGATAGCACCGCGATATAGATACTTATACCACTCAGTTCTAGATTTCCGGGAGAAAACCGCGACAACGACGATAAGGTAGTCAACGTTTCGCACTCTGTTGCAAGAGGTATCTTTAGAACGTTGTAGGAGGTCAAAATGGCGGGAACAACCGCGACTCCCTAACATGGTAGCATTTTGGCCAAGCGCGGTTTAAGGGCTTTAATTACTGGTCAAAATTCTAATTCATCAAATCTCTTCCAATTTATTCGAAGGCAAAACTAACTGGGTTCTTTTTCTTGAACCTTGTGAACACATTTTCTGACTACTAACTGACGCGTTTAAGTATTTAACATTTAATAAGGGCTGATAAAGCAAGACTACTCAAATGAAACGAAACACTTATCAAAACAATAACATCTATTAACAATAATAATCATCAATCCCGTTTGATAGGTTACATAGAAAAATGAATGAAGCTTTGAACATATTGACGTTTAAATTAAACCTAGAAGTTGATTTAGACAGACACACTTTTAGCAGAAATATGAATAAGTTAATTTACAATGAAATGCGAGACGAGTTGAAAAGACTTACCAGGGATAAACTTAAGCGCCTAAGAACGCTCCACAAAAACGTGTACTTTACATGACGGTGGTTGAAATGAGAAGAAGCGAGATCTGTTCGTTAGCATCCCTCAACCCCAAAGGATGCCGGAAGCATTTCTTCTTAGCCAATGACAACTCTTCAATTTTAAACTTATAACACGCGGTCAAATCCTAAACCAGATGTTCAACCCTAGCAAAAACCTTTGACATTCCCGTTCTGTTCTTACAAATATCTCGCTTAATTTGATCATATCTTAATAAATAAATAATGGGTTTCCGACCCATTACAACGTAACAGTAAGACAGCTACGAAGAAAATGACAACTTAAAAGTACGCTAGTTACTTTACCACTAACTCTACCAATGAAAACTCGGCTTATTAGAAAAAAACTCAAAATATCTTCACTTCTCCGAAACTTGGAGAATAAATAAATTACGTGACTGACGGGGAAGAAAAAAATGTACTTTAAATACCTGGGTTAGCGAGATATCTTTTCTGTTTATTTATCGTTAGCACATTGTGAAATTATATATATTTTTCTGAAAAGGATGGTAGATACTGCAATCAGAGCTAAACTTTGTTAGCCTTGTAAATTCAATAACGTAAATTGTGTTATCAGTTTGAAAACAATAAACCGTTCGACCCGATCTGAAGCATACCTATACTGGCCAAATCCTTTTCAATAGGGGCCGCTTTAAGCCGATGGCGGTTATTGTCACAACCATCACGTATAAGCCCTGGTTTACTAGATCGATTTTATAGTTCGCATCCAATGTATGCTTGTGGTATATACGAGTCTGTATGTTATATTACACATGTGTATGTAGGAATGGCTTTTACGAATGAAATAGTGGCCATACCTAGCCTCTAATGCTGTGGTCACATTAGGCTGTTTTACTGGCGGCTAGTTGCTATTGCTAGTTGCTATTGCAGCCCGAAGCAAACAGCACGCTAGTAAAACAGCCCAGTGTGACCGCGGCATAACTAAAGACTGTGCGCTTCGAAACGGTACTACCTGCAACTGACAATGGTATATACCGATTACAATGTATTATATTTTTATCGATACCATCAGGCCATACAGGGGTACCGGTAATGGCATTCTTTAATTGAAAAACACGCGCGTACGCGGTGAGAGTATTGGTTGATAATTTGTGCTAATGGACCGATCTACATGCCGTATAGCAAACATAGCAAATAATAGTAGTAACTTTTCTAATTACAACAAAAAAATATCGTTTATAAAATTTCCTCCGTTAACTGTGACGAATGGGTTGATATGTGTATTTAATTGCTTTGCAATTCCGCTGTAATGACCGTAGACTTGTACTTTATTCTTATATTTAAAAAGAACGTATGTTGTATCACTGGTAGTTTTATCATAATGTTGTATGTATTAAATCATAATTAAGACAAATTTGTCACAGATTAAAAAACAAATTTGTATGTAAAAATTACTTCTGTAAAATTACTGCGTGACCAGCATTATCAGCCGTTAGGTAAGCACTGGACTTATGAACATATCAAATATCCGAGCTTTGATCTGGTTATTAAAGCTACCCAGTACCCTTAAAAATATGCTTCAAAGAGCAGTACTTTCTACATGCCAGTTTTGTTCTGCTATTGGACTTCTTATGGATAGACAAAGTACCTATCATCACCATAAAACAAACACTTAAATCATGCGTTATAATCCATACCATTAAATCTTTGAAATGGTCATGGGCGGGACATGAGGTGACCGACTGGACTCCTAAGTACAGTCTAGGATAAGAGACAGAGAAAGAGATGGGCTCATAATAGAAGCAGAATCGCTATGGAACCGGAAATTCAAAGACCGAGTATTATGGAAAATAATGGGTGAGGCCTTTATCCCAGTACACTATTCCAAATTTTTTATTTAATGCTAAATTTACACATTTTACGTCTTTGTAATTTGCTATTTGCAATTTATTTTGGTGTATCAATATTATTATTATTATGGTAAAATGGCAGTACAATTTGTATAAGACCAATACAGCTAACGACATTCCCTTTGTTAGTATTTGCGTTACGTGGACGGTGACATAAGTCAGTTTGGAACAAAACGCCATTGTTGTGGTTTCTGGCTTTTATTGTAACGACATATAGAAAATAAATATCTGAGGTGGCCCTCACCCAACTTTCCGACTCCAATAATGTAGTCACAACAACAAGTGTCCGAACATTTTTGCAATTATTCAACTTTGTTAAAACAGAGCCACTCTGGACCCTATCTAACGTCAGTTTGTATGACATACTAAAATTTAATGTCATGTCAGTGGCACTGTCGTTTGTCTAAATCTGACAATTCGCAACACAGCGACGAAGGCTGTGGATTCTGTCATACTGCTTCTATAAACTCTTATAGCGCTTAAATCGTCCATCGCACTGGTCTGTAATGTACATATTTTGCATTGGAGGATGAACAGGTATCAGTCAAAATTGGATGAATCTATCAGAAGACGCATTTAACATTTGCCACTTCCGGTTGTC
The DNA here is from genome assembly GCA_963971325.1 of Aphodius granarius. Classification (NCBI taxonomy): domain Eukaryota; kingdom Metazoa; phylum Arthropoda; class Insecta; order Coleoptera; family Scarabaeidae; genus Aphodius; species Aphodius granarius. The sequence goes on from OZ020221.1 coordinate 13,740,814, forward strand.
AGATTGTCACCATAAACAATCCAGTTCATCCCTGGTGGCAATTGTAAATATGTATGCAAAATTTCAGCCCGATGGGTTGTGCGTTATCGTGTTCATAGACATACATACACAAATACATTTTTCAGAAATCAAAGTATTCAGGGTACCCCAAAACGCGCATTTCCGCTGAAATCCCTAAATTTTTATTCCGTCGGTTAGAATACTTTCCTTCCAGACTACTAGTCGGAAAACTGTCGCACGGTCGATTTCCGGTCGTTTTTACATGTGGAGACCCATCTTCTGGTGCGGCTAAAAATGAGAGAACAAAAACTCATAACACTAAGAAAATTGTTGGAATTGTTACAAAATTGATAATTGCTAGAAAATCATTAAAATTTAAATGGCTCGAAAACAAGACGAGAAGAACAAGCACGAGGTATCATCAATCCTGTTCAAACACAACCCATTTTTGTATGAAGAATTAGCATATGTAGCAATAAGGGCTGCTTTATTCACCTACACAATTTTGATGGTGTGTTACAACTCATTCAAGTACTTATAGATTGCTACAGAACTCGTCACTTGGTTCTTTTATTCTTTTTCTTCTTTTATTCTTCTTCTTTTCTTTTATTATAACAAAGTGTTAATCTAGTTCCGGTAAACCTGATGACCATCTTGAAAATATTTTATATAAAAAGATCGGTACAAACAAACCCTACACTCTGGATTTGTTAGGCGTAAGAGTACTAAAACCCATGAGCGTCCTAACGAACCAATTGTGTGGCATACCTGTATATAAACCAAATAGACACGTGTTATACTTGTGCAGAATATACCTAACAAGTATATATTCTGCACAAGTATGTACGTACATTCCAAGTGATTATTGAATAGGCATTTTGTGAAAAAAGTCCTACGAATTTAATATTCATTTCAAAAGTTAAAGTTGCACCAGTTACCAAGAGCAATAATTCACATAAAAAACGCTCTCAATTATGGCGCTAAACTTGTCTGGAATAAGTTCAGAACGAGTTAAATTGGTTGAAGTTGCCGGGCAACTGCTCGATATTCAGCAAGCTAAATAAGAGCTGAATTGTCTGCCGGTAGGATAATTTCGACGTGGTGTTATAATGAGCAAATATCTGAAATGGCTCCCACCCTACTTTCCGACCACTATTATTCAATTTTGTGAAGCCACAGCCACTCTGGACCCCAACCTAACGTCAGTCGTCGAATAACACAATGGGGACATTCAGCCGGGCTATGTGCTTCCGCAACGCTACGTACGCTAGCTACTACACTTGTCCACATCAACCGCTACTATAAAGCGCTACGCGTAACAGTGGCCATTTTTTACAGCAAAAAGACGTTTCTCCCAATCTAGACGTTCAACCGGACATTTCCGCTAAATTGAAGCGGTAGCATAAACTCGCTACATAAACTCGTAGATAAAAACTCTTTATTTTCACGGTTAATATAGGTAACTACAAGATATTAAACGCAGTGTTACGAATTTACAATAAACTTTGTATTAGTTAATACAATTAAATAGTATTTAAACGAGAAGCAATTAGGAACTGATCTGCTAATTTCATTATTTAATGTTTTCAATAAAAACGCTCAGACACAGCAATTTTAACTGTTAAGCACCTTTTACATCTGTGCGATTTTAACTTGCAATCTCAAGCATGCAATTTTTCATAATCGCATGCAATTTTATCACCGTTTCTCGAGGGTTTACATCTGTGCAACTTTAATAAATTGCATGGCTTGAGCATCGGTGATTTTATTTTTTGACAACTGTGGTTACTTTGATTGGTAACAATGCAGCAAACATAACCTCGTTGCTTTGTTATTCATACACATAACCTTGTTAGCACCCCCGGTAAACATCTTGATTGTTGGCTAATCAGCACATTCACACTAACCCAGCACAAAAAAAAAATTATGCAGGATAGGTTATGTTACGCGTCTACACGTGGTCTACACGAGGTCTATACACAGTGCTGCCACAACCATATTTATGTTTGAAAGCTTAAATTCCTAGAAAGTTACTAGAATTGCACGTAAATATCGCACGGATTTAGAACTGATTCTAAACCCATGCGATTTTTTCATATAACATATATATACAAAAATTGCATAGTGTAAAACGAAAAATCGCATGCGTTTTGTCGCATGATTGGGATTGCAGGTTAAAATTGCACAGATGTAAAAGATGCTTTAAAAGCCAGCTTATAACTTTAAAATTTCATCTATGCCGTCACCTACTTCAGAACGATGACATCATCTTTATTTTTTTTTTAATGGCAACCCCATTTTTTGGTGTTTTTTTACTACTGAAATGACAATGTAAAAGAATTGGTACCTTACATAACCTTTTTCTTGAATGTACACTTCGCTTCAAAATGTCAGGACTAATTTGCTCCACTTCCGTGCGAATTCTTTGCTGTAGCTCCTGGAGAGAACAATTTGAATATTTGAGCTAAATTTTGTTTTTTTTTTTTTTTTTTGGTCGATTACAATACTTTCCTACTACGGTACTAGTCGGATGTATTTATTTGTTATTTTATTACCTTAAAACAATACAGAATTTATACCTTCTCTAGTAAAATTTAGATTTATTAATGTCTGCTGACTATCAAAACTACTCAGTTGGAAAATTTGACATAATCAGGGGAAACTGACAAACTTATTCAACAGATATGTTTATTATTACTGAGACTACAAATATAACAAAAAATAGGAGCAAACATATATAAAATATGTACAAAAAGGTACAGATTATACAATAATACAAATACAAACAATAATAAATGACATACGAAAATCTACAATACTCAGCGTCAACTCGTTAAATGCAAACTTCACGTATGTAAATACACAATTATTTGAACTTCAAATGCTGGCCCAACTTGCAATATCTTATTTTAATTATTCCTTTTGATTGCTAATAGAATTGAATTCTGAAAGTTAAACCAGTGTCAGAAGTGAATGAATACGTGAACCCTTTCAGCGAGGTGAAGTGTCGCCCGAGGATTGATTTTCTGCCCAGACTGATTTACAATGGGACCGGGGTCGATATTTTTATCGCAGCTCTTTAATTTCAAATAGGAGAAAGAAACTGTGCCGTTGTTTGAACTCATAGTAGCAATGTACTTTCCGGCATCGGCTTCGGTGTCAACTATACATTGCAAGATCACCGAAATATGCATTTTCAAATAAATGGAGGAAGTTTTAAACAGAAAACAGTGCACGGGTAAATTACCGATACATTTTTCGAAGAGATATTTTTATAACAAATATTCTCTTAAGCTCAATAGTAGCTTTTTTTTTAAGAAAGAAATATTATAATAGCGTAGTGTGGTCTTTATGTTTTGGCAATTTTAATGATAGGATCTAGTTCTGAGCCATTATACTAATTCCCAAAAATACTTAGACTCAACATTACCTACTGTTGTATTATGTTACTACTGTGTTTAGTTAGAGTTACATAACTCTAAACTCTGTATGTGTGTTGTGTATGTCTGTGAATATGATAGCGCCCGAACGGACAACGGATCCGGCTAAAATTTGTCCCGCGTATTTAGAATTAAGGCCAGCCCTAACTGCTGCGAACACGAACACGGACACGAACGCGGACGCGGTCAGTTATATTGCGGTATATGGGACGCATGCGAACGCGGCGGTTAAGGTTCCGCCATATACCGCAATTGAATTAAGTGACCGTGTACGCGTTCGCGTTCGTGTCCGTGTTCGTGTTCGCAGCGGTTAGGTTCGGCCTTTACAGGGAAACCAACTTAAAGTTAACCTGAGACCTGCGCGAAGAACGGCATTCGGCGAGAGTGAGATGCATATACCCAGCGCGCGTGAACCTATGGCGTGGACGTAAATAAATATTCAAATGCTGCCGCGTAGATGAACGTTCTTACTGCGCACGCTTATCATCGTTGCCTCCACCAAAATATAGTGGAGGGGACCACTTGTCCTGTACGCATCCTGATGTTTACAAATTTTAGGTGCTGTTTATGTTGGTTGGGCTGTACCAGGTGACTTGGCAAATGTTACAGGCATTCTCTTGGGGAATGAACCGATTTTGAGCAAACTGGTATCTGCTTATTCTCCAGTGACATTCGATAATTAATATTTGATACATGTTTCGATACTTGATACTAGATACTCGTTTCGATACTTGGTATTTGATAAACGTTTCGATATTTGATATTTGTTACATGGTTTGATATCACAAGGGAACAAGGATCCAGAACAGGGATCACATATTTTTGTTCACCTATCATCACTTATCATAGATCAAGTTTTATTTGAAGTAATATATTTCGCTTGAATTAGCGAATTGAGATTGTTCAAAATATTACGATCAACAAGTTTCTTTTTGTGTTATTTTATCAAGTTAAGTTATACAGATATTCTGTGCATTAAAATATGGAAAGTGACCAAAGAATGTGTTGTAAAAATTCACCAAATAAGTTTTGTTATATGTGCGGTTGTTATGTAGTGACACACCTGAAAAAAAAATACAAAAGATGTAAAAGCAGCTTACTGCTGCTATTTTCGATTTAGAATTGGAGATCTGGAAGACCCATGGACACCTAATATATGCTGTATTTCCTGATAGATCGGACTTTTAAAATGGTTGAAAAGGAAACAGAAGAAAATGCCGTTTGCAGTTCCCATGTTGTGGCGACAGCTTTCCAATCATGTAGATGATTGCTATTTTTGCACGATAAGCGTCTCCAAATATTCGAAGAAGGATAAGCATAAAATATAATATCCAAATTTGCCATCAACATCGCGACTTTTGCCATCAATTTCGCCTGTTTGAAGAAACTTGCCTGATTTGACAGTGTCTGAAATCACTCTGCCAAATAAGGCTAGTTGTGAAAATTCTTCGTTTGAAGTTTTGGGAACACCTCACCTTATAAAACAGTGCGGATTGAATGATTTAATTAAAGATAGGGTTTATCAAAAGAAACGTTGGGTTATTGGGTTCTAGGCTACAGATAGGAATGGAATCTTTTCGCTCGAGGTATGATAGTGTCTTCATTTACAAAGCGTAACGAGCCTTTTAAAGCATATTTTAAAATAGAAGGATCTTTACGTGTATGTCACGATGTTGAGGGTCTTATGAACGAGTTTGATACTCCCCACGATCCTTCTGAATGGTGGCTTTTTATCGATTCATTAAAATACAGCTTTAGTTTATTCTACAGAAAAATAGTAAATAATAATATATATTAGCATGTCGGCTCATTGTCTTTACTAACCGATTTTGTTCAAAAGTTCATTAGAATCCGGTCATTAAAAGTAGGTCATTAGAAGGCCATTAGAAACGTATGTATAAATTTACATAACGTCAAATGCGGCGTTTTTTTCGGAAATCGACAGACATACGGTCATATTTGGGCGACATTGAGTTGCTAGTATGTACATTTGGGTTCCTGAGGCATTAAAACAGAAATGGGGCATAAAAGAAGATAAAAGCTTTTTGATAAGACCTTTAGAGTTGGCCGTCGGTAAAAGCATAATTTAGTATGAAACCATTAGAGCTTACATATTATTATATAACTTTATATTATAGAGATATTATACCCAAAAATCGTCGCTTAGCATATTTCGTACATTAGCGGTAACATACAATTTGCACTAAAAATCGGAAATTGAATCTAAATCTAAATAACGGTCAACCTAAATAAAATATTTAAAAAATAATATTACGAACTTTTACAGTAGGTAATACATTATTTACATTATGTACAGAGGTTTAAGAAATTCAGATGACGTTAACAAGTTGTGCCGCCGTTGAAATAATTTCTTGGACAACAAATTATTTTTAAGTAATTGTCATTAAGTATTACATGTTTGATAAAAGACTTTATAGGAAAGTGTCACATTTTTATAGCAGTTAAAACGTTGCAGTCATTCAAAGTAGAGTAGTTTCAAACTAAGAAGAGCACAGTTGTATATGCAACCAATCATACCCAGTGTGTGGTTTATAAATTGCCTGTGTATATTTGGTTGCATAAACAACTGTGCTCTTCTTAGTTTGAAACATCTATAATGTATGTATTAAAAAAAACTATTTAATTTAAATGGATACAATTGGATACAAGTTGAACTAAATATATGTTTAAAGATAATTGCATTTGTCTATTTTCTGTCACTAGCGAGACTCTGTGTTAATGCCTTCGATATATGAAAAAAATATTAAAGGTAATTTATACCGGTGACTTGATCCGGCCACTTGATAGCCGATGGGACAGGTGCTATTTATTTGCTAACAGCAGTCGATGATGGTAGCATACAAATATATCTCTTAACAATGTTGTCGGTGTATGACGGATTATTGATTTCGGAACATATTGGCGGAATGATTTTGATCTCCGTTCGCAAACAACCAGAACCAAAAGGCATGGCTGAGATAACCGGTGCGAAAAAGCTTCACACCGTTTGTTTACTGACGAACTTTTCAATTATTGCTATTTTTAGGTCGCGGTCGGTCGAGTGGTGAGATACCGTGCAGCACTAGATCGATGAAATCGTTCAATTACAACAGCGTTTCGCTCGCCCGATAATGAAAAAGAATGAATTTTGTGACCGCTATTTACGTTCTAGCTAATGAGATTTTAAGCACTATTCCAAATTACATATATGTGATTGTACTTTTATGATTCAAGTAAATTTACTGCAATCTTTCTATGATAGATTTTCCAGCAATCATCTCAATCGATTCAGGGGACCTCAAAACGCGTATTTCCGCGGAAATGTCTTTTTTTTCCGTCGATTACAATATTTTCCTTCTAGGTTCTAGGGGGTCTAGGAAAGTAATAATAAGATTTGACGACCAGAGGAGAAAGAAAAACGCATAACGTCCTGATTCCGCACTAGTTTTGCCCAACTGAAAAAAAATCATAACTAAATTCCCGATACCATATCTCAATCATCACAGAACAACAATCCTTGCATAACCGGAAAGTACCTACAAGTCTTCAGTCACTTCCCGGTAGCATTGTTGTAGGAAGTCAAAATGACGGAAACAACCGCGACTCCCTAACATGGTAGCATTTGGCCAAGCGCGGTTTAAGGGCTTTAATTACTGGTCAAAATTCTAATTCATCAAATCTCTTCCAATTTATTCGAAGGCAAAACTAACTGGGTTCTTTTTCTTGAACCTTGTGAACACATTTTCTGACTACTAACTGACGCGTTTAAGTATTTAACATTTAATAAGGGCTGATAAAGCAAGACTACTCAAATGAAACGAAACACTTATCAAAACAATAACATCTATTAACAATAATAATCAACAATCCCGTTTGATAGGTTACATAGAAAAATGAATGAAGCTTTGAACATATTGACGTTTAAATTAAACCTAGGAGTTGCTTTAGACAGACACGCTTTTAGCAAAAATATGAATAATTTAATTTACAATGAAATGCGAGACGAGTTGAAAAGACTTACCAGGGATAAACTTAAGCGCCTAAGAACGCTCCACAAAAACGTGTACTTTACATGACGGTGGTTGAAATGAGAAGAGCCAGATCTGTTCGTTTGCATCCCTCGACCCCAAAGGAAGCCGGAAGCATTTCTTCTTAGCCAATGACAACTCTTCAATTTTAAACTTATAACACGCGGTCAAATCCTAAACCAGATGTTCAGCCCTAGCAAAAACCTTTGACATTCCCGAATGTTCTTACAAATATCTCGCTTAATTTGATCATATCTTAATAAATAAATATTGGGTTTCTGACCCATTACATTGTCTCATCGAAATACTAAAAAGTTGTGAACTACATATTAGTATGTATCCTGAATGACTGCTAAAGACCAGATATAATGCCGCGGTCATAGTAGCAGCGTGCTATATTTATACTGCTACTACTTACTAGCTGCATAGGTAACCACCTAGTAGCAGTCGTTTTACCAGCTGGCGAATAAATTTTGCAGCAGCCAGCCTACTAACGCGTGTTTAACTTTTACAGCAACCAGCATGAAAACAATGTCATACAATTATCTACTATTGAAATGTTTGTTGTACATGTTATGGGATGTATTGTTCTCTTAAAGTACAAAATCAGTTTTGGCTTTTTGTGTACAGCTGTCAAAATACATACGAAATAATGTCGCCGGTCGAAAAGTTACTGGAATGTTGAATTGAATGCAAAACCTGGGGTGGTCACAGTACGCTATTTAGCATCTGCTTTTTGCTGCAGATTATAAGCCGCTATTAACCAGCATAATGTGACCACGGGATAGCCGCTATTTTTGCATGCGTTATTAAATGATTTAATTGAAATATTTCTTAGAAAATTAGTTTTAATTCAAAATTTAGTAAATGAAAAATAAAACTATTAGTAGTGATAGTCCAGTCATTTGGTGTTCAAAAAAGGGGTTACCTGGAAAGTTTTCAAAATTGGTTATTTTATAGATTTCGATGTGCTCTTTCCGAATTTTTACTCTTCCACCTCGTATCTTTGCCACTGGTGCCGTAATATTCGAAAAATGGCGCATAAAAACAGTTTTTTGACAATATCTCCTTTCTGAGTAATTTGACGATAAAAACAGTTATGTAATAAATTAAAGTAGAGAAAATTTCCTATAATTTATGTAGCAACCTTTTTTTTTGGTAAAAGGAATAGTTTCAGCGTAAGAGTGTCACAAACCTTGTTAAAACTGATTTCTTGCAAATGCAAAAAGAGATGTGACAGAGGTTGTGTGTGCAGAAAAGCTGGATTAAATTGCTCAATTATATGCACGAATTGTAGTAGTACTTTTATTCATTTGCAAGTTCGATCACAAGATAGCGTTGAAGAGGAAAAAACGGAGACTGTTCTCGAGCAAAAAGTGAACAGCGAAGCGAAGGAAAATGCGCTAAAAATCGCTAAATGATGGAATAGTGCATTGTATGTGGATTAGGCTTACTGGTAATACCAATATAAAAAAACGCGCCAGTTATTCTACCTCATGGTGGTGTGGAAATGAACTTTTTAGCCAAACGCATGTTGCAGTTAACTTTGTGGCACTCTTACGCTGAAACTATTCATTTTACAAAAAAAAAGGTTATTACATAAATTATAGGAAATGTCATCTAGTTTAATTTATTATATAACTGTTTTTATCGTAAAATGAGTCGGAAAGGAAATATTGTAAAAAAAAACTGTTTTTAGACGCCATTTTTACAATATGGTGGCGCAAGCGGCAAAGATACGAGGTGGCAAAGTAGAAATTCGGAAAGAGTACACCAAAATCTATAAAATCACCAATTTAATTTAAATTCCCGGGAAAACTTTCCAAGCAAAACTACCAAATGACTGGCCTATGATTGTTCTATACAGATAGAAGTTTTCCGAAAAATTGTAAAAACCAGTTGTCTGACATGTGATTGGGAATTAGGTATAATGAAAAACATAGCACATCTTTGGACTTCCATCTATATATTCTATTGTTTTATATAAAAAACGGTCTAATATGAATGATTTATCAGGTTGATCATTGAATGTGCCATGTCAACGGTCCCATATGCAAATTTTATATAAAATTTACGTAATTTGCCTCGCGTCGTCGGTACTGTTATCGCCCCTGAGTGAACGCTTAATATTCTGCAATCTTTGCTCAGCACGGGCTCATGCAAATTTGACATCGTTATGTCCAATAGCGCTTTATGTATTGAACCGACTCCCCTATAGCAAATAAGAGCTTTGAACTTAATTCCCCCAAAAATCCCCAATGAGATAGGCTTCCCCTAATATACAATTATCAGAGCATGTAAACAACACGTTAATACTACCGAGTAGACATTTATGAACCAACCTTTGCGACGTATCTTCAGCAAAAGCACACAGCTTTATAAATCGTCTAATTATTTGTGTAGATTTAATTAAGTGAGATGGGACGTTTATGTCCTTAATTCTACAGTTTGTCCCTAAAAGCAGCATGCGGCCTTTGAAATCAGAGGCAATGTCCTTCCACCTTTTCTATTATTTAACGCTACCCTCTACGGCAGTGGTTTCCAACCTGTGGGGCGCGCCCCCCTGGTGGGGCGCGAAGACAGTTCAGGGGGGGCGCGCAGAATTTACCAAAATTTTAAGTTTTGTTGCAAGTTTTAAGCTATAATCACGTGGTATGATCCGCCATGATGTGTCGAACTTGGCACTCTCGTCACTCGTGTCGCCACTGCACCTAGTATATCTAGTCGGCATTGGGAATACCCTAATTTTGTAGGAGAGTGAGAGACCGAAGAGGTTTCTGTCGCCGCTCCCGCTCCAGTAGTGACTCTGTGGTGCGCGTTCAATGCAAATCAAACTCGTTTCAGTAGTAACGATACAAATTCTAACATATACACACACACACAATTTGAACTAAAGGTAAATTTAGACATTATCATTTTATTCATTTCTCAATTTTTAAATATCTACTCTAGATGGATAAATTTTTAACTGGGATCAAAAGAAAAAATAATGATACTGAGGAAGCCGGGACTAGCAAAGATCATAAAACCAGAAAATACGATCCACTCTATTTAGCATGGGGATTTACATTTAAAGATATGCATGACCAACAGAGGCCTATGTGTTTGCTCTGTACGAAAATTCTAGCCGCTGATAGTATGAAACCCAATAAATTAAAACGGCACTTTGAAACAGTGCATTCCGAGTACGTGGGAAAGTCTAAAGATTTTTTTCAGAGAAAACTGAATCAATTAAGTAAACAACAGAAAACTTTTCAAAAAACAGCGTCTGTTACATCAAAAGCATTGCTTGCTTCTTATAAAGTTTCTCACAGGATTGCAAAATGTAAAAAAGCCCATTCCATTGGAGAAACATTGATCCTACCAGCGGCGATTGATATGGTAGCTGTGATGTTTGGTGAAACGTATGCTGATCAACTTCGAATGATTCCACTTGCAGATAATACAGTGGGAAGAAGAATTGGTGATATATCTGAGGATATTTGCGATCAACTAATAAAAAAAACAAAATTATCTCTTTTCGCTTTGCAAGTGGATGAAGCAACTGATGTAGTTAAGGATGCACATTTAATTGCTTATGTCAGATATGTTGAAGAAACGGAAATAAGAGAAGATATGTTATTCTGCAAGCCAATTGACGGCAAGGCTACAGCAACAGAAGTGTTCAAAATAATTGACACTTTTTTTGAAGACAATGGGATCCTCTGGAAAAATTGTATTGGACTGTGCACAGATGGAGCTCCATCTATGGCAGGAAAAAACGCTGGTCTACAGGCACTTGTTCGAAATGTAGCTCCTCGTGCAATGTGGACACATTGTATGCTTCACCGACAATCGCTGGTTTCAAAAAATATGAGTGTTGATCTTCAAAATATTTTTGACGTAATTACAAGAGTGGTAAATTTCATTAAAAACAGTCCACTTAAAGGCAGGCTTTTTGCAAAATTATGTGATGATATGGGTGCAGAACATAGAGCACTTCTTTATTACTGTGAGGCTCGTTGGCTTTCTCGATCCAATGTGCTTCAAAGAGTATTTGAGCTAAAAGACGAAATAGCCATGTTTTTAAACGACAACAATAAGAAAGATGAAGCAAATTTATTTTATGACTTAGAATTCCGTACAAAATTTGCGTATCTAGTAGATATTTTTGACAAACTTGCAACCTTAAATAAAGGTATGCAAGGTCCGCATGTACATGCCCTGATACAGACGGACAAAATTACTGCTTTCATTAAAAAATTGGAATTGTGGGCAATAAACGTAGAAAATAATAACTTGGAGATGTTTGTTAATTTAAAAATTACGTGTCCTGCTAATAAAATTGAAAGCATCAAAAATCTCATCCTGACCCACTTAAAATTGCTTCAAACACAATTCAAATTTTACTTTAAAGATCTGGATATGTCAAAATATGAATGGATACGAAATCCTTTTATTATTAATAATTTCAATTCACTGGATCTTTCATGCACAGAGCAAGAAATGCTCATTGATTTGTCATCCGACGGCGATTTGAAAAAGATTTTTGAAGAAGAGAATAGCTGCATTCGATTTTGGCTACAAGTCCAAAAAGATTATTATCCATTAACGGAGAAAGCGTTGGAAATTTTATTGCCGTTTGTTACCTCTTACTTATGTGAGACTGGCTTTTCAGCAGTAGCGGTTTTGAAATCAAAATATCGCTCTCGGCTAATAATAGAAAAAGAATTAAGAGTAGCAATATCGACATTAATGCCACGGTTTGAGAAACTTTGTGACAAGAAGCAAGCTCAGCCATCACATTAAACATGAAATTTATTTTTTTTCTTAAATGTGTATTTTATATAAAACATTGTTTGTTTTGTGTTTTCTTTTAAAATGTATTTAATAAATAAACGTTGAAATACAGTGTGCAATTAATTTAGTAAAATATTTGGAGGGGGGGCGCAAAACAAATATATCAAAAAAAGGGGGCGGAGGTTGAAAAAGGTTGGAAACCACTGCTCTACGGTAATTTATTTCATCGGCAGGAGCTGTAAGGAGCTTCCACGTGAAGGTACTAACGTGGAAGTCTACCCTCAATTAATAATACCTTCTGGTGCCGCTAGTTAGGCGCTAATGTCACTAAATAAGAACAGAATCAAAAGTTCTTTTTCGGCAACTAGTACTTTTTCAAGCATTTGTTTTACGCTAGATGACGCTATAAAAGACGACACAACAAGGATAAAGTACCCATCATTAAGATAAAACAAAAACTTAAATCATACGATGTAATCCATACCATTATTATCATTAAATCATTGATATGGTCATGAGGTGGACATATAATAAAAAAGGAAGAAGGGTGGATAAGAGTGACAGACCGGACTCTATAGTACAATAGCAGGAGAAGAGGCAAACAGAGAAAGAGATGGGAAGACAAGCTCCTAACAGAGACAAGGTCGCTTTGGCGCTAGAAAGCCAAAGATTGAAGATTGTGGCAAATACTGGGGGAGGCCATTATCTAAAAAGGTGTCTATTCCAAATTTTGACTCTAATTCTAAACTTAAAGGTTTTTTTTGTATACCACCAAAGGGCTACTATTATACAATCAGTTATCCTGAGATTCAGATTAGTATTTAACACATTCAAAAACAAAATAATGCACCAATTTTGTGGTACATTTAGAATATTTTAATTTTTTACGGCTGACTAAAATACTGCTAAACTGACTAAAGCTGACTAAAATACTGCTAAAATACGTATTTCCGCTAAAATCTTTTTTTTCGTCGATTACAATACATACTTTCCTTTTAGGGCACTAGTCAGAAAATGTTTTAAATAATGGGATACGATACAATCGACATCTCTACGACTGAGAGAAAAGGTACTATGATACATATTTTATGAGGGGTTAATTTGAACCCCAAAATTCGGAGTTGATTATATGACTCGGAATGATTATAAAACTTTAGGCTTAATTATTCCGAATTTAAATTAGAATGACCAAGTTGAAATCTCACCACGGTAGTAACTTCTAATTCAAAAACATAACTATTAAATTTTTGATTGCAAACACTGAGTCGGGCAATCAAATTTTACGCGACGTTGGATCCAACTCGCAGTTATTTTTAATACAAAACGCCGAATAAATCCAGTCTACTTAACTTTTGAATACTGCCAGCATTGAGGGACCCCTCCAGCGGCCGTAGCAATTGCGATTCGTTTTATGAGCCAAGCGAAAGCTCGGACAAGTTTAATTTCCTTCTGTGTACACATTACTATTACAGCCAATTAAGACACTGCATAATTTGTAAGGTTATTATTTTAAGCAAAGTGTGAAATCACCTATAAAGACAAAACATTCTTATTGTAGATGTGTAATTTTTGCCACAAGGGCATCAAACTCAACGCCCGGCACAGATGGTACTGTGTCGCAGTACGATTTTGTTGGATTCACCAAAACTGGAATGAATAGGTCGAAATTTGACCATGTGTGGGCACTACTGGCCAAATTGAGTCAGCTGGACTGTCGAAATTTTAACTGCAGACCGACCGTGTGGTACGGCCATTACGACACGGTCTTTTCCTGATGTACATGGGCAATTTCCACAGATAGGTGGACGTGGAAGATTTGAATCAGTTGGCGGACGACATAGTCTTAATAATCCCGTACAGTAATATCGCTGATCTGCACCCTCTCATCCATTGAACAGAAGGGTTTATTAGAGATGCGTGATCAGTCAATATTAGTACGGAGGTGTGGAAGATCAGTCCCAACAGACTCATCCATTAATTTCTTTGGAGTATATATATACAACCCAATTTAGGGTGGGAAAGCACGTGAGTTATACAAAAAAAAAACTAAACAAGGGTTATACTACAGATATAAACTCGAGAGTGTTGCTATCATGGATGTCATAAGGACATAGCACCTGTTTAGGGTTAATTCTGTTATACACTGCAGTTTACAGTTTTGGTCCTAGCAGGCAACTTTGCTCTAATTCCCAATCTGACCGGATATATCTGAAGTTTCTTTATACCTGGTATTTTTATCGTGTGGATATTAGACCTCTTTACGAAACTTTCTTTATTATTAAAAAAAACATGAATTTTGTTGTTGTTTCAAAATTGGTCTGCATGGGGTGGTATTATCCGAGCAAAGTCTCACTCTGATAGTAAAAATTTGAATTACCAGCAGTCGGGGTGAGTTTGATGATATAATATGGTGCGCTATAGCAATGTTAGCCTCATTTTGCTTATACCTCAATAAATATTGGAAAAGAGGACAAAAAAGCCCTAAAAGTAAGAACTACTGTTGTCTGGCGCAGTGCAACCAATATCTTAGAGTAAATGTTCATCGTTCACGAATTTTCCAATCATAACTGGTAACAAAACGAGTGACCAAGTAATGTACAACGATATTTATCATAGTAAATATTTTGTTCAACTTATTTTATTCATTTAAAAATGGTATTTATGAGGCTTAGATTCGATCGAAGGGCGATTTTTTGTAGTATAGAAAATACAGAATTATCATTTGATTCTTTCCGTATGACAAAATAAAATCTAATGTTTTAAATAATCTGGGAAATAAAACGTCCATTGGTATATTTATTTTATTAATTTTGTTTTGTTTGGTTCAGTTGTACAGATACATCGTAATAAAATAGACCGTAAAATAATAGACCGTAATATAACTAAAGTACATATATACGAACTAGCCATTAGTAAAGATGTTTACTCATCTTCAATCTTTATCTCCATTCTTCATCTTCATTCATTCTTATGTAGATGAGACATTCGCTCGTTCAGGCGAACTATCTTTTAACCGACGAAGTTCTCTTAAAATAAAGAGTTTTCCCCAAAAACATTGACCATAATCACAACCAGGAAGCCACCTAAGTATGATAGAGATGCTGTTATTGAAAATTTAATTTAATTCAATTTGATGACAGTTTAACGTAACGACGAGTTCTTAAAAAGCATTAATGCCTGTGGATGCAGCATGGTGTCTGTGTGATTCCAAGACGACTCCAAGAATATTCTCCCAGATATTTATTATATGCTCAGATTCCTGTTAACATAATATCTCAACAAGCAGAAGGAAAGACAACGATGCAATATAGAACGGCTTGTTCTGTTATACTGGCATAGTGCAGCTTTATTATATTTTCTCCCTGGGTCAATTATAGACATCGAGCACAGCGTATCACCATCGAAGAACTGGTGCTGTATTATTGAACCCTACGAACACCGAGCGTATACGCGCAGTGACATCTAATTGTGTTCATTTACGACAGTCAGAAAGAGATACCGACAGAGCGAATATTTTCGGAAGTCGTATACCACCATGATATACGCTTAAGCGATATGCGTGTCTTTCTTTCTCTCTGGCAGGTGTGCTGGCAACGTGTGAACCATATTTAATATGGAAACACAAAAAAGAGATAGATAGCTCTGAGCGAGCGGTGGTAGGGAACAAATACTTTCAGACTAACCCCGCTGGCTGGCGTACTGCACTATTAAAAGCGTTTTGGCAACGAAGACAATACACTAATGGCTCGATACACTCATGGTTCCCGCATTTCTGCATACATGTGTAATACTCCCTTTACGATGATATTGCATTGGCTGCTGTGAATACGTACCATTCCAGTAGCGCGTACAGTGGCAGTGGTATTTTCATTTGTACGGTTATTTGTATCCGTATACGTATGCTGGGCTGGAATGCAAAATTTACGTACCTAGAACAGCAAATAAATTTCTATCTGACAGATACCTAAAGAATTGTGATACTAGGAGCACACGACTACATATAATTGATGATACATGAGTATACGAATACATATAATTGGTCATTCTGAACAATATTTCTTGTTCGCGTTTTGAGAATTATGATTATTACAAGATCACATACAAACAATCAAACTAAACGCCTTAAAACTAAACTGGGTTATAACCAAATAGGTTATTACACTATTAAGTGTTGATTTTCATTTATAGTACCTGTATATAATATTTTCTTTTAAGTTTTAATGAAGGCAACTATGTTTATTGCTCGTATACTAACTTTATTTTACTACACTTTCTTGAGACGAGCGATGCGACGGACGTTAAGGAGGTTGTTTAAACTTTTAGTGATAAGTCACTCCATCTCACAGCGTAATTGTTGGGAGAAGACGAAGCCAAGAGAATGTTTTAGCTCATCAGGGGCGTCTTTTCAACTAAGCGGAAACCAGACTAATTGGCAAGATGGTTGAAGTAAACATGCGTTCAAAAAATCGTTTTGTTTCAGTTTTTTGTTCAAATATGTACTAACTAAAAGGGTAACTAATAGAAATCTCGAGGATTCTTAAAATTATGACCGGATGTGTACTTAATAAAGTTTTTGTGTCGTTTATCAATTGGCTTGCACGATGACGTATTTTATTAATTTCTTATACTTTTCTTGTACTAAGTTAATACGCTTTTTATTTTGATAAATAGAACAACTACAGTAAGAACGAAAGATGGTCTTGTTATAGGCTATTTCATTAAATTGCTTTTTAAAAGTTTCGCCGGAAACTTTTTAATAACGTCTGAGGGTAGCTATGTTGAGGAGATGTTAATGTTTCAGTTGCCAGTTTTAATTTTCACATAAAATATACAGATATTCAGAAGGATTAATTCCCACCAGCGTCCAATGATGAGTTTACGTAAAGACTTATGTTCGTGGAAACATAATAGTTTAATTCGACCCGATATGTATTATTACTTATGACCAAAACAAATTGGAGCGTGTAATATTTGGTATTATTCTTGGACAACTATTCAATTTCTCATATAACAATATAAAATCAGCTTGATGAGAACCATAATTCCCGTTTTAGAAATGTTGAATTTACACATTTCAACTTGGCGATGGGGTTCTGGGAAGTGGACTCGGCAAAACGTGAATACAACATCAAATTGAATGGCAGTTTGAAGTTTGTTCGGGTAACGCCAATTTAATTGTTTGCAAGCCTCCTATCCCTGCGGACGGGACCTAAACTAAATCATTCTAATAAGGACGCGATTTCAACTCGGTCATTGTTTGGCTCCAACATCACGAAGTGAGCTAATTTTCTATAATGATAAGCTTAGTATTTCCGAGCACGTTTATAATACAAAATAGGTACTATATATATTTTTACAATAGCGAGTGGCATAATTTCGTTGGGTTAGAGGTGACGTCATGAAGTAACATTTTTACTTTCCGACTAGTACCTTAGAAAGACTAGTATCGTCATCGACGAAAAACAAATTCGAGATTTCAGCGGATATACGCGTTTTGGGGTCCCCTGAATCGATTGCAATGATTTCTGGAAAATGTGTGTGGTGTGTTTGTATGTGTGTGTGTATGTATGTCTGTGAACACGATAGCGTCCAAACGGTGCAATGGATCGGGCTGAAATTTGGTATACTTATTTAGAATTACCAGGGGACGAACTGGATTGTTTTTTGTCACAATCTGACAACCGGAATCCGACTGAGATCATCTTCCTATAACTATAAAATATATGTACACAACTTTGCAGATCAGTGGGATGAACTGTCAGACTTTGACAAACGTCTATACCATTGACATGACATGGCATTAAATGTCAGTAAGACAAATATTATGTAACAGAAACTGACGTTAGGTAGGGTCCTGAGTGGCGCTGGCTTCACAAAATTGATGAAAAAATGTTTGACATTTTATTGTACCAACGTTGTAGTCGGAAAGTTGGGTGAGGGCCACCTTAGATATTTTAGTGTATGCTGCTATGGATGTTTCAAATAATACTACATACTACCCCGTCATTACTTTGCACTAAAGACGGGACAAACCCCGAAACTTCAAGTCTGCAATATCTCAAGATTAAATAAAATCATCAACCAAAAATTACACTAGTTTAATCCGGTAGATGAAAATGGATACATTTATACAACAATACTATAAGTGTTTATAGAAACAGTTTGAAATAATACACAGCTTTCGTCGCTGTGTTGTAAGTTGTCTTATTTTGACAACCGTCAGTGGCCACTAACATGACATAACATTATTTTTCTATGACTAACGTTAGGTTAGGATCCAGAGTGACTGTTGTTTCACGAAGATGAATAATTGTAAAAGTGTTTAGACACTTCAAGGTGTCAACAATTTTAATAATTAATAATAGAAACTTGTTATGTTTTACAAAATTGTACCTGAAGGAGACAAAGTGTAGAGCAGTTTGAAGATACTTTATATGACTTAATAACGTTGTCAGACGAAGACAGACAGAAAAGTCGCTATCCATGCAGACGATACATATATTCCTCCATCCTGAACAGCCGACGACAATCGCCCGACGAGAAAAATACTGGCGACGCCGACGGTCGCAAACAAAATAGACAAAGACGCCACAGAAAGTAGCTCGTCTGTACTTTCTTGAAGAGTAGCTACCATAACGGATGGAGGCAGTACCATACAATCTTAAGATTTATCTTAATCTTAAGATTGATGAGATTTACACGCACCCACGTTTATAAATGAAGTTATGGGTAACGTTACTTGGGTTACTCCTTCTTTCCTTTAGCATCCTGTTTTCTATCCGCTTGCGTTGGCAAACATTTCTGATTTATGTTTCAAAAAAACACGCTCCGGTTGGCTGCAACAACTTCTCCAGTCAAATCCCATCGCCATAAACGTCCGCAGAAGTAAGGAAATCTGTAACCAAAGTTCCAGCGTTGCCAACACCAGAAGTTACTCCGCGTTCCCGTTTTATTGGCTTAAGTTTTTTTTCTTTCCGTCGAATGGGGTAAACTTGATAAAGTGTACTAAAACTTATTGAGTAGGCTACCTCGAAGTATGCTGTTGAATGCATAACGTGTTCGGTAAATGAGGTGGAAGTAGGAAGCTCTTACGTTATTATCAGCTATGGAACTACCCTGTATGATCGTATATAAAAGTTTTCCTAAGGGGATTTTAAGTTAAAAGGAAAACTGTAATCGTGTTATATTACAGAATGCCCATTTTTATCGTCCGCAAAAGTATAATTTTTCAGTTATTGATTTATTTTGAACAAAAAGTAACTTAAAATTTACCTAATTTTATAGACTAGCATCTAACCTTTTAAACCTAACGTTATTTCGGACCCTTATTATTTTCCATTATTTTTAGAATGTACAAAACGTTTAAAATGTTTACTTCAACAAGATGAAAAATGAAAAATAAAGATCAACTATAATGTAATAGTGGTTGTACGTGCACTTTTCCACTTTCTACTGGTCCAGTTAATAAACAGATTGGGGACAGGTCAGTAATATAGAATGGCCTAGCCATGTATTAGAGATGTGCAAAAGTGTCAATTCGTTACTTTAGTATTCGTTACTTTTCAATATTTGAAGTATCTGATAGTTATTTCAAAAAGTATTCGGTACATTGTTTCAGTTTAGGTATCAACCACAACAAGTAACGTTGCTATTCACCTCTGCACTAATATGAACAACAGTTAATGATTCAATTATCAGTATTGTAGTTGTATCAATTGTAGTATCAAAACGGGTATTAAAGTATAGAAACGCTTATCAAATATCAAGTATCGAAACATATATGAAATATCAAGGATCGACTCAGGTACCAAATATCAATCATCGAAACGAGTACTAGTATCGAAATGCGAATGATTACTACCAATACACATTAGGTTGTTCCTGCGAGCTGATCTGGTTAGAGCCCTAGGCTATACCGTGTGTATAGAGTCTATACACACGGTATAGCCTAGGGCTAATAGTTACACTATGGTCTATACTATAGAGTCTATAGTATAGACCATAGTGTAACTATTTTTACATGGTGGGCCAAGAACGCAACGATCTCTTTCTAAAAAACTCAGTCCGTCTCTATCTACCTTGTTTAAGAAAGCCCAATTTTGCCAATTGATGGAAAAACACCAGAAAGTTTTGTCAAGTATTGGAAATATCACAAGAACATTATTAATATATATTAATCAAAGGTCGGTGCTTTACAATTAGAACAATATTTACCATTTGAAATTTTCGCAATAAGAATTTCGAATTTTTCTACTTTGGTTCCACAGTAGACTCAGTTCTCAGTGTTTACTTCTGACTTTGGTAACAATGGAATCCACCAACCAAGATAGCTGTCACATTTACTAAATTTATAAACGATAAATGTAGCACTCGTTTTGTAAGACGTATTGACCATAGTAGTACAGAAAGAAAAATTTAAAGAATACAAATTATTACAGTTATTATAGAATACTGTAATGGTGTCACCTATGTAGCTTCGAGTAGCAGTCATAGATGGCCATAGTAGCAACGACAACTTTTGTAAAGTACCATGCATTGCGGTTTGAGCAAAGTTATTCAATGTAGAGTATTTGGAATAGTTGAAAGACAAGATTATGGTTTAATTTTTTAAATAGGAATCAAAATCTCGCATTCGCACGCACGCATGCAACTGAAGGGCAAAATATTACTGTCCTATGTTTGTTCCTTACAGAGTATGTTGGCAACACTTCCCTTTCCTCTGCGAATTGCCGGAAAAGTGGGGAGTTCTTGGCCCACCATGTAAAAATAGTTACACTATGATATAGACGCCTAGACGCCGACGTTGGGAAAGTTTCTCTCCCGGTTTGGCGGCAGTGCTGAGTGCGGCGGCATATATATTTTCTTATTATTTATTTAAATATATACAGAAACAACTTTTGTTTTATTTTTCCTTTTTACATAGGTTGTTAAAAATTTCCCAGTTCATGTGAAAATGCCACGGTGTTAGAATAAACTCGTTAACTTTTATTTCAATGGGGAACTATAAAATGCCAGCTAGTAGAGAAATAAGTTTTTATAGCAATCCACCGGTGTTTCATAATTAATAATGATAATATGAGGCAAACGTTTTGAGTAAACTTAAAGTTAAGAAGTAAACAACTTGAAGTTTTACTTTACGCGTCGGCGTCAATGGGTTTTGAAAAGTATCAGTTTAAGTAACAAATACAAAGTAACTAATACTGGGTTAAGAAGTAGCAGTATCAATTCGATCCATAAAAGTATCGAAAAGTATCCCTACCATATATTGAGACGAAGAAATTCGTAGCTACGCATTTTTTTGTTGTTAATAGAATTGCTGATGCAAGAAGAAGAAGAGAGCTTTGTTGAGCTTTGTGAGCTTTGAACACTCAATACCTGGTGAGGAGGAAGGCATGCGTACTAAGTATTACCAGTGAACAACGTGAAAGGAAAGTGGGTATCTATTACTGGCTGTTTCCTATTTTCTTGACACAACATAACCTATGAATGTAACAACCAAACGTAACCCCGTTAGGATTGCTTGTCAAATAAGACATTTTATCTAAGACTCGTATAGAGCGGGTCACATATACTGTTGTCTACTTTTTCTTACTATGCAGAACAGGACAAGATCATAAAGATCAAATTTTATTTAACTGTAACTTAGAAAAAGACAAAACTGTTATTGATCAAATGTCAGGTTAACATAGTTTATTTTTTAACAAACAAAATCCACTTGGTAGTCATATAATTTGAATTACAATATGTGTAGTTAAAGAAACCTGTGTATAAACCTCCACAGCCTTGGTTGGAGCCTCATACTCAGTGTAAAACGATGCATATTTAAGCACCATAGATATTTACCATAGATAAAAATTTGATAAGTAGTCTAGAATAATAAAGATTGAAAGTGCCGCCAATGCTTTCACGTAGCGCGCATGCTTCACACCTGACCTGCGAGATGTCGTAAAGTGGGCACTTTTGTTATATGGTACTGGCATTCTAGGAATATGATTTCTGAGTGTGCGAGCGGTGGTAGCCAACGAGTACTTTCAGAATAACCTTGTTGCCCCCTGTGACGTTCAGTGTTTAAAACACAGCCCTATGCATTAACTCCTGCACGGGTAGTGTAGTATACACATGTTATAAGTTATAAGCTAATGGAGTAGCAGTGCATTATGAAAATGCTCTGATAATGTAAAAAAAAATCTGTTTAAAGGGATTAAAATCATACTGTACAGTACACTGAACATATTAATATGTTCAGTGTACTGGTAGAAAATCAATTTTGATGCATAGCGATATTCTAATATATTTTTTTCTTAAACCAGTAGATACTAGATTAATTATTTTAAATTATAACGTGTTGGTATGACAGTATCGACCTATACGATATATCACACTTAAATAAAGTGTGAATATACAGGTGACCCACCTAAGCTGCCTCGGTCCATAGCCAACTTATTATTGATTTTTTATAAAAATGTTTCAGATAAAAGTTGCATTGAATCATATTCTACACATTTTAAAATTAGGTCAGTAATGGTGGACGTCCGCTTATACCGGAAATTGGTATCAACTTTGTTATTTTAAATGGAACATCCTGTATATTATTGCACTTTTGGATTCTTTGTTAAATTTCAATGGTACTTTGATAAGGATATATTATGTCTAAGTGGCATTGTTTTTTAACTACATGACAATTTTCGAAAAAAATGGCACTTGCAGAGTCTTGGAAATATTTCCGAAACTGTGAAAGATAGAAAGATGCGGTTTTCAGTTTTGGATTAATCATAAAAGACCGCACGTCCGCTATTAGAAAAATATCGCATTTAAATTACGGAGGTCTTGAGTAGGGATCTGTAAATTTTGAAAATTTCAATCATGGATAACTCGATTTTTTTAAATGGAACGATATACCAATTTTTGCATAACCGGATGTAAAATTTAATTTCCTTTAAATTTTATACAGGCATTATGGTGTCTATCTTTTACTGTTTTGGAGATATTCCCAATTTTTTACTTTTTCACGATAGAAACGTATTGCGCAGCAGGCTTGGGACTGGTAAAAGCAAAGCAAAAGTGAAGTTGCAGTAGGCTCGGTAAAAAAACTAGGTAAACTGTCATTAGTGTTCCAAGCATTACAACTGGTGTTAAGTATTGTTTTTTAGCATAACAATTAAAAATGTCACTTACGCAGTCAGAATTAGTTAAATCCTGTGTATACCGAAGACTTACTGATGTCAGTCCTTTTACTTATTTCGTGCATACTTAATTCTGCATTCTCTTGCACAGTTAACAATATGTGCAACTGATTTTCCTCGGTAAGTACCTACGGCGGCGGCGGCGTTATTACGGTTTCGCTTTGTACCTTCTATCTGGATATTGTTGTGCGTAAACTGTTGACGCTAAGAAAGCGTTCTTGTTACATTTTCCGAGAACAAAAACCATATATACTAATTCTGACTGCGTAAGCGACATTTTTAATTGTTATGTTAACAAACAATACACTGAACACCAGTTATAATGCTTGGAACACAAATGACAGTCTACCTAATTGTCCCAGCCTACCTTTTAATATTATTGCGAAACGTCGGCCACATTCGCTTCCCATTTTACCGGTTCCAAGCCTACTACGTAATACGTATCTATCGTGAAAAACTGAAACATCGGGAATATCTCAGAAACCGTGAAGATAGACACCATGATAGCCGTGTAAAATTGAAAGGAAATTAAATTTTAAGTTAGTAAATCTTCGACACACTGGATTTTACTAATTCTGTCTGCATAAGCGACATTTTTCATTTTTTATGTTAACAAACAATACTTTGAACAACAGTCCTAATCCTTAGAACGCTAATGACAGCTTACCTAGTTTGTTTTCCAACCCTACTGCAACTTTTAATAAAATTGCGAAGCGTCGGCCACTTTCGCTTCGCATTTTACCGGTCCCGCTGCGTAATACGTTTCTGTCGTGAGAAAGTGAAAAATTGGGAATATCTACAAAACCGTAAAAGATAGACACCATAATGCCTGTATCAAATTGAAAGGAAATTAAATTTTACATCCGGTTATGCAAAAATTGGTATGTCGTTTCATTTAAAAAAGTCAAGTTATCCATGATTGAAGTCTTCGAAATTTACAGATCCCTACTCAAGACCTCCGTAATTTAAATGCGATAATTTTTTAATAGCGGACGTGCGCTCTTTTATGCTTAATCCAAAACTGAAAACCGCATCTTTCTATCTTTTACAGTTTCGGAAGTATTTCCAAATTTAAAGGACTCTGCAAGTGCCATTTTTTTCGAAAATTGTCATGTAGTTCAAAAACGATGCCACTTAGACATAATGTATCCTTATCAAAGTACCATTAAAATTTAACAGAGAATCCAAAAGTGCAATAATATACAGGGTGTTCTATTTAAAATAATAAAGTTGATACCTATTTCCGGTATAAGCGGAAGTCCTCAATTACTGAAACTAATTTTAAAATGTGTAAAATATGATTCGATGCAACTTTTATCTGAAACATTTTTATAAAAAATCAATAATAAATCAACTATGGACCGAGGCAGCTTAGGTGGGACACCCTGTATGTATGTACACTCACTATATACTTATATAGTATGATTTATAACTAGGTATAAATAACCTATAACTTAACTATATATAAATAAATATGATATTGGAAGCAACTACACAAGAATTAAATAAGATAGATACAATAACTATTTATGTATTCCACACCTGTTTGTATGGTAGAAATCAATAAATTCTATATCTATTTTTTAAGAGTGTGGCTAGACAAGGGACTGTTGTGGTTCGACAGTCGTGACGCCAAAAGTGACACTAACAATTTAATATGCAAGCGTACAGACGAACTACTTTCTGTCGCCCCTCGCCTATTTTCTGCGACCGTTGGCGTCGCCAAGAATTTTTGTTCATGTGGCCTCTGCGCTGTCGATGTTTCTAGCGTCACGACTGTCGCGTTACAAAAAGTCGCTCGTCTGGCCGTAACCTAAGAAAGAAGTAGGAACCATACTTATTACCGTATGCAACGTGAACGTAACTGATTTGTTGTCCCATCGATATCGTAGCTGATAACAATAAACATGCACGCTATCAGAAGCAGTGGACAGACCAGAAGTTTCTGTTACCAAAGTGAATTCGACTCCAGTTGATGCACATCGTCAAGCTGTTTATGCACGCCACTGCAAAGGGACTAAATGAGATTCAAGATCTACCCTTTACACTACTTTATTAAAATGTGAAGACTATCATAAATATTCACGAAGTGTATACCAAAAACAGTAGTTTATATTCAGCTATATTTACCGAGTGATAATTTTAGTTAGTATTGATTTTATCATAATTACAAGCTTTGTTCGTAATTAATTACATTGGGTTTGCCCAACGCCATTAACCTGATTGTGATGAGTTGTTAGTAGGTACATAGGATGAGCTGAGACTGAATTTAAAGTGACTCTTTATTAATGACTGTAGTCAATATCTATGAGGACATAATTTAGCATAATTTGCACTGATAATTGTGAAGATGACAATGAGAAAATGATAATTAAAAAAAATTATTATTGTCTTTGTTTATATCCAGGGTATTTTCGTGTTGAGGGGCTGTTATCTTGCCTGTTGGCACCGCCTATATATGAGAATGTACAATTAAATATCACTTACCTTGTCTGTGTGAAACGCTTACCACTTGTTCCTCTAAATCACCCACGGTGGTAGCGCTATTTACAATCTCTTTATTTCTCCCTTTACAGACCCTACCAAATATTTCTCCCCGCACCCACGGCAACCACTCATTGGTGTCACCTTGATATTATATTTCTGCAAAAAACAACTTTTGTGGCAATATGGTAATCGATTCCTCTGAACAGATCACTAACCCTGCTCATATGTATTTATGCATTTTGTTCTTATTAATTGTGTGGTTGATTTGTTCAGAGCTTTGAACTTCGAGTCAGGTCATCGGTGACATATGTTATATGAGATTGGCCAATAAAACTAGAGAAATGTACCAATTTTTAACTTTCTAGCATGAGCGATGGCTTAGAAATGCAGTTTTAAGAAACTTGGTGATAATTATTTACAACGAAACGAAATACAACTCCAAAACGAAAAGCACCAGGTTTCAATAATCCTGATCAAAGTCGACATAATATGATAAATAACAATGTTGTATTATGTTGTATGTTTTCTATTTCCGGTAGACCAGAAGTGGCGACCCTCTGGAAAATATTTTAGACAAAAATTTCGGTTAAACAGTGTATTTTTTGCGAGAAAAGGTGGTGTAACGGTGTTGGTACGCTCGTGATCGTATACAAAGTTCGGCACTCAAGCAGGACCAGGACCTTCTTAATAATTTTGTTGTCGAACCTTCTATGCTTAATTCTTTTAAAACTTTTAAAATATTTCGAAAAAAAAAAGGTGGGGGACGCTGTTCCATTGCATTCCATGGCAAAAAAAGGTACTGGAAATAAAAAACATCTTCCGCCTGATCTTCAACAAAGCGAGTATACCTACCAGGATTCAAAAAGGTTCTTAAGAACCAGTTGCGTGGAATATCCTGTATAATCTCCAGGGTATTTCTCGAATTAGAATCAGATTTTGTAAATATTTTATATCAAACGACTTCTAAAAAAGTGTGGATCTCTTGTCGTCCATGTAAACGGATAAGGCGATTAAAGTTTTTTCCGCGAGAGAACGTTCGGAGAGTGGCCGATGGCTGGTAATATTTCAAACTCAGGACACAAAGCGTTGGGCGGAGCGCTTTGTGTGCGTCTCTACGTAACATCCAGCAATAAAAGTTTGAGAAAGGTAAACACGATTCAAGAAGCACTTCGTTGCTACGCAGTGAGATATACCGATAAGGGGCGGCGCGGCGCGGCGCGGCGCCGGGTAGCATTCGAAAAGTTTGATAGCATAAAGTTTCCTTTTGCACTCCGACGGCACTGATTGCGAGTTTTATAACATTCTAGTACATCATAGAAACGTATTCTTTGCCAGACCGAGATGCAAAATTTTCCACTTCGAGTTCAAAGCCACGGACCGAGGTGATGTTGCCTGAAATTTGAGCTAAAGTCGTAAATTTGAAATTATAATTCTGACGCCTGGCGCGGTTAACGGCTGTGGCATCTTTTAATTTTGCGGATTTAAGTAGAAGCGGCGGGCGGTAGCCACGGGTGTTACGCAAATTAGTTAGAATTAGATGTTTACTTTAAAGGTATCCACGAGGTAGGCGAAGGAAACTCATTAAAGACGGTATTGTGACAACAAGTTATAGCCAGTGATCAAATTTGGTGAATATTCTCGAAGAAAACTTCTATTTGTGTTAGTACCTATAGCTGAACGCCTGTCATACTATAAACTACAGTACAACCAGTGTAAAGTCGATCCAAAATTGTGTGAATATTAGAATGCGCAGTCCGTCTGGCCATAGATCTAGCATTCTCACGTCAACTCTACACTGGTTATAGTGTACGTCAAATTTTTGGGTGTTATAGGATATACTTGAAGTAAGTTTTCACCATCTTCGTAACCATTTCTAAAATTTCTTCCTTCCATGTTTACTATTCAAACTCATTCACTTTTAATGGCATCAAGTAAATAATACCCCTAATATATAACTTGGTTACGTACTTATTAATTGTAACATTATTCCGTTTCATCACAGAAGCACCGATGAAAGTATAAATCATTAGCTTTCACTTATGCATTCCATAGTTGGACGATCACTAACACAGTTTGTCTTAAAACGATTAAACAAATGGTTGATTTTTTCTCTAGTTATTTAGCAATAATTATAAATATCTAATAAACACTTAAACAATCATCGAAACAGAATTTCAGCCTTATTGAATATCTTTACATATTTCTTCTTTCGTGTCCATACAAAACCACAATCACAGGTAACTATTTTGGCGGCGGAGCCGGGATATCCTCATTAGTCATAGTTCTCGTCATTTTATGCAGTGCTTACAAATTCAAAGGATTATAGTACATGTCAAAATACAATAAAATATACGTATACTCATTCAAAAATTAAAATTTTAAAATAAATCAGATGGAATAATAAATCTGATCACAATACATAAGTGAAGCAACAAATCATTTAATTAGACGATATCCATTTTGAAGAACTCCTGAAGAATTAGCTCTTAACTCCTCAAACTTCTTCGGTCTTTCCTTGAACCTTCTGTTACCCTAATCTCTTAGGCGTTCCAAAATCCCAGTTATATCGTTGATTACAATACTTTTCTTGTAGGGTACAGATGATTTCAAATTTATTGAATACTCGTATCCACTACATTCTGCGCGTAGAAAACAATTGACCTTCAATCCATATGAGGCGTTCCATATGAGTCTGGTTCCAACAAGGTTTTAAAATAAACAACAATAATGTCATTTATTTCCTATATTCTGCTTAAACTATAGGAAAGTGCTAGTGAGGTTAGAATTTCTCCATTACCATTATATTAACATTCTTTACGAACAAACAACACAAACAACAACAATGAATTCCAAATTTTTCTTAGGGATCGTAACGTCATAACGTTACGACTATGCAATGCGTTATCTTCACCAAGGTACGACAACTGGTTATAACTTGGTTAAGTTATTATAATGGTTATAACTTATCCTAGTGCACTTGTAAGACTCGCTCTTAGTCGAATAATAAACAACAGTCTATATAGCAATTTGGAGCATATTTTATTTGGAACATCCTGTTTTCATTCTTGGAGCGTACTTGTAGTAATGACTGATGAGAGATGAATATTCAGTGTCAATGTTCGAAAACAGATACTATAAACTTACATTCATGTTTACCTTTCTTTTATTTCAGAAGGCAAATGTGAGCTTGCATCATGAGCTTTTTTAGCTCTATTCAAGAGTACGTGAGCAACAGCGTTGCCGGGCTCTCGCTAAGTCCAAAGAGGTAAGTCGTTCTTTTGCAATTCATTTAAATACGCAAAGACAACTCTAGATCTTAAGATCTTTGATAATCTTCAGATCATTTTCATTTTACCGACCAAATATGATAGTATAATACCTGCTGTGATAAATAAAAGTCAGCAAAAGACATTTAAAACGAAGTACATATTATAACTTTTTCAATTTACAAAATATTAAAAGAAATACGTATTCAAAATTCTCGAGACACAATAAAAAAAGTTAAACTGAAGAAAAACTGATTTTTGAAGATGTTGAACTACGGTCACTACGAGATGCCCTTTATATTAACTTTGCTTTGGGGACCGTTTTGGCTCCACTGCTCCCAAATCAACTTCATACCGAAACCCGAGATTGCTCGGCCCGGCTCGGTATGACGGTTAACATCTGTCATACTTCCGTTTACAAAAGGGCAAATGTTAAACAACATTTCTTCAAATTTAATAACTCCTACCTATTACTGTATAAAAGACGGACTACCAATGGAAAAATCCATCTCATGGCAGAGTTTTATATTACTTTTATAGAAATAAAGCTTTTCTCTGAAAAATATATACAATTCATTTTCCCTATAAAGTTTTATTGTCGATGTATATGTTACGGTTAAAGTGATAAATGTGGTTTGTATTAATAATTACCAGCTATTATTAATAATAACCGCATCATTTGGTCAATGTGATTAGAAACACTTAAATAATCACATGGACCGGTTATTATTAATAATTTCCTAACGAGCACGGTAAAAGTGATAAAAATGTTACTTTTTACAAAAGATCTTTAGTATATAGGCTTCAAAGAAGTTAGCTAAGTTATTTTGATTACTATGTAAGCTATTATATTTATTTACTCGACGCAAATCATCAGTACGGCTACCCCAATGACCAAAATTACGAATAATACAAAATGCTTTTTTTGTCTCCCTTGTACTTTAGAAACTACTGGATATAATTGGCAATGATATTTGGTATACACTCAAGGACGGCTCAATGACGAAAACATAAAAAAGAACATTTTATACAAAGTGTTCAAAAAAGTTAACCATTTTATTATCAATAACACCCATTTTTATATTTTATGCATGTGGGTAGTTTGTTGTAAATGTACAATTACAATTTATTAAGTAAATTCTCAAATCCTAATTATCTTGAAATGTTGCGCATTTAATAATAATTTTATCAATATTGTATTTTCATGCAAATATGTACATGCAAGAACTAGACTAGTTTACATAGATGTTTTTACATAAGTTGCACCGCACAAATGATGCAAACATTTTTGTATGGTTCTGTTTCTAACACGGTATTTTTACTTTTGGTGTTTGACAATAATTTTATAAATAAAAGATTGAACATGGTAACAACTTGCCTCAATCTTCCCTACATTAGTATGTCTAAGGTCTAGAAGGACTTTTATATTCAAAATTAAATAAAAAACATTTTTTTAAAGTTTTGTATTAAAAAGATAATAAAGTTATAAATAAAAATATTTTTTTTGCCAGGAATTGCAAAATACAGAAGCACTACGTACGTTTGCACTGGTAAAATAATACAAACCGAGTTTCTAATTTATTACTTACTTAGCTTTTAAGAATTGCGCAAACAAGCATGACCCAAAGAGTTACACACTCGTGCATGCAATTAGTGTGGATTGGCATTTTTTAGTCTTCTTTTGATAATCATCCTTATTTTAGTCATGAGTAGTAACTAAATAAGTTAGTCAGGACTAACGTCACTAAAGGCCCAACACTGAAAACCCAGTGAATAGATTCGTTGTGTGGCGATTATGTAGATACTAACAGAATTTCAAATCTGAGGCTCTATTATATTGTAGCATCACCTAATGCAATATCGAACTGAAATATATCACATTGACCACAGCATGCTAGAAATTATTAATAATAGCCGGTTCATGTGACAAATTCTTCACTTTAACCTCGCCACTTGGCTATTATTAATAATAACCGGTAATTATTAATAATAACCTATTTATCACTATGACCGTAACATGTATACGATATTTTGCTAACATTTGTAGTTAACACAGCAGACACATGTATACACAAATTTCTTCTCACTGTACATTTTTAAACAGAATGTTAAACTGCTAGGAAAGTGAATGGTTTCAGTTTGACATATTAAAATCGATATTATGCAGCAGAACTAGGTGTGCCCTTAGGTCGTTGTTCCGACGAAGACTTCTCTAAATTTAGAAGTAATCAAGTCCTAGTTGATTTGTAGAACACACGCCGACATTGTTATTGCCTTTGTAACGGTCAGACTTGTTACTAGTCACTCTCAACTACCGACGACACGTGACGGTAAATTTCTAGCTCTTGATGAAGACATGATACTATTTTGGTGAATACATTGTTCACTCATCTATATTCTGTGCTTGCTCCTACTTGGTCCTATAATCTTACTTAATTAGCTTTTTTATTCTGTAGAATTATATATTTCTTTCTCCTTTGTGTGGTTAAGTGACTATATTCATCGTTGGTTTAATATTGAGCTTTTTAAATTCTTCATCAAAATTCTGAAGTCGTAAAAACTTTCATGTAATGTTAAAATATTTTGCAACGATTGTATTAATGGTGCATTAATACATAATGATTCATTCTCTTCTTGCTATACTATATAAATATAACATTATGGGTTACTACGTGGTTTCCTCCCGGAAATCAACAGTTAATTGACTTGGGCCACTGAGGGCTCCAATCTATATATGGATAAATATTGGTTCAAAATAAACCTGAAGAACCAGCTAATATTGTGAAATGCAATCAAGCACTATTAATAGAACAGAACAGAATGAAAAGCACCGTTAAAGTTAGCCTACATGCACGAAACGGGGTAAATATATAATTTTTAATCGATAGCTATGACCAATATTTCTTTCTAAACAAATTTATTGAATGATAATTTTACGTACAATTTTACAAAAATATACATAGATCACTATGTATTTAGTATAAAAAAAGGATAGTTGGGAGCATAAATGAATGTTGTATGGTTGTATTAACCCACAAGGTTGGTATCAACAAATCATATTAAAAGTAACATCACTATCGAGTCAGAATCCGGCGAAATTCTCCCTGCGACATTGATTTCATTTTCATTGTCTATTTTTAAACGCATTCTAAAAATAACATGTTCATTTACAGCCAATCGAGAATGGTGCAAAAACAACGCTACTTTCATTTTCTTTCAACGCCTGAGCTTTCGTTAATTAATTACCCTTGAATTTAGTCTGGAAGGTGACTATAAAGCTATGTTCCGTAACTACAACGACGCCAAACGCGAAATATACCCGCGTTTATAAGCAAATTAACACGAACACATTCAAGCGCATAAACGAACGAAAGGGTCACTTAACCTATATATTAAAAGTGATGTAAAGCACGCAAGTGCCCTTTGGGGTCGAAAACGTGGTTACATTGCACGCAAGAAGACTAATAGTTACTTTAGAATGTCACAAGAACAAAGGGTTGAAGTCTGAGATATGGACAACTTGTCTAAAGCGAAGAAAACAGCACTAGCTTATCTGATTAGTAGACATGTTAGGATAAATAGTGACAAGAAAGGGATGATATTGGTTGGAATAAATATATTCACTGCTGAACTAGTAAAATTATGGTATGTTATGTTGGCACGAAATATAACCCGTAAATTAAGTGATTTAAGCGCTATTCATGAGAATTAGTGTAAGAAACCCCCGCTGCACGCACTTTTAAGTAGTCAACAGTGCGTGCGTACCCCCACACTCATTTATTATTCAAAATATCCTCTGAAATAAACATTCAGGCAAACACTTTACCTCCGAACCCCAAACGTGGGAAAAGTCACAACCCCTCAATTAGGTACGCATACTCTGTGGCTTTCGGCATAATAATTCACTTTGATTCATTGTTGTTGTCTACAAATTATACCTTTAGAATATTGCTAGCAGTGCCTGATGGTCGTGTAGCGATGTTGGGACATCGATATAAAATGTTGATGTTGACCATAGAGGTTAGATGGTATAAAATAATTTGGGTGGCCACCACTCAATTTTCCGACAACATCGTTGAGAGATTGAAGTATCTAAACACCTTTTCCACAGCCACTCACAACTCTAAGCTAACGTCATTCATAAAATAAGATTTGATCTGCCAATTCAAACCACAGCGAAGAAGATTATGTCAGACTGCTTCTATAAACCTAGAGCGCCTAAACGCCTTCACCCTGCTAATCTGTGAATTGGAACACTTAATTCACGGTCACACTAGGTTGTTTTACTAGCCGTTAGTAGCTAGTGCTGCTAGCAGCCAGCGGCTATTTTGTGGTCGCTTACGCTGTTTACAAGCAAAAGTACTGCTGCCGCTGGTGGGTGCTACCAGCAAGCCTCAGTTCAAACTACAAGATACACTGTGTCTGGTGCATTTTATACGCCACCAGGTAGGTACAAACAACAGTGACAGAATGTATTGTCTTTTGTTAGGTGAAGGCGTAGCAACCATAAAATATTTTATATTTACAAATACACGAGTGTAAATAACATAAGCAAGGACACGATGACAATAAAATTAGAAATTGTATATTTTAGAAGTATTTAGGTGAAAAGTCAACAATTAGTTATTTATAAAATTATTTTAATTATTACTTAAATCATTATTTCAATTATTATGATTTAAATTATATATTTTAATACAAAAATCTCTTTCAGGTCTTCAATAGTTTCCCAGTATATTTCTAAATAACAAATTGTTCAAAAGTTACTGCTTTCATCCATAATTTAGTTTCTACTTTATATTTAATGTTTTATTTATATTAACTTCAAACACAATAGTAATTCAATCAGTTTTTAATCCTGTTTATTAATTACAATATAATATACAATTATATAATTATACAATTTAATATACAATTGATGTATATATAATTAACATCCGAGAAATTTTACAAAAGATATTATTAGTGTACAGCAACTTATAAATATTAAAATATTACATAATAATATGCATTGAATGCATAAATAAGTGTAATCCGCGTTATTCAATTTTGAAGAAATATTTGAATATATAATTTAAAATAAAAATTATAAATCACATATTTATAATTTTATATTATTAGTATACATTTAATAAAAGTAAAGTAAGAATTGTCGCTTTAAATTATTTATTATAATCGATGGTTGGTATTTTCTACAATACTCACAATTGTCCTGAGCCTGCACCGCAAGCTCTAAATAGCAGATACTCAGTGGTCACACTATGCTGGTTAACAGCGGCTAGTAATCTACAACAAGCAGCAAATACTAAAACAGCGTAGTGTGGCCACCCCGCATTTCGCATTTCAATCAACATTGCAGCATAACTTTTCGGCCGGCGACTATTCATTATGTGATCAGTATTTTAACAACTGTATCGCTTAAATCCCTCTTTATATATTGGGAGAATATTACATCGCATAATATTTATAAAAAACATTTCACAAATGCATAATTTCCTGAGTTACCATTCATGCTGTTTGCTGTAAAAGTTAAACAAGCGCTCGTGGGCCGACTGCTGCTAAACTCACTCGCCAACTGGTAAAACAGCGCTGCTGAGTGGTCACACTATGCTGTTAGCAGCCAGTAGCAAATAGCACGTTAGTAAAACAGCCTACTGTGACCATAGCCTTTTCAAAGCCACTGGAATATGAGCTGGTATTTGAATTAGATCAAAATGGATTAAATCCCTGAGAAAATGCATGTAACACTGGCCACTTCTGGTTGTCAGAGTGTCACAAAAAACAAACCAGTTCGACCTATGGTGATTCTAAAGATATATATGTACTAAATTTTAGCCCAATTAGGTATACATATTTAGATTTACGAGGGGACGAACTGGATTAATTTTGGTATCGATCTGACAAACGGAAGTGCCAATGTTACTTGCATATTATTTGAGATTTAAACAATTTTGATCATACTGATACCTATTTTTACACTTAAGTGACTCAAGTGACAAGTAACGCCATTGGCAACTAACAAAGGACAGTTGGTTGAGGGCCACCAGACGTTTAAGTTTGTTTTATTTTCTGTTTTCTGATCCATAGAAATTGAGTACAAAATAAATCAGGGAATTTGCCGCGAAGAGGACATAAAAAATAGACCATCTGCAGTTATTCCCGATATGTTGTACGTGTACACGGGGCACCATAATCGATAGGTAGTTGTCTTTGGAATTCAGAACGCAGCCGGTGAGATCAACAGAAAAGCTGCTAATTTTGTTCAACGACGCGACGTCGAAATTCTCCGAAAGTTCAACCTTTTCACAGACATTTTACAGATCCTCGCAATACTTTTTCATTAGAGCGACTTGTCTATTACCTGGTCGGCCAGGGGGGTAGATTTTTTACTCGAGGGGCGCCTGTTCCCCTGCAGTTAATTGATGGAGTAGAATTTAATGGTTACCTTGAGGGTGGGGATTTAATAAAATTGCTAGATGCTGTGAACATTACAGACTTCTGTTTTATTGATGTTTTGAAAATTGCCGGTACTTATATTTTTGTAGTATGTATTTTTTATCAGGCTTTTATCAGAAACTACAAAAAATGGAATGAATAATAACTTAAATATGTCGATGAATGTAGATTATAAAACCATATACCATCAATTTTAAACAATCACTCGGCGAATATGTTAGTTGTAATTTACAACAGTTGTATATAGTGATATATTTACTGTTTGGACATAGCCGTTGAATTGAATATTTACAAGGGTGCAGTTGTACTGTTAACTGCGCGGTATTATCTAGGCATTCTAGGCCGTATAGTTGATGAGATGGGATTGCCGGCGTAATCCTCGTTAATACCAGTTCAAATGAATTTGTGTAATTTACTATGTGTAATCCATGTCGCACTCCTGGCTTACGCCTAATATGTGCTTGCATCAATATTAATTAACAAGCAAGTGGCTCCTATGGGAAATATATGGTGTACCGCTGGCGCTGCTCAAAGCATACATACATTATGGCAAAAGGCACGGCTGTATTACTTGCTCCTTAGGCTATTTAGCGGATCAAATATAGACAAATAATAATAACAACCTTTGCCCCAAGTAAGGTCGCATCTAGATTGAGATTTGTCTGCGCGTCCTCGTATTTTTTATCCACGAAAGTTTGAAAACCACTGGGGGAGTAATATAATGTGCAAAACACTCCTAGTCCTCAATTACCTTTTATATACTTACTTTGAAAGCTTTCTTTCTGTTTGGGTTTCGGATACATTGCCGATATCCCTCAGTTAGTTTTGGAACGGACAAATTCACTTGGAATCCCACTGGGAAAAAAGTTTCGCATTCAGCTACTTCTTTCGTAGAAATCCTGACCTAATCGATTTATCCCAAACATTTTCTCAATATTTCAGTGGTACAGACATACCGGTATTTACGTTTCTCCTCTAAGTATATTTTCTTACAAAATTTCTAATTAAATGAGCTATTAGTTTATATTTTACATGTTGATTCCATATTGAATCAAATATATTATGTATTATAACTTTCTTGTAAATTAAGTGGTATTTTTAGCTACATCGCAAAGCTGTAAAGTAAGCAGTATGCTTGCGTTATACAAATATCGCTTATTAGTCTTATTACATAAAGCACAGGATTATGATTTCGCTGATGATTTCAACGTTCTGCTTAGATCAACTCAGAAATGTGGGGTTCTCCACAAACTCTCCATCTAGAGTACCTATACTGCAGATTTCACGATTATTTTAACAAAATGTGTTATGACAGTACATCAAAGCATACGCCATAAGCTCAAAGTTATCATTACTTATTGACCTCATTATTACTTAATGAGCCAACAACTTAGTTTTTGGTGACAATCTGACAAACGTGAAAGGCAAATGTTATATACGTATTCTGCGACATTGGCGGTTTATCTGACTAAACTGATACAAGCTCATCATATTGCCCAATTTGAAAGGTTTAGCCGCTTTATAAATCCACATGATCTATTGTGATTGGTGAGAACATATGGCTTGTGTGAGCGGAGATGGGATGTGCACTTCGCTTCCATGGTTGCTGTGCCTACATGTAGTTTTTTTTATCTAACTGTGGAGACTTCTTACGAGTGCAACGATTATGATAAAAGTAACATATTTGTATAAAATTATCGAAGTTTTTGTGAAGCATTGAACTAAAGCCATGTATAAATAAAAGACTAAATTCATAAATAATTAGGTAAGAACTGTAACAAGCCTGTATTCAAGTCTCAAACCGTCGAGCTATCATGCACACATGCTTAGGTTAGGAGCCTCCCTGAAGTAAAAAAAGAGATATATAGCTTTCATCGAGCAGTGGTAGGGAACGAGTACTTTCAGACTAAGTGCGCGGCCATATTGGAGCAAGCTCCTAGTAGAGAGCCTAGCTGCGCTCCTCGCAACAGAAAAGATTAACTTATCCTTATGAGGATGGCCGTAATGAGTCGCCTTGCGCCAAGTATCTATGCAATGGCGCGAGGAGCGCAGCTAGGCTCTCTACTAGGAGCGAAGCTCCAATATGGCCGCGCACTAACCCAGCTAGTGGCTGCTTGTCGATCCGAGCTTAAAACAAACTTAATCTTGCGTTTACACAGGTTTGTTTTCACATAAACATCAGTAGATACCAACTGTGTGTGATGTAGGGGTGTGAAGAATCGATACTTTTATGTATCCAGTTGATATAGATGCTTTTAAACCCAGTATTCTTTACTTTGCATACTTAAACTGATACTTGTCAAGATTCATTGATACCTACGCTTAAAGTTAAACTTAATGTTGATCACTTAAAGTTAACGCTCTATTTTTCACTATTTTGAGTTTACTGAAAACGTTTTTACCCATTCTCATTACGAAATTTGTATGTCGAACACGAACTACGAAATCGATTGTTTTGCAAATTTGTATACGCTGATATCAGTTTGGCGAAAATCGGATAAATCCCTAAGAAGACGCTTGTAACATTTGCCACTTCCGGTTGTCAGATTGTCACAAAAAACAATCCAGTTCGTCCCCCGGTAATTCTAAATATGTATACCAAATTTCAGCCCGATCCGTTGTTCCGTTTGGGCGCATTCGTGTTCACAGACATACACACATACATACATTTTCCAGAAATCATTGCAATCGATTCAGGGGACCTCAAACGGGGTATTTCCGCTGAAATCTCGAATTTTTTTTCCATTGATTACAATACTTTTCTTCTAGTCGAAAAGAAAAAATTATCAGATTTTTATTCGTATTTTAAACACTGTGTCCAAAAAGTCCAAATTTTGTCACCATCCTCAATAACAGTATATAAGTCACTGAAAAATTTCTTTTTCCCATTGCAGAGAGAAATACTGCGGATAAATAATGGAATTATCACCAGTCACACACCATTTTGAAGCAATAAAACCCAAAAAATATACAATTTCTTTAATAAAATTACATCACTCTATATATTGAACAAGGGATCTTTTTATGTCTTCAGCAAATTTCATTTAGCTAACTTACGACTTCTCCATCCGTTCACCTCTATAAATCATTCGGTGTACTTTTATAGGCCACTCTCTTATGTTGATACTTGTTGCAGGTTCTCTCTGAGTAGAACAGACACCACTGAGAATGCTCCACCGACGACGGGGAGCAACCTACGAAGCGGTTCCGGGGATAGCAACACGCCTGGCTTCCCAAAGGTACTACCCGCCCCGGGGGCCAGCGCCCTAGTCCAAAACAGACGACGAACACTCGAATGCCTCGTTCCGGCTCCCCCTATTCGCCGTCCCGGATCCTTCCGGCAACGGACCCCCAAGACTACCCCGGAACGGCCGCAGCACTCTTTCTGCTGCCGGAGACTCTCATGGCCCGATATCGACCATCAAGTGCATTCGGGGTAAGCTCTTTCAATAGACCAAAGAAGTTTTATTTTCTTTCTATAGTTGACATGTCTAGATTGCTTAATTTTTATGGTTCAATGATATCTTACAAGCGATAATAAAATATAAGCAATATTGACGTTCTAATTCTTGATTTCCGGGAGAAAAGCGCTATAATTGTCGAGATTTTTTGACAACCTGGTACAACGTTCATGTTTTATTACCCGAACGCTGACCAATCGCTTTGTCTCACCTGAGGTCAGGAGTGGAGGAATGTTATCTTTGGTAGACGGAGTAAATCGGATATTTTGGATAAGGGTTTGATGTTGTATTTACGGAGGATACGACCGGTGCTTTGGATGTAGGGAAGAAAAGCACTTGAAATTGGGAGATTGGGCTGTTGAATGGAATTAGTAACTAACGTGTTTATCAATGGCTTGGAGTATTAAGTATTTGGAGTAATTATTTTGGGAAAGGCCTCTGGTAAGATGGTCGAATTCTGTAGGATGGTAATTAGAGGGTTATGGAAATTGCCCGCTTTATAGGTGTGGTGATCACGGCTTGTTTCTGAGCGGTGTGATAGATACACATACAGGGTGTCTAAACTTATTGTTTCAGCATTGGCAACTTTGTTATTATTGTGCAAAGTAGGTTAAATTAGAACATTAGTAGTGTTTTGTTCGATGATTACGATTGTGAAAACAGACATAATTCAGAATTACTGTTTCGGAATAATCACGAAAAAAAAGATATTATAAGCATTTTCACATACAGTGTATCCAGGAAGTCCGTACCATATGGGAAAATCTTTTATTATCCATTTCTCAGAAAATTTTATTCTTTATGGGCGTAGGTCTGAAATCCAGAATGCCATCATAAGATCTTAACAATATTGCACCATGCACTGGGTGTTTAAAAAAGGGTGAACGCGTAAGAGTAAAGTACCTGGAACATTAATATTATCGAACAATTTTATTTGGGAATGTTTTAATTAATTATGGAAATGCATGGAGTATACACACTAATAAACCAATTTCATAAAGCTGTTATACTTTCCATTCGTATTCGCATTTTTTTGAGGTGTATACCATAGAAATACGTGTATAGCTGATAAATTAGTGTTATCAACACACCTACAATCACCAATAATAAGTCCAGTGAAGCTATGTCACTTTCTTGTGTTGTATATTGCATGATATTTTGATATTTACTGGGTGAAAAATCATAAGTGCACCAAGACAACGATAATTTTTGCGATGAAGAAGCGCTGGAAACGTTATCGAAATCGAGGAGTATTATAGTAAATTAGAACAAATATCTAAGAAACCGTTGAAGGACCATCATTTAAAATTACTAGCCACTACAAAAAAGAAGCGAAACCAAATTTGTCTTATTAATTCTAAGCAACATTCCCAAATAAATTTCTTCTATAATATTTATAATATATATTAATATTTCAGATCTACCGCCAACTTTCATAAAGAATACAATTTTCTGAGAAATATAAAATAAAAGATTCCTGAACACATTGTATTTTGAAAGAATATTTACTTCTGGCAAATAGTTGTTAATTCATGATCACCTTAAACTAAAATTTAAAGATGCAAAGGAACTGATTTATTACTTATCGGAATATGATTTCGAATATGCTTCAAAATACGCTAGCACATTTATTTCTCTTTCTTCATCGAATATAAAATGCTTCTTTCATCCTATTTTAGTAAAGTTATGTCGTTGTTACGTAATGTTCAATACTGTCGCAGAAAATATTATCGTCAAACCAGATACTCCTTATGACCAGTAACAATGTTAATTTATCTTTCTAACAGTTCTTCTTAATAAATTCATTATTTTTTTACTTTGTTTCCAACTGTTTGCCCAAATTAAGTTCTCTTTAAAAACAAGTAAAAATAAATAAGGTGTTATTTAGATTGGCGACTTCCGCGGGTTGAATCAATTAGTTCTAGATTTCCGAGAGAAAACCGCGTCAACGACGATAAAATTCATTCTCTTCATGTCTCTTGCAAGAGAGTGCGAAACGTTGATTACTTTATCGTCGTTGACGCGGTTTTCTCCCGGAAATCTAGAACTTAGAAATAAGGTGTTATATTTTAAGAATATCTTTTTTATAGGTATTTTGTCGAAGAAAATACTACGAGTTTGCCTCTTTCAATAATAACAAGGTTATCAGTTCTAAAACAGATCCTGTATATGTATAAATTGAAATAATGGTTCTCCTTTTAAGGTAAATTAGTAATTACTGTTCTTTTGGTTTACAAATTGGTGGAGAACAATTGAAACATACGCGCTAAACTTTGTTTTTTTTTTTAGTTCAATAATATTTTTTCCATTCAAATTAAGTTTTTATTTTTTAAAGTAAATGTGCTATTTGTTTCGAAAAAAAGTTATGTAAGGTACCATTTTTGTATATCGTCATTTAAATATGTATAGTAAGGTGTTATATGGAAAAACAGCAAAAAAAATGGGGTTGCGATTTAAAAAAAATAAAGTTGACGTCATCGTTCCGAAATAGGTGAGGTCATTGATAAAACTTTTACGTCATAAGTTGGCTATATAAAAGTTAAAATTGACGTGTCAAAGCGTTTTTCTTGGAAACATTAAATAAGGACATTATGAATTTTGTTCCAAACTTTATCATCACTCTGTATGTACATACAAACAGACCTTTCCAGAAATCATTGCAATCGATTCAGGGATTTCAGGGGACCTCAAAACGCGTATATCCGCGGAAATGTCGAAATGTCAGTTTTCCGTCGATTACAATACTTTCCTTCTAGGGTACTAGTCGGAAAGTAAAATATCTGGGGTGGCCCTCACCCTACTTTCCGACTAATTCGTTGGCACAGTGCCTAAACACTTTTG
The DNA here is from genome assembly GCA_963971325.1 of Aphodius granarius. Lineage (NCBI taxonomy): Eukaryota > Metazoa > Arthropoda > Insecta > Coleoptera > Scarabaeidae > Aphodius > Aphodius granarius. Next base: position 13,782,755 of record OZ020221.1, read on the forward strand.
CAATTATGTATTTAATTTAGTAAAGCCAGAGCCATCTCTGGACGCTATCTAACGTCAGTTTCAGTGACAGAATTACATTTGTCATACTAACATTTAATGTCATGTAATGTCAGTGGCACTGACGTTTGTCAAAATCTGACAATTTGCAATACAACCACGAAGGCTGTGGATTCTCTCAAACTGCTTCTAGAAACCCTCATAGCGCCTAAACCGTTCATCTCACTGATCTGCAAATTTGTATACATATTTAAAGTCACTCGATGGTGAGCTGATATCAGTTTGGCCAAAATCGGATAAATCCCTTAGAAGACGTTTCTAACATTTGCCACTTCCAGTTGTCAGATTGTCACCAAAAGCAATCCAGTTCGTCCCCCGGTAATTCTAAATACATATGCGAAATTTCAGCCCGATTCGTTGTTCAGTTTGGGCATAATTGTGTTCACAGACATACATACATAGGTACATACGTACCCACATATATACATTTTCCAGAAATCATTGCAATCGATTCAGGGGACCCCAATACGTGTATTTCCGCTAAAATCCCGATTTTTTTTTCTGTCGATTACAATACTTTCCTTCTAGGATACTAGTCGGAAAGTAAAATGGATTATAATATTTTCCTTTAACGATACTATTTGGAAAGTAACCGAAAAGACACCAAATAGCTGTCCATCAATGTCCATAGATATTGTTTGGGTTCTATTGCAGAATGATGTCTGAATGGAATAAATCTGGTTTTATTGGCAACAGACATCGGCCTGTATGCAAATGAATATTTATTTATAAATTTGAGTTTATAGAATTGATTTGAGAAATATAGAATTGAGAATTGAGTATGATTTTTTGAATCAAAAACGTGCGGTTTGATTAACTATTACTGCGCTGACAGTGGCTAATCAGTAATCACACATTCGGCTGGGACCTTAATTATTATACAAAAATAATAAAATGAAAGAAAGGTTATTTTAACAAAAAGTTTAATTCACGGTTGCAATACCGGTATGTATCTAATTTGAAAGTACAGTTTACTAACATCCGATTTTATTAAAACAAGTACTAAATGGTCAAACAACAAATAAAGATGTTTTTAATATAAAACGAACGTAGAGTTCTTTAAATATAAGTCTTTTTTGACGATTTAAATTGATTAACTCTTCATACGAGTCCGCGAACGTAGAATCCATCTTACCAAATCTTACCAAAGAAGTAATTTATATGTGGCAACTAAAGCCTTGTCTGCCCTATTTAATATGGATATTTCTTTCACTCGAAGCAAATTCGTTTCATACAGTTGTTTTCTCTCTGTGCGGCCGTTGCGTGTTAATAACAGTTTGTATTATTTTATAGTAATGTATAAGCAGTCAGTAATAATAAAGCATTTTTTGTCGGTTCTGTACATTCTCACTAGGACAACCATACATTTAGCACATTCAGATGAAAGAGGGGTAAAAAAACACAAGAAAACTCAAATACCATCTTTGTAGAAACAATTTTGGTGTATTATGTGCTCTCTTTTAAAAGTGAGAATTTAGATTGATGAAAAGATAAGTGTGGGAATTAATAGTCCTGAAAATATAACTGGCAACGGCTAAAAAGGGAAGCGGGATTACATCACCACGGCAAAAAATATGCGTCTGCACCGTGTCAGGCTAATCCAATTACGTCCATCAATTACAGCAGGAGCGGAGGCCCTTTGTAAAGGGGAACCGCTCGCAATATTGGTTTGCAAAATATGCGGAATGTTTTCTAAAACACGATTGATTACAAAAAACACCACAATTCGACGAAATATTGGGTATACATACTAATACCAAATCTGAGCGGGTGGATTTCGACTTTTAGGTATAGATTTCCGCATAAATGGCGAAATCGAATATCAATATTGATTTATTTACATGGATGAGGCACAGCGAATTGGATTATACGGAGTACCTGAATATTTTATTGCATGTGTGAGAGTCAATATTTGATTGAGCCCCTTAGACATGAAGCGATATTAGTAATATTTCATTCCAGAACATGAATTTAGTTTCTGATACGACTCTACTGCTGTATGATGTATATATGTAACGGTATTAGGTTTGTTCCTATACAAGCAGAATATCGTTCCAGAGCGATACAACATAACAACTTAGGTATAACAGTGTTTATCTTATGGATGCGCATAATCAAATTATTTCCAGAATCGAATTATTTTTTCGGGTTTCGAGATATTTTGTAAATGGTTTCTTTCTCATTCGAATAACTCTTCAGAATCGGGACGTTCGAGGTATATAAACCTACATTAGATACAAATATAAACCACAATACATCAGTGAAATATAATAGGAACCTCTGAATAACAAATAAAACTTTGACAGTAATATTTTTAAATCGACGCTCTTTTCAATATAGATACAGATTTAAATTGATTCTAAGAATCGATACGAACAATCGTCTGACAAATCGAATTAAGCATTCAGATATTTAGAATCTAAGAATCGATTATTAACATTGGAATACGACATCGAGAAGCAATTATTTCAGAAATCGAGATTTCTCGATTATTTCGAGAATGGATTATATTAGATTCTTTCATTCGAATTCGCCTATAATTACACAGAAAATATCTGGGGTGGCCCTCAACCACCTTTCCGACTAAATCGTTGAATGAAGTGTCTGAACACTTTTGCGATCATTCAATTTCTTTTTTCAATTTTCTTTTTTCCTCAGTTTTGCTCTTACTATACTTTAAATATGGGGTAGCCCTCACCCAACTTTCCGACTACATTATCGGCACACTGAAATGTCTGAACAGTTTTGTAATTATTCAATTTTGTAAGATTAATGTTGCATATGTACAGTAAGTATAATAGTGGTACGTTTCCGTCCGCTACTCCGGCTTTGATGTTGCACAAAAAGAAAACTCTTCAACATATTTCACTCTGATCTGGCAGTCCAGATCCAGTGTCTGCAACACTCCATCGTGCCATGCCTCCTTAAATAATTGTGCTACATTCAAAAATATTGCAGAGCAAATTTTCTTTTCTTCAATGGCGTTTTCTACGACGTCATTGAGTCGATATACCTAATATATAATTAAAGCCTTTCGGAATCCAAACGGATGTTATGGAACACTTTTAGTATTGTCAAGAATTGCAGTTATTTAACATCTATTGAGTAGTATTTTCTCAAACAGTTTTGAGATGTAGGGTTATATGGATATAGGCATACCTATATGATCTGACATCTTTTGGTCGTTTACCTGGTTAGAAATTATAACTTCTGGTCCTTTCCAAAGAACGTATCTCAACCGAAGTTTTGCGTTGGACACATTTAACAATTTTATAATAGCTTTCGTTCGTAATTATTTCAGCAAGGCACCTGATATCAGATCAAAATAAACATGGAATCTGTATTGCTGGCGATGCTTTCTAGTTTTTACTAGTGGTGAAAATTGACAGGCAGATCTGGACATTGTAACGCGCAAAGCCACCCATTGTCACCCACTAACTGAAAAGTTGATGCGTACGTTTGGCCGTGCTTGTCTTTCATACTTAACACATACCAACATGATTGAATTATTGGCTGAATCGGGTATTCGACCTCGGAATTTTATGTCGAACAATTGGGGATACCAATTTTTACCGACCCCTGATAGGTGTAATGGGTCGGAAACCCATTATTTATTTATTAAGATATGATCAAATTAAGCGAGATATTTGTAAGAACATTCGGGAATGTCAAAGGTTTTTGCTAGGGTTGAATATCTGGTTTAGGATTTGACCGCGTGTTATAAGTTTAAAATTGAAGAGTTGTCATTGGCTAAGAAGAAATGCTTCCGGCTTCCTTTGGGGTCGAGGAATGCAAACGAACAGATCTCGCTCTTCTCATTTCACCCACCGTCATGTAAAGTACACGTTTTTGTGGAGCGTTCCTAGGTGCTTAAGTTTATCCCTGGTAAGTCGTTTCAACTCGTCTCGCATTTCATTGTAAATTAAATTATTCATATTTCTGCTAAAAGTATATCTGTCTAAATTCTAAATCAACTCCTAGGTTTAATTTAAACGTCAATATGTTCAAAGCTTCATTCATTTTTCTATGTAACCTATCAAACGGGATTGTTGATTATTATTGTTAATAGATGTTATTGTTTTGATAAGTGTTTTGTTTCATTTGAGTAGTCTTACTTTATCAGCCCTTATTAAATGTTAAATACTTAAACGCGTCAGTTAGTAGTCAGAAAATGTGTTCACAAGGTTCAAGAAAAAGAACCCAGTTAGTTTTGCCTTCGAATAAATTGGAAGAGATTTGATGAATTAGAATTTTGACCAGTAATTAAAGCCCTTAAACCGCGCTTGGCCAAAATGCTACCATGTTAGGGAGTCGCGGTTGTTCCCGCCATTTTGACCTCCTACATAGGGACTGTATAAGGGAGGTATTGTAACGGATAAAAAAATTGATCTCACCCCATTTTTCAAATTTACCAAAAACTCAATCATGTCTGTCTGTGTGTGTGTCCGACACAACATGGAACACGTAGGGCAGAAACATGTGTTACACCAAATCACGTGACCTTTCCTTATACTTTCATCTTGAAGTCTACCCTTGATTAATACATTCTGGTGCCACTAGTCAGATGCTGATGTCACTATATAGATAAGATTAGAACCAACACTTTTCTGCTTTTTGCTTACAACACAAAATAATCGGGTAACAACAGTTAAAAGTTATTCAGCATTATGTGTATATTTACATATATTCATCATAATTATACAGTACAAAAAGTAGAAGTATAAAGCAAAATAAGTATAAAAATTACTTAATCTTTGCGACATGGTGTGGATTGTTAAATTTCGTCCAATACTTATACTGCCTAGATGATACGTCCGCCTTAATGCTAACTAACGATGATTTTCTCTCGTCGTGATCCGACGTAAACTCGCTGATGTTGATCCGTTTTATTCCCAACGAATTTGCCACAATTCCCGTGATAAATACATGCTCCACCGGCATGTAGATATGATGCAAGGATTCAGTATAAAGTTCCTTCGCAATGTGTCCCGGGAATAGATATGCTTCTCCTGACAAGTAATCTGGCAGAACTGAGTCATTGTATTGTCGGTTTGATATGTACATTGCAGAATTCACGCGCCTGGATGGCGCAACGTTACTCTTAAGTTCTCCGTATATAGTCCTTGTCGTACTGTTTAGCTTATGCATTATGCTCAAAACCGATGGAATATTTACAAAGATGTCATCACGAGTTTTTAACACATATTTCACTTTTGGACAACGAGTTGCCACAAATTCCATCATCGCAATTGATTTTAAGGTTCTGTAACAATAAAAAGGACCTACTAAAAACTACTTATTACATTAACAAAAACAGCAAACTCAGCTAAATAAAAATAAATATATAACTGGTAATTGGTTGTATCATAATATTACTATAAACTTACTTATTAATCTCAGTATCTTCATTTCCTTCTATAATCATGTCTGAATAAATATTCATCTCGTAAGTTACCTGATCGGACTTGCTACCAAACAAAAATGATATGGATATGTCACTTCTTAGAGCATAGTGTCCCCACGTTTTCCTGATAGTCATTCTCCGTGTTCTATGAAATGGTCTAGACATCACCATAACTAAAAGGTGGAGATCCTGTCCAAAATTTGGACAAACATTTTTCTGAATTCGCTTAAAGTCGCTCTCGTATATGGCAGAAGTTAGGATTCCATTTTCGACAGCATGAAATTTCTGATCATGCACCATACTGCTGTTAGACCTCTGATGATGTTCGATTGGCAATCGTGGAAGCGTTGTAAAACGGACAATGCAATAAAATATCAACACTGTTATTGGAATACCTGTTAAGAGCAAACGTTTGGACATGGTCGTTGTCAATGAGTTTCAGGGGAATGCAGATGGAACAAGATTTTTCATAGAGTGGCCCAAAATGTGTCCAATGAGATTAAATTGTAAGAATCCGGAGTAGAAGTAAACATAAAGTCACAAAATGACAAATATGACAAGGAAAATGTTGGCGAATGTTGACAGTTGCAATTGACTATTGCAATAGCTGTATTGGGGTAGCAAGGCAACTTTGATTACCAGATTGTTCAATGTGAAATACATATTATATATGTATATGCATCGGCTAACTCGTAAATGACACTATTTCATGATCAAATGTTTTGATGAAAAATGTAAAAGAAAACATCAAAATATCACAAAAACATTAGTATGAAAAGAGACAACGAGCATTTTCAAACATAAAAAGACAACTGACGTTTATTTAAAAATAAATATCTGGAGTGACCCTCACCCAAGTTTCCGACTACATTATTGGCACAATGAAGAGTCTGAACACTTTTGCAATTATTCACTTTTGTTACTTTGGACCCTACCTAACGTCAGTGTCTATGACATAATGACATTTGTTATACTGACATTTAATGTCATGTCATGTCAGTGGCACTGACATTTGTCAAAATCTGACAATTCGCAACACAGCGACCAAGGCAGTAGATTCTGGCAACTGCTTCTATAAACTCTTTAGCCCCTAAACCGTCTATCTGATCTGTAATTTGTTGGTGTACATATTTAAAGTCGCTGGAGGATAAACAGGTATCAATTAGGGCAAAATCGGATGAATCTCTCAGAAGACGCATTTAAGATTTGCCACTCCCGATTGTCAGATTGTCACCAAAAACAATCTAGTTCGTACCCCGGTAATTCTAAATATGTACACCAAATTTCACATACACACATACATTTTTCAGAAATCATTGCAATGCAATGGGTTCAGGGTACCCGAAAACGTGTATTTCCACTGAAATCTCTACTTTTTTCGTCGATTACAATACTTTCCTTCTAGAGTACTAGTCGGAAAGTAAAACTTTTTTAAAAAGTCGATCCATGATTGAAGATTTAAAACTGAAATTACGAAATCGTTAGTTACGGCTTGATGTAGGACTTGAAAGCCGTACGGTTTTATAGTGATAATGTAAACATCACATAGCAGATAAATAATGTATTGTGATTTTTCTGTTTACGTATATGATATTTGTGAATAGCGGTTCAGGGAAAATGCTAGAACCATTTGTTTTCGTGTCTTAGTACATTGAAACAACTTGGAAATCTCTTTCAATTAACAATTCTTTGAAATATTAAATACAAAAAAATAACAAAGCTTCAATTCATTTAAAATTTGTTTTACATGTCTCTCTGTCGCGAAATATTCGAAAATGTACGTATGTACTGTCAAATGTACAATGTTACTACACCTCGTGCCCCCCGAGTCTATTGGTGAGTGGGGGATTTAAAATGTCATCCATACTCGACCCGGTTTATATGGATCTATTCGTAAATGGAACAATGTGACAGAAGCTTCAGCAACACGAAGAAAAAAGTGTACGTCACTCATACTGACTTTTGAGTTGAAAACCGATAAGTGCTACAAATGCCCTCGTGATGTTCAGAGGGCGCAGTCGGTGAAAGGAAAAATAGCAAATTTCTCTTTCAAGATTTTCCCTGTCCGTTAGTGGGGACATCTTGTAATTTATCTATATGTCAACGGTGCGGCTTTCAAACGCTGATGGGTCGTACCCCGTCAAAGAAACGCAATTTATTCTTTCTTTATTCAATTTAAAGTCGATCTTTGTGATCTAAAACCTTTTATGCTTTCTATTTTACACTTAAATGAGTATCAGCTACTTCAGTACAAACCAATTCATTGAAAGAATTTAAAAATATGTATACATATATAAAAATGATTATAGGCAAGCGTTATATTACATATTGCGATTTTTAGATATTAAATATTTATTGACTAACATTTCATATTTTCAAAGTGGTCGGAAACTTTAAATTTATACGTCGCTAATGTATAAAAGCTTTCAGAGGCATGATGTTTTCAGATATTATTGCTGTGTCGAATTCATTAGACTTAATGTCCAATGCGTCAACATCGAGTAAAATTTTAAATTTAAATGTATATTTCAGTAAATCTGTTTCAACCCTTACTACCAAAATATCCCAACAAATATCTCATCCTTTAACTGAAAGATAAAAAGTGGCTATGTATCCTGGCTATTTATTTAATTTTAAATGTATGCTAATGATGACTGACCTCTGATCCTCATGTGTTAGTTTTAGTGCGAACACCAAATATGAATACCACCGCAATTCACTGCTAAATTTCTGGGAATTCTCAGCAGTCTAATTATTGAATTTAGCCCATTAAGCTGCACGATGTTGTGCTCATTTTGCGCTGACATATAATGTTTTAATTGTTTCCAGAGTTCAGGATATAGACGGATCCTATTTCGAGAGTTTCACAGCTCTCGCATGGAAACAGGAGAATCAGCGCCAAAGCGTACTAAAAGCGGCTGAGCAAGCCACGTCCGAAGCACCACCCCTAGAATGTGACGTCGGAATCACACCAATTGACTGTAGCATGCCACAGAACGAGAAAGACAAACTCTACGTTGAAATGTTATACACCATTGCCAATGCGGTAAGTGTTTATTATATTTCTAATATAATCCGCAAACATTTTCTTAACTGTAAAACTTTAAATTAAATTCTATAGTAGCGCAAACGGAAAAGAAATTGAAATCTCGATTTTTTTCCTTTGATTACAATACTTTTCTTCTAGGGTACTAGTCGGACAGTAAAAAAGAAATATCATTTAAAATTTTGAAAATGAGCTGAACTCAAATATATCTGCCAAGTGGATTAGCAACCGATTTATTTTTGGCCAAAACTGTTTAATAAACAGAAAAGGAAATGTTTTTACAAACCAAATTTCCGTTAATCCCGCCGATATAACGTTTTCCATACAACATGCATTCTTTTAGTGAATTAAAAATACAAAAGAAATAAAAAATAACTGAAAGGGGTCGAAACGAAATCAATGACCAACTCACACTATAATTGTATATTAACAACTGATTTTATAAAACAAGACAAATGTAGAATAAAAATGCGCATTTGTATGGTGCTGAGTAGGCATAATAACTGAAACTGACAAGAAAATAAGAATCAGAGATCTGAAAGACGTTGAGAACCTACAAAAACAACAAAAATTTTAATGAGAGAAAAAGAAATAGACATGTTACAAAACAATAACACTGCTATCGCCCTTTTGCATAAATCTCCACATGTAAACACGCAATTTCTCGATATCCCCCAGAATGAATAAACGTATAAACAGACAAAAAGGGACAAATTATAATAGGAGGCATATACATAAACAAACTACTAAGACATTGCCGTAACCAGGGGGCGGAGCAGTGGGAAGCTGCCTTTCCCTTCTTTCCTGGGTTGTTCTGCATTGTAGCATTGCTCAACTGCCCTTACTCATGAAACAAGTCAAGTTTAGGAAACTGCTCCTGCTCTTTTGAGCTGGATACGCTCTTGACTGAAAGACAGAACAACAAAAGATTATAGAGTATTATACAGACAACCATTACAAAGTTAACAACTATAAACATCTGGGGTAGCTCCCACCCCACGTTTCTGACTACCTCGTTGACACACTGAAACGTTTAACCTTCAGAATTTCTTCATTTTTATGAAGCCACTGTCACTCAGGATCTATACCATAGCCATAGCCACTGAGACTGCGGCTTCTGTCAGGCGACGAGTGATTATAGCGCCTAAACCGTTCATCTCAGTGATCTGTAAATTGGTGTACATATTTAGTCACTGGAGGATAAGCTAGTATCAGTTTGATCAAAATCGGTTTAATCCCTAAGAACATATAATATGTACCACTTCTGTATGCCAGATTGTCACCAAACAGAATCCAGTTACAAGAAAATGTTACCACAAAAAAACGTCTGGGAGCTATCGTGTTTACAGACATACACTGCACACAGACATTTTCCAAAAGTCGTTACCGAAAAGTAAAAATAAAGAAACTTTTATTAACAAGAAATTTGGTCAGTTGCAAATTAAGGAAACTGTTAAACTATTGTGAGAAATAGCTAATTTTAGTTATGAAGATAAATAGATAAATGATTTCTTTTTGATTGCATTTTTTATTGGAAATTCATTTTTCAACGCCAGTCTCATTGAGATAAATGGGCAAATGAGATCGGAGTTGACTTGATCTGATTCTCGTTGAAAAACTGGACCATGAAATAGGTAAACTCAATTACGCCGTACAGGTGTCCGCGTCTGCCGTTTTAACTATCGATCCAAATGATGGCGCTCAGCATTCATTTCTTTATTTTGGTTTAGTTTAATGGGCCGTCCATCTGACAGACTCGGTTATTTTATATTCTTTCCACCTGCCAGCTTAAATAGTTACTTTAAGGACAGCAGGCTTGAATAGACCATCCAACCTTCGCCGGTCGAAATGGAAGTCAGCATGATTTAGTTCAGTGCTGCGTGTAATGACATCCAAGATATTGTTCTGTTATGATTTGCTGTTCCTTATTTTAGAGTTATGCAACTTTTGCATAATATATAGCGGTTATATTTCAAACTGTACAGGTTAATAAAGCAAACAATATTATTTTTTTCAAGGCTATCCTACGGCATAATTATATGGGGTTGTTTATCTTTCCTGAAAGATGTATTTGTGGCCCAGAAAAGAGTATTGATATGTATGCCTGGTGTCGGTGCCGCCAATTCTTGCAAACCACTGTTTGTGGAATGGGGAATCGTTTACTTTGGCTAGTGTTTATGTTTTAGAATTGCTTTTATACGTCCACGGAAACAGAGGCAGATTTGCCATACAATCAACAGTCCACTCCCATTTTACCAGAGCGCGACACGATTTCTGCCTTCACCGTCACTCTTTATGTTTGGTGCAAAAGGCTCCATTTTATTACTGCCTGAAACTGTTCGACGCCCTGCCCTTGCAGTTGAAGTCAGTTACATCCACTTTACGGTTCAGAAACAAAATTAAATGAATCCTACACCAGTTCTCTACTTATACTGTTGATAAGTTTCTCAACTATTTTAATTCGTAATAACGCCCGTTAAACCGTTTCCTTTTTGGTATTGTTATTGTTATTGTATAAATTTCTTGTGTATTTAATGAATTATAATCAAACTTTTCTATGTATTGTATGACAATGTTAATGTCTTGTAAAAGCTTTACGATGAAACACTGTTATACGTAAAACAAAATATTTGTATGGACAAGCATGTTTTAAAATGATTTTTTCCGAAATTTGAATTTTGTAATGTCTTTAACCGTGTCTACAATTGTTACAGGTCGGTGCACCAGCCCCTGGTGGTCAGTATGCGCATTACAAGGAAGATCTATACTTATATGGCCAAAGAGCTTTTGGCGTCCCACCGGACAGGCATTACAGAATGCTGCACTTGGCTGGAGAAGAAAAGCCCCCTATTGTTGTATTGAGCGTTGTAGTTTTAGAGGCAGAGGGACTGGAGGCCAAGGACGCAAACGGTATTGTTAATATCGTTTGTACATACGTACATAATCTTTTTATTTGGAAATATTGCAAGCTACTTAACCCGTTTTGTCTGTAAATGAGATTTTATAACATGGTAACATCAAATCTCATTTTCAAAAGGAAACCTGTGTTTAATTAAAGTAACAAATATTACAGTTAATTAATTACACAGGTACTAGTACGCATTAGTTTCTGCACAGTGCGTTTAAAACGTGTGTAGAAAACTTCACATCATTAAACTTTAAGTAGATTTACACATAATCTTTTCACTCAAATCAATATGTCTTTATCTTCCAAATAATTTGCAATAGAGCAGTTGGACAGCGTTGCAATGTGCTATGCTCAAAAAGATCTGTATAAAATAGAAATATACAAGAATATCTAAATAATATCTTTTATACACAAGGTTTCAGCGATCCGTACTGCATGCTCGGCATCCAGCCTGTCCCTGCACCATCATCTCCGCAGCCCCCCACGCCGAGCCGCACGCTCTCGGAGGCTGCTGCTTGCGGGCCCGGCGACGGACAGGGCAATCACGAAAAGCTTCGAAAGCACCACAGCTTTAAGCTCAGCTTCAAAAGGAAAGACGGGCGAGTTCGAGAACACCGAGACAGCCTAGGCGGTGCCCTACCCGCCAAATTCATAAGAGCCACGTCCGTCAAACCTCACACCCTCAACCCACGCTGGAACGAGAAGTTCAGATTGTAAGTAATTAGTTTGTAAGGGAAAGTGGGGACTCGTAGGGGCGTGGGTTTTTAATACTGACAGGATACTGACAATCAAAATGCAAACAACATTAAATATCAGAAATGCACTGTATTATATACAGGGTACAGACAATATTGACATATACCCAGAGAGAAGGAAATTAAATGAACGAATTTGACTTTTCTTCCGAGAAATATGTGCAAATCAATAAACTTTTTATTTTATTTCTTTTCTGTCTCTCCTAATTAATGCAAATTTTACAATGTAAACCATATGTTATGTATTTGCAAGACGAACGTCTTATATTGTCGAGCATGGTGTTAATATTAATTAATGCACAGCGCGCAGTTTATAGAACCACTTAAGCGCCTTGTACGCAGATAGGGCCTGGGGTGGTAATATGCTGCACAGATTTCAATCTTGAGAGATTAGGTTTGTATGTTAGAGCACCATAATACTGTGTATGCAATCGCGGTAGTTGGAGTTCTTGAATTTCTTCAAAGTTGACGCCATTATGAATAAGAAAAACTAATAAGAGAGTCTCGAAGACATGTTTTTGACATTTGTTGATCTTAGTTTCTAGTAATTTGAATAGATCTATAATTCATAATTTGTTGTTATAATGTTGTAATAATATACCCTTAAAATGGATAGAATCACAACTGTACGATACTTTATCTTGTAGAATATATTTGAGAATAAGTTTATCCTCTTGAGTGTGGGAAGAGCTAACAATATAATGGTCCATATAACATGCTGAAACTGCAACATGAATGAGATTACTCTACTGGAAAATGGCCAATTTTATTAGCCCGTATATAGTGACCAAATTACTTTCACATCTCGCATCGAGTTTCAGCAATGGCTACTCGACTTACAGACGCTAATGCGGTTTAATGACCGGAAATGCGTTTAGGAGAGTTTCCTCGATTATCTGCTATGAACACAATCTGCACGTAATTGCATTCCACCTCACAAAGGAAGTGGTAATCTGATTAATTAATTGTGCTTATAATATGTAAATACTTACCAGCAGGGTTAAGTAGATTACTTGAGAGAACTTCTTTTTACCTAGTAATAGTAACTGTTTTTTAGGTTAATATTGCATTTGTTGTTAATTTATTAGTACTAGCTGTGATGCCTTTGTGAAAGGGATCCAGAGTTAGTGATTTCTTGCACCGCTCACACGTTTTAATGTTGACTTAACAAGTCTACTGCACCGTCACTAAAGTGAGGCTTAATTTGTTAATCTTCTCTTATTTTTAAGGTAGGGGTTCAGTTAGCAGACACTAACAAAATTATGGGTCGATAAGCAATTTTAAGCCCCTTAATCTAAGCTAGCCTTTCGTAAGCTTAACTTATAGGCTGTTAAGCCGCAATTGAGCCTTAACAATTTGCCCAATATCTAGCGCTATTTGTCAACTTGGCATTCTAAGCTTCCTAATCTGCAATCTTCTTAAGGGAGTCAATAGTACAACGGTGGGCAAATGCGGCTCCGAGAGCCGTATGCGGCTCTTCGTTGAGTTAAGTGCGGCTCTCACTAAAATCGTGGCTTTACTTTTTTCTCCTGTGTTGTAGGATGGCTGTCAACTTATAATGTTTTGAGCCGTTTTGTGGAACTCCTAAATCCTATCATAACATTTGCAAAAGAAAAAGGCAAAACATGCCCAGAATTAGAAAATGAAACTTGGCTTTCTGACTTAATATTGCTTAAAGATGTGCTAGAACATTTGCAAACACTGAATGTGGCTTTACAATGAAAATAAAAAATATTACTGATTTGTCACAAACTGTATTCAGTTTTGAAGCGAAAATTCAACTGTTTGTTTACGATCTTGAGAATAAAATATTTACTCATTTTCCACGAGTAAAAGCAAATGTAATTAATATCAAAGAAGAAAAGTTAGATGAACATACATGGTCCGGCACTAACTTGGACACAAATGGGAAAAAAATTTATTATAATTTTTTCAGAAAATTTTGTTTCAGTAAAAAGTTTCTGCATTGTTTTAAACCTAAAATGCAAACTTCAATATATAATTATCTACTTGCTTATACCGGATGTTACAAAATTTAAAAAATTACTAAAGAGTAAAGTCCCTTTATTTGAAATTTTATTTGAAAAAGGAAATCTAGAATGATTAGAAGGCATCAAATAGGAAAATAGAATCTCTTCTGTAAGATTTTTTTAATCACAAACTAACATTTTTATCAATTTTTATAAACTAAAAAACAAAAGCACTATCAGAAGTAACAGCAGACTTTAACATTTCATTAATTTAAACATAACTAAAAAATACGACAAAACTACAAAATTATGCATTGAAAATCGGAGGGGCCACATTGAGTCAAATATTGTATTGTGATTTTTTTGTTGTTTTTGTTTTTGTTACTTTTATTTTTTTCCAGTTGTTTGTTCATTAAAACAAAATGTTAGAATGTGTTATCTTAATATTTTAACGATAAATTTCTGTTTTTGTGGTTGTTGTTCGTTTTGTTTTTTTTTTCTGTAGTCAGTTATCAAAATGAAATGTTAGGATGTGTTGCTTAGTTAATTTCTGTTTTTTTTTTCTTAGTTTATAAAATTGATAAAAATGTTAGTATCCGATAAAAAAATCTTACAAAAATGATTCTAATTTCGTATTTAATACCTTGTAATCTTTCTAAATACATATGGCAAGTAACAATTTTGAGCAACTTCAAAAATAGGGGTACTTTACTCTTTAGTAATCTTAATATAATAATAACATCCGACATATGCAAGCAGATAATTATGTCTTGAAGTGTGTATTTTAGGTTTAAGACAATACAGAAACTTTACACTGAAATAAAATGTTCTGAAAAATTGATAATACAAATTTTTCCCATTTGTGTCCAAGTTAGTCCTGGATCCTGTAAAAGAAAATTGAAAGAATTACAAGCAAATTTCAAACATTGGTTTGAAAATTTGGAAAGTTTGAAACCTACACTTGAATATTTTGTGAACCCATTTATTTGTGACATTATTGAAGATGGATTTCCAATTTCAGAAATAATACTACTGACAGAATTTCTGCGAACAGCTTTAACTAATTTTACCACAAATTAAAAAAAAATGTCGTTAGATATTATTATACTTTCCATTAATAAATATATTTTTATTATATTTGATTTCTGTTATAATAAAATATTATGTATTTTAATTTTGAAATAAGTATTTTCTTTTTCAATAATATTTTTGTGTTCTTACGTGTGTTCTTATACGTGACTTGTGAAAATATGCAATTACGTTAAATAGAAAAAATGCTTTTCTACGTGTGGCTCTTTATAAAATATAAAAACCGGTTTGGGGCTCTGTTTGGCCTGATATGTGCCCACCCCTGCAATAGTACTTGGTTAGTTTCTATTGCAGATTCCATCAGTAAGCATTAGATCTCTTGTAGCTTTTGTTCGATGACGTCTGTGAAGTTTATTGCGCATCTCTTCCATGGTTCTCTGTACGTACGTTTCTTCAATGTCCCGTTAATTGTCAGTAATCTTTCCTTTTAAGTGATCGAAGTTATGCACTGTCTCCAGTCCAAGGTGATAAAATTTTTGGTCAGTTCTAGTCTTTCATGAATTCCGTTTTCGAATCTTCGCGCTTCTTTCTTTATTGCTCTTATCCAAGGCATCCGATCTTTAGTTTTTTTTTGTCCATGGATTGGTATGGTATGGTATGGTATGCATGGGTCGTAGGCTACAACCCTTTCAGCCCCCTGACACCAAGATTTTATAGCTGCAAAAACTCTTGGGCTTTAGCGGCAGAAGAGGTAATGGTTACCTTTGCTTGGCTCGTACCGGTGGATGTTTCCCAGTAAGCTTTTTTGCTTTATCATCCCAGTTTTCTAGTTAGTTTATAGTTGGTTGACACACCTCTGGTATTGGTTAAAAATCTCTTTATTCTATTATAAAATAATTCCAAACAAAACATTTGACATTTGAGGGCGAAACTTTATGTTTAATCAATTCATTAATATTACGCGGCATTTACATATTGGATATTCAGACCGAAATACCTGTGCTGCGAATAACTCACGCTGTTCATGTATGTATATAAGTATAACTGTACAACTGAACTATATAACTATATATGTTCAATATTATTAATTTGAGAGCTGTTTCTGCATCATTGAAATGAGAATTCTCGGAAAGAATAATGAACATCATTTCCAGTTAATTGTTTCATCACTCTAACGTAGAGAGAATGTATATGAAACAATGTATTCAAATAAATTACTGCATTATGCATAATAGTCTTTGGCAGCTCGCGGCACTATGCTTCGGACAAAAGCAGAAAATAGAATTCAAAGGAAAACTTGTTCCCTATAGTCGTAACTAGATATTTACTCAAGTTGAGAACAAAGCAATTTTCTTGAAGAAAAATTTTTATATTCTTTTATATTCTATCTGTTACAACATTGAAGGCAATAAGAAATAAACCACAATATTAGATTAAAATGAAAATGTATTATCCGTCATAAGTATAACAGAAGAAGTACTACTTACTGTGAAATATAACGTAGAATATACAGGGAATGCATACAGATAAAACGTGAAAATTTTAGTTACAAAGTTAGGTTTTTGATATTTTATTGTCTTTCAGTAATGACGAGAACTACTACTTTTTATGACCACAATTTCTGTCAGATGAAACGAGAAGAAAGAATTTGAATGGTCGAGGTTTATGCCTTGGATTTCCCGAATTATTATCATTCTTTTTGCTGTCGCAGTACTTCTCTACTATACTGTACAGCGCCGTAATTTCTAGCGATGTTCTTCATTAAAATAAATCGGCAACCACCAAATAATATGATAAACTTGGGCAATAATTATAATTGATACTTTACACATTGTTGTCATCTTTTCAGTGACATCGACGACATAAACAGCGACTCCTTACACCTAGATATCTGGGACCATGACGATGAGAGTTCAGTACTCGAGGCGGTCAGTAAACTAAACGAAGTACGAGGAGTTCGTGGATTGGGTCGATTCTTTAAACAAGTATGTCAGAGCGCTAGGCAATCCTCTCAAGATGATTTCCTTGGCTGCGTAACAATTCCACTTCAGGATATCCCATCGACGGGACTCGAAGGATGGTTCAAACTGGAAGCGAGGTCGCAGAGGAGTTCCGTACAGGGCCGCATACGCCTAAAGATGTGGCTGTCGACAAGAGAAGACAGAGGAATATCCGAAGAGGATAACTGGACGGAACTGATGCAACACGAGAGCTTGTACGCGATGTTCATTGATCATGAACTCAGAAACTGGACAAAAGAGACTTGGACATGGAATGGGGATCTACCAGGACCGGCGTTGACTATTTTGCATCAACACGCCGTACAAGGTAATCCCATTGTTATATACGGTACTTCCCACGTTTTTATTTACTTTGATACCATATGCTCCACATAATCTTTATCATTGCCTATCGTATTGAGCTGTTACCAGTGTTGAGTTACAAAGTAGCGGTAGTTAGTACTTTGATAGCGTGCTTTAGTGTTAAGACCAACGACCGTTGTTTTAATCTTTCATCACACCTAACACTTTTTGTATTGTTTCTTGAGAATGTTATAACAGTTATTCTCAAATCAATCAGAGGTATCAAATCTAAAAATGTTCTCTCTTATATGCGAATATATATCATCAATATTTTTTTCTTAATTATTAAATTTTTCTATAATATAATTATAGTCAAACTCATACAAAAGATATGTTTAATATGGAGAAGCCATTGTATATCGGTTTTTAAATCGTTCTTTTTTACTAGTTTATTTTAATAATTACCATCTATAACTGAACAACTATGAAAATTTAAGTTTAGGAATGTACTAATTTGCCATGCTCCATATCATCCTGACTATTTGGTAGCTAACTTTATATCTTTACATATTCTTACATTTTCCTTTCAAAAACAGGGTTGTTGATTAATTTAAAAAATGTTTTCTGAAAGTCATTATTTCATGAATTGCTTATCTTTAAGCACATATGTTATTACCTGCTGTATTATGATTTATACGGTATTATCATCGTTATGCTTTCCTCGGTTGTATATTGCTTTTTGCACCACGTTTAAACATTCATAGTACATAAACATTAAACTGTATATAACTATAAGACTCGTAAACAATTTCATAACACTGTGCTACACAAACACTGCTTTCCAACAGGTGACTTAACAGATCTACAAGCCGCAATAGCGCACTTTGTAGCAGCTTCCAGAGTATACCTTAAGAATCCCTTAGATCCACGTTGGATGTTGCAGTTGCTCACTGATATAGAGCACGCCTGGAGTTTATCTACCCTTACGAGAGAAGAGGAAATGTGGCTTGCGGAGAGCTTTACAGCTATGTTAGGTAATACAACTTTTCGATCTTAATACATTCCATTTCGGCTAGCCTAAGGCCGATTTCTGTGATTTTACAGAACGGTGGTTGCATCAGTTGAGACACCACAGGCAGCTATTTCCGGCCCTGCACACGTTATCACTGACGAGATTAGAACACGTGTTACGGTGTTTAGCTTACATGTCAAATATGGTAAGTACTCGCAACATTTACAGGATAGTCCGCGTAAACCGGAGAAAAAAATTGCCCCTATAATCCCCTATAACCCTAAAATCATTTTTGATTTCACTTCCCTATACAAAACAAAAAGCAACAAAAACTGTTCGGAAATTAGTTTCATGTCCGTGTCAATGGTGGAAATGAACCACTTTGCGATGGTAGAATCAGTTCATGAAACTAATTTTCCGTGCGGGGGTATAATCATGCGATTTGTATTCCAGAAAGCTTTCTGGAAGTGTTGTCCATTTAATAAAGAAATCCGTGGTGAAATAGTCGTAACGCTTAGGAAGGGCACACCGGAATGGTTCACGAATTTAAAGAACGCCATTATGAATTCCGATCACGAGTACGACCATTCCTTTGTCGACTTCTGCTCCGAGCTCTACATACATTTACAACACGCCTTATCGCATTACCATCCAATATTCGAAGGGTAAACATCAAATGAGACAACTTGATAACAATTTCGTTCCATTTCTCTTCCTTTTTCATACAGAACTAACGGGATACCATACTTCAGTGTCGTCTTCAAACAGCTGGATCGATTATTGGCTGATGAAGTGTCGTCATTTTTGAATACTCAAGAACAACTTGACAGTAGGCTCATATTTTCAGTTTATCTTGAGGTGAAGGATTTGGCAGCTTTTAACCAAAATTTACCTAGTGGCGGCGATCACAAGTTACTTTTGCCGAAATGTTATGAGTGGTTTGAACCGTCAGTTAGCTGCTGGTTGGCCATATGCAAAGGAAAAGCCTTACAAAGGGTGAGTTATTTATTTTTAAATTATTTTGTATGCTCCTCCACCAAATCTAAAAACAGCCATTCTTAGAAATAACACAAGGAAACAAATTTCCAACTTTCTGATACAACAAAAAAAAATTGTTCCAGATTATATTTGCGTTACATAACTAGAAACTAAAAGTGGTTTTATTGTAACAGGTCTAGATTTACAGATACAGCGATACTTTAAAAAACTGAGAAAACTGCAACAAAATCAGTTAACAAATCATATAAATTTATAAAATATGCAAAAGTACTGCTTTGATGAATCGATAAAAAACCACCATTCAGAAGGATCGTGGGGAATATCAAACTCGTTCATAAGACCCTCAACATCGTGACATACACGTAAAGATCCTTCCATTTTAAAATATGCTTTAAAAGACATACCTCGTACGAAAAGATTCCATTCCAATAGCTTAGAACCCAATAACTCGCCTTTTCTTTTGATAAACCTAAGGCTTTAACCAAATCATTCAGTGCTTTATAAGTTGAGGTGTTTCTAAAACTTCAAAGTTGAATCTTCACGACGTGCTTGCTTTGACAAACACTCTGTCAAATCAGGCAATTTTCTTTAAACAGGAGAAATTTCTTCTATGTCAAAGATCGAAGATGATGAAGTGGATAGCGCACTTGGGAGAGGATGGTTCTATCCGTGGGGGATAGGTCGCGATGCTGATGGCAAATTTGGATATTTATATATTTATTTTGATTGGACATGATTGGAAGGCTCTCGCCACAACATGGGAACTGCGTCATTTTTTTTGCTTCCCTTTCATCACAGAATATCTGTATCACTTAACTCGATAAAATAACACAAAAAAACTTGTCGATTCATAATATTTTGAACAATCTGTTATGAGAATGTAGCCACAGAAGTCTAATTCCAGCGAAATATATGACTTCAAATAAAATGGACCTATGCAAAGTAATGTTAGGCCAACAAAAATATGTGATCCTTGTTCTAGTTGTAGGACCCTTCTTCCGTTGTGTTATTAAAGTTGTGTTTAGTATTTATGTTTTTCATATTATTACCTCTGCTATTAACATTAGAGGTGGGTGGTTCGTGAACGAACTAGTCCGAGAGAATGGCTCCCGGCTTAGAACAAAAGAACTAGTTCTTTAAAATAAAAAGAACTAGTTCGCAAAAGACCTGCTTTGCTAAAACATATCTCTATGCATATCTCTCATTCAGTGAACGACTTGTAGGGACATGAAATCTAGTTCGAAAGTCCTGCTTTGGTGAAACATATCCCATTCAGTGAACGAGTTGTGGCGACATCAAACGAGCGACATAGCACCCTGCCCGCCAGTTGTTTCTTTACCTAACGGCGGATGTCAAAAATATAATTAGAGTATAGTTTTTTTTTTCTATTGGATAATGGATTACACTGTTAATAGTAGTTTCGCCAGTATATGTTATACTATAATTTATAAATAATACCCCAATTCCACCTAAAATTGCAGTATGAATAAGGCTAAAATACGTGCAGCAATATGTCTTTTATGCCTTATTAAATAAATATTTAAGAAATATACCTAAATAAAATAAGACAACGATTCTTCGATCAATATAATTATAAACAATTATTTATTTTCAAAACAAAATAACGATTCTTCAAGAAATAGACAAAGTGGGTAGGCAGACATCGATTCTGTCCAAACTAGATCCTAGTTTCGTTTGGAACGAGATATAAACGTGCTAGAACACACAAAGACACGTTTATCGAAGTAGTATGTCTCGGGATCAAAGTAGTTCTTCAGAACTAGTTCTTTGAACTAGTTCCTTTTTGTGAACTAATCCGGAAGAACTAGTTCATTAAAAAGAACTAATAAGCCCATCTCTAATTAACATACGTATGGCAAATTTTCAGGTGAGAACTGCTGTAGAATTGCAAAAACCATGCAGCGGAGACAAACTAGTGAAACACAGCAGTTCCGCTGTAGATATTGTGGCAATGTTCTGTCAATTAAGAGACTTCTGGAGACTCCTTCAATGGCCAAAGGCGCACTCTGTACTTCTACTATCCCAACTTTTAGATTGTATATGTTCCGCCGCTCTTCTTTACGCCGATATGACTTACCAAGCGTTGATGGAAAGTGGTTATTTTGATCGATTGGGTCCATTCAAAGTGTGCGATGATATGTGTATAGCCTCCAACAATTTGGAGTATATATACAAGTTTATTTCATTGTTAGGTAAAATTTCGTATGGTAATGTAATCATGGATGTATTTTATATCTGTTGGAATTGCAGAAAATTACTTCGATTTTATAACGTTAGAGACAGTAGCGTCGGAATCCCAGTGTGCCACATTAACAAGTCAATTAGATAGTACTCTGAGTCAGCTTCAAGCCAGAGTAATGGATATTCTCCAAAGAGTCGGTCCGCAGATGCAAGACACGCTTAGGAAAACAATGTTCCACGTGGCATGGTCCCCAGATACTCTACCGACAAATCAAGCCGTTAATCCACTCTTCGATTACCTGCACAGTAATCTGCAGGTTTTAAATGTTGCCCTTCTTCCGCAGAACTTCCAGCGCGTTTTATATGAAGTATGATGTGCTTTTAATTAATAAAGAAATCTGTGAACTGTTGCCTTTTTTATAGGTCTGGGAATACACACTTTCTGAACTGAATTATCAAATAGATGGTGGGACGACCAATGAAGAATTACCCGCTATGTTCCACGAACGATTACATTGCGCACTGGACTTAATGGTCGATTTCTTCCATGCAGAAGGCCAGGGCTTACCGATGGAGACTATACACTCTGAGGCTTACTTCCATGTGGAACAACGATTGCAGTATCATAGAACTGATACAGAGACTCTCATAGAAATATTTTATCATCAAAGACTTCAAGAACAATTAAACACTCAAGCTAGCCCCTATGGTAATTTGGCAGTGAGGGCATATTTTAATCATGATTCTTTATGCGTGGAGGTAGAAATATCTAAAAAATATTTGTTCTTCCACCTGTGACATATCGTTTGTTTAGGTTCTGCATGCAAGAGACATTATACCGCTGGATCCAAACGGTTTTAGCGACCCCTTTGTAATCATCGAATTACTACCGCACAGGGTATTTCCTCACTGCACTGAACAGCAGACGAATGTTCACAAGAAGACATTGCATCCGATATTTGACGAATGTTTTGAGTTTAGTGTTTCTTTGGAGCAGTGCCGATCGCCCGGAGCTATGATTGCTTTCACCGTCATGGACCATGACGTACTTACTGCCAACGATTTTGCCGGTGAAGCATTTCTAGCCTTGGGTAGCATACCCGGAGTAGCTGACACTGGCCTAGGCGTAGATAATTTTCATGGACTGAAACCAGTTGAACTGGTTTTAATGCAACAACACCAAAAAAGTAAGTACCACAAAATGCACTGTATTACAATTTATTGTTTCACATATGAAGACATGTGTGGTTGCTCTATATTACTCATTACCTACACACAAAGAGAGACGCGTCGCCGGCGTCGTGGTCAATATTTGCATTACGTTTAGAATAACGAAAACATGTTTTATGCAAAAGGTACAGGGATCATCGTTTTCTATAAACCAAAATTATTTACATTTACACTTATACTGGGTGTTCCATAAGGGCGTGATACACCAAACTCGTGTTTACTATCCAACTAGTACCCGAGCAGGAAAGTATTGTAATCGACGGGAAAATGGGATTTCAGCGGAAATTCACGATTTGGGCTCCCCTGAATCGATTGCAATGATTTCTGGAAAATGTATGTACACTTGCGTGTTTATGTATGTATCTACTTTGAGTATTTGCGCATATGGGACGTATTTCTTAGACATATTTGCTGTCAAGCTTGGGGTCACGCTGCCGGAACGGATGATTTACGATATACCCTTGTTTTACCTGATTGAACGCCAATATTTTTACACAGTTTGCAATGGTTACACTTTATGTAGTTCTGTAGGAAAAGTTTTATATAAAAATACAAAATAAACAAATGTATCTTCAATAATTTTAGTCAGATTAGGTCTGACACAAGTGAGTAACATTTATACTTCATTTTTGGGTAAGACGTAGAGCAAAGTTATGTAGTTATATGCCAGATTCCACTAAGAATTCTACTAATAATTATTTAATTGCTTCATTCGAATAATTGATTAAATATTAATTACGATATTACTCAATCTATTATTTGACCATTTTACTATTCCTCCTAAAATGTTTCGTGCATTCGTTATTGTTACATGCTAATAAAAATAGCTGTTATTTGTAGAGTGTATTTCATATTTATAATATATAGCGGTTGGTAAAAACAAATATTCAACTCACACCTCCAATATACAGGGTGTCCCACCTAAGATGCCTCGGTCCATAGCCAACTTATTATTGATTTTTTATAAAAATGTTTCAGATAAAAGTTGCATTGAATCATATTCTACACATTTTAAAATTAGTGTCAGTAATGGTGGACTTCCGCTTATACCGGAAATAGGTATCAACTTTGTTATTTTAAATGGAACATCCTGTATATTATTGCACTTTTGGATTCTTTGTTAAATTTCAATGGTACTTTGATAAGGATACATTATGTCTAAGTGGCATCGTTTTTGAACTACATGACAATTTTCGAAAAAATGGCACTTGCGGTCTTTTAAATTTGGAAATATTTCCGAAACTGTGAAAGATAGAAAGATGAGGTTTTCAGTTTTGGATTAATCATAAAAGACCGCACGTCCGCTATTAGAAAAATATCGCATTTAAATTACGGAGGTTTTGAGTAGGGATCAGTAAATTTCGAAGATTTCAATCATGGATAACTCGATTTTTTAAATGGAACGATATACCAATTTTTGCATAACCGGATGTAAAATTTAATTTCCTTTCAATTTTATACAGGCATTATGGTGTCTATCTTTTACGGTTTTGGAAATATTCTCAATTTTTTACTTTTTCACGATAGAAACGTATTGCACAGGCTTGGGACTGGTAAGAGCGAAGCAAAAGTGTCCGACGCTTCGCAATTTTATTAAAAGTTGCAGTAGGCTCGAAAAACAAACTAGATAAACTGTCATTAGTGTTCCAAGCATTACAACTGGTGTTTAAAGTATTTTTCATTTTTATGTTAACAAACAATACTTTGAACAACAGTTATAATCCTTAGAACGCTAATGACAGGTTACCTAGTTTCTTTTTCAACCCTACTGCAACTTTTAATAAAATTGCGAAGCGTCGGCCACTTTCGCTTCACATTTTACCGGTCCCAAGCCCGCTGCGTAATAGGTTTCTATCGTGAGAAAGTGAAAAATTGGGAATATCTCTAAAACCGTAAAACACCATAATGCCTGTATAAAATTGAAAGGAAATTAAATTTTACATCCGGTTATGCAAAAATTGGTATATCATTCCATTTAAAAAAATCAAGTTATCCATGATAGAAATCTTCTAAGTTTACAGATCCCTACTCAAGACCTCCGTAATTTAAATGGGATAATTTTCTAATAGCGGACGTGCGCTCTTTTATGCTTAATCCAAAACTGAAAACCGCATCTTTCTATCTTTTACAGTTTCGGAAATATTTCCAAATTTGAAAGACTGCAAGTGGCATTTTTTTCGAAAATTGTCATGGAGTTCAAAAACGATGCCACTTAGACATAATGTATCCTTATCAAAGTACCATTGAAATTTAACAAAGAATTCAAAAGTGCAATAATAAACAGGGTGTTCCATTTAAAATAAGAAAGTTGATACCTATTTCCGGTATAAGCGGAAGTCCGCAATTACTGAAACTAATTTTAAAATGTGTAGAATATGATGCGATGCAACTTTTATCTGAAACATTTTTATAAAAACTCAATAATAAGTCAACTATGGACCGAGGCAGCTTAGGTGGGACACCTTTATATATCACAATTGCCAATTCAATAAAACGGGCATGTCTAAAATTAACCCAAAACAGGTAGAGAGGACACAATCCCTCACAGCACTATTGGCATTCTATGTAGCCACCTACGCATGGATGCGCCGTAAACACCCAGTAAGGAGATACTTTTCGTTTATGGTGTACTAGGTATGTACCGCCCAAACGATGCAACGGATCGATCTAAAATTTGGTATACATTTTTAGAATTATCAGGGGCCGAACTGAATTGTTTTTGTCACAATATGAAAAATGGAACTGGCAAGTGTTACATGCGTCTTCTGAGGTATTCATTTTGAAAAAACTGATACCAGCTCATCTTCCAGTGACTTTAAATGTGTACACAAATTTGCAGATCGACGAGACGAAAGGTTTAAACGCTAAAAAGTTTTAGAGAAGCTGTTTGACAGACTGTACAGCCTCCGTCCCTGTGGTTCAAATTAACAGATTTTAAGAAACTTCATTGCCCACTGGCTAGGTTGGGGTCCTGAGTGGCCGTCAGGGGCTGTAGCTTCACGAAATTAAATAATTGCAAAAGTATTTAGACACTTCAATACGCCAACCATGTTGTCGGAAAGTTAGGTGGGAGTCACCGCCAAGTCTTTTTTTATGAAACACCCTGGTTACAGACACATTTTTGGAATCCACGCACTTTTTCGCATCGGGAAATACAAAGACAAAGAGAAATACAAAGAGATTTTTATGCGGTGGTGCATAAAAATCTTACTTGGAGGATACCAACAAAAAAGTGTGTTTCTCACAGTATTTATCCTGCTCTGTACAGATAGTCCAGTCATTTGGTAGTTTTGCTTGAAAAGTTTTCCGGGAGTTTTGAAAATTGGTGCTTTATAGATTTTTGCGTGCTCTTTCCGAATTTCTACTTTGCTGCTCACGCCGCCATATTGAAAAAATGGCGCCTAAAAACAGTTTTTTGACAATATTTCCTTTCCGACTCATTTTGCGATAAAAACAGTTACATAATAAATTAAACTAGAGAAAATTTCCTATAATTTATGTAATAACCTTTTTTGTACAATGAATGAAGTTTCAGCGTAAGAGTGCCACAGAGTTTACTGCAACATGCGTTTGGCTAAAAAAACTCATTTCCACACCACCATGACTACCATGAGATAGTGTTATAGTTATCGTGGTATTTCCAGTAGGCCTAATCCACATGCAATGCACTATTCCATAATTAAGTGCATTCTCCTGCGCTTCGCTGTTCGTGATGAACAAGGTGTTTCATCGTTCATCGTCTTCAGTACTGATCGAAACGTCACAAATAGAAATTTCTTCCACGTCATCCGCGATGAGATTATCAGTTTCATTGCAAGTCTCTTCGTCCTCGATTTCATCACACTTTTGCTCGAGAACAGTCGTTTTTTCCTCTTCGTCGCTATCTTGTGATTGAGCGATTTATTAATGGTACCACTACATTTGCGAGAAATCAGTACTAACCAAAAAGACGTTATTGCATACATTATACGAAATTTTCTCTAGTTTAATTATATAACTATTTTTATCGTAAAATAAAAAAGAGATATTATCAAAAAACTGTTTTATGCGCCATTTTTTTCAATATGACGGCGCGAGCGGCAAAGATACGAGGTGGCAAAGTAGAAATTCGAAAAGAGCATTTGCAATAATACTCGCCATTTCGACAACGTTTCCAGCGCTTCTTTAAAATCATTACAAAAATTACCGTTTTCCTAGTGCGCTTATGATTTTTCAGCCAGTAAATATCAAAATATCATGCGAAACACATGTAAACCATAAAAATTTATTTATTTAATTAATTATGGAAATGTATGGAGTATACACTCTAATAAAACAATTTTATGACGCTGCTATGCTTTCCTTTTGGATTCGCATTCTTTTGAGGTGTGTACCATACAAATACGTGAACAGCTGGTAAATTAGTGTTATCAGCACACCCATAGTCACCAATAATAAGTCAATGGAAGCTATTTTACTTACCTATGTTGCGTATCGCATAACATTTTGATATTTACTGGGTGAAAAATCATAAGCGTACCGAGAAAACGGTAATTTTTGCAATGATTTTAAAGAAGCGCTGGAAATCGCGAGTATTACAGGAAATTTGAACAAATATCTAAGAAACCGTTTAAGGAGAATCATTTCAAATCACTAGTAGATACAAAACTGTTCTCAAATAGTGAAAATGTAAAAAAGAAGCGAATTATTTTTCACTTTTTTTTTAAACACTCGGTACATGGTGCGATGTTTTCTTATGATGTTATTCTTGATTTCAGACCTACCGCAAACTTTTATAAAGAATAAAATTTTCTGAGAAATGGATAATAAAAGTTTTTCCCATATGGTGCGGACTTTCCTGGACACACTGTATAAGTGCGATAAAAATGTATCACAATACATATACAAGACGTTCAATTTAAAAAACATACACACAAGTTTGATGTGCCATTCCTTTACGAAACACCTGTATAAGTGTAAATAATTTTGGATATAGAAAACAATGATCCCTAAAACTTTCGTATTAACATTTTTTTGTTTTTCTAAATATAACGTTAATATTGACACGACGCGGCGACTCAAATAACTCACCCTGTATGCATCAAGATAATAAGACAAAATGAATATGATTATTGTGTTACAAATGTTATTTTCTGCAGATCAACCAATACTCCAAATTTTGGAATCAAGAACACTCGATCGTCTTGCTACAGATTTCGTCAGAAAACAACGGTTGCGTTTAGCTTCAAAGTAAATGCACAGAAGGGGAAATATTGTATATGGAGCAAATTATTGAAATATTTTGTAAAATCTCTTCCTATGACATAATATATTAAAAAAGAATTTGAAAACGTAAAAAAGGATACGAAAGCGAAAAATATAGTTTATAGCACCACTATTTTTTCTACGTGGGATATCTTAATGCACAAGCTAACAGTTTTCTGGAAATTTTAGTACAGCATAACGGTTCAAAATGCTAATAAGACGATGATTTGATTGTAAATAAGTAGTTTAAAGAGTATTTTTACGTATATGTTGAAGGTGTAAATTAATTCCATTATAGTAACTC
This sequence comes from Aphodius granarius, assembly GCA_963971325.1. Taxonomy (NCBI): domain Eukaryota; kingdom Metazoa; phylum Arthropoda; class Insecta; order Coleoptera; family Scarabaeidae; genus Aphodius; species Aphodius granarius. The sequence goes on from OZ020221.1 coordinate 13,811,218, forward strand.
GCTACTGTTTTTAGAAATATTGTTAGCTTGTCACTGTAGGCGTATACTTCAAATCTAGGGAACTTTTCTATTATATGTACTACTTTTCTATGAATGAATTGATGTGTTATAGATTTGTCATAATATATACATATATAATATATAATAATACATAAACGCATATGTATATCAGTAAGTCAAAATTGCCAGCGCATTATTATATATTTGTTGTTTAAAATGTAGACATTTATATATTTATTGAAAAACTTTAGACAAATCTATTAGAAGTTTTATCAATTCAATTAAGTTATCATAAATAGTATTAGGTCGTTTTACTATAATAAATTGTGTAATTGTATATTGACAATCGAAGTTGATGCAATCAATACAGACAACGCTATTGAATTTTCAGATATATTTAAGAATCAAGAACTGGCATTTTGACTGTAGATACTTAACTGAATAACAATATTATAAATGTTTAGGTAATATCGATGTGTACTCCGCCATATTATATGTAATTATACAGTAAAATATTGATTGAATTAACAAGTTAGTTTAAAAAAATTATCTTATCAGTGGCTCACGTTTCAAATCTCAATATTTTACTGTATCATAATATCCGTAGATACCATGCTTGCATTCTTGCTGTGAAAATAATAGATGTCTCATACATATTTGTTCTATTGACATATACACACATTAAAATTAATAAAATTAACATAAACAATTAAACGAATAACTAAAACGTAATATGAGTATTTTCCGTACATTTAAGAAAAGAGAAATAAGAAAAGAAATTTATTTAAAGGAACAATACATATCCTGCACCCTTGAAATATAAACAATCAAAACTTTCACTCTAATATAAAATATATATTGTATTTACATTATATTTACCTATGCTTAATGACTGTTGTGATACTTAGGAGCTTATGGGCTTTTCACGCAAATTGTCATTTCTTTCTACCCAATCCTTCCTGACGAGCTTAATATGTACTATATGTCAATTTAAATATTGAAAAAAGTATGGACACTACTGTTAATTACATATTTCACTGTATGTGATAATTTTCTCTTTGTCTACAGAACAATAAAATGCTACATAGAAGTGACTTATTTTTATAAACTAACCTCATCATCTTCTCGAACAACATTATACAACTTGTTGTTACTGAATCGAACCTTATTATTTCAACAAACTACGTAACTACCCAACGGTCGGAAAGGTAAATTCAAGCACAATCAGATGGCACCGATTTTCAACATTTTGGCGATCATAAACTTTAGTCGAAAATTAAGTATGCGTGAGCTTGTATTTCAAGGGTTAGCTATAAAAATGCCTGTTATTAGACAAATATGTTTTTATGGCAACCCACCGGTGTTTCATAATGAATAATGATAATATGTGCAAAACGTAAACTCAAAGTTAAGAAGTAATCAACTTGAAGGTTTACTTTACGTGTTGGCATCAATGAGTTTTAAAAAATATCAGTTTAAGTAACGAATCTCGGCTAAAAAGTATCAGTATTAACTCGATACATAAAAGTATCCATTCGGCACATACCTATTACACAGTCAGCTGTATTAGTTTGATGGACGTTTACATAATTCGTTTTTCAAAAATATAAATCAATATTGAATACATATATTCAAAACACAAAGTAAAAAATACAATTATTTATTTTCATCAAGAAACAATAACTTTACAACTACAAACAATTACAAAATTAAAAGTTATAGCTTAAAATTAGGTATTTTGGCCATTATTTCACAAGTCAACGTTGAAATCTAACATCTAACATTCACAGGTGCATTCACATCTATATTTGGCACCTGTCGCTGTGTCAATTTTTTCAGCAGATTCTAGTGTGCAATTACAGTTGCAGACGCATTCCTTGCAACTTTCTTTGCCCTTTTTATTACACCTGCAGATGCATTCGCATTCCTTCCTGCCTTCAGGTGTGTCAATAAAGCATTGTTTTATTAATGTGCACGATCCGTCATCATTTTTGATGCATTTTGTGAATCCTCCTACAAAAATAAAAAATGTCAGTCATCACAAAAGATTAAAATAAACCAGAGAGCCCTTACCTTTACAACACGCTGGAGAAGACATATTGTTTAATTGCAAAGTCTTGGTTAACACAAGGAACGTTGAGAATTGATGTGTAGATTGTGTTTGTTGTAGTTTTGTATGCTGCGACGAGTGCACAGCAATGGTCCCGTGCGCAAAACGTAGTAAGTTGAGAATTAACGTGTGTAAAATGACGTCGCGTGTAATCCCCTAATCAGCACTGAGCACTGGATGCTGGTGCCGGTCAAAACAAATATAGGTATCATGTATTTGTCTGTGTTCATTGTTACGTTTCCAGTTGTATAAATAAATATCTTGGTATTTGCTTGGTTTCTTTTCAAATTGATCCAATATCATTATAATATAAATAAATATACCGACAGTAAACTACAATATGTACTATATGTAGTAGGTATTTGTTAAGACTAAATATGTAGGTATGTATATGCAGAAAAGAATACAGTTTTTTTTACATCACATGCAGCAGAAATTTTGCCTGAAATATTTATTTGTTTATATGTTAAAATTATCATAATAGTATATGTATATAATGCTTATGTCTTTTTGGTATTATTCAGTTGTGAGGGTATTTGATGCAACATGCAATTTAATAATTCGTTTTTTTTTTTTTAAGAATAAAACTTGCAAATATGTGTGTAAAACAATAATAAAATAACATTCTGTTTGATCGCATTTGCTACGTAAAGAAAAATACTTTATTCAGTAGTTCTCATTTAATCATTTCCAATTTTCCACATAGGCAAACCTCACACCAGGTAATTCCCATAAAATAAAAACAAAAACTGCTATTCTCAATAATTTTCTTCGCGAATAAACCAACACAGTAATAAATGCAATAAATTACTAAGGAAAGTAAGTAACACGGTTTACTAAGTAATGTATTCCCACTAATCATTGAAAAACTTTTTCGTTTTACAACAATAATTTTGCCTATTTCATATCTAATAAGTCGCATACAATCCACCAAAATGTACATGTTAAAATATCTTCATATAACATTTTTCAACCATCTGTTTACTTTTACTAATACCCTAGAAGGAAAGCATTGTAATCGAAAAATGAGGTTTTAGCGGAAATACGCGTTTTGGGATCCCCTGAATCGATTGCAATGATTTCAGAAAAGTGTATGTGTATGTATGTATGTATGTGTGTATGTCCGTGAACAAGATAGCGCCCAGACGGAACAACGGATCGGGCTGAAATTTGGTATACATATTTAGAATTACCGAGGGATGAACGGAATTGTTTTTGGTCACAATCTGACAATCCAGAAGTGGCAAATGGTTACATACGTTTTCTCAGGGATTCATCCGATTTTGACCAAACTGACACCATATCATCATGCAGTGATTTTAAATATGTTTACAGATTAATGGGATGAGCGGTTTAGGCGCTATAAGGGTTTGTATCTATTGGTTTGTGACGAAATGGTGAACTGAGAGAAATAAACCTCGTAGGAAAATTTGTATCGAGAGGTTCCTTGTATGTATTATTATAATCCCGATATAGTATTATTATTATCTTACGGACATTTGTTTTCTGGTATTTCACTCTCTATAGTCTACACTCTACAGTGTCTACACATTTAGAGAGTTTATAAATGTGTGAACAGTGTGTCAATGTAGTCGAAAAGTTGGGTGGGGGCCACACCAGATATTTTTCTTATCCGTTCTTGTTTAGCCAATTAATGTCATAATGATATGAGATCTGCTTGAAGTGAGTAGGCACCTCGATGACTAGCGATGCAAAATTTCAATTTTTTTTCTACATTACGAGGTCAAAAAAATCGGATTTTTTTGATATGCTAGGTTATCAGAAATGGAAATTTTCCATCAGGTGACGTAAGGATCATGCAGAGTTTGTTTTAAAATTAGAATGTATATGTATTGAAAACAGAAGCTACAAAATACAATTATTTATTTGCAACAAGAAACAATCTCCACAACAACTAACATTTAAAATTCTTACGTAGGTACAGTACTATAAGTTATAGCTAAAAACTTTAACAACTCAAGTTCCACGTGCAGTGTATGCCTAGCTAAGCCAACAGAAATGAACGATCTTGCACGCGTAATGCAAAACCCAGAACGAGACGAAACCTTCATATTTGGGCTTTCAACTTTACATGCTTGGATCAGATTTATGGAGTTAGTTCTTTACATATTGTAAAGACGGTAATACTGCAAGAAAGTTTTTTTCCTATTCCACGTGTACGCCTGATAAAACAGGAGTTGATAATGAATTGATAAAAAGATTTCATATTATACTTCAAAGTATGTCTTGTTATAAGAAAATTGATACATCCAAATTTGGGATTTACATACGCCACACAGCTGAACTGTACGTTAGCAAATATAATTGGAACTACATGCCCTCTTCAGTTTACAAAGTTCTTGTTCACGGAGAAAATATAATCAGATACCATTCTATTTTGCCTCTTGGACAGCTATCTGAAGATGCACAAGAAGCTAGAAATAAAGATTATAAAAAATTTTGACTTCGTCATTCTAGAAAATGTTCTGGATCAGCGACCAATAAAGATGTTTTTCATCATTTGCTGTGCACATCAGATCCATTTATAATGAGCATTAGAAACCAACCCTCACAAAAACACATATATGTCGATGAAGAAGTTATGGAGTTACTAGAAGATTAAAATTATTATTTTCTACAATATTTTGAAGCAGTTTTTATGATTTTAATCAATGTTTAACATTTTTTAATATAATCGTAGAATTAATAACATTTTTGTTTTGATTTAACGTCACGCGTAGATTTACAATAATTGTTTACATTTTGAATTTTGAGTTTGCCATATTTCATCCACCATTTTGAATTTTTAAATCTGACATCGGATTTATAATTAGTGACACAAAAACACCTTAAATATACAGTTTTTATTATAATTGACACAAAACCAAGCTTGCGACTTAAAGGATTCTTGTTTGTTATTTTATAATAAATAAACATTTTAATGTTTTTTTTTACTCAGATTAAGCTTTAGTTCTTTCTTGTTATGCACACAAAATTTTATAAGAATTCATCTAAAAATGACAAAGTTACAGAATTTTGTCCCCGAAAGGTCTTTTTTGCCCACTGTGCGCGGCCCGCGATCGAAGAATAAATAAACACCTCGCAGAAAAACACAGATACGTGACAGTATAATATTATGGTTATTTGTATAGACAGGTGCCTTGTGTTATGATCTAATAATATAGTATTATCATTATCTTCCGGACGAGTTTAAATGTCAACAATGTAGTCGGAAAGTTGGGTGAGGGCCACCCCAGATATTTTTAATTTGGGTGCTAGTATTTTACTTTTCGAGCATACGGATGATGTTAATATGCTAGTGGAATTTGTCATGTTTCTCCTTAGCCTCAGTACATTATACTGTATACAATGATTTAATGAATTTGCTCTTATTTGTAGCATTTTTTGTTATGATCTGAGTCCGGGGGTCCACCCTCACTGTCGGCACACGGGAACGTTCATTCTTGCGACGCCACTGGTGCTATTACCTACTCTATCCATGCTACTTGTCCCTAGGGTTACCAGATGCCTTCGACCGAAATGCCGGAGATCTGGCCGGAGGCAGGGGTTGGGTTGGGTTGGGTTTTATCATTCATAAAACAATTCCAAATAAACATTTTCTTCTTAATCGCGTTTAAGGATAAAAAAACAACAAAGCATATACATAAATACATACTACAATCATATAAAATATAACATTAAAAAAAAACTTATGCAGTGATGTTGGAATCAACATTACTAACCTCGTCTGCTTGGTTTGCAATAAAGCTTTAATTGGAGCTAAACAAAGAACTACACGGCCATAATAACTGTGTAAAGACAGCCACCTAGTTCGGTCAAGGCGTAGCATTTATTTAAATGCCACAAATTCATCAAAAAAGGATTTTCATAGGTCAATAATACTTCTAAATCATATTTTAGTAATGTATTGGCATGGTGAGCGCAGTTGTACAAAATATGGCAGACGTAGGTTCCAAACATAAATGTCGATATCAGTGTATTGCTTTGCATCTGCTCTCTTTATTGACGCTCGAAGATTGATTTTGCCGGAGATGTTCAAATGCCTGCCGGAGGCCTGAGATGGACCTCAAATGCCGCAGACTCCGGCCCAATGCCGGAGATCTGGTAACCCTACTTGTCCCCCCATAAGCCCATAAGGCAATACAGACAGTTGTTGCAAATTCCTTTTTCAAGTAGGTACATACTAATTCAGATAGATTTATACGACGAGTACTGCATAATCAAAATCTATCTGAACTTTTTTTCAAAAACAATTTTCAACCACTGCACTGTGTAGAGTGTGTGGACTATATGCTACTGGACCAATATGATGGTCATTGCGGTATTGCTTTTACATTATAAAGAATATTTTATTGCTATTTTTATATTTTTGCATTATGAGTAAAATATTTAGATAAAAACAAACTGCGCTTTTTACAGTTGATTGTTGGTGTCTGTTTTTCGCATGGTGCAAAAACGTATGATACCTAACACTACCAAACCAGAGGGTGCGCAAGATCCACAGTTAAACTTATTGCACTGTTACCAAGCCGAGTAGTAAATAAAACAGGTTAAAATTTACATTATTCATTTATTTATAACAAACAGTAATTTACACCTCCAAAATAATGACAACACAAATGCGAATGACATCATTAGCGGATAAAATAGTATTTTTTGTTTGAACACGGCAGCAAAAATGAAAACATGTAATAAATAATTCTTACTCCTGTGCCACTGACGGTCTGGAGGTGTAAATTAACATATGACAAGTTACACTTTGTTCACTAAGCTAAGACAAAAAAAATTATTAACTATTAAAAAAAAAATGATCGTTTTGTAATTGTGATATATATTGGCACAAAAAATCCGTACCACAGATCAACATTATTCAGTCCTGTCCCCAATGCTTTCATGTAACAAAAATTTTTGATTGACTAGTGCTCACCACAAATAAATTTTGCCTCTCTGCAGGAACAATCAACAAAATAATAAAAATACACATTGTTAATTAATCCAAGTATTAATTAATTGAGATCATTTAACCCATAAGCATAAAAGCATTTGTTATTATTAGTAACATAGTTCAACTAAAGTTAATAAAGAATGGCAACACAGTTGCACAATAACAGTACAGTCAGAAACGGACATAATCAAAGCGATAAACAAACGCAAAAATAACCTCTATATTAAAAATTCATTAGCTGATATTTGTATCTGGTGTTTGGATTTTATAAATGTTTATGATGTTGCAAAAAAAATTATGATTTGGTTAAAAGCAGATGATTGTAAAATGTTTATTAATAATTATGGCAGTCCTTTTTTAATATATACATACATCAAATTGCGCAATGTTGTGGAATGTTAGAATACAGTAAGATTTAAATATGTTGTGTATGTCCTTTCAAACAATGGAAAGAATATATGTGTAATGTTTAATTAAAATTATGGCAGTTTAGAAAAAACTTACTTTCGAATATATATTACAATCATTATATTTGCCAACATAGTGGAATGTGGATTTACAATTTACGTAGTAAGAATTTAATATCTCTTGTCCTTTAAGACAATTAACCCATACAGGACGCAACTCAATGTGTCATGGTAAGCTATAGATGTTTCAAACCAAGGAGAGCACAGTTGTGTATGCAACCAAATATACGAGGGTCAATTATAAACCATACACTGGGTATAATTGGTTGCATATGTCACTGTGTCACATTCTAGATATGAATTTCAGACCAGAAAATTTCTCTCAATGTACGACATAAATAAATAAAATTTTATGTAAACCTTTTGACAATGTTCAGTTCAGAAAAGTGTAGACAAAGTAGAATACAAAATCATCAAAAAGAAAACCGATAAATATATTAAAAATGGTTACAATACGTACAAAACAAGTTAAAAAAACGAATGTGTTATAGAGTTGGGGGCTTTCTTTTTTTTTTAGTTATTCGATTCCGTGTGCAAATATCATGACCAAACCAGGCTCAACCATAAGATCTTCACTAATATGTGTATTGTCACAAGATAGCACAACAACAGCTTGTTTCCCAGGCACTCGTTTGCACACATAGGTGTCGTAGTGTCTTCGATTGTTCTGACGAGTTTCCAACGAGCACAAACCTGATGGCCAACGTCTCTCATGGCTGTTTTCCATCAAATCGTCCAGAATATGCGACGGACAACCTATTTCACTAAGTGTTCGTCTAATCATCAACTGAAATAAAACATAATACCAAAACCAAAGAATTAAAATTAAATATAAATCTAAACCTGTAGAACTTCATCGGGAGTAGATATCATTCCTCCCCAACGTGTAACTCTAGCTCTAGTCAATGAATTACTCCATCTCAGGACCTCATCTCTTTCCATTGCGTCAGCAATAGCTCTCATAGCAGGATTTGAAATTCGCATCGCTCTCATAAAATCCTAGAATTGTTTCAATTAAAATTTAATATTAACCAGAATATAAAAATTACTGTGAAAAGCATACCTTCAATAACTGCAGTTCACGTTTCTGTTCATTTATAATAAACCTCTGCTCAGTTAAGTCTTGCTGAAAATCGTTTAGCTTTTGCTGTTGTTTAGTTATTAACTGACGTAGTTCTTTGATACAATTATGATCTTTTAGTTCATCCTTTGGAATAATTAGGCCACAGCCTTGTTCACAAGGTAATGGTCTCTTCGGATTATATTCGCATTCTTCCAAGTGCGAAGCAAGGGTATCTAACTTTAAAGTACAAGTACAGCCATGTTCAGCATTATCACAACTTATAGAGAGCCTAAAATTGGGCATTTGAAATATATATTTGAAGGTGATTGCTTGGTTAGCTGTTTGATTTACCTTGACAGCAAATTTCTTAATATGCGAGGCACTGGCCTTAGTTGAGCAGATGTTATGTGCTGCCTATCAACTGGACAGGTAGGTTGTCGAGATATCCACTCCAAGATACAACTTCTGCAGAAGGCATGCTCGCAAACAGGTGCCTGTAAACCATAATCGCAATGAAAACAAATGATCTTGACATAAACCAGTGGCAAATACCTGCAAGGGATCTTCCAAAACACCAGAACAAATTGTACATATCAATTCCTCATCAACATCGCCTTGAAACCGATTCACTTCGAACCCCATCGTGCCAAATCGTGTCTGCTTTTAATTTAGAAACATTTTTCCAAGTGTCACATTTCGTCCATTGTTGCATCAAATACACAATAAAATACAAAAGAACACAACTGATACATATGACTTTCCTGCTGAAGAATACCCAGAGCAACAGAGCCACCAGAGCAGAAGCTTCAAATTCCCTAGGTTGCAGTCACTGACATAACTACAATACGATATACCAATGGATTGTGTAAAAACAAGAAAACGCCATGCGGAGTAAAAGACCTTTCAAACATGGGTGCCGGCATAATGTCGATATATTCAGCATGGTTACAACTCAAGGCCAGTGGAAATCAAGAAATAAGCTAATATACAAATTGCTGTCTTCACTATGGTATATATAACATTAGGCTGTCCGAATATTCTGTGTATTCTGGTTGACACTTTTTACACCAGGTGACACTTTATATATTTGAACATTTTGAACATGCCTATTCTTCGTACATTATGTATGTAGGTATCATAATATATGTGACCTCGGATGCGAAAAGGAACCTATCGTGCGAAAATAACGTGCGCCCTATTGGAAGATACCTTACGTGCGAAAATAGCGTGCAAGATAACGTCCCAACAGTGCCTTTTCGCATCCGAGGTCACAATTATCGAATATGATACGATACCAACCCCATCGCTTAGCTAGCTGGTTTAGAACCAAAAGTAACTGAAATTCACCAGTTTGACGTTTTTGGTTACACGCGCATTTTTACTTTGTAAAAATTGTATATTATTGTAATCATATATTTATAATAGTTACCCATAGTATTTTTGATCTTATTCAACTAAATTTGAAAAGGTAACCTGCAATTTATTATATTTGACAGTAGTTTTCTTAATTAATATTAATTGTAGGTTATCAAACCATGAGTTCCCAAACTAAACGACGAAAATATTGGCACCAACCGCAAAAACGCCCAATGTATACTTTAGAACCTGGAGTGAAAGGCTTTTTATGCACTTGTAATAATCGTGAGAAGGATTGTGTTCGTGAATCGTATAATATTCTGAATAAGTACGCAGATCAGCTTTATGGTACTGAAGGAAACAAACCCGAACCAAGTACTGTTGAAGCGGAGAATGTCGAAGATGAACTAGAAAAAGAATTGAATGAACTAAAGGCCGACAGAAAGAATATTGAAAAAAGAAGGTTTCAAGTGGTTGAAAGCGGCGCAAAAAATATCCTATTTATTAGAACAACATTAGATGATCCTGTCACTTTAGCTACAACAATAGTACAGGATATCCAGGCAACAAAACAACTACAGACTCGATTCTTAATTAGGCTGATGCCTATTGAAGTAACATGTAAGGCATATATTGACGATATTAAGAAAGCATGTTTATCAATATTTGATAAATATTTTAAAGAAAATAAACGTTCATTTTCTATAGTTTACAATCATAGAAATAACAATAGTTTAAATAAAGATGAAGTTATAAAACAGGTTGCCGATTTAGTGTTAACCATTCGTGAAGACCATGTAGTAAATTTGACTGCAGCCGATGTTAGCATAATTATTGAAGTAATAAGAGGCATTGCGCTTATTGCCGTTGTTCCTAATTATATTCAATATAAAAAGTTTAACTTGCTTGCTTTTGCTGAGATTACCAAACCCGACGAAACAAAGGAGAAAGAAAATGACAAGGAAGCTGAAGAAAATTAGTTAGTATAGTTAATAATCAAATAAAAATGTTATTTGTATGATTTTTTAATAAATTATGAATATGAGTATGATTTATTAATATAATTAAAAAAATATAAAAAAAAATAATTAAATAATATGTTTATAACCTTTTTTTTTTTTTTTTTTTTCAGTACACTTCCAGTTTGAAGCCCTGCTTTTAGTAAGATCTTGCAATTCTTTTGAATTCAAAACAAAATTTTAACAAGTGATCAATCTGAAACTGTTTCTGTATCATAAAAAAATACTGCAAAAAAGCCAAAACTAAGTAAACAACCATCGATAAATCTCTCAATTTCTAAGCACCAAAAAATTAATAAATCCTACTCCATAAACAGTGCCAACATTCCCCTGCATTAAACACAAATGTACAAAACCTAGACCCGACTTAAGACAAATTGAGTAGGGTCTGTACATTATGCGTAGTTTTGGACATAAAATAATAATAATTTATATTGTTCTGTCTAACATTTATGGTTGTTTCTACCACTACCCTTATATTTATATTATTCCGACTCTAGGTAATATTCTGGTTAGTTTCATTAAGATTGTTTAATTATTTTTTTTAATGTTTTGACATTGTTTTTCAATAGGTTTGTTTGAGCAGTGGAAAAAAACAGTTTGAAATTAATATGTAAACATTTAGAATATTGTTCAGATTGAAATTTCTTCATGTCTACATCAGAGCATTGTAAATAGTTATGTGTTGGAGGCACCTTAAATAAAACAAAGAGTATAAGAAAATGTTGTTTATTAAGTTTTCTAAGTAATTTTATTTCAAAATAAAGACAAAATTTTAAATTAAATATTTAACAGTGGTAGAGTTGTACTAACATATTCTATATTGTGGCAAATAGAAAACTGTATTTAACCTTTTAAGAACACTTACTGCAATTTTTGACATTGTCCTTACATTTATTCATATTACTGAAATACATCATTCAATCGAATAAAACCCGTAAAAAGTAAAAAAAAAATATCCAGTGTTGTATTTCATCAATATTTCTCTTACAACATTATAGTCTGTACACTGCGTAACAACATAATACATGTAAACTGTAACTACTACGAAATAAATGCAACATTTGTTAAAAGCATGGAGACACATACAAAAATGTACTATTAAAAGGGCAATTCATTTCGTCAAAGTAATTTTTAAACTAGTACTTATTTTAAAATAGTAACATTTAGCTTATGATTAAAATGTCAAATAAATGTGAACTTGAAAATAAAATACTTAGAAAATGATGGGCAACAGGTCCCCCAAATAAAAATCTATAAGTTCAAGCTTATTAAAGGCTTCCAGCCAATATACACATATTGTACAAGGTCGATATAAGCCGGCCCTTTCTAGCACCAATGGCTTCACTCGAGCTACTGCCTAAAACGGTGTTTTTTGTGAAAATTATTTTTATGATGAAAATTTCTCCGGTTTCGATGTTTGTAACTGGTATTATAAAAGTGGCGGTGTGATCCATTATTTTGATTCCAGCCATTATTCTTTGCGTTATGGAATTCCTGAAACGAGACAAGCAAAGAATACTATTAGTAAAGTTTAAAGTGCATCTAAGTAATGTTAACAATACCATTTGTCCAGCATTCTCACAGTCATTTAATATACTTAAAGTAGATTTCATGATTTTAAACCTACATCACTAAAGGTCTCTAGTGGCCCTATACAATAAATTTACAAAAAAAATCTCCTTTAAAATGAGGTTGATCTATAGCAGAATGTTCCGTTTGCTATTGGAATATGACACATAAAGCTTTGGGTTTATGTACACATTCATAAACATCCAGTTCACTCCTTTTGATTTGATTGGTTGATAAGGCATTTCTTTTCATGTACATGTGCAGAATTCCACTTCTGCATTTCCAGACTGAGTTATATACATATAGCTTTTTGGTTTCGTAACTTAGAAGTTAAACGTAATTGGATTCAGAGTGAGCGTAACTCTTCTGTTATTCCTGATCAAATTCCACTTTAAAGGTTTATTAGCTATCCTGTGTTTGTTTTGTCACTAAAACAGAGTGCAAAAATTGTATTCACACAACTGTACATGATTATTTGTCTCCATATAGTAATTTGACAACTTTGCTCTTTTACCTTTGTTTGTATCTAATCCAAACGTAAACTAACAAAGCTTGATATAACTTACTTAACATGCAAACTAGTTTTGTTTTACTCTATTTACATTTCATAATGTATGTATGCAAAACTTTTGTAGTTGTTTTAAGTGTTAATTAAAGAGTGACACATTTATGTACACCACCATCATCATCAATTTACTGCTTAGATGGATTATGGGGCATCAAAATCTTATAGATTTAGCTCATAAACCAACAAGAACATATGAGGGGTGGTTACATTTATCCAGAATATAAATGTAACAAAAAAAATTAACTAGTAAAGTCAATACAGAAGATGTAGTGGCTACTCTGGATGCTCCTAAAAATGTTTAACCTTAATGCATATCGATAGTATTATTATTATCGCCCGCGCCTGTGGAACATCTTAAGATGTTTGGCTCACAGCATTCGGCGAGGGAGGAAAACCACAGAAACAAACCTCACCGTGGAAGCACCCTGGGCTCGAATCGGAGACCCCCTGAATGCAATGCTAACGTCGTACCGCTAGGCCGCACTCAGGTTTTGTTATAAATGTGTTAAAGTGTTGCCCTCAACTTGGTGTCAATTTGAAAAGCATATGCCACACCTCTGAATGCTTAGTGACACATGCTCTCATTGTTACAGGAAACTTTTCCAACAAACCTATTACAATATTGTATCGTAAATACCATTTTAGACCATTTTAGATACCATTTTATGTGGTGACAACCGATATTTTTACATGGTATAATTTATGTACTCATACACTTCTGTATGTAAGTTTCTGTATTCTATTTTAAATTAACAAAATAATATGTAAAGTAAATCCATAACAAAATTTTTACCACATAAAATGGTATCTATAATCGGAACGGTGTTCCAATTATAGGTACCGACATGAATCTACATGATGTTAGTGAGGTTATATTCTATATTAAAAACATGTTTTTCTATGGATTTAAAAGAAAACAAAGTATTAATACTCAAAGCAAATATTATATAGCTGATTTGATTTATTGCGAAATAAGCACATGCTATGGAGATAACAAGTGAGGATGTGGACGTTAAAATATTTGACAAACATTGCTTTCTACGTTGACTGACCATATCCACAAACCATATGACCCTAAATTCATGTCTATTTGAACCATTCTTTAGAAACTTTTATAAAAAACTGGACTAATTTTTTGATAATGTTGATGTTTTGATAAAACATTTAGCTCAATGTGGTGCATTTTTGACAGTCAACAGAAAGTTACTTATTTGGAACTTACAAGTTATTTCAAAATTGGAAGTGTATAGTGAAGTTGCATCGAGTTAGCATGTGCAGTAGACCAGTTTATCAGTTGTATGTATGTTGTATGTAATAGTTATGGGTGCGGTTTATTCCGCTGCACCTAGGCCAGTCTTGGCCCTTTGCGCTTACCCATTATTCCACACTGTTTGATAACGACAACCACAGGTGTTCAACTGGTTGCCGGCACCCACGGTTTTACGCCTCTTGCGAAAGGCGATGGGACGAGGATCTTCAGCTGACGCCTGGCTTTGAACCCAAGACTTCCTAACAGCAGAGCAGCGCTCTACCGCTAGAGCCACTCGCAGTTTATCAGTTATGAGAATAGATTGCAGAATAGATGCATTCATAAAATGTGTAAAAATTTAAAAATATGTGTGAAGTTAGCGAGCACATGCAGCATTGTGTGGCAAATGTAGTTATATTTATATTGTTTGTCATGCTAGCATTTATTCTATAAACTACATCTGCAATAGATGTTACAAAGTTGCAATAGGTCTATAAAAGACTTGTAAAGTTATAAAAAAGCATCCATGAAGAGGATAACGTTATAACAACATTTCATGGAGAAAACATTATGACAACTTGCTTACCTAATAATAAAAATACATAAAAATGTTAGTGAAGAAATTGTAAAATCAAACTTAATGCATTCCTATTGTTAGCTGACATTAAATTTAACACTTTCCCATAGTTTAAATTTTTAACCCCCCAACAACTCTATCATGATATACCAGAAAACAGCTCCTAATTGACACTAATGTTAATGTATCAGATTCATATTAGAGTAGTTTTAAACTAAGTAGAGCACAGTGACATATGCAACCAATTATACCCAGTGTATAGTTTATAACTGACCCGCGTATATTTGGTTGCATACACAACTATGCTCTCCTTGGTTTGAAACATCTCTAAGTCAGGTTTTACCAATGTTTGACAATTGGTGCATTATCTATATGTATTTTATATCAAATTATAAAGCAAAACAAATTGTACTGAACAATACTTTTCAACCTAAATTTATGTTTGCTATACTCTTTAGGAACTGACATACATATAAATTGTACGTCAGAATTGTTAGAAAACTGAAACTGAACTGAAACATAACATTGCAAGAACAAAACATACCAGAAATTATTCAATATTTTTTATGCAAATATAAATTAGTGTATTGATCAATTGTGTTATGAGAAGAATTTTAACAGTAATTACCAAAATGTGAGCTTGTTTTAGTAACAACAAATTGTAAAATGACAAAGTGAAAACTGCAAATCACAAAGATTTTAATAAAACATGAACTAAAAGTGTTTGCAGAAGTATGAAAAAAATTGTACATACATACAAAGAAAATCTGAATGATTAGTAAAACACAACGGTTCAAATTCATTTCTACTTACTTGAATACGGTTGTATCCAGGATTAGATTTATCACCATTAGAGTTTTTCAAATGCTTCACGCGTCCTTGGTCGGCACTGTCGCTCAAAGTCCGTTTCCTATCCTCTTCCTTTCGTTCGTAAAATTTATTTTTAATCTCCTTGTCCAGGGCTGATCTGGTGCCATTCCACGTGTTTACAGGTGCAGAATAACCCTCGTGAGACATTTTCAATAATTCATTTACAGTAGAGCGATCATTACTCTTTTCCGAATAACTATTCCCCTCGCACGATAGTCCCGTCGTTGAAGAGCTTACCTTCCAGTTTCTGAATGTCGCGTGAGTGCTCACTCTATTATCTTGCGTGTCCTCTGAACAAGTACTTTCACCATCATCATCATACGGCACTAACCGAGTAATAGATCGGGATGTAGAAGAAATGGCAGTCGAATCGACAGATTTCGTTCCAACTGAACAACCGTTATTAATATGTTTAGAGGTTTTCGGTGACTTAGACTTGTTATTATCACAAAATTTGTAGCTTTTTGACGACGATGACGTTTGCTCAGATGTTTGTTCGGTATCACTGTCACTGGACAGCTCTAGAGTTGGACACGATGAACTGTGCGACGCTTTACCATTAACGGTACTGGTAACAGTACCATTCGGTTTGTCCAGTTTTGTAGGAGGTAACTCTGGCCCATATGGTTTAGAGCTCGTATTGCCATTTATTTGTACCTTATTCGGTAATGTAGGCGATTTTCCAGAATCATGATTTACAGTGGAGGTTGAATTCATCGTGGAACTAGCAGATTTTATTTTATTGGACCCGTTTACCTGAGACTTTGCTATAATTGGTGGGGATTCCAATTCATAAAGTATTATGTATGCATTTGTACTGAATACAGCCTGGTGTGAAATCTGTCTTACCTAAAAATCAAAAATGCATACATTACTAACCCTTCTAAGATGAATTAGGTATAGTGATAATCGAATGATTTCAAGAATCAAATCTTCATAAAATGAATCGTATTCGATTCTAAGAATCAATGCAAAGGATTGAGAACGTTTACAAAATATCTAAATAATGTGTTAAGTATGCAAAAATGCACTTTTTTGACTCTAAATAAGAAATAAAACTTTGATAGTCATATTTTATTATCAAAACACGTTTCAATGTAAGGTAAATTTGATCGATACAAAGAATTGATATTGAGAATCGATTCTAAACATTGGAATGTGAGGTGTGTTCTTTTGCCACCCTCATTCAGTTGGTATCAGTTCAGTTCGTATTCTATTCAATTCCCTTGTGTACTTAATAGATAGTGAGGAATAAAACGCCGTATAACCCTGATACTTTAGACATCTGAATAGATTACAAACTGAAATGAATACTTTTCAAGTAGCAATAAAACACACGTGTGACATCAAGAATTTATTATTTCATGAATCAAATGTAGACGTTTTTTATTTAGTTAATATTCTATGCATACTCCGAACAGGGATGTGCAAATACGTATTTGGATTAACAGGAATCTACTGTATACATATTATAATCGTTCCTTTCAGAAATGTTCAACAGATTAAACTGCTGTTTTATTTTAACTATTTCTGTGAAATTCAACACAACTGTTGAATGATGGTTTTGAAATTATTGTCATTTACAATACATGTTGTACTTATAATTCATGTTGATCAGAGCTTTATTCAAAATAGGCCTTAAAATAAAATATTCTGCTATAGCAACTGTGGGGGAATAATCAACTCACACAAAGTACTTCTTACTGTTAAAAATGAAAAGCTAACTGTAGTCTATTAATTTATAATAGTTTGTGACAATATGTTGATTTTGTAACAAATATGCTCTAGGTACGTCCAACGGTTTATTATTGCTTAAGTGCCTTTAACGCCAAAAGTTAATAGCTTGCAAGTTCTTCATTTGAAGTTGCGTATGTCACTGTGCTCTACTTAGTTTAAAACTACTCTACAATTATATAATTTCTTATCTAACTAAGTTTAATAAAAAATGTTCAGAAGTAGTAATATCTCCTGAAGAAATTTCAGTTTTAACATCAAGTGACCTCAGATGGGAAAAGAGACCTATCATGACATTATCTTGCATGCTATTTTCTCACGTAAGGTCTCTTTTGTATGTAGATGGCGCTATTTATTAATGCAAGTTTCAATTTAGGCCACCATAGGCTAATTCTAAAGCAATATGTTTACATTTGCATTGAGATTGTTGACGCAATAAAAATTTGACCGATGTAAATAATAATAACTATAGTTACGTACCATACTGTCGTCAAATTGATAATAGTTTCCGCAGGGAGCTTGAGCGATGGCAGTATAATGTCCACAACCGGCAGTGGCCCCCATGTGTGTTACCAATGCCACACATCGATACACCAACGGACCCGTTTGCCTATGCCTGGCAAATTTAGTTAACTCGAGCCTTTGGCGAAAATTAATGTGTTTTGATATTTTTGCATTACTAATTGAAAATCTCTTTAACTGAATGCACAGGACCATTGGTGCACGCTCAAGGGAAAATTGTTTAGTAGCAGGAACCTAGAAATAAATGTTTACTTTGAATATGTGAACATAATATTGAAAACTATTAGAGTAGTTTTAAACTAAGGAGAGCACAGTGACATATGCAACCAATTATACCCAGTGTGTGGTTTATAATTGACCCGCGTATATTCGGTTGCATACACAACTGTGCTCTCCTTGGTTTGAAACCAGGGGTGTTATGTTTTAAAACATTTGTATTAAAACATTGTTTTAAAATTGTTTTAAAACAAAGTTTTTAAAACATGTTTTTTTCTACTGTTACTGTTTACTTCCGAACTACATTCAATAGAATCATTTAGAGACTACCAGGGTTGTTTAAAAATAACAGTGTTAAAAACCTTTTAAAATAAATAATAGTAAATAATTGTTTTGTATTAAATCCAACTGACTACCCACGAGGTATTCCCCTAACCGTCAGGGATCCCATTACAAGGCCAAATGAAACAGAGAACCTACTATCAACTCAAGAGAGTCAACATTTATATTCGAAAACAATAATTTATTTTTTTCGGACACTTTGGCTTGAAAAGTAAAAAAAAAACAAAAAAACTTGTTTTTTTTGAGGTGTTTTAAAACATTGTTTCATGTTTTAAAACACATTTTAACAAAAAAAAAACTGTAGTTTTTGTTTTAAATAAAAAAAATGTTTTTTTTATAACAACCCTGTTTGAAACATCTATACATACCTTCTTTTGACAAGCCTCACAGTGGTATGATTCATCGTCCAATTTCTCTCTGGAGAAATATCCGTCCAGTGCTTCTTCAATATTTTGCGCTTTCCTAATGTCTAAAAGTAAGTCCTGGAAGTGTTGGAAGGTGGTGCTCACGTGACCACAGTGTAAACATCTAACCGTTGACCTTAGGTAACCACCTAATATTTGATTTAGTGGGGTTGTTTCCTTTGTCCTCGAATCAAATTCGGAATGGTTTTTAAACCTGTTTAGGTAAGCTTTCTCCATAGCCTCAACAAGGTACCGCAAGAACTCGTGGGCATCCTCTTGCCTGCCTGGTATTAAATTGCGACACACAATACGCAATTTGTTATAAATTAAATAGGGACGGATAGAATTTGTGTTACGCTGTTGCGAGTCTTGAAGTGTTTTCCTCATAGCGCAGATTATGCATATACCACCTGCTATATAAACACAGTATTAAACAATTTCACTTTTTTCTTAATCATTAGCATGCATACTAACAATAACATATGTATCAGGAAAACACAAAGTTCAAGAAAAATAAATAAATAAATAAAGTAAATAAGTGACTAACCTGGTTCTCCACATTCAGATGTGTGCTTTTTATCCGATATAAGCCAATTAACAAGTGCAGGTACATGAAATAGGGCTTGGAGGATTGAATTAAGGTAACATGTATTGCCCATGTTGACCATACCTGCACCTACAGTCCAGTCTGTGTTACCCCAACCTAATTTTACCTCTTCTATTGGGAACAGTTCATGTTTTGCCAATGTCAAGGTTTCATCTGCTCCCATTTTTTCTGGTTCACTGTAATTTAATTCCTGGTTTATTTAATAACAAAACAAATAGCCTAATTTGGACAAACCTGTTTGTTTGTGTTGATTTCAGTACAATGTATTTACTTTTCAACTTGTCCAATACAGTGGTCTGGTAACTACCAGCAGTTTCGAATTCAATATCCGCAAGTAACGCCTTTTTGGTGGCCCCAGCTAATTGTATGTCTAAATTAGTATCCGTTTGGGATTTGCTTAATGAACTGCGGATTGCCGCATTAACGGGATCGAAAGTGCTTGCCGGCATTCCTATAAAATTTACACGTGCAAACCGAACGAACAGAAACCCCGCGCTGCACGCACCACCTACCGTACTATATAAAGCAAGTTAATGCTATCTTCTTCGTAAATAATACACAAATAGCATATTCGCTATGGACAACACTCCACAGAGGGAATATTTACACAATTCGCGCCAAAAAATGACAAAAATTTAACGATCTTACGAGCAATTTACTCCACCGACAACGTCAATCTTCAACACTGATGAACCGTCTGGATACATACTAGTTGGTCATGCGCATTGCGGAAGAACGTCGCCCAAGGGCAGAGGGACCACGACAAGCTCTTTTGGTATTGAACTGTACGATCTCTATTTTGCAACTACAACAAGAAAATTCTGCAATCCTCTACGCAAATTTCCATATATCGCTCTTTCTGCAAATTTTAACTGAACCGAACATAACGGGGCAACACTGCTTAAAAAAAGTAAAATGTCAAACTTAAAAACAAAAAAATATGAATACTTTTTTCTTAGCGAACTATTGATTTTTGTGCATCCAATAAATCGATAAAATTGTGATAACATCACTACGCTGATAGACGACAATAACACATGTTTACCAAAATCTTAATTAGATAGATATTTATATAATTCCAGTAATAAGTTATTGAAAAATTAGACTATTTTATAGTTTTGACATTTTAAATTTCAGTTTTTAAGTTGGGGAGAAATGTACACATACAAATCTGTTTCTGTTTAGATATTTTACTTATATTTCCTCAAAAAATATGAGCTACTGCACATTTTATAATTCCCGCCACCAGTTTCACTTTCACAAACATTTCATATTTTGTGGATTGCCTTTTGCCACCCCGAAGTGCCCCGAAGACACTGCATGGACACTGCTCTGACCTCTGCGTGTAGTTAAATTATAAATTTTCTGTTATCTGAAGGATACTAGATGATCTTTTCTAATCCCGATTGTAGCAGTTTTGCTTTTCTTAGGATACACCTGCAATTATTTAACTAAATTTGAGTGACAAACTTTTTTGAATGTTTTGATCATTTAGAGTATACGAGAATTACCTTTAATTTGAACCACAAAACTGGGTACAATACGTTTGTTTAACCTCAAAATAGTTCAAATTTGCCCGCCGCTATGTCTGGTGACATTTTCTAGTGATTTTTTTCTAATGTGATCATGGCGTGGCCTCAGTGCTGCCACTTCTACCGATTTCAACCTTTATCTACCGATCTACCGAATCGTTATTATTTTCTACCGAATTTGTAGGATAATTGATTTTTAATGCAAATTCTAATTTCTTATTTACTTAAATTATACTTCACTGATGCAGTTGCACAAAATGATGTTTTAGCCACATTTAACATATTACAGAAATTAAATGATCCCATTACAACATTATTTATGCAATTTTTAGATTGTACTGTACCTATTTTCCAGAATTTAAATAAAGAAATGCAGTCAGAAAGTCCTAGAATTCATGTGATATACTGAAATATATCAAATGTTTTGAAAACATTCTATGATTGCTTTTTAAAACGAAATTATATACAAACAACTTCAACAGAAAATATTCATTTCAGAAACAGAAGACATTTCTTGGACATTACAGATGTGCATTTTGGTGCTAAAGTGGCTAAATCAATTTCTGAATTTCAAAATATTACATACATAAATCCATATCTGTTTTTGTGGAATACTATTTTTATTTACAAATTATTTTCTCTTGTATTTGTTATTTTTGTAATAAAAAGCTTTAAAACGCTTCAAATAGCGTTTTGTTTTAATCTACCGAATTTTGGCGACATCTACCGATTTTTTAGGGTACCTTCTACCGAATTCAAGAGACCTCAGCGTGGCCTGCAAACCTTACAGTCCGCACTAAATATTCATCGTGAACTTTTGTTTTCATACATAAGAGGAAGTTAACTTTTTGCAGGACTGGAGTTTCAGGGAAAAAATTGAAATTAAATCTTTGGATCGGTTAACTCCAGATTTAAATACCTGTCAAGTGTCAGAAAGTCGATCAAATAATCATCGAAAATTTAATTGCAGCATTTATTCAAAAAATATAGTGTATTTTCTTTGATTCAAAGCATAATTGGTTAACAGATTGTCCAGAAAAGAATGCATTTTTTGTTTCCCATGCCTGGACAAAAACTATCCAGAATGAACTTTTAGATTGTATTTTAAACATCTGGAAAGATGAAATATGCAAACAAATTAAAAGAGCTAGCTGAATATCTAGCTGTTATGGCATGATACCACAGACATCTGGAAATATACACAGCAGATAATTGTTTTTCGTTAGGAACTAGAAGGAACTGTGTGTATGAAAGAGTTTGTTTTTTTTTTTGTTTAATACCAAAATTGAAAATGCTGAGGGATTTGCAGAAAGTTTATTGGAACAAGTGAAAATTGCGTTGGGAGATGATCACAATAAATTAATCGCACAAACATATTATGACAGTGCTGCTGTAATGGGAGTGCAGAAAATGATTAAAGAAAGAAAAATGCTCATTTTGTACATAGTTACATCAACATAGTTACTCATGAACTTAATTTAATAATGGAATAAGCTGCATCATAAATTTTGCAGGCTAGAATTTTTTTTAGTAGCCTTGCAGCAATACCTGATTTTTTTTTTTCAAAATCTCCATCACATTTAGAGGCAGTCAATAATATTTCTAGACAAATTTCGGGATTATTAAATGCACGATGGAATTTTTTGTGAGGAAAAGTTTTTATAGGATTAGAAAAACAAATATTCAAACATCAAGAAACTTCTATCAAGAAACAGCAAATGTAAAATACTTATTACCAATTTTACATTCTACTTTATTTACATATGTGTACCAAGTTTCCTCTGAATATTTGTTATATAATTCAAGTAACTCTTCATTCAAAATCGGTAAAACTTGCTTAACGGATTCTTCTTGATCTCCTATACACCATGCAATGCTCATGTGAAATTCTCGTTCCTAAAATAATATTATATATAATACAACAAAATCCAGATATATAAAATATTCTTAAATACCTCATAAAACTTGGGCAATCGAAATTCTTCTAGGGCTCGGTCCAGACTTGTTACGAGCTGTTCTAAGCTGTGGTATCCCGTTTTAATTTGTAAGCCAATGAATGTTCTACTTCGATCTTCATTACAATAGACATTCAACGTGTCAAACATTACAATAAAACGTTTTACATGGCTAATATGTTCTTTTAATGTTTGCGTAAAGGATTCTATCCAGTGGTGATGCAATACAACGACCTTAGTCAAACTTATATGAAGATTATCCACGGCTTTAAAATGTTCTAAATGATGTATTATAATACTAACCAAATGCTTTAGTCCATCATTAATTTCATCTAAAATTAAATGTAAAAAATCATTTGAAAATTGTAGATTATTAATCATCCGACTGAAAAGTTAAAAACTTACAAGGAATGTATACAAAAGTTGCCCAACTGTCACGTTCATGCGGGAAACATCGCTTTCGTCCATCGTGAAGGGTCGGGTCATCTATATGATTACTTTTATTATTCTCGGTTATTATTGATGGTAAATATAACCTGCAAATACAATAATTAATAACGAATGGCTATCATAAGTACTAAATACATACTTTTTTGGTGGGTGATTAGTTTTATCATCTTCATCATGTTTTAAACATCGCTTGGTTGATATTCTTCCAGAAGGAACATCGTCATCAGAAGAATCACCGCCGTATTCAGCAAGTAAAGTTAACGCACCTCTTATGGTCTCCATGGACAACAATTGACAAAATACTTTGCTTCAAACTATACTTACAAAGTATACGAAATAACCTCTAAATTATCGCTAATATGCTAAATAACAACTGATGCTAACTGAATGCATGCCGCACATCGGTAAAAAACTGTCGGACAGTCTGCGGATGGGCCCTGGGCAAAAATCTAAATAAAATCCTCTGTATCCTCTATTCCTCTATTGCTGAACACCAGGACAAAACTTATTTTTTATATAAGTGGACAGTGGTATTCATATTCTAACCACAGTGTGGTAACTGTGGTTTACAGGATAGGCAACCCATTCTACAGCAATGTTGTGATATAAATGTTTCATAGGATGCAAAAATACATTGCTCCCTATTGATTTATTTTTTCTGTTCCTAGTTTTCGATTAGATCCCTAGAAAAAAATGTTGTAATTTGAAAAAGAATGGGAAAAACTCAAAAACGCTGTTTGTGTCTTTGTCCGTGAACGTGAGGGTGAGGGTGGTCAAATTGTCAGGCGACGAACAGGGTTGTATTCAGAAAATCTAACAACCGGAAGTAGCAAATGTTGCGTGCATATCTTACGGATTTGACTGATTTTGATGAAACTGATACCAGACCATCTTCCAGTAACTTTAAATGTTCATACCATTTGATCAAACGGATGAACAGTTGCGGCGCTATAAGCAGGGCCGCAGATTGCATCGGCAGGGTGCATCGGCGCCCTAGGCAATTACTTTGTTGCCGCCCCTCATATTAATGAAAATTTATATTATCAGAATTCAGAACAGACTTTAACTATGAATACAAATTTGCAGATCAGTGAGATTTAGGTACGGTTGGGACGCTATATGCTTTTATAGAATTGTTATAGATTTTGACAAACGTCAGTGCCAATCACATGACATGATATTAAATGACATTAAATGTCAGGATGACAAAACAAATGTCATAGAAACTGACGTTAGGGTCCAGATTGGCTGTGGTTTTACAAAATTGAATAAATTCAAAAGTGTTTAGATATTTCATTGTACCAACGATATAGTCGGAAAGTAGGGTGAGGGCCACCCCAGATATTTGAAGATATGTGTTTTCACCAATTTCCACGGTAACCACGGTGTTATTTTAATTAAACGGTTTTAGGTATTAAAATTAATTTCTGTAGGATTTTCACAAACACACCATGAATTTTATCGAGAAATACATATTTTTGTAAAAGTTACCAATACGTGAAGTGTATGCTTTGCGCGCTGTGTTGGTTGGAATTGAACGAGTTTTTTTGGTATGCCGGATGTGTGCTTGTATATATGCTATATGCTTCGCGTTCGCAGGTAAAATTTTTTGATGCATTTCATATGTTGTTGTTAGATATTTGGTTCAGTTAGCGACAAGCGTTGTAAGCGGTGTGATGTGGGTACATATTTAACCAAGTTCACTCTGCGTAATAACTATGTATTTTCTGATCATAGAAGATGTGATAGAAGTTTGAAGCAAAGAATAAAACTTATGTAAGTAATACTAAATTATTATTGTCTTACGCATCAAATTATTATCGGCTAGTAAAACCGAATCATCTAACATTGCGAAATAGTAAGAACCGACAAAAGCTAGATGTATTAGTCTCGTAACCAACCAACGACAATACCTGTTCACCACAACCGAGCTAATTTGAATTTTTCGGCCATCTTGCCAAACATTTTCTGCGCGCTTTTTTTTGACAGAATTTCACGGCGTACGCGCGTGTTGCATAAAGATATACCAGCAAATATTCGCAACAGGTAATTTGTGATATTTTGAGTGGTGTTTTAAGTGATTTTGACCTCACTTATTACCCCGTGTGTATAAAAATCATGTTGCGTACTCATTTCAGCGCCATTAATCAAATGTTGTTGAGTAATAACTGGTACTGGTAGTGTTTGGATCATAATGAACATTGTGGATGAATATTTGGTTATATTATTGTTGCAGATGGACGACGACGTTGATGTAGTGAAGTGCTGAACATTTAGTTGTGCGCGTTTTCAAATCTTGCGTGTGTAGTGTTGAATAGCAGCCGTAGATGCCCAAGGGAGAAGAAGGACTGACTTGGAGGAGGATTTGACTGGAGTGGAAGCTTCCAAGGACGAAGACATCTAAAGGTAGGTTCAAGGAGATGTCATCCTTCGTTGGAGGGGAAGAAAACGCAATAAGGTAGGATTTTTGGACTTCTCTAGGTTCGCGGCGCGTTATCGGTCTTTTTGATTCTACGCAGTTCTGTAGAGTCGTCAAAAGCGGTGGTAGTGCTAATCATCTGACCTTTATTGGTGGTATTATTGAAAAATTGCGGTAAGTGGGTATTTCTTTGTCATTCTTGCGATACCTGGCAGAATAAACGAGCGAGAGGGAAGAAGATGTCGCTGCAGGTTAGCGGGGTGGTGGTTTGGGATCTTCCCCCTTGCTCGTTTCTGCTTCAAAAACGTTAAAATCTGTGAGTTTTTTTGTTTCAGATGGACTAGGAGTGGGTTTCCTTTTTCCAATAGGCGCTACAAAAGTGTTCAATGTTTATAAGTAGAATTATTTTTTTTTTTAGTTTTATGAGCATGTTGAAGTGATTTAAGGCCCCCACTCCCCATTGTTTATTACTCTTTATCCATGGATTAACTGCAATGATCAGGGTTATGGTTTTTTTAAATAAGTAACTTTGTAGATGAATGAAGTAGTTATTATTTCAACACTGAGTTTATACGTTTCTTGTTACAGATTAGGAAGGAAGAACCTAACCGATCTAGATCAGATCTAGGAATCACAAAACTGACTGATGCAAGACATACAGGTAATAGATGCCTTTTATAATACCTTATTTGTATGATAAATCTGTATACAAAATCTTATGATGTTTGATTACAATTGGACTTATGTACTTTTTACTTTCCGACTAGTACCCTAGGCGGAAAGCAATTGCTTATCGAACGTTATGATGAGTTTTTGGATTACTCTTTTTAAATTCTACACCTACGCTTAGGAAACTGATATATATGTGCAATATGATTGATTACTTGATTATGTATGTATGCAATATATTTGACTTGTGCTAACTGTTGTGATCAACATCAATTAATGAATTTGAGTTTGAAAAAAAAGTATTGTAATGGACGAAATTTTTGCCGAAATACGCGTTTTAGGGTCCCATGAATCGATTCCAATGATTTTTGGAAAATGTATGTGTGTGTGTGTGTGTGTGTGTGTGTGTGTGTGTGTGTGTGTGTGTGTGTATATGTATGCCTGTGACACGATAGCGTCCAAACGGTACAACGGACCGGGCTGAAATTTTGCATACATATTTAGAATTGCCGGGGGACGTACTGGATTGTTTTTTATGACAATCCGACAACCGCAAGTGGCAAATGTTACATGCGTCTTCTTCGGGATTTATCCGATTTTGGCCAAACTAATATCAACTCATCCTCCAGTAATTTTAAATAAGTATACTAATTTACAAGTCAATGGGATGAACGGTTTAGGCGTTATTAGCTTTTATAGAAGCAGTTTGACAGAATTCACAGCCTTCGTCGCTGTGTTGCAAATTGTCAGATTTTGACAAACGTCAGTGCCACTGACATGACGTGACAACTAAAACTGATGTTAGGTAGGGTACAGAGTGGCTCTGGCTCCACAAGACTTGAATAATTGCAAAAGTGTTCAGACACTTCATTGAACCAACGGTGTAGGTAGGAAAGTTGGGTGAGGGCCACCCCAGATATTTTTTATTTAAAAAGAACGTATAGTTCTTGAAACAAAATGTTCATTTCTTTCGAAATATTATGTTATTAAATTTAAATTAATTAACGTTCTTACAAATACGATAGCTTTGAAATAATAATTCTTATCAAATTTCTTTCGGCAACCAAAGCTTTGTCTGCCACTATTTAACATTTAATTTATATTTAACATCGATCTTTCTTTGACTTGAAGCAAATCCGTTTCATTAAAAAAAATTCTCTCTGTGTATTCCAAAACTCTTTTTCCTAGATTTTTCTACAGAAAATATATTGTTCGAATATTTTAAAGTATGTATTGTACCTGTCCCATTCAGCAATTTTGTTAGATGTGGTAAACGTAAACCAACAGAGTTCTTTTGTGATCAATACACATTTGCCCCGAATACGCTAACATAAGCACAAAAACTACTGGGGAGAAGATAAATAAATAAGATAAAAGAAAATAATCACTTTTTGGTTTAGTGGTAGGTAACATCAATAATTAGTCTTTATGATAAGAACTCCCTGCCATTAGAAAAGTAATCCTATAGATACACTCCGTTATATAGGTATATGAATCTAATAAACAAATATGCGAACAGATCAACATTTTTAATTTTTTCTTTTTAAGCATTTCTTGCCGCCCCCAAAAGACTGCCGCAGGTTAAGCAGCTGCCTTTCTTACTTAATGGATAAAGCAGCCCTGGCTATAAGCGTTCGTAGAAGCAGTCTGATAATAGTCGAAGACTTAGTCCCCATAGTAAAATTCACGACTGGTGCACATGACTCATCGTTTAAAAGGTCATAAAATAGATATACAAAAGGAAGGCTGTTTATTTCTAACAAGTGTGATCTGTCAAGCGTTGCTAAGGTTTTTGCCCGAATGAGCGAATGTAGATGGCGCTATAAAAACCCCGACTGTTTTAATTCAAATTTTTACAACCAGAGCCTGACTCGTTCGCTGGTTGAGGTGAATAGCCAATGAAATGCGTCATTCGCCTGGACGAGAGAATGTAGATGGCGCTATACAAACAAACTTACCGCGGCTGTTTTAATTGAAATTTCTACCACCCCCTTTTTCGCTCGCCGAGACGATTTGGCAAGTTTCACAAGAGTACCCTATGATAGTGGTGAGCGATGCATACCTAACATATCAGAAACCAGTATTCCATACTTACCAAAGAAATGTTTAAGTTTACAACAAAACTTGAGAAAAACAATAAAAAGCATGAGTTACTAAGAAACAGTTATTTAATAGGAAACAGTGGAAACTGGAATATAAATACATACAATACATTACAAAAACATAATACAAATAGCGAATATTAGTCGATGGTCATTTTCAATACTCTTGCGACTGAGTCTTGCTGCCCGACTTGTTGGCTACTGCGCTGCCTCCGGTCTTCTTCGGCAATAATACTGCTTGGATATTTGGAAGAACACCCCCTTGAGCAATAGTAACGCCCGACAGAAGTTTGTTTAACTCCTCGTCGTTCCTGATGGCTAATTGTAAATGCCTGGGAATAATCCTAGTTTTTTTGTTGTCCCTAGCGGCGTTTCCCGCCAATTCCAACACTTCAGCTGCTAGGTATTCCATAACGGCCGCTAGATATACTGGGGCCCCGGCTCCAACGCGTTCGGCATAGTTGCCTTTTCTTAATAGACGATGAATACGGCCAACTGGGAATTGCAGGCCAGCACGACTCGAACGGGACTTCGCCTTTCCCTTAACTTTACCACCTTTTCCACGACCAGACATTTTTAGGAACTTTCTTTGAAACTTGCACGAACTGACAACAACACCAAACCTTTTTTATCTGAGAGCGCGGGAAAAGTCGCAGCTGACCATTGAAAGCTATCCCCACTTAGTGGGTATACAAGTGTATAGATGTTTCAAACTAAGAAGAGCACAGTTGTATATGCCACCAAATATACACAGGCAATTTATAAACAAAAAACGGTGCTCTTCTTAGTTTGAAACTACTCTATTTGCTTTGGTTGAAAGCTATCCCCACCTTTATTAAACTGTACGCGTTTAACCATAGTGTAACTATTTTTACATGGTGGGCCAAGAACGCAACGATCTCTTTCTAAAAAACTCAGTCCGTCCGTCCTCTACCTTGTTTAAGAAAGCTCAATTTTGCCAATTGTTGGAAAAACACCAGAAAGTGTTGTCAAGTATTGGAAATATCACCAGAACATTATTAATATATAGTAATCGAAGGTCGGTGCTTTACAATTAGAACAATATTTACCATTTGAAATTTTCGCAATTTCGAATTTTTCTACTTTGGTTCCACAGTAGACTCAGTTCTCAGTGTTTACTTCTGACTTTGGTAACAATGAAATCCACCAACCAATATAGTTGTCACATTTACTAAATTTATAAACGATAAATGTAGCACTCGTTTTGTAAGACGTATTGACCATAGTAGTACAGAAAGAAAAATTTAAAGAATACAAATTATTACAGTTATTATAGAATACTGTAATGGTGTCACCTATGTAGCTTCGAGTAGCAGCCATAGATGGCCATAGTAGCAACGACAACTTTTGTAAACTACCATGCATTGCGGTTTGAACAAAGTTATTCAATGTAGAGTATTTGGAATAGTTGAAAGACAAGATTATGGTTTAATTTTTTAAATAGGAATCAAAATCTCGCATTCGCACGCACGCATGCAACTGAAGGGCAAAATATTACTGTCCTATGTTTGTTCCTTACAGAGTATGTTGGCAACACTTCCCTTTCCTCTGCGAATTGCCGGAAAAGTGGGGAGTTCTTGGCCCACCATGTCACTATGGCATGGTTTAACCTACAGGCAGAAGCAGGGGCGGACTGGCCATAAGAGCTACCGAGGCCCACGTGGGTGGGCCGCTGGGCTACTCCGATAACCATAGTAAATTTAACCCTCCCCCCCCGTCGACACTTCAGCAGGTGTCACACTTGTTGCCTAAATAGCAACATTAAATATCATTGAATTCCTAAATGATGTGGGTACAACGTCAAATTTAATCACAGATTACTTAACGTCATTTAGAAAATTTAATTTGAGATGTTGGTGCAAATGGACATAAGATTTGTCCCTCTCAAAGTTGAAAACAGACCAAAGATCGTAGCTACACTCCTATTTATTTATTACATCATTAAGATAATAGTTATCTATAATCCCGCATTGTATATTACATAACTAAGAATATTTTTTTGAAAATGCCCTGTGAAAAACGGTTAGTCTTTCAAACAACTCCTTAATGATGACAGTTTGTGGTAAAATTGTTATTCGAAGATGATATGTTCCCGGTTTTTGTCCAAATCCAGATCCAGCAACCAACGATATACCAGTTTCCTCCAATAATTCCCTAGCGTACAAGAAGTCTGGTTCTTCCTTGTTCTTCCTAGCTGCTCGAATCGCGATTTCCGGTAATTTAATCTTTGCAAATGCGTATAACGCGCCATCTATACTGGTACAACTAAATCCTTCCAGTCCGTTGAATAAATCTGTTGATAGTTTTGCTTTCTCCTGCGGAAATTAAACAAATCAATACATCGAAAACCTTTAAGACTCAGATAAGCTTGAATGGTAAAATTTTACCTTTAATGCTTGGAGTATGGCATTTTTCTCCTTAATAAACAATTCATAGCTTGTCTCTCCCAGTTCTGGTTTGCTGAATAAGCAATATAAAGCAGCCTGCCCGTACGTATTTGGACATAAACTCAATAACAAAGATTTCTCGAAAACTTGCTGAACTTGTTCATCCATGTTCACGATTTCCACGTATCCTCCTCGCAGACCACATTCACCTAAATAACCTTTCGATGCAGACATTAAACTGGCCAAGGTGATGTTGTTGGGACTCAATTTCATATCGTCAATCACCTGGAAATTCAATATCTTCTGATTTAAAAAGATGATAATGTCCGAATACCATTACCTTCTTAAATGAGTGAAACTGCTTTGATTCATTGTAAATATTCTGCTGGTATACTTCGTCGGCAATTATCATTAATCCATATTTATTGCTGAATTCCACGATTTGTTCTATATT
The DNA here is from genome assembly GCA_963971325.1 of Aphodius granarius. Taxonomy (NCBI): domain Eukaryota; kingdom Metazoa; phylum Arthropoda; class Insecta; order Coleoptera; family Scarabaeidae; genus Aphodius; species Aphodius granarius. Next base: position 13,842,849 of record OZ020221.1, read on the forward strand.
GCGCCTGCTCAACACTTGCCCAGTAGGGTTGCCTGGGTTTATTACAACAATAGCTTTGATTGTACATTTTGAAGAACCGATTGTAGACTAAAATAAATTAATAATTTTGTTGGCATGGCCAATAACTATATATTAAGATAGTTACCTCAAGTTCATCTACATTAATTTCCCACTCATTATCCTCATCCAAATAATAGTTGACTACTTCCATGCCCAGAGATCCCAAAATACTTGTATACAACGGATACTCTGGTACCGGTGCCAGAACACCAACCTTTCTTCCATTCTTAGGATTGTTGAACAAATTAATTAAATTATAAATTGCGCCACTAGCACCTGCAAACAAAACAACCGTATTATATAATGAAGTATCATAGATTTTTGTGGACTTACCATTAGTTAGATATACGTTCTTCCAGCTACTTTGAATACCGTCTCTACTTTCAATGTATTTAGCTACCAGTTGTCGTACAATTGGTATTCCGTCAGTGGCAGTATAGGATCCAATAGATCCACCTGATATTGATTCTAAGAAATGTTTGGCCTTTTGCTTTATGTCGTCAGGAATGCTTGTACTGTCAAGTAAATTTGGATATGTTATAGTAGCCAGTAGTTGCCTTGCGTATGTTACCGGTATTTGCTTGGCACCATGACAGCAGCCTACATTAGCATGAATTATAGATGTGAAAGGTTTTTCTTTTCCCTAAAATAAAATTTGAAAACTTCTATTCTGAAAAAAAATAGGAACATGTCTACGTGGATGTGGAGATATTGAAAACATGGTCCATGTTTTCAAGAAGTAAATACTAAAATTTGAAAGCCAATTCATTATTTTTTTTTCTGATCATTTGAATTTACATTTTAAATGTGGTCCCAAAATCTCGAAAATACCACCTACAGAATACCACATTATCACAACGTTGAATCTATTAACAAATATTTGTTCATGACGCAATATACATACTACTTTGACAAAAAACAGAAAGCATTTTACGTGTGCAGTAATACGTCAACACATTTTGCTAATTCTGGAACAAAGGTAATACTCTTATAGCACCCGTGATTGTCAGAATTATCTAATCTTGCACAGTTTCATTGCTTTTCCTTTTATCAGATCTCAAACGTTTGTATGTGCAATTTATTGTTTTCAGGTTTGGAAAGATTGATTTGAAAAAAAAAAAAATGAATACGTTGTTCTCTGATATAATCACATAAAAATTTTAGTTCCGTGTCTCTTATATATCGTATGTATCAGAGAATTCTTCCTCATTTGCGTAAGGCAGAAGTGGAAACCAACTATGTATACCACTATTTTTATATTGTTGAATCTCTTCAAAGGATGGCGTCCATATCCTTTTCGCATTTTATATTATCGAATTTGTACATCAAACAAGACGCGATACAGCATCTGAGAAGGCAACCAGTTACTCTTTAATAATAGCAATAGAGTATAAGAGTAAAATGAATTACGCAAAAATCTTTTATATACAACTAAAAAGCGGACAAAAAGTTTGTTTATCGGTGGTTGTGACGTTAATTTGTATAGTAAAAAAACTTGAAAGAACGAATGAGTAATGAGTACAACAATCGTAGAATAATATGATAAAAAAAATCGACAAGATTTGCATTCAGAATATCACCCTGAAAAGAACAATTATTCAACAACTTCTTCAGTTTCTGTTGGTAGGTTAGAGGTCAGAGACGGTTGTTTGTGCAATTTAGTCGATAGCACATATTACGCAAAGGCGTTTTATATAATAAACATTCCATACGTTGATGCTGTAGTAACTAAATCAGCTTTACGTCTGTTAGAAATATTGTACCACTAACTCTATTAAATATCTGGAATCGGAAGATATTCAACCTGAATTTAACCATATATTTTGATCTTGAGTGTAGCCGAGATTGGGGATGTCAAATTAACATCGGTATTTTTTCAAATATAACTGTTGTTATGCGGTATTTTAATTTTCTGTATTTTATGAAATTCAGTAATCAAAGCCAGTCAGTTTGATAAAAGTGCACGAGAAATATCTTCTTCAAAAATAGGAATTTTGGAATACAAGCCCATTCCTGGCTCATTCACATAATATATCCAAACTTAGCATTTAATAGAAATATAATACTTTTTGGCCTGATAATACATATATGATAATATAAAGGGTGGTGGTTCACTTGCTTCAAAATTAAAAGAAAAACTTACACGCTTTAATTCATCTTCTAGTTCCACCGCCCTGGCTGTTAAAGGTCCTCTTATAGGATAATTCATATGCCTGATATTAGGATTCACATCCTCGATCCGAAGGATCTCGGGTATGTGTCTTCCATTACTAACGTGATCCATTGAAAGTCAAATATGAACTGGTCTGTTGCTTATGCGAAAAATCTAGCTTTATTCTTATCAGTTAATAATAGTATTTCTCTGTAAATGTTGTGTCAGAAGTGTATCACATAGAAGTGTATCAAATGACAACGGGGTCAAATATACTCTTTGAATTTTATATTGATATTGCGAATTCTGCATCAAAAGTTCCCATCGATTTTTAGACTTTCAAGTCGTGGATAATAAAACTCTCGGTTTTGATCTATATGTACTATTTTTTTTGCCAAAAGTTTGGGAATAACTAGTTCAGACGTAGGCAGTAAATGCGCGCGGAAGAGTTAGTCCGATTTTAGAGCGAGCACACGAATATTCCCCGAACATTAAAGAGCAATGTATAATCTACTCCTGTAAATATAGAAAATGAACTTTGGGCCAGAATTCAAAACGCCACACTAACAATTAACACTAATCGACAAATCCTGCAGACCGTTCAGACATTTTTTTGCATAGGACCAATTTGTTTATACCTTATACCGACTTAACACTTACCAGACGATTTTGAACATGGGTAAGTTAAATCGTCTTATTTAACTAAGCCTATAGGTAGTTAAGCTATGTCCCACCTTTTGGAGACACCATTTACTGGCATTCACACATCTCGGAGTGCCTAATAGCCATTATTGAAATGCTTTTACTATTTACTTATTACCAGCTTTGTTCCAAGATTGAATGTTTACGTTGCTTACATGTTTACATTTCATTGGCTATTCGCCTCAACAAGCGAAAGAGAAAATTGCGTCATCTCCATACGTTCATTCAGGCGAATTTTGTTGAAACGTTGAAACCGACTTTGGACTGGCCCACGATGCGCCGCTGTTGACGCCATCTACATTCGCTCGTTCTGACGAACAGCATGCTACCGAAAACTGCCATCTCTATGTAGAAACCCTGTGATGATCATTGATAAAATAGCATTCGATGGAGACGAGTTAAGTGTCACAGTTTATTCACCTGGCTCTAATGCCCTGATCACACTAGGCTGTTTTACTAGCGTAATATTTGCTACTGGCTACTGGCATAGTGTGACCACTCGCAGCGTTGTTTTACCAGTTGGTGAGTGAGTTTAGCAGCAGCCAGCCCACCAGCGCTTGTTTAACTTTTACAGCAACTAGCATGAATGTTAATTGAGGAAATTATGTATTTTTGAACATGTTGAACCTTCGTTAGCCGCTATTTAGAGCTTGCATTGCTGGCTCAGGACAAATGTGGATATTGTAGAAAATACCAATCATCGTTTTACGATTATAATAAATAATTTAAAGCAACAACTCATTACTTTTATTAAATGTATAACTAATAATATAAAATTATATACATATGTGATTTATAATTTTTATTTTAACTATATTCAAATATTTCTTCGAAATTGAATAACCTAGATTATGCTTATTGATGTACCTATACATTTTATGCATACAATATGCAAATATTATGTAATATTTTTTAGTTGCTGTGACATGTTGAGCTTTATTTGAAGTAGAAATGCACATATACTATATATTTTGTAAAATATATCGGATTTTAATTATATCAATTGTATATTAAATTGTATACTTATATAATTGTATTATATTTTAATTAATAAATTGGACGGAAAACTGAATTACTTTTGTGTTTGAAGTTAATGTAAATTAAACATTAAATATAAAGTAGAAACTAAATTACAGATGAAACCAGTAACTTTTCAACAATTTGAAATTTAGAAATATACTGGGAAAGAATTGAGGCCCTGAAAGAGCTTTTTATGAAAATATATAATTTAATTAATAATAATTTAAATAATGATTTAATTAATAATTAAAATAATTTTGTAAATAACTAAAATTAGAGTAGAGCCACTGACTTTTCAACTAAATATGTACTTCTAACATATAGAATTCCTAATTTTATTGTTATCGTGGCCTTATGTTATTTACACTCGCGTACAGTGCTTTCAAAATTTATGTAGGTTCAAGGCAGGTAGTCAATAAAAGCACACAAATTGGTATCAAATATGAAATATTTTATCGTTGCGACGCCTTCATCTGGAAAAAGACAATACATTGTCTCACTATGTTGAGCCGCTAGTTGCTGCTAGAAGCACCAGCAACTAGCGGCTAATAAAACAGCCTAGTGTGACCGTGGTGTAAGTCACTCTTCACAGTGAATGGTCAGTGTGACGTACATTAATGCAATATTCGTGAAGTTGATGTTATGAGAATATTTTTGCTTTTTAATTACAAATTTGCGCTATTCTCCCAGACAAATTGGTGATTTCGGGCAGTGGCCTACCTCACCAGACCATATCTTCCCTCAAACCGGCAATAACTCACTTTCATGTATTCTTCCTGATGGTAAATTATCATATCTGTTACACGCATATTTAAGCACAACACTTTCATCAACGAGTAGTTTTAAACTAAGTAGAGCACATTGATATATGCAACCAATTATACCCAGTGTATGGTTTATAATTGACCCGCGTATATTTGGTTGCATACACAACTGTGCTCTCCTTGGTTTGAAACATCTATACAATTTCTGGTGCCTTATCTAAAGAAGAGTAAAAAGCAAATAAAACAAAAACAAATTTTATTTCAAAAATGAAATAAATATATATTATGTCAATATAACAATATCTACAGATCAGTAGCTTTTAGGTATTCTGCGTTACCAATTTTATAATCTAAAAATTAACACTCAGAAATAATATTTGATATTTGCAAAACTGTCCGCCAATGTAAACAAGTAATTTTTGATTTATACTTAAAATTTACCACCTACAGAGATACTGAAAACTACTGATATGCTACAAAGTTTTGTATTCCCAGGTGATGTAAAACTATAAAATGATATCACAAATCTAAATTATGCTTCCTTATAAGTTAATACTCTTCCAATTACTGGTACTTCTTCATAAAATCTTTATGGAATTTTCCAAACATTTGCAGCATATGCTTCAGAACATCAGGTTGCGGCAATATTGTAGTACGGAAATGGTATGTACCAGGTACCTGTCCGAAACCAGATCCCGGTACAATACAGATTCCGGTGCTTTCCAACAATTCAAACGCATAAAAAGCGTCCGGCGCTTGCTTCCTACGCTGCGCTTCTTCAATAGCTTTCGGAGGTAAACTAAACTGAGGAAAACAGTACATAGCACCTTGAACTGGATTGCAAGAGAACCCTTCGAATGAATTAAAAGCATCAACCACCATTTTGGCTCTGAGCTAAAAAATCAAATACGATTTACCACACATTTTTATATATATCACATATCATTTCTGACTATCTTACTTTCAATGAGTCTAAAACCTCTGTTTTCTCCTGAATCCAAAGATTGTAGCTTGGTTCACCTGGTCTTGGTGCATTAACGACAGCATCGATAACTGATTGTCCCAAAACAGTTGGGCATAACATAGCGCTAAGCGCTTTCAGATACATCGCTTTCACATTATCGCCCATGTTTACCACCTCAGCATATCCGCCACGTAAGCCGCACTCACCCATGTAGCCCTTAGACACTGACATGAAGCTAGCCAGTTCCAGTTTGTCGTAGGGATCACCCATTTCCATCATTACCTACAAAATATATTTTTTTAATAAAACAAACATTGCAAGATAGTACTAATAATAAAAAAAAGCTAATACCAGATAAGCAAATATTAAATCTGCACGTCCAATTTTTACTTTCAAACTAGTACCCTAGAAGGAAAGTATTATAATGGACGGAAAAAAATTATTTTAAGATTTCTGCGGAAATACGCGTTTTGGGGTCTCCTCAACCAATTGCAATTACTTCTGGAAAATGTATATATATATACAAATTTGTAGACCAGTGGGATGAACGGTTTAGGAGCTATAGTCATTTATAAAAGCAAGTTGACAGAATGCACAGCCTTGATGGCTGTGTTGCAAACTGTCACATTTTGACAAACATCAGTGCCACTGACATGACATGACATTAAATGTCATTACGACCTTAGGTAGGTGTCAAAGGGGGTATGGCTTGACAAAACTGAATAATTGTGTTTAGACACTTTATTGTGCAAAAGATATAGTCGGAAAGTTGGGTGAGGGCCACCCCAGATATTTAGATTGTATTTAACTCTGAGGTACAGGGGTAGATTGTAGTGTTTTGGCAATGTGGTGCAGTGGTTAAAGTAATGTAGAGTAATTTTAAACTTAGTAGAGCACAGTGACATATGCAACCAATTATACCCAGTGTGTGGTTTATAATTGACGCGCGTATATTTGGTTGCATACACAACTCTGCTCTCCTTGGTTTGAAACATCTATACTACCTGTGCAACGGTATATCCGGTTAGATATTATATAATTTTATTTATCTCTCTACATTATTGTTATACATATATAGCACGGTCGTTGTATGTGCATTTTTGACTACTTATCTGGTTAATAATCTGGTTACTCAAATCACTTAAGTTAAAACACTCAAATCAAGCATCAATCACACGTTATCAGTTCTCATTGTTTTAGTTATCAAATATCATTTATTTATATTTATATATTATATTATTAGTATTTTTACATTATGTTTATTAAGTTTGGGTCTGCTGTGTTGACCACAAAGAAGAAAATATCCATGCTACAATTTTTTGGAAATATAAATTTTGCATTATAGTCATTATACCCTCAATCAGGATTTAGATTCTATAGTTAAATATATGATGACATTCACTGTATTTGTGAAAGACAATGAATTAATTTGATCCACTTTAGATCAAACCAGTGTCAAGTGGGAAGGCGTTTTTTTTTTTTATTTAACGCAGCAGCGGATTGGGACATTTCTTTTACTGGGAAAATTGATAATTGTATATTCTATTGCTAGACTTTATTACCTTAATAGATGATTATTCTGCAATATTTTTTTGTTAAATATTTTATCAATTGGAACATTTCTTTTACCGACCCCACTGCCTTGGGTTTTCTCAGCAACTCTTATGGCCAGTCCAACCCCGTGTATAAGTACCATAAAAGCAATTTTTCTTTTTTCTATTGGGTGTTTACAATATATTTATTTATTTTATTGGTCCTGCAGCGCCAATAAACTCTTTTTCTTACCTTTTTGAACGAGTGAAACTTTGAGTTGGGATCATAGACATTATCCTGATATACCTCATCGGCCAAAAGGAACAAGTTATGTTTGTGTGCGAATCTGATGATGTCTTCAATATTTTCCTTGGTCAGTACCTGTCCGGTAGGGTTGCCAGGATTGATAAGTACCAAAGCTCTAGGATGACAGTCTCCCTTTGCTTCTTCGATAGATCTCTTAAAATAAGAATAAAAATTCAATTAGTTTAACAAAAAATAACACCACGGCGGTTTATAATTACCTCTAATTCGTCGACTTCTAGACTCCAACCACGTTCCTCGCATAAATAGTAACTTATGGCGGCCATATTGAATTCTGCCAGTGACGCAGTGTAGAGTGGATATTGCGGAATAGGAATCATAACTCCAGGTTTCTTTCCGTCAACGTCACAAATGAGCAGTTTTAAGATACCTTTGATAGCATCACTAGCACCTAGTAACAACATTTTTGTTTCAGAAAAATAATTCTTAAATAAAACCTTTAGAGTAGTTTTAAATTAAGTAGAGCACAGTGACATATGCAACCAGTTATACCCAGTGTATTGTTTATAATTGACCCGCGTATATTTGGTTGCATACACAACTGTGCTCTCCTTGGTTTGAAACATCTATACCAAATTCATGCATAATTAATAGAAAATATCTACTACTAAAAATTATCAACTGTCAAAGTATGTAACATAGTTTTAAATCATATTGTCAGCAGCTCTTACTGAATTATGTGCAGTAGATTTGAATATGCCAAACATTATATAGAAACCATAAAAAATTTTGAACTGTTTCCATACATTCATATTTTTGCTGTTTAATTATTCTACAATAATGTGTTGAACCAGTAACAAATCTATTACTTTAACATTTATGCAATTTTAATTTACGCAAATTGAGTGTTGAAGTTACATCATTATAATTTCATAAGTAACTGTAATAAGTCAACCTTGGATGTAGCAAACCTCTGGAATGGCAAAATTGGTTTGTTATAGTCAATTTTTGTTCTAGGATGAAAAAAGAGTTATTATTGTTATAAATTGGTGTTTATCAAAATGCATAATATTTTGCAGTTAGGTGTGGCAATTAAATTTTCAAAACATATCAATGGTTTAGTAATATGTATCACTAATACCTATCCGCTAAATTTACATACGTCAACATTGTGTATTTAAGCATTAGCACTAAATTTATTTCAAGCTAATTGGAACTTATGTACATATTCCACTTATAAAGCACATGTCAACTAGTTATTGTAGAGCAAAAAAAACATATGTTGATAATGACAAAACAATATAGATCTTTTGGATCAAGAGATTTTATTAGATGCTGATGAAAAAATACCTGCGGTAAGAATGATGTTTTGCCAGTCAGATGGGACACCGTCTCTCTCTTGAATAAAGTCGGCCACATGACGACGAATAATTTCGATACCAGGTGAGTCGGTGTATGATCCAACAGATTTGCCCTTGCAACCCTTCAAAATAGTCTCCGCCCGTTCCTTGACATCATCGGGAAACCTTGAATCCTCCATCAGCTCGGGTAAAGAGACACAAGCCAGAACTTGTCTGATAAAAGTAATCGGCTTTTGACCCATTGCATGACAGTCACCAATGTTAGCCCTTATGATATTTTTGAATGGCCTTTTGGAACCCTTAAAAAGAAATTGTTTTTCAATTTTTTTTTTTGAAAGATAGCTAAGAAGTCTAGAAATAAGAAGTTATTTTTTTTAAATTTGTGTCAATTTAAAAAATATTTTTGGTTTTATAATTAAATTAAATTATAAAAAACATATTTAAAGTTTTAGTGTCTGTTTTTTTATACAAATTAAAATAAAGAAAAATAATATATCTTGTTTATTAATCTAAAATCATCGAAACTACTAATTGACATTTAACTGAAGTATAAAAATACGGATTCCATGTTATCTTGTGAATTTTGAACTTTTTCTTGAAATAAAATTCTTCAGTCAAAATATATTAATCAATTATGTCCGTTTTAAAACTACGCGGACAATTTTCAAATTATCAGGATAACTTTGCACGTGATTGGCTGGAAATCAGCCGGTTTTACATACAAAAAAAGTCGTCTTCAGTAGGCAAGGTCATTTGAAGTACAATGTTAACCACGTTGCTATCTTTCCTATGGTGAAACTTCTTTGGTGATGTCACTAAAGCCACAACGAATTGCTTTTCTTACAAGGCTGACTATTAATACTTTGGCTTTCACGTCCTTAATATGGTTACAATATTATAATAGTATATTATTATACAAGTTTTATAAGACGTCAAATTAAAAAACGAATGCGCCAATATGTCTTATAAAACGAGTGTAATATACTATTTTTTCTACTTTGCGTCATTAATTTTATAAAAATTTAGAAGAATATTAGGTAAAATTCCAATCTAGAGTATTTATGGGTGCAACCGTTGGTAACACTGTCATCTGTCACTTAAATTCAAATATCTGTGAAAAAGTAATTATTGATAATTATTATATACCATCATATACTAGTAGTACGAAACCTAGGATGCAACACGCATGTTTAAATATGTATAAAAATATACATACTTCGCAGTTTGTGCGATTCTAAAAAATCAGTTTGTGCTTACTTTTGTGGTTATGTGTATTTTCGTTTGACATGCATTTGATATCAATGTCACCAATCTTAGAAAAAAGTTACTAAAAACGGTGTTACAATTTGCTAATTGTAACACCGAAAACAGTGTTACAATGTGTACATTGTGAATGCAAAGTAGAAAAAAAAATATAGCAACATGTCGATGGATCGTTGTTTTTCTGTAGTTACACTTTTTCGGTTGGATTGGATTGGAGGGCAGAATATCCGAAAATATTTTTCACGTATCCTAAAGTTGAGACTGACGTTAAAATAATTGGTGGCAGCGCTCGGCGATGCGATCGCTCGTTTTCCCGCAAACGGAGAAAACCCGAACATAGACCACCATCCTAACATCCTAACCACAAACATGTAATGCCAACTTATACACTGTCCAAATGGTGATGGGCAGCGGTTTTTGTTCGTTTTAATTAATTTCTTCCGTACACGTATTACAAGCAACATATCGCATATTAAAAATTTCATATTTTAACCACAAAACAGTGAATTTTCCTAACGTAAACCTGACTTCTTGCTTTAATTTCCATAGATTAAAAACATTATTAGTTCATTTCTTATTAACTCAAGATCGATTTCAAGGAGAAATCAATTAGTACAAAAACAATTATTATTATTATTACGAATCAGCAAAGGTCCAGTCTTTATACAGCATAGCTTAATAGGAGCATCTGGACTTTTATAGATATATAAACAAGCATATAAATTTAGTAATTTATTTATTGAAGGCAATAAAGAGAATTTATCAGCTAGAATATATGCATATCTATCTCAGTTGACCTTTATTATAAAGGTCAGCCTATATTTTGGGCAATAACAAACTTTGTCAATTCAAGAAGGTATTTTAATATGAACATACTTTAATCTATTTAAGTAATAACATACTGAATTGATGTTTTTCACTGTATGCTTATCAATTGGGTTATTGTATATGTCGTTATCTATCGCTTTATACATAAAAATTGATAACTGATCGTGTTGACAGACACCTAACCTCAAAAATTATGGTAGTTGATGGAACGTAATGACATTGAAATGAATGTAACTTTTTGACGATTATTTAAGTAAACGCGTATTCACAATTGTCGGGAACGATTAGGGCATCAATTTCGCAACCATACCTTTTCTAGTTCCTTCTCTATTTGTGCTGCGCGAATAACCAACGGGCCACGGACTGCATATTCCATTACTTTTATTTGGGGGTTCATGTTCTCGATGGTGAGCGAACATGACGTTGAAGCTTCTCGACAAGACATCGCGGTACGCACTGTGCGACTGTTGAACAATGAATGTCTGCTGCTGGAACCATCGACTGTCCATATATCCCAGATTGGTGACGATGTATTGCCATAGCGCACTTTCAAGCCGCGGTTGATAAACGGTGATAAGGCACGGCTGGCGGACATAGTAAATTACTAGTTTGCACGCTGCTTCTTGTTGCTAAACTGCAACGAATTACGGTCACGCCAAAGCAGGTATTAATTGAATTAAAAGGTGCGTAACGAGACCAGCGTATCTCGCTCCCGATGCAACTGAATTCGTCGCACTGCCTGTACTGCTATACCCGCTATTTGCTTATTGCAAGGCGAATAGAGCCAAATGCTGCCGGGTTAATTCTTAAAATAAAACTATACTCGTTGCCAATCCTCATGTGTCAGATGTTATCAAAATATGTTACATATTATAGAGATAATAAAAGCACTTTGCCTTATGTTTCCTTGAATAATTTACAATCTATACAACTTTTCACAGTACAAAATTCTTTGCTTAAATTATAACGCTCGGTCAACAGTGTATGCTCGATATAGCACCGTGTTGTAACCCTATATACCCGTCGCCGTATCTTGACATTATCAAATAAAATGACAAATTAAAATTGCGAAGAAGACCATGAGTTATATAGGTTGGTTGGTACTGTTATGGGTTCTTTTGTAATAATATTATTGGGTCTTGTTCTATCAGCAGTCAAAGAATCCATAAATCCTACACATGCGCAGATATGGTTGTTGTTTTGCACCATGCAGGCACCTACCTATTCTTTTTATTTTCCGCAAATACCTATCATTAATTGTTCGCCCTACGCTTTCTATTAACATGAACAGATGGAATTATTGTTACGTAATAACATCAACAAGTTTTTTAACTAAATTAATAAGTTCGTTCGATCAACTGTAAATTATTAATTTAGAACATTCTTGGATGTCAAGTGGTTGGTGCTGTTTAAAAATTGTGGAGGCCATCGTAGTAATCACATCACACCCGAATTATTTTCCATGAAATAACCTCCACAGCGCAGTTAAAACGTTACCTAACTGTTAAGGTGGATCCAGACTATAGTACAAACCAGGAGAGCTGCAAATGACTCATCGCTTACAAGGTTACGAAACAGATATACAAAACGAAGGCTGTTTCATTCTAAGATGGGTAATCGGTCAAACAAGATCTGTCGCGTACGTCAAAAATAACAGCAGAAATCGCTTAGTCATTTGCAGCTCTCCTGGTTTTTACTATAGTAAAAGCATCTATACGTGACTGTGTTCTCGCAAAATTTGATATAATTAAGGCATCTGAAATAATTTATTTAATTATTAATGATGCCGTTATAAGAGTGCTCAACGATAAAAAGATAAATTTTATTGTGGAGACACTTAAAACATTATCACATATTATGTTAACCAATGAAAATGTCCACGAGCAAAATTACGCAAAATGTAAGCAAAAAAAAGTCAAAATGTGTATTAAAAAAAGAAGAAGGAATATGTATTACAAAAAGATGAAATATTTTGAAACGGTGTTTTATGTGGTGATGCACACGGAACATTTAACGATAATAAACGAAGCTTCAAAAGTACAGTATGTAAACGTAGTCTTATAGAAATCTGAAAGAAAACCCGCCAAATTTAAATCTCTTTTTCCAGAAATCTTAAAATAAACATCAAAGGTTATTATTATTATTTTGTGAACATATGCTGAAGATTTATTTATAAATTTCCACACACAATTACTTAGTACAGTTTTTAAATTAAAAAACGTATTTGAGAAACACACTGGGAATGACACGTTTATCTAATTTAACTTTGTTATATGTATGTATGTGGAGAGCGAAAGCGTTTATAAATTAAATTTGGAAGAGTTAATTACGACATTTTTTGTCTTTAGAAGTGAGGAACGTAAATTTATATTAGAGATAAAACCCCTAAACACAAAAATTATAGTAGATACATACATACCAAGATCACTACATGGTACTAACTCGATTCACTTTGGCTACATACCACCAACCAGAGGGCTGCGGAGTCGGCAAATGAACATTCGACTCCGACTCCGACTGATGCGTTCCAGAAGTCCGACTCCGATATTAACAGTCATACAACAAACATAGGTACATATATGTAATCTGTTACATAAAAATTAGCAACTGCAGACATTGTCGAATACTACCTATTCTACGTAAAATTGACTAAAGATTCAATTTTGGCAGCTGGATTTAGTGCAAACCAGTTTCAAGGTTCTCTTACGTGTAGATCGCACTCAACGAACAAAATCGTCAATCAGCGATGGTATTCCTGGATAGGCGCGATGATATCGCCGCTGTACGACGGTCCCATGGGTCCCATGGCCCTAAATTTAAGTTCTATTGTTACTTTGTGAAATGTCAAAAACTCATTTTTATTTTACAACACTGGAAGGAAAGTATTGTAATTTATTCCGAAAATATGTAGGTACGTGTTTAGTTTTTAGTATTTTCATTCGCCTGAACGAGCAAATGTCAATGACTCGATGGCGCTATACAAGCAAACTTACCCCGACTGTTTTAATTCAAATTTCTACCACCAGAGCGGGATTCTTTCGCTCGTTGAGGCGATTGGCGATTTAATGCGTGAGCTGTATTTTTAGTAGGTATGTTTACAAGATAATATTTTAAATTATTAATTATTATTTAATTTTAAATTATTTTAAATCAAACAAAATAAATAAAATAAATACATATAGGTATTAATGGGCTAATTTGCTAAGATTATTGAAAACATTACATTTTATTTTATTATCATAATACGGTAAGTATCAAATGATATATTCTGTACGTTATATTATATAAATTACAAAACATCGCCATTGTTGATAACATCGCCACTATGTTTTCAGCCTAATAACCGTTTATCATTGGAAATTCTATAAAACGGTGAACAGTTACTGCAAAATATGTCCTGTGTGGCACAGAACTATATTTCTTATTAAAATACAATCGAAATTACGATTAAATTGCTATAAGTATGTACTTCAATTCGCCTCAACGAGCGAAAGAGTCTCCGCTCTGGTTGTAGAAATTTGTATTAAACAATTCGGGATAAATAGCGCCATCTACATTCGCTGGTTCAGGCGAATACGTACTGCAAAACTTGCATCATAAATATTAATTCGAAGTAAATCAACCTGTTACAATACGTTTTATTTATTTGATATCTTTTTGGAAACCTCGAAAGGTTTTGAAATAAGAAAAACAAAGTGTGGATAAACTGGTAATCCTAGGGATTTTTCTTGCTTTTCGCCAATCCATAGTGACAGTGCTCGCGTTTGTTTGATAACATCACAGTAATTTGATAGATGTGGTGACAGCTGACGGCCTTGTGTTGCGTGATGTATATTTGATCGACCAAGACCGTATACCGCACTGGTGTTATCAGTATATTCGCTTGAAAAGTCATTACATCAGCAAGAAAATTTGCCTTTTAAAAGAATTTTATTTAAACTTCCAATACCGCAGGAAAATGGCAGCACCAGTTGTAATCGCCGCGTCTGCAAAACATACAGCAACAGTAAGATATTGAACATATAGGTTAAGGCTAATTTGATTATATTAACTTTTCAGGTAATTTTCTTGCATGGACTGGGTGACACAGGGTAAGTGTTGTTTACAGTTCATTCTAGCCCTAGTCATGATTTACTTGTTTCTTTTCAGAGCCGGCTGGGCCAGTGCTATGGCAGCTATTCGGCCTGCACACGTAAAAGTTGTATGTCCGACAGCACCAACTATGCCCGTTACATTAAATGCTGGTTACCGAATGCCTAGTTGGTTTGATTTAAAGTCGTTGGATATTGGTGGACCAGAAGACGAAGAAGGTATTTATACGTCTGTGAACATGATAACGTCCAAACAGAACAACTGATTGAGCTGAAATTTAGTATATATACATATTTTGAATTATCAAGGGACAAACACGAATTGGATTGTTTTTAGTAACGATCTGACAACCGGAAGTGGCAAATATATGCATTTTCTCAGGGATTATCTGATTGAGACCAAACTGCTTCGTCACTGTGTTGGAAATTGACAAATTTTGACTGTCAGCACTTTTGCCATGTTAGAAAATTTTTTTTTGTTTTCAGGAATTAAAACAGCATGCAAACAAGTTCATGGAATGATCGAAAGCGAAATAAAAGATGGGATTTCCGCTAATAGAATTTTAATAGGTGGATTCTCGCAGGGTGGTGCCTTAGCATTGTATTCGGCATTAAAATTTCCTCAGAAGTTGGCTGGAGTTGTCGCACTGTCCTGTTGGTTGCCTCTACATAAAACCTTCCCATCGGAGATACAATGTCCAACTGACGTGCCGGTATGCTATTTAGTTGTCTTTTTGTACCATCAAATCTGTAAAATGTTTTACCTGCGCAGGTATTATTATGCCATGGTGATTGTGACCCGGTTGTACCATATAAACTGGGTCAGATGACGTCTTCTGTTCTTAAGAACTTTCTAAAGGACTCTGATTTCAAGTCGTACAGAGGACTGATGCATACCTCATCGGACGAGGAGCTGCGTGACATGAAGCAATTCATTGATACAAAACTACCTGCCATATAAATATATTGGAAAAAACTAAGCGTACTAATTTAATTATGAATTGTGAAAACAGATACCTCTTCTAGTATAGGAAATGTATTGACAGGTAGCGAATAGAGGAATTTTCATACATCATAAACAACATTCCTGTAATACATAAAATGACCAGTTAACATGATGTATAACGGTACTCAAAAAATTCTTTTTGAACTTCTTCGCTGTATTGTACTCCACTTCAGGAGTTTTGGATTAGTTTCATGTATTCCTATATTAGTAGATTTAATTAATGAAGTAAACTAGTATCATACTAATATTATTGTAATGTAATGTGCTTTGCAATAATAAAGTGAAATTAAATACAATGTATATTTTCGTTCTTTTTTATTATTAGTATTTAGAAGATTGATCCATCACTATTTCTTTGACAAGAAAAGATCATATTTGTGTTACGCATATGACTGCTATTCTGTTAATGTTGGATGAAGATAAATAAATAAAAACATTCTGAGAAGCTTTATTTAATAATTTTATATCACAACTTCTATTTTTGCTATCCTGTATTGTCGACTTGTAGTATTACGTATTAGAACCTTATTTTTACAAATTTGCGAGGCTAATACTTGTAAACTACTTAGGGTTACATAACCTACACCAATCGCTTGACCATGCGTGAATGAGAAACCACCTTTTGTAATAAATCCCATAATTTCTCTGCTACAAGAATTCCTAATATTTTCAACTTTAGGTACCCATAATGTTTCCATTCGTTCTTTCTGCTTTACAATTTGTTCCTTGTCTACCGTTACTACCTGAAAGTACACAGAAATTCATTAAGATCAATTAATTAATGTATGCTGCTAAGCAGGGTTGTTATGTTTTAAAACATTGTTTTAAAAATGGTTTAAAACAAAGTTTTTAAAACATGTTTTTTTCTACTGTTACTGTTTATTTCCGAATTACATTCAATAGAATCATTTAGAGACTACCAGGGTTGTTTAAAAATAACATTGTTAAAAACCTTTTAAAATAAATAATAGTAAATAATTGTTTTGTATTAAATCCAACTAACTACCCGTGAAATATTCCCCTAACCGTCAGGGAATCCCATTACAACGCCAAATGGAACAGAGAACCTACTATCAACTCAAGAGAGCCAACATTTGTAAAAGGATACATTTTATATTATTCTTAAGTCTCCATGAGCATCTCTTTATATTCGAAAACAATAATTTATTTTTTTCTGACACTTTGTCTTATAAAAAAAAACAAAAAAAAAAACAATTTAAAACATGTTTTTTTGGAGGTGTTTTAAAACATTATTTCATGTTTTAAAACACATTTTAACAAAAAAACGTTTTTTATAACAACCCTACTGCTAAGTACGTTGATTTACTTACTTTCCCTTTTGTTTTTGCTTTAATTCTTGATCTTCTGGCTTTCATCATCAAAGTTTTATGTTCATCACGAAGACGTTTTCTAATGTCTTGATTTGGATCCTTTCTCATGGGTTCTCTTATAATTGCAGATTTCTTCAAATCTTGTGTCTTTGGTAAACATATCATGGACAATTGTGTTGGACATCCTTTTGTCTCCATTATTACTTTTATAGGTACTAGATATGGATCGCTGATGTTTACTAGCACATTTTTAGATCCACGCATCACATCCTAAAAGTAATGTTTGCCTTTAAAGCTTATTTTTCTTATTGCAGAATGTACACTTACTTGCAACGTTTGTAAGATTTTTCTATCACGTAACACAGAGAAATTGTCCGAGTATTCTGACAAAGAATTCCAATCTTTTACTAAAATCTTCCAATTGTAATGAAACGGACTAGCTACGGCAAATTTAGCGTAGTTTGTCCGTCGATTTGGGGGTAAACGAAAGTATTTCTCGCAACGTAAATTGGAAAGTCTTTCTTCCTCTAATTGACCAGCTAATGTATCTGGCTCAAGTATATGAGGTCGACCCATTTCAAACTCCATCGAGTCTAGTTCTCGTAAACCACCTGCTCTTGCTCCCCACATAATCATAGTTATCCATGTGGCCTGACCCCAATGACTTGGTATTATTACATCCCAACCACTACAGTAACCTGGCAAAAAATATATATAAAACAGCTTCTTACACATTCTTATATTAGATATTTTACAACTTTTTTATAAAATTAGCTATAAAATTCTCCATATTATTGAAATAAAAAATGTAGAAAGAAGAGTAGTCAAATTTCAATAATTTTATTAAATGTTCTTATAAAATTTGTTAAATTTTGATATAGAATAGCTGGTGGCTTTTGATAATTTTATCAGCAAATTATAGACACATTCATGAAAATTCTTATGTTAGATATTTTACAACCTTTTTATACTACGAGAATAGAAAAAAACCTTGGCAGTACATTTGTAACATCCTGTAGAGTAATTAGGGGTCTGCATAACTTATAAAACAAATTATACAAATATGAACTTACCTAAATTGTCATTTCTATTGCCAGGTCTTTGTATTAGCAAATATGGAACAGGCATCCCTGGTGTAGGTAAATCAGTGCCAGGTACTAATAATTTGCTTCTTAATTCGCAAATTTGTGAAGTAGGAATTTGATTTTCTTTCACACTATTCCGAATGTCCGCATTCCAAATAGGACTTTGGCTTAAATTTTCAGGAAGTTCATACAAAAACTTTGACTCAATATTATGGTTATCTGGTAAAGCCTTGGTTCTTTTCTTTGGCATATTATATCTAGGATCTTCCCCGATAATAGACAAAATAATATGTGGTGATAAAACGTTAGGTGAGGCAATGTTTTGTATGTTTCTCCAGTAATCTCTTTGGGATTTTAGTATGGTCATATTACTAGGGTCACCGTAATCTTTCAACCAATTCCTTTGCGAATTGCAATCATCCAAATTTACATATTTCAGGGATTTTTGTAAAACTGATTGAGATAGAGGCCCTGTTAATCGAAATCTATTTAACTCAAAACGTAAATCACGTAAAATTAGACCGGTGTTTATATTTATGTAAAAATTATTCGATTGTTTTAAATCATATAGCATAATTAAGTTACTTAAAATGTCTTCAAAATTTGCGGGATGTGACCAAATCCATAAGGCACGCTCTTTTTTGTCACTACTGGTCGACATCCAATTAAAGGTCACATGGCCAATAGGTTTTTTATCATTTAGGGTAAAAAACATTAATGTTCCTTCACGATTTCCTCTAATATATGCTCTTGCGTCAACACTTAAACCTAATTTAGGATCACATAATTTCTTGATACCGCCAACAATTACTTCTTCATTCCCAGTGATTTCTATGCATCCATAATACGATAAATCTTGCATCAAACAATGTTTTGCGGTAGCTCTATAGCAAGCTCTAAATGCTTTATCGCAAGGACTGTAAGGTATTCTGTAGCCCCATCTATTAACCATGTGAAATCGTTTGGCATGCCAAATATGCGTCTCTAACCACTTAATTTTTTGTTGCCTGCGGTTGTATTCCTCCAATAAGTTTCTCGGTCGTCTTCTATATTTTCGTGATGGCATTTTCTGCTTCGGTGGTAAACCAGATTTCTTAAGCTGATTGAGGTGGACCTCTCGGAGTCGTCTTGGTAGTCGTTTTGCATTGTGGGACATTACTCTCCGTCTCATATATTTGGGTAATGTTTGGAATATCAGCTTAGAACCACTGGGTCCTGAACTGAGAGCTTTCCTCATTGCCAATATTTCTTGGCATCTTGCAGCCGCAACTCGTAACAGCCTCACAGATGAAGGGAGGTCAACCAAACCCTTCTGGTAACCACTGAACTGATCGTTTCCGTTCATTTTTGATCACTATCTTTATCTCAGTTTTATTCAGAAACGTACACAACGCAAAAAGCACATGTTGTTGACAAGTATAACCTCACTTTGTTTGAAATGTCAGCTGTGAAGTTGCAACATATTTTTCTATTTCAGCCTCATTGCTGCCAACCTTACGTTTTTGCTGTGGCTTTTTGGGTCTTAAAGTGTAACTATTTTTACATGGTGGGCCAAGAACGCAACGATCTCTTTCTAAAAAACTCAGTCCCTCTCTATCTACCTTGTTTAAGAAAGCCCAATTTTGCCAATTGTTGGAAAAACACCAGAAAGTTTTGTCAAGTATTGGAAATATCACCAGAACATTATTAATATATATTAATCAAAGGTCGGTGCTTTACAATTAGAACAATATTTACCATTTGAAATTTTCGCAATAATAATTTCGAATTTTTCTACTTTGGTTCCACAGTAGACTCAGTTCTCAGTGTTTACTTCTGACTTTGGTAACAATGGAATCCACCAACCAATATAGCTGTCACATTTACTAAATTTATAAACGATAAATGTAGCACTCGTTTTGCAAGACGTATTGACCATAGTAGTACAGAAAGAAAAATTTTAAGAATACAAATTATTACAGTTATTATAGAATACTGTAATGGTGTCACCTATGTAGCTTCGAGTAGCAGCCATAGATGGCCATAGTAGCAACGACTACTTTTGTGAACTACCACGCATTGCGGTTTGAACAAAGTTATTCAATGTAGAGTATTTGGAATAGTTGAAAGACAAGATTATGGTTTAATTTTTTAAATAGGAATCAAAATCTCGCATTCGCACGCACGCATGCAACTGAAGGGCAAAATATTACTGTCCTATGCATAGATAAGATACATAAATACTTATGTTTCCTATGTTTGTTCCTTACAGAGTATGTTGGCAACACTTCCCTTTCCTCTGCGAATTGCCGGAAGCGTGGGGAGTTCTTGGCCCACCATGTAAAAATAGTTACACTATGCATGGAACGCATCGGAACGGCGTTGCTTCACTTATAGATTGCAGGAAAGTGGTCGGGAAACACCGGCGCGGGAATGCTCCCGGAAACCGGAGAGCAAGTGATACAAGGGTCTTGGAAATCCAGACCACGACTTCTGGATAACCGAAGTCAAGAGAAGTTAGTTTGTACACAGATATGATTATGGAAAATGTAATATTTTTTCTTTGTTCTGTGGTTAATAACTGGAAATCGTATCTCAGGTATCGTGGCGTGGGTGGTAGCGGGTTATTATGGCCCACGCCTTTTGTAAATGTAAAAGAAGCCCTATGTTATACCGGGAATCGTCGAGTGTAAAACGAACAAAGTTTATTACAAGGTTTTGCCATCTATTGTATTTAGGTTTTTTTTTACAAATAGGTATTGTAAATTTATTTTACTTTTCTGGCGTAGGTGTAGGTGTAGGTATAAATAACTTTTTCCACGACAAGGCAGCCCTTCCGTGTTGCTTGAACATATGTATACCTCTTTAAACAGGCAGGTTCCAAGTTCAATAAATTTTTGTTGTACCAAACGGTACAACGGATCGGGCTGAAATTTTGCATACATATTTAGAATTGCCAGGGGACGAAGTGGATTGATTGTTTTTGGTGATAATTGGACAACCAACGGAAGTGGCAAATGTTTTCTTAGGGATTCATCCGATTAAGATCAAACTCATAACAGCTCATCCTTCGGTGCTTTTAAACATGTACCTATAAAATTTGCAGATCAGTGGGATAAACGGTTTAGGCGCTAAAATGCTGTGTTGCAAGTTGTCAGATTTTGACAAACGTCACTTCCACTAACATGACATGACATGACAAATGTCATTATGTCATAGAAACTGGCGCTAGGTATGGCCCAGAGTGGCCATGGTTTTGTAATGGTATGATAGTGGGTTCTTCGGAATGTGATTAGTGCATGACAAAAAATGTTCTAAAGCATTTAAAGTCAAATACCACAACCCCCCAAACACAAGCCACCACCATCATTGCTCTTACACTCGCTCTGCACGTGGGTTCTTGCAATGGGCCCAAACTAATTAAACTAATGATATTAATATTCAACTCAAAAGAAAACACCTCTCAAGAAATTAACAAATTTATTACATAAAAAACAAAGAAATGAAGAATAAAAAAAAATATGAAAGAGACACTTAATTCATCCTTAAAATTACCATCTAGAGGAGCTGTTAGATTCTCGTAAAAATACAAAGAAGTGAAAACTCAAAGGAGGAAATATTAATCAGCTTACCATTTACAAAACACAAAACACTACACTAAGTTACATAGTTAAAAAATAAATTAAAATCGACTACAACTTCAGTAGAATGCCGAATGTCGACTGTCGATCTCGACTGTAGAATATCGAATGTTGAATACAGAATGTTCTCCCGTCATTTTTGTGGCTCCAACTTATATCCCTCATGTCCAAACTATATCGGTCCACGATACCATAATTTATAATTAAGTAAACAACACACCCAGAATATCGAGACACAAAACACTTAACGAAAGGGCCGTACTGATTTGGGCCACAAAAAATAGATTCACGAGTCTGTTAAGTTGAAAAGTATAATAAATTATGCCTGTGCGTGTGAATAGGTCAATCAGTATCACCATTCACATATCCGGCATCACACACAATTTATCTCAAATCACAATGAACAAAATATGTATGCAGCTGAAATTCCCAATTACTACAGCTTCACCAAATTGAATAATTGCAAAAGTGTTTAGACACTTCATTTTGCAAACGATATAGTCGGAAAGCTGGGTGAGGGCCACCCCTGATGTTTTTATAATAGAAGTAATTTTATTTTGTGCGGAAAAAAAATTTTGTTCCTATTAAATAATCTTTTGAAAAACTAAGCAGCGTGAAAGTAAATAAATTTTATTCCATTTTTTTACTTTAAGTTGTCTACTCGGGAGTAGGCGAAAAAATTCGTTAGAAGTGAAATTTAAATAAGACAACTGGTACCATTCGTTTCTGAAAATAAGATTATCGGATAATTTTTCAATATCTTACATCATCAATATCTTACACATATAAACCGAACACTTCAGAATCCTGAAAAATACATATAAATATATAGCAGAGTGCTATAGATAACTCAGATAAACATGCGCACAACCCAAAAAAACTCTCGCTCTCAATCAAGGACAAATGATAACATAACGTTGGTTACATTCTGCAAAGATGTACATACACAGTTCATCACATAAAACGTTGATTTGACGTAAGTAGTTAAGTGTAAAATAATTTCTAGTACAACTACTACTGTTTCTAAAAGCTGCGACAAAATTTGGACTGTAATAATTTGCTGTATACTGCTAAAAAAAGTTACGATACAGACGATTTGGTAGTTCGTAGGTGTGGCTGTCTGGCCACAGTGTCTGGCCGACTAAATCGTTTACCGGTCACTGTCCTGTTTAATTTCGTCGCGATCAGCTGATTAAAGACACGTTCTATTACCAGTTTGACTTATATTCCAAATGAATACAACTGATGCGCTCAGTTCCCCATTTTCCTTGAAGCACAATCCGAAAATTTGCTCAGTTGTTTACTAATTCAACCAATAGGAACGGAATATCGAATTTTAAATTTGACAACCGTTAGCAGCGCGGTTAACGTACCTATAATTACTTATCATTTGTAATTTATGCATTCAGTTTATGATGTGTTTGCAAGCGGTTAGCAATTTTTAATTTCGTAAGCAGAGAAACGGAATAGAGAATATAAAAAATGGATTTTTTTGTCGAATTGTCTTAAGTTTGGATATTCTCCAAACAAGGGAAATACTAAAGTGACTATTTACACGTGATAAACTTGCTATATACCGGGTTGATAAAAAATTTTGAACTTGAAAATTTTGAATCATGAGAGAAAACTAGATACCTTTAATTTTAACAGTATCAAGAAATGTTACATGAAAATGTGTCTTAGAATTAGAAAGTACAGTGATAATTAAGAAGTTAGTTAAGAAATATTTAATGATTTTTAATGTTTTTGTTTGTTTATTCAATGGTTTGAACGCGGTTCCATAGTAAAATTAATATGGTACGCCACTGCCCTATTTATTTACGGAATTATTGTTACCAACATGTGTACATTTGGTTGCCTACGTCGGTAGTCACGGGACAAAAATTATGCTGTAGAAACGCCTTTCATATTTATTGGGAATTTGCATTTTTCTGGCGTTATAGTGCATTGTCTGCCGGAATCTCCATTTTCTTGGTATTTTGTTGTGAATTTGCTTAATGTTGTTAATGTACATATTTTGGTTTTGAGCTACATATACTGGCGTTTATTTACCTAAAGTTGGCGTGTCAAATTTGACCACTTTTGGCGGGTCAAAAATTTCAAACTAATTTTTTCCATATCGCGCAGACTCGTGGGCACATTGTATATAAATAAGTTAATAAGAGATACATAATATTAGCTGCTTTCCATTTGCACACTTCTGAATTAATCTTAGCTGAGCTAATCTAACACCGTCTGGCTTGGTCCAAGTTCAACTAAGCTAAGCTATGTTGGCAAAAGGAACGCGTTCGGTGCCATTCTATCTAACTAAGTTCGTGGAACTTGATGTCAGCGAGTGGCGGCGCCACTTGCCTGACAACAAGTGTTATCAATGTTATCATCTATAGGTACAAATTAGAAACATAGGTATCAGAACCGTTTCTTTGCACGCGTATACCGTCCTCGTGACTTAATTCCACTTCGTAGCGAAGATGTGTAATCAGGTCACACACATCAAATATGTTAACTTCATCCATCTTGCCGAAACTTCTTATAGTTTATAAAATAAACAAAAACCAAATTGCACGCACGCACGATGGCGGATTTAGGTTAGGTTCTCCTTCTTCTTCTTCTATTAGGTTAGCTCAGACAGCTCAGACGATCTAAGTTACCTTTTCGCATGACTAGCCAAGGGCAAGGGGAAGGTAATCTGTCTGAGCTTGTCTTACTTCACCAAAACAAAAGGAACGCTACGCATAAGTTAGATTAGCGTAGCTCAGCTAATATCAACTCAGAAATGTGCAAATGGAAAGCAGTGGCATAAAAACCCAAGTCCAATAGATCAGTTTTGTTCACGGCACCAACGCGCAGCAAGCTCATCAATGGTCGTGGCCAGCAGACAACACCGGTTAAAAATCGGGTTTTTTAAGCCTGGATGCACTCAAGATTACTGTAGATAAGGTTGCGCAGACAGAGCGGTGAGAGACCGATCAACTGATTTCTGCTGGACACGGCCAATGCTGGGCAACAACAGCTACAATACGGTGCTATCAGTGTCGGCGCATGGGTTTAAAGTTTAAATTATGATACTTTCATTGAAGATTTTGGGACATAATACGTTAATTTCAAAAGTATACATGTTTCAAACCAAGGAGAGCACAGTTGTATATGCAACCAAATATACACGGGTCAATTATAAACCATACACTGGGTATAATTGGTTGCATATGTCACCGTGCTCTACTTAGTTTAAAACTACTCTACAATATTTAAATTTATTTCTCATTGCCCCGCAATGCATTATGAATTAATAATTAAATATTTTTCCAAGGTTTCCCCCGTAAATTAATTTCTTTTAGACGTTAAAATGTCTTTAAAATTGAAGGATCGTTCTACAATAGTTTCAATAAATTGCATTTTTAACTACAAATCATTGTCTAATTAAAGTACATATTTATATCCGTGAACCATTCACGAATGAATTCCGAAACGCGGTGTAAAGCGTGGGCACAACCTGTTACGTGCAACATATTGAGAAATCCTTGCTTTAATAATTACCCTGTCTTCATCATTACGTTATTATATAATTTTTTATCGGAATGTTGATGAATTGTTGCAAATGCTTTGCATAAATCTTCAAAAAATATCTGGGGTGGCCCTAACTCAACTTTCCGACTACGCCGTTGGCACAGTGAATTTTCTGAACACTTTTTAGTCATTACGTCGGAAAAAACGGGTTAGAAATGCAAATGAACCGAGAAGGCTAAATTTTTTATATGACCTGGGGGGTGCCTACAAAAGCTTAACTTCAAATTGTCGACCAAGATTTCCTATCTGCATTTTCCGCCATCATGAAAAAAATTATTTTTTTGTCTCGTAATTTGTCTCGTTTATTTATTTATTTTGTATCCCAATAGTTCCCCGAACAACCTATCATCCGTTTTGACGTGTGCATACAACTATGTGAGCGGCTAAATCGAAACGGGGCACGAACTTCCTGACTTCGCGGCACGCTAGTGATCGTAATTTTAGTCGAAGGGAAAAAATAAAAAAAAAACAAAGTAGTAGGTCTGAACATACTCTAAAAGTTTTATAATAGACATTTTTTCGATATCCATTGTGAGAAAAGAGAAAATAGCAAAAAACAAATTTCACTACTTTAAATTTTGAATTTTTCGATCGATATCTCAATAATGATGAACGAGAGGTAAAAAATGTATAGCACCTAAATTGTAGAGCGTAAAAAAAGCAACAAAAAAGTATTCATTCAAAATTATCCTGTCAACGGAGAACCGATTTATTGTAAAAAGACTGAATTTAACCCTTTTTCAAGATGGTGGAAAATGCACATAGGAAATCTTGGTCGACAATTTAAAGTTAAGCTTTTCTAAAGCTCCTCCACGTCATATCAAAAATTTAGCCTTCTCGGTTCATTTGCATTTCCAAATGTATATAACGACTGGACTATTTGCAATTATTCAATTTTGTATAGCCAGAACCACTCTGTACCCTACCTAACGTCAGTCTCTGTGACATAATAACATTTGTCACACTGACATTTAATGTGATGTCATGTCAGTGGCACTGACGTTTGTCAAAATCTGACAATTTGCAACACAGCGACGAAGGCGTGGATTCTGCCAAGCCGCAGCCGCTTCTATAAAAGCTAATAGCGCCTAAACCGTTCATCCCACTGATCTGCAAATTTGTATACATATTTAAAATCACTTGAGAGTGAGCTGATATCAGTTTGGCCAAAATCGAATAAATTCCTAAGAAGACGCTGGTAACATTTGCCAGTTTCGATTGTCAGATTGTCACCATAAACAATCCAGTTCGTCCCCATTCTAAATATGTATACCAAATTTCAGCCCGATCCGTTGTTCCGTTTGGGCGCAATCGCGTTCACGAATATACACATATACACATATACATACACAAATACATACATTTTACAGAAATCATTGTAATCGATTCAGGGGACCCCAAAACGCGTATTTCCACTGAAATCCCGAATTTTGCTTTCCGTCGATTACAATACTTTCTAAATATTTCCTTCTAGTGTACTAGTCGGAAAGTAAAAATCCTTAGGTATATGTTTCCTGTTTTAAGGTGCTGTTGTAAACTTTGTTTGTCTTTATAAACAAAACAATGAGGGCACTTCTTACAATAATATTGATTATTTTCGACGAACATAAAACAATTAAATTCCCCCACAAACTGTTCCATATTACCGGAAAGGAAAATAAAACAAAATAAAAAATATTAATATTAACAACCACAATGCAGGTTGCAAATAAGAGTGCGAATTGCAACTCTAGAAAATGAGAACTATGTGAACTGTTTGCCATTAAAATCGCCGCTCAGAGAATTATATTTATTAATGAACAAATGTTTGTTTTATATACCTACAGTGTTTGTAACAAAATTCATAGCAAATTTGCAAATTTGTGTACATATTTAAAGTCACTGGAAGATGAGTTGATATGAGATTGATCTCAATCGGATGAATCCCTCAGAAGACTCACGTAACATTTGCCACTTCCGGTTGTCAGATTGTCACCAAAAACAATCCAGTTCGTCCCCCGGTAATTCTATATATGTATACCAAGTTTCAGCCCGATTCGTTGTTCACACATACACACACACATACATACATTTTCCAGAAATCAATGCAATCGATTCAGGGGACCCCAAGTTAAAATTTTTACGTCATAAGTTGCCTTTTTAAAAGTTAACATTGACCTACCGAGCGTTTTTCTTGAAAACATTAAATAACGAAATTATGAATTTTGTTTCAAAATTTGTCAACACACTGTGACATCTCAGCAACTCCTAACATCCAATTCGCCCTCAAATTTGTTTGATTCAATTTCTTAGTATTGCTTGTTGGGTCGTCTTTATCCGTCGATTACAATATTTTTCTTCTAGGGTACTAATGGGAAAGTAAAAATTGATATTCAATTTTTTATAACTTATTTATCATAGGAGTTACGTACAACACTGGTTAACTTCGTGTCAGATGTTGATGATGATGATGTTTTGACCATCCCAGTATCATTTCCTGCGAAGAGTTAACCGAGGAAGAACTTCTTCAGCCATAGAAACGACGAAAAATATAAAAAAGGGGGCCCGTAATTATTATTTTTGTCTACACAAAAATATTCAATTTTTTATAACTTATTTATCATAGGAGTTACGTACAACACTGGTTAACTTCGTGTCAGATAAATGAGCAGTTACATAAGAAACGTTACATAACAAGAAAATACAAAACTATAGTAATAAATAACGCATGAAATGTATTTCATAAAGATTTTATAGTTTTTTTTTTCGATCTATATGATTTTCCCTTTGCGGAATTATGTTTGAATTATGAATTATGTAGTTACGCCAAAAAGGTTTTTAAAAGTCTTCTTGCTAGACTTTATAAGTCTTCTTACGTCCACTGGATCCAAATCGTCTACATGGAAGCAACGGCAAATCTTCTTTATCAGTACTATTACCAAATCTTTCTTGTTTGCGTTGTTTCCGCTCCGCTAAAATCCAGGATTTGCAGTTTATATGTAATACATTCTTGCATCTTACGTGTTAGCATTGGTATCAAAAAATCTTGGCGTACGACATCTTCTGTTTCTCTGTATTCCTCTTAAAGAATTTGGGCAATAGTTTTTTGTGCCCCTTGGGCAAAATCACACTAATGCTCTCGATAAATATTTTGAGCTTTGGTAAATCTTCCTTGTCCGTTTTTTCTTCTTTTACTGATACATCTTTCATGTCGTAAATTTAATGGTTTTCAGCTGATTTTTGTCTTGGAACAATGCATCTTTACCTGAATTCTCATTCCTCGACGATTTGACTTATATTAGGATTACAATACAACTTATTTACTTCCATCTCTTTCAGATTCTTCCTCCTGTTGTTATTTATAGCGTGAGATCAAAATGGTCTCACAGTAACACGGTAGTCTTTAGAAATCGCACAATCGTCCATAAAGTTGTCACTCCCGCTGCTGGAAGAGAAATGCATCATCCATCGTTAAGTTGCTAGCTTCCGTTAAACTACTCGTGAACGCATTTTGCTCATCAGTGTCTCCAAACGAAGAGTTATTGTACGTTGATGGTCGTAATGTTGACATTCACTCTAGTGGTTCTATCGAGTCTTGCTCTCAGAGTCATGGCATGAGGTTCCCATAATGCTATCATTCGTAGTCGTCATGGCTCCACGTCTATCATGTCTCTCATTCTGACCACAGCATTTGTGGACATCTTAAATATGGACCATGTTCATCGAATATGCCTCATCCCGTAAGATCACACCATAGGATGTTCTTCTTCCACTTCTCACAATAGTTGGAACAGTTGGCTGCTCCAACTACTCGACTGGTGATAGTAGTAACAAATTCTTTGGCTTGTTTTGGGCAAGCCGACACCAGATGTTGGTACCTACTAGTTACTTGCACAGATGACAGTGTAGGTATATCCTTCAAGCTGTCTGAATTCTATGCCGCTTATGCAAATTTGCACAAGGAAGTTGCAAGTTTTTGTCGAATGTAAGGGGGCGCACACGTGTAAAATGCGCGAACGTAAACCCTATTATGGTAGGGTCTTTGGCCAATTGAGCGGTCTAAGGGCTTTTCAATTATTCAACAAATTAATTTACAGAAAATTTGCTCGGAAGTAAAAACTATCTGGGTCCTTTTTACTTTCTGACTAGTACCCTAGAAGGAAAGTATTGTAATCGACGGAAAATGCCGTTTCGAGATTTTCGCGGAAATACGCGTTTTGAGGTCCCCTGAATTGATTGCGATGGTTTCTGGAAAATGTCTGCATGTATGTGTGTGTGTATGTATGTCTGTGAATACGATAGCGCCCAAACGGAACAACGGATCGCGCTGAAATTTTGCATAGGCATTTATAATTACCGAACTGGATTGTTTTTGGCAACAATTTGACAACTGGAAGTGGCAAATGTTACATGTGTCTTCTTAGGGATTAATACGATTTTGGTCAAACTGATATAAGTTAACCCTCCAGTGACTTTAAATATGTATACCAATTTACAGATCAATGGGATGAACGGTTTAGTCACTAAAAGCTGTTTACAAGTTTAAGATAAAAATCAAATAAAGAAATAAGTAATTGTACTGCTATTACTACATAATGTCTTTTATGCACAGGTACACTACTGACTGACACTGCGTTACCAAAACTACTAGCATGGCACTCAACGATGAAAATACACTCAGTGCATCACAGGTTGGCTATCCTTTAATTCGCATAATACAAGTGTACTGCAATTTGTAGGCACACATATTCCAGCTCACTAATCAAGTCAAATGAGGCCAACCTATTTAACACTTATCCTAGCCGTTTTTTGTTTGTTTCGGATATGCAGGGTATTAATGATTTTGCAAATACCTCTTTAGAGTTGTTTTAAAGTAATAAATACCGCATGAAGTTGCTTCGTGTTAGGATGCGCAATAGACCAACGATCATTCATAGACGTAGACTGGCCAAATGTTCTTTTATCGCTCATATTTTGTTGCGTTGTATTAGTACGAGAGTGTATTTCTTAGTTTGAAATAACCCTAACATCCTACAAGTATTTAGGAAACAAAAGCGGCTAGAAAAGTGTTGTAAGTATAGGTTTTCACCGTATCTGGACTTGAGTGGTAAACTGGCAATTCTATACACAAGTTGCTCGACACGTTGCATAAAATTTAATAATAGGTAACATAAACAATAATGTTTCAGTATGTTCAGCTAGAACCAGGAACTGTCAATAAAGGCTTGGAGAATGAAACTAGAGTGATCACATATTTTGCCATGTTACTGAATCGTCAGGATGCGGTCATTGACTTTACTATATATACGAGTGTAAAGGGTCTGAAACCAATCGACGATCTCGTGGTTGAAATAAAATTCAAAGATTGCGAACAGCCTTGTAAATGTGACAAGACATGTGAAAAGCGAGAGATATGGCTAACACAGATAAAACATGCCGAGAAAAAATTACTACGATGTTTTAAAACCGCCTCAAAACAAAACCGTCAGAATAGCCAGAACGAAGTTGCACGGTTGCCAAAAGAACAGACAAAACAAGAAAATACAGGAGAACAAAGTCAGACGCCGAAAAAGGATAAAGAAGTGGAGAAGCAGAAGAAAAATCAGCTTGAAAAACGTCAAAACAACCAGAACGAAGTTCTTAGTTTATCGGCTAATTCAACGTCTTCATCGGCTAATCTGATTGTGGAAAAGTCAGAAGCAGGTGTACCACAAGACGAAGAAACTAAAGGCAACAGGAAAAAGAGAGAGCCTACATTAGATATCAATCTAAACCAGTATATAGAAGCTTTTAATACTTTGGACTCAAGTTGTGACATAGAATGCGATATTAGGCATTGGGTAAACAAGAATGACGTGACCAATATTATCTTATTTACAAACGCGCCGCCTATCGACCAGTCAGAAAATGCATTACAGTTGACCGTAGCGAAAAGTGAGGCAAGTTGGTCTAAACCTTTCCAAGATATAGTGGCCAAGTTGGGAGATGATAAATGTATGAAAATAAATGATAATAAAACAATCGAAAACGGCGAATTTTTTGACAAATTTTACTGTTTTGTATCACAGCCTAATTCAGAAACCATATTGAATTGTATAGAAGAATTTCAGGAGATTAAAGGTTTCTCAAGGGATATGGTCGAACAATTATGCAACCTTGTGAACAAGCATATGTCATCTCACGCCAGCAAGGGCATGTGTAACAAATTAACTAAAACTGATCTTGCGGATCTTTGTTTGACAACAGTAGTGATGAGCAACATATGCGCGATGCGCACATGCATACCAATTAAAGTAGACAAACTGTACGCGGACATATGGGCAGATATCTTCAAGAAATATCAGATAGTTCAACTGAGTCCTCAAAATAGTCCCGAAGACTCCAGACGAGTACATCAAAATATTACTGGCTATTACGAGTATGTTATTCAAAAGAAGTACGATCCAAAATTTGATTGGGAGAAATGCTTTAAATCCTGCTTTCAGTTGGACGAGACAACTAAGAAAAAAGTTAAAAGTGCATACACATTAGCGGACTTACTGCTGCACATGTGGAAGGTTGACAGATTACCACTTTTAATCGACGAGTCCATAACAAATTTGTTCTTTAAGTTTCTAAATAAAGATCAGCGGTTTAAAGGCTGTTTTTTTGTCATCGCAAAAAGCGACGCCTTTCTAAATATAAGAAAATTCGGTGATGTCGCTGAGTTGTCTAACAATGATCCCGAAATCTACGATGACATCGTCAATCTAGAAATATCACTCCAAGGACGCAAACCAGTGCCTTTGTGTAAAATATTCGAAGACATGAAATCTGTTACCGCAACACACCTTTTACTGTGGACAGGACAAGATAAGAGAGAAGTACGGTCACTCCCATTGTATGAAAAGAAATACAATGTTACATTGCAAGACATGCCCAATTATTATGATTGTATGTCTATCGAGATATATTTAGATATTGTAGAAGAAAAGGAGGAAGAAAACAAAGAAAGAAGAAGGATTGTTGCTGCAAGAATCTGCAAAAATCTGCTAACACAATCAATAAACGAAAGTGACTTTTTAATGTGGAAAGGTGATCAGGACGATATACGTTGCTCTAAGTTGTCTAAAACTCGAAGAGTATTTGAGAAAGATTATGAACGAAATGGAAAGACTTTGAAAATATCATTGGAACTTGAACAATCCCTGCGACCTGATAAAATTCTTTCTTTGTGTACGACAATGAGTGATAGAGTAGATCCAGCGGGTATTCTGGATGAACAGACAGGCGATCACAGTATCCTTAAAAATGAACTTAAAGTTAAACTTTGCGAACCATTACAATCGAATATCTACGACTTGTCATTAAACGTATATGTCAGCAAGCAGGACGAATGGTCACACGAAGATAATGAATGCTGGTGTGATAAAATCGACGTAGAAGAGGTTAGAGCCTGGATGGAGAATAAAAGAATTGGAATTGATAACTTGGTACCGAAAGCGATCACAATACAACAGTCTGTAGACATTGTTCCTGTAGATGAATATAAAATTAAGGGGGGTAAATTGACGATCTCACTGCAAAGAACAAGTAAAGAAGGGGAAAGCTTAAAAGCGGAAATCGTTAATAAAATTGTCGATGGTATTAACAAGGTTATTGAGAAAGAAAATTGTGCAGTTCCGCCCGATAGTAAAATATTAATAAAAAATGTCCCACAGATTGGGAATAGTATTAAAGAGAGAGAGGTTCACACTATCATAGAACGCTTCTTTGAAAATGAAAATTCCTCCGTTCGGTTTTCTGAAGACGAAATGGGATCCCGCGACAGAAAAAAACTGGCTGCTATAAGTAACGAATCAGGAATGGGAAAAACAACAGTACTTAAATCCATTGCAACCAGATGTAACCCAGAAGATTATATCCTTATTTATGATTTGGCCTATTGCGTTCAGAACTTGAACCATCTTAAGAAAGACCCGGTCGCATACCTTTTCGACATGACCAAACCGGATTGTCTTGAAAAATCATTATTTCAGCAACATTTAGCGAAATACAGAGTCAAAGTTCTTTTGGATTCCTTCGATGAAGTCTTGCCATTGCACGAAAACGATGCTCTGGAACTCTTGGAGAAAGTATTAACGCATGATCTGTATACAACTGTTACAACGCGGAGTCAAGCAGAAGGATTGCTAAAGAAGAAGTTCGGGACTAATATTGAAATAATCAGATTGCTGAAACTTACGGACGAACAAGTAAAGTTGTACTGCACTAAAGAAAATATACCACATGCATATATAGAGAAATTCGATGAGGAATTTCTAAAAGTACCTTTGCATCTTGAAATGCTTCGTAGTATCATAGAAACAAAAGAACAGGCAGAAATAAAAGAGGGAAAATTTGTTTTATGTGATTTTTATGAAAAATTTATTGATATGAAAATTGACATATTCATTAAAGAAAAGAATAACTTGAGTGAGAATACTTTCGAGAGGCTGGGATTAACAAAAGACCAAATGTACGGCCACCTATACCATCTATCGCTTGTGTATATCTTTGGAAGAGATAACACGCGGGATATTATTGATGATAACACTTGGAATAAAATAGTGGGAGAGTTTAATAACTATGTTCATCCACTGGGTATCGTATCTCAAATTGACAAAGAGAATATCAAGTTTGTGCACAGATCTTACGCTGAATATCTGGTAGCAAAGTGGTTTTGCAGTGAATTTGAAGATTCGCGACAAACTGATGTCCATAAGAAATTATATCTCAAAATACTAGAAGATAATGAGGCGTTATTGCTTGATTTTCTCAATCACAAAGCTATAGTGGATGAAACATACATACTGCATGAAGCCATAAAAAATAGGAACAAGGAAACAGTCAAAAGTATATTGGATGAAGATATGAGAGGTCAAGTGAAAAAGACAGATATTCTTAAACGATATCCCATAGATATTGCTGCTAGTTTATTATCAAACAACGATACAGAAATAAATGATTATTTCGATATGTTGGAAGTGCTTTTTAAATATAAGGCAGACGGCATTGATAATTACTGGAATTGGGATGAATCAGTTATAAGAATATTAGGAGTATATTATAAACAAACATACCCAGGAACTAAAATTGTTTTTGTGAATAATACCTCAATTCACTTGGCTGTAACAGTTGGCGCTATGGCCCATGTGAAGTTCTTAGTGGAACACGCATGCACCAGTGCACATTTACTCAAGCTGAATTACGATGGAATGAATGTACTGCACTTAGCCGTGTACCACGGCCACGCAGATATTGTTCAATATCTGGTTGAGGATAGAAAATTGAACTGTCACCGTTCAACCGAAGAGTCTGAAGTTGCTTCAAACTCAGAATCAATCGTGACACGACGATTTTCTTTAGAATTGGCAGAAGTCAGCAAAGGGCACAAACGAAATGAAATTCTCAAAATTCTTCGAGATAATGGATGTCTCGCAAGCAAGGTACGTTAAGTTAACACCTGTAACTGACCTGTTTGGTTCTTACAAGTTATTAGTAATTATTCTATACATTTTATATATTTTGCCTTTGTGTCTCGTTTTAAAATATTTGTTGTTAAATAGTTCAGTCATTTGGTAGTTTTGCTTAAAAAGTTTTCCGGGAGTTTTGAAAATTGATGATTTTATAGATTTTGGTGTGCTCTTTCCGAATTTTTACTTTGTCACCTCGTATCTTTGCCGCTCGTGCCGCCATATTGAAAAAATGGCGCCTTAAAACAGTTTTTTCACAATATTTCCTTTCAGACTCATTATACGATAAAAATAGTTATATAATAAATTAAACTAGAGAAAATTGCCTATAATTTATGTAATAACTTTTTTTTGATAGAACAGTTTCAGCGAAAGAGTGCCACAAAGTTTACTGCAACACGCGTTTGGCTATAAAACTCATTTCCACACAACCATGAGGTAGAATAACTGGCGCGTTTCTTATCGTGGTATTCCCAGTAGGCCTAATCCACATGCAATGCACTATTCCATAATTTAGCGCATTCTCCTTCGCTTCACTGTTCTTGATGAACCAGGTGTCGCAAGTTCATCATCTTCAGTACTTATCGAGACGCCACAAATAGAAATTTTTTCCACATCATCCGCGATGGGATTATCATTTTCATCATTTTCATTTACGTTTGCTTGAGAACAGTCTCCATTTTTTCCTCTTCATCGCTATCTTGTGATGGAACTTGCGACTTATTAAAGGTACCACTGCAATTCGTGCATATAATGGAGCACTTTAATCCAGCTCTTCTGCCTCTCTCACATCTTATTTTGCATTTGCAAGAAATCAGTTTTAACAAGGTTTGTGGCACATG
Organism: Aphodius granarius; assembly: GCA_963971325.1. Taxonomy (NCBI): domain Eukaryota; kingdom Metazoa; phylum Arthropoda; class Insecta; order Coleoptera; family Scarabaeidae; genus Aphodius; species Aphodius granarius. The sequence continues at coordinate 13,878,775 of OZ020221.1, forward strand.
TACGCTGAAACTATTCATTTAACCAACAAAAGGTTATTACATAAATTATAGAAAATTTTCTCTAGTTTAATTTATTATATAAATGTTTTTATCGTAAAATGAGTCGGAAAGGAGATATTGTTAAAAAAACTGTTGTTAGGCGCCATTTTTCCAGTATATTCTACCTTACTACATATGGAGATATAAATATGGTTTTGCTGTTGATATTTAAAATTGATAAAAATCATATTTATATTAAATATTTAAAAATAATAGGAATAAGAATGTTAAATTTACAAGATTTCATAAAAACACCAACCTTCTTTGAAAAATAACATATCAAAATAAAACAAATGCCAATACACTGCTAATTAATTTGTGTTTGAAACTGAGTATGGAAAACTTGGTTTTCAATTGTTCCACAGGTTTCTTTCTTGCGTTGAGTTTATTTCAAAGCATACAAAATATATTAATATTTTAATTAATAGAACATCTAGGTATGGATATTTTATCAACAAAAACATTTGTATTACAGATTCTGCCTATTGTCACTGTCACCAGTAGGGCAAATGCATTCACCGAAGTTGCGATTTTGGCATTGGCTTACACGCTGTCTAAAGATTCCGACTGTAAAGATTTTGAAATAATACTCAGTATGCCAAACAGTAACACTATGTTCATGGACATCGTTGTTTTATACACGCCACAAGATAGTAAAGCAAAACAGACAGCGTATTTTGTAGAGACTGGATACTACAAAGCAAATCTAATTTTCGATGAGAATAAGAAAATCAGCGGCGGCGATGTAAAAATACCATTAAAGGACTGTCAGACTGACATGCAAAAAATTACCACTGGAGACTTTGATCGCCAATGGAAGACAAAACTAGCAAATATCGATAACTATGTATTTTGCTTCTACACAACGAAATGTTTAAAAGCTCAAACATTACCAAGTAGAGTAGAATCACCTTTAAGTGTTTGTCCTCAACAAGAGGTATATGAGTATAATATTAGTGATACGGGGAAAATATTGGTCCACACCAAAACAATATCTCACGTTTTGTTGGCTCAACAATTTGAAGAGGAAATGGCTTTTGAACGATACTGTGAACCGGATGGGCGTCGTAAAGGACGGGAAGTTGCTAGTGACATCTATCACTGGATGTGTGCGACAAAGAATGGATGTCGACCGCTGCCAAAACGAATGTATGAACTGATTTGTTTTAAGCATAAGGTAAAAATACCAAAAAGCCGTTTTCATAAAATTTCTTCTCGGCCTCTACATCGGAATATATTTGATAAATTGGTGTATTTTCTTCATCACAACCATCTGATATATATTAATGATGGTGATGAGAACGTATTAGCCCTTATTATTGGATATTTCGAGCAATACATCAAACTTCATTATCTCCAAGCATTCAGCTGGGATAGTTGCAGAGAGCATGGGTCCCTACCAACAAATATGATAGATTTCTTGTTAAAGTCATATGCATTAAAGATTCACGCATTACATGAACTTCTGGAAGTTTTATGGATGTTTGATCAACAGCCCCTTGTCATAAAACAAACTACGCATTTAGATTTATATTTAGAAACTTATGGGCATTTAAAGAAAACTTTTATAGTCTTAACTGGCGATCAGAAAGCGATCTCAACGTTTGATAAATCTAGCAAAGGCCTTCTAGACCTTGTTGAGAGTATCAAACTTTGGACAGATAAAGAATTAACCTTACCTTGCACATTCGCAGATCTCGTACGGGCTAGCGAGGATGAATAATAATAAAAACAGGAATTTTTGTCTGCCGGTTTGATAAAATATCAATGTGCTTATACTAAACTATAATTTTGCTTTTATATATTAAAAAATATTTTATTATTATTGTTATTATATTATACTATTAAATTTCCTATAATTAATGGAAAGTTTTCATATTCATTATATGTATTTATAGTTCGACTAAATGAAGAATGAAATAAAGAGTACATATTTACTATTGTTGTACTTTATTTTACCGGTAATTGTTTATGATATTTATATCTATAATAAAGTATTTAACAGATCTGTGCACTTTTTTCCAAATTTTAGGGAGATCAGATGGTGTATTAGGGTGTAAAATGATTGTCAAGTTTTCACTGTAATAGGTAAACAAATATGAGATCCCATTTTTAATTCACAGTAGATTTTTTTTTGAAATATACATCATTCGAAATGGCAGATCTGGATTGTACTTCTGAATCACCAAACCTTTTTCGTAATTTTGCGTAAGTACTTATTTTAATGTACATTCTTTCCTTAAAAACATCCAATAATAATAGAGCGTTGAGCTTTGCAATTCAAACAAACATTTTTGGTACATCTATCTCTATGTAATGGGTCGGTATAACGCTTTGTTTGTTAATTGCGACAAGTGATTAAATTGATCGAGAGAGTTATTAGAATATTTGGGAATGTCAAGGGTTTTAAACTGGAGTTGAACAAGAGAAATCTACCGGTAAATTGTCTCAATGTGGAGTCAATAGAAACTTTCAGCAAATCGCTGTTCTCAACTGCTGGCAACAGTTGAGTTCCCTGAACAATGATGATTAATGATTATTGAAATATCTGCGTCCCTTTGAAATAAATAGGTAATGTCAATGAAAAAAGTAATGTCAATGAAATAACAATAATTAAAAATATTTTATTTTTACATTTACATTGGTGGTATGGTTATCATAAACATCATCTCTTTATAGCTGTACATATAAATATGTTCTTACAAAAGCAACGATACGAATTTTGTAGATTAATAGCAACCATATCGATTCCCTGAATATATAAATAAATAAAAATCACTTTATTGACCATTTACAAGAAACTAACAATTGTACTTATAGAATCTTATTTAAAAAGCTAATATCATTATTAGTTTTTACGTTTAGAAAAATATCTTTTATAAATTTCACCCATTATGTCTAATTAAACGTTGATTATAGTGGATATATGGATGACTATAACATTTATTGGATTAAGAGTACAAATTTAATTTTCTATCCCTAGCTGAGTTTTGCAAAGTGGTTGGGACGATTACCTACTAAAAAAAATCTGTTATGGCCATCACATTGCCGACCGCTTGACATTGAATTGAAGAATGTTTCGCTTTCTTCAGACATACTATGACTGGACGTATAATGTCTTGTGTAGCACATAATTCCGGGGTTGATTAATGCCACTGTCAAAAGCAAATATATGTACATCAATCGTCGAACCGCATGAATCATTCAAATTGAATATTGAAAGGTTTATTTGAGAGAATAATAGCTCAAATAAAAGTTGTTTATTTTGTGGTGATGACCAATAATGACGCCGAAAATATGTGGTAGCTATTTGCATACTTAACAGAGCTTGCTCAATTTCTTATAGACCGATTTCGACCAAAAGTATTTTTTAGATAGCACAAAATAATAAAAAGAGGGCTATATCAATTTTACAAGCAAATGAGGAAACAACCAATTTTTGGAAGCTATTTTTTGCTTTATCTATAGTGCAAATTTAATTCGTTTGTCAGAACAAAAAATAAGCGCGTGTATTATGTACTACTATGTATATTCTTAATATGTAAGTGTTCGTTACTCTTTGTTAACCACCAGCAATTTCAAATATAGTTAGAAGGATTGAGTTTCATACAAAATGTTAAGTTAACGGTTATCCTATATTTCAATTAAACTTTTACACATTTTATTATGTATATAAAACAACTTTCCCATAACATTGAGTTGCAGTTGATGAAATCCTGTATTAGCAGTACCGCTAAATATAAAATTGTGACGGGAAATTCTATGGTCTTGGCAAATGGTATCGCACATACATTTAATATATTGATTAAAACACCAATATGCAGAGTATAGGATAAGAATTGCGCACAGTACAGAGAAATAACATTTACAATACAGTAAGTTATGTGTAATGTAATTTTTATATCTCGCTTTTATACGACTTTATAGATAGATTTTCGCTACTAATCATGATTTGTGGCGGCTGCATCCTATCCTTTTCGTCAGACTTATCAAAGAATCCTCGTTGGAAATCGGTAACCTCAAAATCTTGATGCAAACTGTCATCATTTTCAGTTTCTGAAATTTGATCGTGCGTGTCTGAAGCGGCTGAATTATACTGGTGCGTTTCCGATTCCGAACCAATGTCTGGTTCGATATCGAAATCATCCGGTATGTCGATGGATGGACCGGCTTTCTGTTCCAAAATCGCATCCGCAGCTGCTTCCCAAAATGTAGGTGCTGGCCTGAAAAATGTGGTCGTATCAAAAATATTCAGAATACACATCTGTAAATGAGACATGTGTAATTAATAATAACATCTGATGGATTTCTTTTAGGTTATTAGGTATGTTTGTTGCCGTAAGTCATTAGAGACACAAAGTAGGATTGTTTCTTTCTTATAAGTACTTTTCTTCAATTGGCAATTACACACAAAATGTTTAGTCACGATTACAAGTAATACTAGTACAATTTGCCTATACAAATTGGATTTTGGAAGGTTTACTTTTGTAATAATTGGGGATTTCAGCTGCATCCATATTTTGTTCATTGTAATTTGAGATAAATTGTATGTGATGCCGGATATGGGAATGGTGATACTGTCTGACCTTTTCACACGCATGGGTATGATTTGTTATATTTTCAACTTAGAAGACTCGTAAATCTTTCTTTTTTTATGGCACAAATCAGTAGGGCCCTTTCGTTAAGTGCTTTGTGTCTTGATATTTTGTGTGTGTGTTATTTGCTTAATTATAAATTATGGTATCGTGGACCGAGATAGTTTATACATGAGAGGTATAAGTTCAAGACAAAAAGATGAAGAGAAAAACATTCTGTAGAGAACAGTCGAGATTACCAGCCGACATTCGGCATTCTACTTAAGATGTAGTCTTTTTTCATTTATTTTTATAATGTAACTTAGTGTAGTGTTTTGTGTTTTGTAAATGGTAAGCTGATTATTATTTCCTCCTTTCAGTTTTCACTTCTTTGTATTTTTACGAGAATCTAACAGCTCCTCTAGATGGTAATTTTAAGGATGAATTAAGTGTCTCTTTTATATTTTTTATTCATTCATTTTTATGTTTTTTTAATTTAATAAATTTGTTATTTTGTTGAGAAGTGTTTTCCTTTGAGTTAAATATCAATATGAGTAGTTTAATTAGTTTTGCCTGCTAAAATGCTGCACTGGTCCCATTGCAAGAACTCACGTGCAGAGCGAGTGTAAGAGCAATAATAGTGGTGGCTTGTGTTTGGGGGGTCGTGGTGTTTGACTTTAAATGTCCATCCTACTATTACACTTTATTAGTTAAAGATGCTTATCAATGTAATACAATAACATTGTTTCGAAATCAGATTAGACTTGATTATTTTCGGGTAAAATATGACAAATCGGACAGAAACAATTAAGTGGGAACGTAAATACCGCTCTAGACGGCATTTCCCAGAATGTGTTCTTATGTAAATTAGAATACACCGGTTTGTTCTATCCCTCTGAAATATAAGTTCATTACACTCCCTCTGCGCCATGTAATTAGCATAACCACTGGTGTCTACAAATAGTTGGTATTAGCGTCGTTTTGCCTTGAGGCCCGTGACATTTTGTTACTATCACTTTTATCACAGTCACAATGAATTGGTTATTATTTATAAAACAGAAAACCTGAAACTGTATTTATATTAACTCGGCTTCCTGAATTTGTTGAAACGGCATATAAGAAAGTAAAGCCGGTGGTCCCATGTACTGTCATTCATGATGCGACGAGAACATTGAAGAATGTTTAAGGTACGGACAGATGCGCGACTTTTGTTGTTCGACAGTTGTTCGACATTCACTATACAATTTGATTCGTTCACTATGTGATTTGATCACGCGATTCTAGTAACTTTATAGGATTTTTTATCTACAAACATAAAATGTTGTAACTTGTAGTGGTACCCCGTTCAAATAGACCGTATAGTATAACGTATTTCGTAGGCTGCGACTGGTGACAAGTTCATACAAAGCCTGTGGGTTTATTTCGCTTTGTTTGTTTGTAATTGTGCGTGCTGCTAATTTATGGTAAACAAACATGTCGAAGAGGTTATGGTTGCTGCCATCTTAGTAACAACAATTACTAAAAGATAAAGTCACTAACCATCCGAACCAACCAGCTGCTTGGTGTAAACCATAGACAACAAACAATATAGTCTGACAGTGTAAACGCTGGACAAATTTTCATCAAGTTGCATGCAATTCAAAAAAGTTGTAAGGTTTAAATCGCCTGTTTGAGTTGCATAGCTGTAAAAGTAGATTAATATACATACGTCCGATTTTTTTGGTTAATTTTCCATTTGTTGGCTAATTTACCAAAAGTATTCATATGCTTTTGGTCATTCTTCTAGCTGTGTATAAAAGTTCATGTACTTAATAAAGTGAGACCATGATTGGGTTGGTAATGCAAATATGTTTTCCATCGATCGGGATGATTCAAATTTACATGGCTGAAGAAACATTCCAACCAAAGGCACATTCACTTCCACGAAAATTACCAAATCTGATACATCTTTGTCATGATTTCTCAGGTTATGGCCTCGAACTTATTAGTATTAAAGCAATTTTCACAAGAGCGTTTGGAAATACGACAAAGTTGGTCTACATTTAGATTAAATATGAATATCTATTGTATTTTCATCGTTTCCTTTTTCTATAACCCTACACTTATTGGTGTTTTAGAAGGGCGTAACACACCAAATTTGTGTGTTTTTTTAACGATATTTCATATATTTTGATACATTGATTGCATTATTTATTAATTTTCCATTTGTTGGCTAATTTACCAAAAGTATGCATATGCTTTTGGTCATTCTTCTAGCTGTGCTCTATCTATAATTAATAGTAAGTTTTTTTATTAGCAAGGTTTCTACTTGCATATAGTCTCATTATGTTATTGGATCATGCAAAGCCCTTATCCTGACATGGATGTAGCTAATATCTGGTAACTCTGATGGAAGTGAATGTGTATTCATTTGGTTTGCAGGTATTCTTTTGCCAAGCACATAACTCCTACATTCATTAGCATCACTGCACTTTCCATATGCTCCAACATCAATGGTACTAAAGCAGATCTACTAAAGCAATTTGGTCAAGATATATAATGGAATAAAAGTTCATGTACTTAATAAAGTGAGACCATGATTGGGTTGGTAATGCAAATCTGTTTTCCATCGATCGGGATGATTCAAATTTACATGGCCGAAGAAACATTCCAACCAAAGGCACATTCACTTCCACGAAAATTACAAAATCTGATACATCTTTGTCATGATGAGGCCTTTGCATTATACAATAAGTAATAAACGTTGCCCGACGAGAAACAAGAGGTGATGGAGTGCATTAACAAAACCCCTTCACTTTTACCTGTAACATTATATGTTCTTTGACCTGTAGTAATAAACCAGACGCTCGTCTGCGCGGACACATTGATTCCTGCCTGTTTGGATAGCGGGCGAAAATCACCCTACAACAACAATCGCTTGGGACACCGACGATGCAGAAAATAGAACGATGCGCGATATAAAGTACCTCGTCTCTACCGTTGCTTTTAAAATTGTTAGCTTCATTTTTGGCATCAGTACTGTCGAACCACAAAAGTCCCTCGTCTGACCGTACCCTTACACTTTTTGATGTGCTTATTTAAAGATAGATACAATATTTCTCATCCGCAATCTAGGATGATGAAACTGATGACACTAAAGAGTACATGCACTGTAAACTAGATTTTTCTTTCTTCTTCATCTCCCCCACCTTCAGTTATTTCGAAAGTCAAGCGGGTTGGCCACATTATTCTACAGTTGTGCAATGTATTACGACTTCAACCACTACTTTATAAGATCTAAGATGAGACTATGCGAAGTTCGTGCTATTTCTTCTCTAGAATTGCCAATTAGCTACTTAACGTACGGATTTCTACTTTTAATGCTACATATTAATATGTACATATATGCAACAAATCTAGTTCTAGAGTGAAACGAAACACGAAAAATAATGAGCCACTCACATGAGATCACTTACTCCTCCTTCTTATCTTCGACTTCCGGCGGTGGAGGACTGGGAGTCGAGAGTCCATTCACAATGTCTTCTGCCTTCTTCTTCATATCTTTATAATTACTATCTATTGTGTCTATACTTTGTTCAATATCTTCAATATGCATGGAACCATTCAAACCATCTTTTGTTTCCGTGATGGTTTCACCAAATTCGTCCGTCAAACTGTCTATCTTCTTGAACGTCTTCGTGGCTGTTGTCGATAACATTTCCTTGGCACTTTCCACTTCCGACTCAAGAACGGTCTCAGCATCGGATACTACTTCCGTTACACCTAATTTACGAAACAAATAAATTACTATTTGGACAGTTCTATACGTTTGTGCAAAATATAGAATAAACAAACAATTTTTCCAGGATGATTATGATTAAGGCTATTGGTATTATTAGTTCATGTGATTGATATTGTACGAGAATCTTTTTAAGTTGTAGATTCTTTATAATGGCCACCATATTTTAAATCATCAATATATCCCCATTTCTATTCAATAAGGAAAGGTATAAAAAAGCACTTCATAATAGCACTTATACTAAACGCTACTAAATTTTAGTATATACAGGAAAAATAATATAGCAAAATGCGCTGTTGGCTAGTTTATTACTGTAGTAGGTACTATGCAACAGTTGTACATTCGTTGAATGACTTTCGGAAACATTGCTACCAACTGATCAAGTTTGATTATATAAATTTAATTTCATAAAGCGTTGTTCTTTGTTTTTATTCAAAATTCTTACCGTCAACAGTTCTGGCGGTCATATCTTCAACATGATTTCCCAAGGTTTGCACTCCATCGGTCGCCTCGCTCTTGGCAGTTGAAAAAGTGTTCGAAACTTTACCCACCACATTTCCTATACTATTCTCCGCAGTTGTCATTGCTGATTCGATTGCTTCTTTTACATGCTCCATACCCTCCTTGGCGGCATCTCCAGCCTCTGAAATAAGTAAGAGTTTTACATAGTTATGTAGGATAATTGATCTATTATGGATCATCAATACATTATAATTGCAGGTCTACTGACTGTGGGAACGATACCAAATGTTTGATAAAGCAATCGATTGTCTTCATCAATAAAATATTGTACCTTTTTGTTTCTCAGGTTATGGCCTCGAACTTATTAGTATTAAAGCAATTTTCACAAGAGCGTTTGGAAATACGACAAAGTTGGTCTACATTTAGATTAAATATGAATATCTATTGTATTTTCATCGTTTCCTTTTTCTATAACCCTACACTTATTGGTGTTTTAGAAGGGCGTAACACACCAAATTTGTGTGTTTTTATATATTTAAATATATTTCATATATTTTGATACATTGATTGCATTCTTTATTAAATTGTACGGCGAGTTATTGCTTCATTTGTTGGCTTGCAGTTTTTGTGAGAAACATAAAGCGCGATTAATTTGATATGACAAAATTCAATTAAAAACAAAGCCTAAAATAGTACAGTAAATAATAAGATTTATAGGGTTTCATTGATTTCGTTATTGCCCTTTGCCAGTATAGAGAAATTTCCATTTGTTGCATGCGTCGGTCGCGGTCAACTTGAGAACTTGTACGCTAGATTTACACACCACTAGCAGTATTATGTATACGTGTTAAATGCACGCCATGTGCATTAGCAATGCACCCAATAATTGACCATACATTTTCTTGGAAGATCTGGTTTCCTCGGCCATAATAAACAATGTGAAAATAGGAACCTACTTGTAGAGTTTCCTACATGTTATAAAGAGAAACACTACACCTGGTTCAAATTATAGCCTTCCACATTTTATTTATTATTATATTTATTATAATATTATTTACAGACTGCAGGAGAATTATCAAAATCGATCAAGGATTATAAGAGTTATTGAAGACCCAAAAATATTTATTTTCTGTGTAGAAAAATGCTTATTTCGGTGTTTTTAATGAGATGACCTTTGACATTCTCTCGCCGGCCAGGATTTTTTTCTAACACGTTTCCACTCTCTGACACAAAACCGTAATCAGTCAAACTGCGAGTTCAACCCTTCAAGCGGATAGGATCGAAAGTCTTGCCAGGAAATTTGCTTAATGTTCTCGTGAAACGCAAGGAATTAACATAGCGTATTGTGCGACTCATTTGTACAACATAAAATGTAGAATAATTGATAGCGAATTTTGTTGGCTGGATTGAACCGTTGGCCCATTTAATTTATATATTCTTTTATGTGTTGCCGTTAGTTATAAAGAAAGAAAAAAATTGCATTTTCTAGAATATTTTCCTATGGAATTGCGTATATTAGGTTCAAAAGCACGAAATGAATAAGCTTCCTTTATTCCTTTTGTGCGACCTCAGGACAGGTGTTTCCGGAGGCGAAGGGCTTTCTTTTAGAGATACACCCTCAGGCCATACCGACAAAGAACTCTCTAGATACAGCTGTGATTGCTGCTACGAAGTTATGTCTGTTAATTTGCAGTTTTATATTCTTTCTAATTGTAGTGGGAATATCGTTGGTTTGAGAATTAGAAAGCATCATTATTCAATTTAATGTTGTTAGCATCAATCACTTTGCAAGATATTGTATTTATTTTAGGTTATGTATTACTTTAATAGTATTTAATAGTTTCTTAGAACTTCTTATCATTTCTCAAAAAAGCAAAGATTGTATTGTCTCCGGAAAGTAAGCGTTCGAAGGCTGTGGATTCGATCAAACTGCTTCTATAAATGCTTATAGCGCATTTTCGCTAAAATATCGATTTTTTTCCATCGATTACAATACTTTGCGATTACATCGTTGGCACAAAGAAGTGTCTGAACACTTTTGCAATTACTCAGTTTTGTGAAGCCAGAGTCACCAAGAGCCACTCTGAACACTACCTACGGTTTCTATGAAATAATGATCTTTGCCAAACTGACATTTAATGTCATGTCGTGTCAGTGACGTTTGTCAAAATCTGATTTGCGGAGATAAGAAGATTTTAGCGGAAATAAGCGTTTTGGGACCCCTCAATCCATTGATATCTGGAAACTCGTGGGTACGTATGTACGTGTCTGTAAACACGATTGCGCTCAAACGGAACAGCGGATCGGGCTGAAATTTCGTATACATACATTTAGAATTACCAGGGGACGAATTGGATCACAGACTAGAAATTGGATTGTTTTTGGTGACAATCTGACAACCGGAAGTGGCAAATGTTAAATGCGTTTTCTAACAACTACAAATTTAGACCAGTGGGATGACTGGTTTAGGGTTTTAGGTCTGACATGCCGTGACATTAAATGTTATTATGACAAATGTCATATTGTCATAGAAACTGACGTTAGGTAGGGTACTTCTCTTCTGGCTTGAATTAAAGTCATCAATAACTTTGAAAATGTTTACTTCAATACTCCTTTCAATAGTCAGATGAGCTAACGAGGACAACCTCTCTTGGCAAATTGTGTTTCTGGTGTATATTTTTAACCGCCGCTTATTGGATGCCGAGTTCACTGGAATTGTGAAAAACAAACAAAGAAGTTCAAAATGCACAGCAAAACACTCTTCTCAAAGATTTATTTACAAAAACGTCTACTCTCTCTTGGATAGTTTTGTTTCTTGATTCTTCCATTTTGTGAAAATATCTCATTTTAGACAGAAGAAGTTCATTGTCTAAATCGTAATATTTACATACATACTGTACACTGACCATGTCTACATCAGTTCCACCTAGAACTTTGCTTAAGTGGTTAAGTCCACCTATCTAGGTTGTTTTCTTGAAGCCTGGCCTTTATCTCCTCGTTTAGTATATCAATAACTGGATTGAAACTTTGTAATACTACTCTACAGATTCAAATGAAGCTTTATTCCCTCTCCCAATTTTTGAGAGAATTTTGCCCTTTCTTGGAATCTCGGCGCGGCCGGCGGTTCTTGAACAAGTTTGTGAAAAACTCATCTGTACTGAAGGACTGCAATACTTCAAGTGTGTTGTTTTTTACCTATTCCCTGTTGTAGTCTTGTATTCTTCCATTAGGTATTTGCAATTTATTGAGACTTTTACTTCAAAATTCTGGGGTGGCAAAATACTGGACTCGAGAATTCTGGGGTGGCAATCGCCACCCCTTGCCACCCCCGATTTACGCCTCTGAATGTTTTCTTCTCTCTTTCCTCATCATTCGTCATTCAGTTGAACTTAATCGTATTGTAATCGACGCATTTTGTTTTGTTTTAGCGAAAATACGCGCTTGGGTCAACTGAATCCATTGCGATGATTACAGTACATATTTACAGTATTACATACAGTATTACAATGTGACATTTGCCTCAGAATTACAAGTAGCAAATGTCACATTTCTTTTAAGGATTCAAACGATTTTTATTAAACTGATTCTCCTCTCGTGATTTTAAGTACATATGTATACCAATTTGCAGACCAATACAATGCAATGAACGGTTTAGACGTTATAAACATCTACAGAAGCAATCTGACAGCAGCCGAAGGCTTAGTTGCTTCAAGAAGACTTGAAGAAGAAACCGGAGTTGAGTTTCAGGTACAGGTAATTTTTCTTGAAAGAATTCTATTTACAATTATGACACAGAACTTGCAATTACAGTGAAATATATTCTTGGTGCTACTTAACTAACAAACCATGAACTGATTGACGCACAAAGGAGAAAATAAAACATTAACGTCATCGTAAGCAGCAAAACTTTATACGTATACACCGCGCTATATTATTCAAATCCTGGACTTGTTGTCGAAAAAATCTGCATATGCCTTGAAGCAAAGGGTTGAGACCCCAGCGAATATGCTCGACATGGATTGGGGCGTCTCATTATTCATCGCCATCAACATAATAACAATCCGAGGCGAAGCTAATGGACCTACCTTACATGTTGTTACCACTTATCGAAGGCTGAAAACTGAAAGCTACCCACACTAACGTCTTGCGACCGAGAAAGTGCTCAAAGCTATTTTTAGAAATTGCAAAGCTTTTGTTGTTCAAATATTGATTTTTCCTTGGAAAATAAAGTCTCCGCATAACTCTCAAAAGTTTTATTCAACATGTTTGAGTACGGCAAATGGTTTGTTTCTTACTCTTAAACGTTGGATTAGGTTTAAAGTTTACAAACTAGTACAAAGGATGATTAATTATTAGACGATATAGACGATAATAAAACCAGATAGCACAGATAAGTTGTAGCTCGTTTGGAAATTCGGTAATTAAAACTGCAATTAATCAACACTTTTTGGCCTAAAATGACTTGACGACTATTTTTGGCCTAATCTATTAAAATAACAACAAAATTACTATTTTTCTAATTGAGTCATTTTGATTAGTTTATGATTAATTTAATATAGAAGAACCGGACGACTTCCATATACATAATTTGGTAACGTTGACCATATAACATGTCAAGGCTATATTATTGGGTACAATGAATAAGACAAATCAGGGGTGATGTGTCCGTACAATAGAAAGAACAAGTAACGAGGTCGATACATAATTGACTAGAAGTGGAACAAAATTAAACAATGGTCTGGGCAGAGAGTGACTTGCAGAGTCTAAGGTAGGAGAAGGTTAGAATTATCAATTTTCGTCGTATAAACTAGCGGGCGGATTTTCAACAGCCCTTTCTCAATTGTACTTTGGTATATAAAGAAGTTGTGTCACTGAAAAATTAGTAGTCAATTATTTTCTGCAACTGTACGTGTGTCATTAATTTTATTGGCGTTTTCACGCCCTTACTTGATAAAGTTTTCTTATTTTACACTCTGGATATCGATCGAAGTGTACAGCTATTTTATTCGTCTATGGATATGTTCATACAATATTACCATTCACTGGCATGTTACTGTAATAATGTAATAACTGGAATTTCAGCTGCGTTCATTGCTGTGTTTTTTTGTAATATGAGACAAATTTGTCTAGACGGATTTGTTGTGACGATGTTGTCTTAAATTAAGATAAAATGTGAACCTGAGAACGACGGTCAAAACGCATGCTAAAGATTTACCAATGATGTTGATATAAATCGGTTTTCAAGATTTTGAACGAGATCAGTCGGTTTTAAGATGTAATAGAGATTAGATAAATTGTAACCTAGTGTAGTGTGATGTGTTTTTGTAAATGATAAGCTGATTATTATTTCCTCACTTACCTTTCTTTTTAATTAATAAATAGCTATTTTATTGATGGGTGTGGTACTGAGTTTCAATGTCTCTTATTACGACTTGTTTATAATCGCAATCAACAAATGGCCATCCTTTATAATAATATAATATCTCATGGCACTTAACCAAGTTGTTATGTCTCCACATCCCTTAAGTTTGCTAAATGACGACATAATTTTAACGCGTGTTAATAAACTCTGTTAATAAAATATGGTCGGTGCAACGATGTTCGTGCAAAATCTGTGATTGAGTAATCCGAATTAACTAATCAATGATTAAACACGAGCGGAATTGAGTAGATTCTGTCTGCAGAAAAGTGAAAAAGAAATGTATAAAGAATGTATTTCGAAGGCCTGATTGGCGAATATATTATTGTTGGTCAAGATTTAATAATTGTCATAATGATATGTAGTAATTGTCAAAAACTCCTGTAATAAGCCCTGCCCGATTCCTTACACTTGGTTGCAAGGCTATATGCAGCTCAAAATTTGACTTTTTTCGTGAGGAAGGGTAGCTGATGAAAGCAATGCAACAATATAATAAACACGCGAAAGGGGGTTGGTGTCTCCCTGCCGCCACCCCTGGATACTCTATTATTTGTTGTTTATTCCAACATTTGAGTTTTTCTAGTACATACACAAAGTTTTACAATAGTTTTACTTTTCGTATGCGTGTCATTCCAATCGGTCACATATCTTCAGTTCCACCGTACTGAGTGCTGCTCATTCATAAGTTTTGAATAGTAATTTGTAACTCATCAGGTAACACTTTAGCGACTAATAATACAGCAAGTATAAAGACTCTCACACACCGTCTCGATATGGATTCGGTACGGTATTCGGTGTGATATTTGCTTTGTTCGACCAGCTAGCTCTAACTAGCTCGTTATTATTTTTTTAGATGACACAAACAATCCCTCATTGTTATTTATAATGCAGTTGTCATTGGCTTATTCTATTTTAAAAATTTCAAACTAGTTTCTTCACTGCTCGAACAAACCTATTATCGCAATTGATCGACCAAGTTGAACACACCCCAGCAAGGTTTTCGGCAACGTTTTAGGTACGGTACTCGAAGCAATTCGCCTGAACGAGCAAATTTAGATGACGCAGTTTACCCCGACTGTTTTAATTCAATTTTCTACCTCCAAAATAGGATTCTCTCGCTCGTTGAGGCGAAGAGGCAATGATATGCGCCATTCGCCTGAAGGAGCGAATGTAAATGGTGCTATATAAGCATACTTACCCCGACTGTTTTAATTCTAATTTCTAGCACCAGAGCGGGATTCTTTTGCTTGTTGAGGCAAATACCGCATCCGTTGGCAAAACATCATAAGACATTCCACAGGCGCGGACGATAATAATAACTCTGGCCTGCCAATGCAGATGCCGATGTAATGGGCGCAAGCTGTTGAGGGATGTTAATGCTTGGATTATTATTATTTCTTGTATTGACCTGTAGGTACGTTATAAACTTCATATTAAAGTTACAACGTCAAATTCTCGTTTAATGACGTTTAATAATCAGACAAGTAGAATTTTAGAAGTAAATTTCTATAAATTCGTCTTTCTTTAGAACAGTGTTATTTACATCGTTTTGAAGGACTTTCTTTGAGTGCAGGTTCTGCAATGCTAATTTATTTGTAAGTTCAACTAAGGTTTGTCTACTCTTAGTTTCTGCCATGAGAAAAAAAAACCGTACGGTTGTTCTACCATCCGGATTCTATCCACACAAGGTGCAGCTGAGCCACTTTGTTGTTTCAGCAGCGGTTCATAACTATTTCTTTCGGGATTTTCAATTTGTAACACAGAGCAATTATCGATTTGTCAAATACTAGTAAAAAGTGATTTCAAATAACAAAAAATGTTTTGTATATTTAATTTTCTATAATTTAATTGCAATTCACAACAAAACTAATATTTAAATTTCGATTACTTTTATTTTTACGTTCACCATAATTTAAAAACAGTAAATTGATTGAAGATTTGAAAACAAAAAAAGCCTTAAAATAGGCTAGTGCATTGTAATATATATGTACATATAATATGGAGAAATCATTTTCCTAATTCACTTCAATCGTCAAACGTTTGGTTTAAGTAAGTAACTATAAAAGTTATGGAAACATTTGACAAAAATAGAAAAACATATCACGTACCATGTAATGTATTTTCTCCCTTAGCAACAGCATCATTAACTGTTTCCTTTGCAGTGACGACCAAACTTTTGCCGCTCTCAAGAACGGGATTACTGCTTGCGCATCCCATACCAAGTTAGTTGGTGAAGCACCCTTACCGGAACAAGGTACCAACTGTTGAGGGGGTCGGCAAACAACTAAACGAACTGACCACTGGTCATAGTGGCGGCAGTCTCTCGGCCCTGCGCGACTCGTTACAATTTTCTAGACGCACAACGCCAGTCCTTTCCAACCAAAGGATTTTCACCTGACAGTCGATATAGCGTCACTCGACAATATATAGCACGCAGGGCTAACGTCGAGTTCAAGGAACTCTGTACATATTCTAATGTGGAGATGTTTGAATTTCCCATACCAGAATGGTATATGTCCTTCGTTCTGTTGGTTTAAGGTCGCTTTGTTCTTTCTTTATTTTAAGTAATGTCTTCGCAATTCTTTCCCCTTTATTTAGATCACAAAAATCTTTATGTGCACTGAATTTCCTACCACGGAAGTAAAGTAAAAAAAATAAAGTTGTTTTTTTCACTGTTACTTCATCAGATGAATAATATTTACATTAAAACTTTATCAGCACTGAATACAAAAAAAAATATTACGTTAAAGACAAAATTACAAAGCATTTTCTGTAATGCACGTACATCTCGACTACTGTGACTCGCCTACAAATACATGTCTATAAATATAATATCGTTAATACGTTCTGTATTTAAAAACTAATTTAGAAGTGCAACAGCCATCTGTATTGTCAATAAATGTTGAGAATATGAAATGTGATATGGAGTTTATTTTAAAAAAAATAGGATATATCAAAACCACGCAAAGTTATGAATTAAATTCCATTTGACCCAAGAAGCTGTCTACTAGGAGGTTTAGATCATTGCCAATAAAGGTGGAGGTGCCGGTTGGGTTAATACTGCGCTAAAAATTGTGTTATATTTTATGTTAATGTCTTGAGGGTGGATCTATCAATGCAGGTTTAAAAGTGGTAGTTAATTAACTTTAAAGTTTTCGTTAGCTGCTAGTTACGACAATATCAATGCAAATCAAACTTCCAGTTAAGAAACTATCAGTTTGTGTGCGGTTGGCTACAGAAATACAACTAGAATCATTGTTGCCAACAGTAGATGAAGGAAAATTTTGGTATTGTTTAGTGCTGTGAGAAAAACAAGAAGAATTTATCACCTCCTCCCCCCCAGATATAAAATTGTCTATAATAATATAATAATATAATAAGTTTTGAATTGTTCTGTATCTATTGCGTTTATTATTGTTATTTTAGCGATTCTATAGTATAGACATTCTATAGTTTCCTCAATTAAGCTCAACACAAAGACAACCGGAAGTCATCGAAAGAAATCTGTGGCTTTCAACCTCTACAAATGATTAATTCGTTCTTGTATGGCATATCGCCTCCCATTTTCTAAAAACTCGATAATTTCTTCATCAGTAAAATGCAGTTTCGTCAAAAAAATCCATATTCATAATAAACTTGAGGATGAATAACCCTACTTCCACTTCTCTTCTCTACTTAAATTTC
Source organism: Aphodius granarius (assembly GCA_963971325.1). Lineage (NCBI taxonomy): Eukaryota > Metazoa > Arthropoda > Insecta > Coleoptera > Scarabaeidae > Aphodius > Aphodius granarius. Next base: position 13,896,731 of record OZ020221.1, read on the forward strand.
GACCAATATAAATAACATTCTAAAATCACGAAATAACCTAATTCTTGGAAATTTTTTATTATCCTAGCATTAAGGGGCACGTATAAGCACAAAGACTTCATTTACATTTGTCGTGCGAACATAAATTGCTTAGCTTGCAAAGGAATTTGAAAAGGTCAATCCCTTTGAAGATACATCTATCGAAATCAGTAATCACAAACGTCTACCTATATAGTACGAACAATAATTTAATAATGATAAAAAAAGAATAATAAAGCTGCAAATTCGTATCTTAAAATAAATGTCTGGAAAGTGTATATCGTAGAAGTTCTGGCAAAAATTGCGTGTGGCTAAAATATCGATCCGTCTTTCCCAATCTGACATACTGTGCTAATATTACTGTTATAATTAAACACCTGCGCTGTAATTCCAGCGTAATACATTATTCATGGGGAAAAGTAACGTTGGAGAAATGGATTTGAGATTGATGATACTATGGAGTTAATTAAAATCGCAGGAATAGCAATCTTATGGCTTTTTTTTTCATATAATTGGATTAGGTTTAGTGATCTAACGATAAAGTTCATTCTTGTATCGTACAAAGCAAGTCAAACCTGCATGGGGTTCCAGATTTTATAAGATTTTAGAAAAGACGTTGTGTCGCATCCTAAAACAATTTTCTGAAATTAGAATGCTACTAGAGGCTATGTAGAAATTTCAGGTGGCCATCGTTGTAGGAAACATCACTCCTCGGACTTGAGGAAGTTCATTAGATACATTGACCTTGCCACGCTGCTGCTTTTTGTTAAATATGGAGGTCTTTAATTGATCGTACTTGAGGAATAATAAGATAATTAAGGTAATAAAATAATTTACTTTGGCATTAATATCAATAAGTTGATAGATAACCGATTGTAGAAAATAATGCAAAAGCATGGTCCAAATGGATGTGAGTGGAAAAGGACTACGGCCTTTCTTATCATAAAAACATTGCAAATATACACAATATGCCAACACTTTTCTATTAAAGTAGAAAACTGATGAAATAAAAACACGAATTAGGATGTCATTTTATATTTGATCCCATTTATATATTATATGTAACGTATATAATATACACTTAGATACAAAAGGTAAACATTACGTACACATTATGGCCGCTTTAAAATATTACCCCATCAACATTTTTAACATCAAGTGACTAACGGTTTGTAATTTTGATTTAGAGTTGTGTCTGTTGATGCCAAAAGTCAATATTGGAAAGCAGCACATATGAAACATGGGACGTTCCTTCTTGCTCCACACGATATATACAAACAATTATTATAATTGTCAATCAACCTATGATACAGATTACAGTTTTCATTTTTATATTACGTACACTGCTCAAAACAGCAGCGGCAATAGTACAAATTAACAAGAACTTCATTTTCTTTGATCAATTCAAGTAGATAAGAATTTTTATCTTTCACAACATAAATTTGGTCTTTTTGAAAACGAAACATGAAACTATGAATAGTACATGAGTGCTGCGACAACATGAAACATTTTTACTATTCTGAACTATTTTCTTTAGGTTTCTTCAAGCAGTGAAAAAACTAGTTTGAATTAATATGACATAATAAATCAGAAAAAAACAACAAACTAGTTCTTGGCAGCTACTCGAACAATGCTATAACGTTTACCTTAATTGATTTGAGCAGCATAATTTATACACTACTAATACACTGTACAACAATCACATTTTATTTGCCTGTAATTATGTAAGTACATTTCTTAAAATATTAGGCCCTTTGGACATCGACAAATGTACCTTAGAAATCGATTGATTTGAAGAACACTTATATGAAGCAATAAAATTATTTTTGAGGAATATTGACATATAAAAACCTGGAAACATTGTACTTATCGTCTACGTGTATGTCGAAATAGTTAATTATTTATTTATTCTATTTTGTATGACTTCCTTTTGTATGTAAGATAAGTTTTATAAATAAATTGAAAAACTTCCAAGGCACATTCACTTCAAATTTCATTACATCTTGTTCAAGTAATTATATATGTATGTATATTTATATTAATTGTGCAAGTGCCAATTTTTCATTACCTACATAACATTTAGAGCCGTATAAATAACAAAATTTACAAAATGTGGTTCTGAAACTCTCAATTTGAAGAGTTGAACCTACATACAAAAATACTGCGGCACTTAAATTTCTTACAATAGGGCATTAGAGTGGTGCCTACAGATAACTGTTTACTTCGATTTTGCAATATGAATGCGTCAGAACCTTAACATTCTTCAACAGCCTTCGTCACTAACGAGTGACGGAGTTGGTCTTATCATCACCCTGGTTTTTTGACATAATAGCACTGGCAATGATTCTAACTAATACCGGGTTTATCCACCTACCTCTAAAGTGCTGAAGTGATATGTGGCAGATGAGCATACAAACTGGCCAGCAATTGGGTTTATTCACACTTTGTTCCAGATACAGTTCGTTTTACACTACTTTGACTTATTTGACAAATTTACTATGTTCTATGAATTAGTAAACATTAATTAATTCTTTCAAGGGTTTCATGGTTTTACTATAAAAACCGTACGTAATAACTAAAGATTTGCTGATTCCAGTTTTAAATCACCAATTATGAACTGACTATAGATACGGACCTAGGAGAGTGCATCAACGCCGCCATTGACAATCGAGAGAAGCACACAAAAAATAAATTATTATGACGACATATAGACGGGTGTTTGAATAAATTCTTGCTTACATACATAAAAACATATTTGTTATTCCATAATCAAAATATAAGGGCTGGTTTATTCACCTAAACGTAAAGTCCTGTATAGCTATATATCAGATAGATCAAAAACATTATTATTGGACAAATATATATCATAAATAGGTCAGTTTGATACCTTGATGTTAACACTCTCTTACACTGAGAAAAAAGAAATCTAAAATCAAATAAATGTATTTCTTTGAACATATTTCTGTCAAGGAAAGAATATATGTTTGAAACAAATAAGTATTTTGAAATTTAAAATGAGCTGCATGGGCTGAAGAAAATATTTTATTTTTCACTGTAAAAAACTATTCTTTTACACCAAATAGTTTTCCGTGATTTCCGTAATGTAGAAATTGTTTGGGTTTAATTGTAGAAATACGTTTGACTGAAATAAATCTGGTTTTATAAAGGGCTTGAGGTAAGTTAATATTCTATTTGAAACCATTTGGAAGAGAAAGATAATAGATTTGAGTAAACAATTATGTGTTTGAATAAAAAAAGTGGTTTCACGAAGTTCTAGATTTCCGGGAGAAAACCGCGTCAACGACGATAAAGTAGTCAACGTTTCGCACTCTGTTGCAAGAGGCATCTTCATGACGTAACAGTAAGACGGCTACGAAGAGAATCCCGGAAATCTAGAACTTAGTGATTCGGACCGCGGAAGTCTCCAATCTAAAGTGGTTTACGTGTACGTGTTGGTCTTTTTTGGGCTTTATATATGCTGAGCTACAGAATGCGAGCGGTATTCTAGTTACTCTTCATTTGGGAATAAGTCTGTAGTCTTTACTAAAGATTACCGTGGAGTACTTTACTCCACAATCCAATGAGTCCACCATACTCTGTTATTGTGGTTAATTATTGTGGTTTTCGACTAAAGTATGTTTGGATTATATAATCAAGGTCTCATGATTATAATCCAAACATAATAAGATATTAATTAATGATTAATTCTCGGTCGCGATATTTAGTTAATTTGAAAGTACACTTTACTGAAACTGAAGTACTATTTGATTATATCAAAATTTGTAGTTTTTAAATCAACCTTCGATTTTATTAAGTCATGTACTAAATTGCCAAACAGTAAAGGAAGGTTTTTTACTTAAAAAGAACGTAGAGTTCTTGAAACAAAATGTTCATTTCGTTTGAAAATATTATGTTATTGAATTTAAGGTAACTATAACGTTCATACAAATGCGATAGCTTTGAATTGAATAAATTTTACCAAAGAAATAATTTCTTTGCGGCAAATAAAGCTTTCTCTGCCACTATTTAACTTCTTTCATTCACTTGAACAAATTCGTTTCATTCAATTTTTTTCTGTGTAGAATCTACAATTAAAAAAAATGTTTTCTACAAATTTGAGCATAAATCACCTTTGTATACATTTATTAGTTTGTCCAATTATTTATAAGAATAAATGCAACCTTATTAACAATTAAATACAACGAGTTTTAAATGTAAATAAAATACAAAAATAGATAACATCTGAAAACTTGCTAGTTATTACAAAAGATTGTCCGAACTAGTTAGACGTTGTAGTATTTTTCTAAGAATGTAGCAGAACATATAACACAACGTGCTGGAAGTTTTCGTAATATTTATAAATGGGTTGCCAATGCTATCATACGGTTCCAACTTACTGATTTTATTCATCATGTATAGATAAATTATTGATTATTTGTCTACATATTGTTAATTTTCTGTGTCGTCAATCTTGCCACATTTTATGTCTACTGTGTGCTTCTATTTTTAATTTCTTATGATGAAGGAGTTGTATAGCTGGTAGACCAAGTGCGATTATGATTTTCATCAAGTAATTCTGAATGAAAATCAGAAACCAATATTGTAAACGACCACTTATTCTAAACATCAACATAAACTGGTTTTAAAGTTAGAAAACGACATTGTAAATGGGGTTTCTAAAAACCTACGAAAATAATCTTGCCGACTCAAACAAATATATTTAATGGCTGTGAGCAGACGACTGGTGGAGAAGTGTGTGTGTCCTGCGTATATCAGTATCGGAACTAGCTGCAACCGGTTCATGTTCTGTCGAGTTTTGGGTTGAAGTGTGGTGATGATGATGGCATTTGGGTATAGCTCCCGTTAATCTAGAATCAGAACTAATAGCCCGCTCCAACTTTCCCCTGGTGTGATGGCACTCCCTTCTTCTTGCCCGTGACCTATAAGTACACTCAGACGCATTCGAACTACGTCGTCTTGAAGAGCAATGTGAAGAGTGACTCATAAGCTGATGTACCGAGCCACCTGCAAAAAAAATGATTATACATTTCTAAAGTGAATATCACAATAATAATATGTTTTGTGGAAAGAATAAGTTAGCATTAACGTACCTGTATTATGTACTGCATTTGGTTCCTTGTGGTGAAATTGCAACCTTGGAGAACACGAATGGGAACTTCTTCTAGATCCATCCAATTCCTGGGCCAGCTTTTCTTCCTCGTCTACTCTTCTTTGTCTTTTAAGAGGTTTTCTTCTATCTCGAATCCTTAATGTCACAGGACATTCTAAATGAAGATCAAGTGCCATGGAACCTTGACTACCACTTGCTTGTAAAGATTCGTGACTTAATCTGTAAAAAATAAAACAAATCTAACGTAGTACATTACTGACGCCAGATGCACCTTGGTGAAATGTGCTTCATATATGGCCTTGACGCTTGTCCAACGTAAGGAAAACTATTCTTGGTTGTGATGGAACAAACCTATGGTGCTATGGAATTTAATGCACTCAATACCAGGACAAGTGATATCCGTGACATCCTCAAGAGCTAGGGGAAAAGTGACTCCAGCAAGCTTCTACTATCAGAATTAAACGCAATCTAAAATAGCCTACGCAAGAACCGGCACCAAAGTCATATATAAAAAATAATATAAATTTTCCGGAGCAGTTGTAATATTAAATTTGCGTCATAAAATCTATCGCATAAAATTGTACTCGACCCTAGCATGTCTATTGTCTAATAACTCAATTTCGGTAAGAAATCGTTGATATACCCTGTGACCAACAAGGCATGTAAAAAACAAAATTGCATGCGATTTGGAATCATGAGATTTCAATCGCTAAATTAAGATCCCTCGCAAACCTTAGAAGCGTATAATAGTCATACAAGAATCAGCCATCAAGGCCATGATACCGTGATTGATAATATATTCACAAACATCAATAAATTTTCTGCAAATGTTATAAATCCTGCTTTGTCAGACCACATGACGGAATTTTTAACGTAATTTTTTTTATTTTCATTTTGTTTTTGTATTTTTTATTCCTGTTTAGACTTTTTCTATGCTGTAATATCTTATGAATTGAATAAAGTTTATTTATTTAATTTATAGTTAGCAGTGTCTTTTTTAAAAGCTTGATGGCCATATGTTTAAATTCAAATAAATTTCTAACTTTTGTTGGGCTAACTGAATAAGTTTTCTAAATGTGAGTTTTTATGTTAAAAAAATTGTACAAATTGCTTTGTTTAAGTTTATTTCTGCAAATAATATCAAATGAAGCAAACTTTTGTCTCATCTGCGCTTTTTATCTTCACGCTCCATTATGTTTGCGCAAATTAGTTTGCACAAACAAATTTTCGCAAAATTATTTTAATATTTTTAATACAGATTTTTGCAAAATTGTGAAATAGATATTCTTCTACAGCTTATGAAAATTATAATTACCAATACATATTCACATCTGTCACATTTATGAGTTTTTACTTTCCGACTACTATCCTAGAAGGAAAGTATTGTAACCGAAGGAATCTTTTTTTTTTATTTGAGTGGAAATACTAGTTTTGGGGTCCCCTGAATCGAATGTGCACGATAACGTCCAAACGGTACAACGAATTGGGCTGAAATTTGGTATACGTATTTTGAATTGCCAGTGGACGAACTGGGTTGTTTTGGCCACAATCTGACAACCAGAAGTGGCAAATGTTACATGCATTTTCGTAGGGATTTTGACCAAATTGATACCACTTCACCCTCCAGTGACTGTAAATATGTATACAAATTTGCAGATAGTGGGATGAACTGAACAGTGGGATGAACAGGTTTAGGTGGTATAAGAGTTTATAGAAGCAGTTTCGTCGCTGTGTTGCGAATTGTCAAATTTTGACAAACGTCAGTGCCACTGATATAACAGGTCATTAAATGTCAGTATGACAAGTATGACAAATGAAAGTGACGTAAAATAGGGTTCAAAGTGGGTATGGCGTGGGTATGGCTTCAAAAAAATTGAATAATTCCAAAGTGTTTAAACACTTCATTGTGTAAAAATTGGGTGAGGCCCACCCCAGATATTTAGATATAGCAGTGATAATAATTAATAATATCATCTTTAATTTATACCCTTGGACGCAAATTCCAAACATGTTTTCTTGGCAAAGGTCTACAAGTTTCTTCGCCTAATAGCCGACAAATTACTGTATGTTTCTCCGCCTAATAGCGGTTAGCTTTGGGTATTACTCACAGAAATCAATAAGATGTCTATGGTATTACTACATTTCTGACATGACATTTTAAAAATATGGACTCAGCAGTTACGTTAGCAGCGTTAAGGGTAAAATTAAAATTTTACCCTTAACGCATTAGCTGCTGTACAACGTGTCGGTTATACAGCTTGTCGAGCAGAGTTACTAAATGTAGACAGTATTGCTCTGAAATAAAAGACCAGTGTTGCAACATGCATTTCCTTATGTCAAATATTGCTGTGAAAAAATTATGATTTAATAATAAATAAATTAAATTAAAACAGAAAGAGCTCGAAACTAACTTATCCGTACCTAGAGACCAAAGGAGCCTAAACGCGGCCCAACTCCTGTGACCTCTATTCACGTTCTAAAGGCCGATTTATAGTGCCGTAACCATAACACTTAACCGTAACGTGCAAACGAAGACTTTGCACGCTTCTTTGACAGTATTTATAGTGACCGTAAGGTACGGTTAAGTTTACGGTAACGGCACTATAAATCGGGCACTGCATCTCTGCTATTGGCCTATTGATAACATTATTGCAAGGAGGATCATTCCGCCCTATAAGAATAAGTTATACTAGTATAACTTGTCCTGTGTGATGTGATTGCTACAACCCTAAAATCTATAATATAAACTCCAAGGCTAGTAACTAAAGCCGATTATTTATTGCTAGAAGCGATTAGTAAAGACGTGTTTTGTGGATGGTGAGATTAGCGTATGTTGACTGTCATAAGATATTCACAGTCAACGACAGATGACATCTTTTCCGATTATATTCTTTTTTAGATTACTTATATAAAGCTGTTCTAAATCTAAGTAGGTTGTATAAGTAAAACGTTTCAACTATCTTCTCTCAGGTCGTAAAGTTGTAGAAAGTAAGGTGTTGTGTGATTCTTACCTATATGTAGCAGCGGTTTCGTCTACAGAAAGAGCGTGTCTGTGTAGTAAACCTGGATTAAGCAATGCGCATGCTGCAAAAGTCCTTCTAGTACCTTTAGGAGAAGGCTTTTCATTAATAATTCTGTGGCTTGCAGTCGACGGCGAAGATTTTTCTGGATTGTTGGGACTGCGCTCCAACAGTGAAAAATCGGGTGCAGATGGGCTCTTACTTATAGAACTCTAATTGTAAAGAAAAACAAATTAAAATTATCAACTAGCAAGTTAATATATACTCATGCTCCAACGAAAAATACTATTAAAAAGCTTGTTTTCGAAAAAAAAAGAAAAAATCACTTTATTCAAGTAAGTACCTGAGAAACTTTGAGGGAATTTGCTCTTCCTTGCGAATCTAATCCTAGATCTCTTGAAAACTGCAAGAAGGATTGAGTAAGCACTCTTCTATCAGGACAATGGACGTGAGGGTGCGCGGAAACCCCAGTTTGTGATCCAGAATGCCTGACTGAATTATGTGCTGAGCAAACGCCATATGATTGGTGATGAGGAGTGACAGCCGCGGGTACAGTAGTGCTCATTTTGAATCTGGCTGGTACTACTTTGGCGGCCGAGTCTCTTGCTTCAAAAGTCATTACGCATGCCGCAACAACAATAAAACCTATGGAGAAAATATACACTTCAGTGTCGTAGTTTAGTAAACTGACGACGATCTCTCAAAAATATTGACTAATTTCGATAAAATTAGTCTAGATCAGATTTAATATTGGTAATTTCAGTATGTATTGTGATGTAATTTGTATTGTAATGTCTGTAAAGAATTGTGTTTTAATTTTTATTTGGCTACGAAAATGTGCGCCTGCCACAATATATTAGGTAATGTATCGCTTATATATACATTGCATGTAAATATAACACAGTTTTCCATTATGATTCCTTGATAATTAACCTTTTTTATCCTTATATTAGCCCCTCTCATTTAGGTGTACACCTAGAGAAACGCAGTTATCAGGCCTCCATAGCTCAGGGGTTAGAGCACTGGTCTTGTAAACCAGGGGTCGAGAGTTCAAATCTCTCTGGGGGCAAACGCATTTTTTTGTTTTTTTTTTTTTTTTTTTTAATTTTTATTTTTTGTTATTGTGTGGTGCAATACATTTAACAAAAAAGTTTTTAAATAATACGTACCTCCCACTCCCATGATAATCGGGCCGGCGTACGACAGGTTATTTAAATGAAATCCGCGTGATTCATTCTTTACTCGTACTGTATGATTTCCTCTCACTTCATGTGCCATCGATAGATACTCTGCATAATAACCTGTCAATTCATAAAATCATAAGAGTTAATTAAGCAATGGATTTCTATTGCTGGATCTTTTAATTAGATGTAGGTTGCAACTGTAAAAATCTACTTGGAAATGGGTCAAGTTGCACTCAGGTACTTTATCGTCGAGAAAGATTCCAGATTCCAGACACGAAAATCATGCCATGCCATTTGCGACGCGAGCGACATGCTCCAAATAAAGGATTTCGTCGAACAGGGCCGCGTTAAGGTGTATCAGCGCCCTAGGCAATTATGTACTTTGTTGCCCCCCCTCATATTAATGAAAATTTATATTATCAGAATTCAGAACAGTACACTTTTAATAGTAAACAAAAATTTCCACTCTCCCAAAAATACAAAAATTCTTATAATAGTAAAGAAAATTATACAAACTACTTTTAACTTCGGTAAAGAACCTGTATGTAGTAAATAAAAATAAATATTATACACAGAGAGAAAAGAAATGTAAAATCAAATAAATGTATTTCTTTGCAGATGTTTCATTCAAGGAAAACATATATGTTTGAAACAGATAAGTAAAAAATGATAGCAGATAAGTAAAAAATGAGCTGCATAGGCTAAAAGAAATATTTTACTTGAAATATTGCAAGTAAAACGAAATGGTTTCCACTGAAAAAACGATTCTTTACACCAAATGGTTTTCCATAATTTCCGTAAAGGAGAAATTGTTTTGGTTTAATTGCAGAAAGACGTTTGAATGAAATAAATCTGGTTTTCTTTGAAATAAAGGTGGACCTAGAGATAAAAAAATATTTGGAAGAGAAAGACATAATAGATTTGAATAAAAAAAGTACAGTGCTTGAATAAAAAACATGCGGTTTTATTAAAAATTATTGCTATGTCTACTGGCGGGGAGATGGCGCCGACAGTCTCTAGTCACACGTTGGCTTAGTTTGAGCTTATATAAGCTAAGCTATAGCTTCTATGGAAAGCGAGCGGTATTGCGTTTTCTCTTCATTTAGGAATAATTCTGTAGTCTTTGCGAAAGGTTTTCGTGGAGAAGAATAATCCAATGAGTCCACCAAAATCTTTCATTGTGTTTTTCGACTTTGGAGCTAGATTATAATCAAATCATAATAAAAGAATGATTAAATTAAAGAAAAATTGTTTTAATTTAACAAAAATAATTCACTTTCGCAATAGTTATCTAATTTGAAAGTACACCTTACAGAAACTAAACTACTATATTTGATTAGGTATATCAAAATTTATTGTTTTTAAATCAACGAATTTATTAAGTCAAGCACTAAATTGTCAAACAGCAAAGGAAGATTTTTTACTTTCCGACTAGTAAAATTAGCAATGAAATTCTCCATATAATCCGACTAGTACCCTAGTAATCGACGGAAAATGAGATTTCCGCGGAAATACGCGCTTTGAGGTCCCCTGAATCGATTGCTATGATTTCTGGAAAATGTATGTATGTATGTATGTATGTATGTGTCTGTGTATGTATGTGTCTATGTATGTATGTCCGTGAACACGATAGCGCCCAAACGCAACAACGGATCGGGCTGAAATTTGTTATACGTGTTTAGAATTACCGGGGGACGAACTGGATTGTTTTTGGCGACAATATGACAACCGGAAGTGGCAAATGTTACATGCATCTTCTGAGGAATTTATCCGAATGAGACCAAACTTATACCAACTCATCCTCCAGTGACTTTAAATACGTATACAAATTTGCAGATCAGTGAGATTTAGGTATGGTTTAGGCGCTATATGCTTTTATAGAATTGTTAGATTTTGACAAACGTCAGTGCCATCACATGACATGACATTAAATGTCAAGATGACAAATGTCATTATGTCATAGAAGCTGACGTTATTAGGGTCCAGATTGGCTGTGGTTTTATAAAATTGAATAATTTCAAAAGTGTTTAGATATTTCATTGTACCAACGATATAGTCGGAAAGTAGGGTGAGGGCCACCCCAGATATTGAAGATATGTTTTCACCAATTTCCATGGTAACCACAATGTTATTTTAATTAAACGGTTCTAGGTATTAAAATTAATTTCTGTAGGATTTTCACAAACAAACCATAATATCGAGAAATACTTTTGTAAAAGTTACCAAAACGTGAAGTGTATGCTTTGCGCGCTGTGTTGGTTGGAATTGAACGAGTTTTTTTGGTATGCCGGATGTGTGCTTGTATATATATATATGTATGCTATATGCTTCACGTTCGCAGGTAAAATTTTTTGATGCATTTCATAAGTTGTTGTTAGATATTCGGTTCAGTTAGCGACAAGTGTTGTAAGCGGTGTGATGTGGGTACATATTTAACCAAGTTCACTCAGCGCAATAACTATGTATTTTCTGATCATAGAAGCTGTGATAGAAGTTTGAAGCAAAGAATAAAACGTATGTAAGTAATTCTAAATTATTATTGTCACGCATCAAATTATTATCGGCTAGTAAAACCGAATTATCTAACATTGCGAAATAGTAAGAACCGACAAAAGCTAGATGCATTAGTCTCGTAACCAACCAACGACAATACCTGTTCACCACAACCGAGCTAATTTGCATTTTTCGGCCATCTTGCCAAACATTTTCTGCGTGTATATGCGTTTTTTTTTTTTGACAGAATTTCACGGCGTACGCGCGTGTTGCAGACAGATATACCAGCAAATATTCGCAACAGGTAATTTGTGATATTTTGACCTAACCTATTACCCCGTCTGTATAAAAATCATGTTCCGTACTCATTTCAGCGCCTTTAATCAAATTTTGTTGAGTAATAACTAGAACTGGTAGTGTTTGGATCATAATAAACATTGTGGATGAATATTTGGTTATATTTGGTTATATTATTGTTGCAGATGGACAACGACGGTGATGTAGTGAAGTGTTGGACATTTAGTTGTGCGCGTTTTTAAATCTTGCGTGTGTAGTGTTGAATAGCAGCCGTAGATGCCCAAGGGAGAAGAAGGACTGACTTGGAGGAGGATTTTACCGGAGTGACAGCTTCCAAGGACGAAGACATCTAAAGGTAGGTTCAAGGAGATGTCATCCTTCGTTGGAGGGGAAGAAGACACAATAAGGTAGGATTTTTGGACTTCTCTAGGTTCGCGGCGCGTTATCGGTCTTTTTGACTCTCTACGGAGTTCTGTAGAGTCGTCAAAAGCAGTGGTAGTGCTAATCATCTGACCTTTATTGGTGGTATTATTGAAAAATTCCAGTAAGTGGGTATTTCTTTGTAATTCTTGAGATACGAAGAAACGAGCGAGAGGGAAGATGTCGCTGCAGGTTAACGCGGTGGTGGTTTGGGATCTTCCCCCTTGCTCGTTTCTGCTTCAAAAAGTTAAAATCTGTGAGTTTTTTATTTCAGATGGACGAGAAGTGGGTTTCCTCTTCAAATAGGCGCTACAAAAGTGTTCAATGTTTATAAGTAGTATTAATTTCTTTTTAGTTTTATGAGCATGTTGGAAGTGATTTAAGGCCCCCACTCCCCATTGTTTATACTCTTTGGCCATGGATTAACTACAATGATCAGGGTTATGGTTTTTTAAATAAGCAACTTAGTAGATGAATGAACTAGTTATTATTTTAACAACACTGAGTTTATACGTTTCTTGTTGCAGATTAGGAAGGAAGAACCTAACCGATCTAGATCAGATCTAGGAGTCACAAAACTGACGTTTTCCAAGGCCAGACATACAGGTAATAGATGCCTTTTATAATACCTTATTTGTACGATAAATTTCTATACAAATCTTATGATGTTTGATTACAATATTGCAGTGGTTATGCTTAGGACTTTTTACTTACTTTTTACGTACTTTTTACTTTCCGACTAGTACCCTAGAAGGAAAGTATTGTAATCGGATTTTTTTGGGACGTTTTAGGGTCCCATGAATCGGTTGCAATGATTTCTGGAAAATGTATATATGTATGTGTGTGTGTATGTGTATGCGTGTGTGTATGTCTGTGTACACGATAGCGTCCAAACGGTACAACGGACCGGGCTGAAATGTTGCAAAAATCTCTGTGTATTCCAAAACTCTTTTTCCTAGTTTTTCTACAGAAAATATATTGTTCGAATATTTATATTTAAAATACCTGTCCCATACAGCAATTTTGTTACATGTTGTAAACGTAAACAGAGTTCTTTTGTGATCAATACACATTTTCCCCGAATACGCTAACATAAGCACAAAAAACTACTGGGGAGAAGATAAATAAATAAGATAAAAGAAAATAATCACTTTTTGGTTTAGTGGTAGGTAACGTCAATAATTAGTCTTTATGATAAGAACTCCCTGCCATTAGAAAAGTAAGGCTATAGAGACACTCCGTTATAAAGGTATATGAATCTAATAAACAAATATGCGAACAGATCAACATTTTTTATTTTTCTTTTTAAGTATTTCTTGCCGCCCCCAAAAGACTGCCGCCCTAGGCAGTTGCCTTTCTTGACTAATGGATAAAGCAGCCCTGATGTCGAATGTATATGGGTAAACAAGAACAGTGCATTTATTTCACAGATGGGTCCTTGTTGCAGCAATTAAAATTTCGAAATAAGTTAAAATTGGTAGGTAAAACATAGTTTTTATTATTTGTATTTACTTCACAATATTTAATTGTCGATATTGCGTAAACATTAGAATTGGATAAAATCTATAGTACGCAGTACTGTAGAAAAGTACTTTTAAATCTGCACAATGACAGTATTTTTGTAGTATACCTTTAAAAATGTAATGGGAGTATTACATATAAAAATAGCAACAAGGAAGCATACATTTCTGAAGAAGTCGAAAATTCATAGACTAAGGTATTTTTTTTTCTAATAGTTGCGGTAACTCTTTTTCTTGAAACATTTAGTAACGATCGAGAGCCAAAGAGCGTACAAAAAACGGCAAACTAAGGTTGCACAGTGGTACTAGCAATTTATCCTCATCGTTTTTCCTAATCGATTGTGTATCAAAATGTAGGTTAGTTTGTTGCGAACATCGTGGTGTAGGGTTGCCTTTGCAAAAGTTGGTATATCTTAGGGTTGTCGCGATTTAAATATAAATAGTTGAGTAAAACGGTACGTTCACATGACAAGCGCAAGGGTCCTACGCACACGGCTAGTAGTTTAGTACAGTAGCGAGTAATTTAGTGAGTTTCAGTGTGCGGACATGAAAATTTAGTCGAGTTTGGTAACCACTCGACTAAATTTTCATATCTGCACACGGAAATTTACGGAGTATTAGAACCAAACAAAGTTCAGAACCAGTTACGTGGAAACCCTGGATAATATTTCATACCGTTAGATTCACCGGTTTTCTCGAAAATCTTAGAACATACACACACATAAATTTAAGTTAGAAACTGTGACAAATTTTGACTGTATTCGCCACTGAAATTACATTTAAATTAAATTTTAAAATATAAGTTGGTAATAATATATACCTAAATCTATACGTACCGATTGTAGCCATCGTGCCACCAAGTAACATAAGCAAGAGCCCGAGGCCTAGAGCTTTGCATGCATTCCAAAGGCATTTTCCATTCACCTTCCCACGCACCACCTGTACGTTCCACTGTGCGCCTGAAGCGGGATGTGCCCTTCTCACCACTCCCGAACCTGCTACGCCCCCACGTGCCCATCCACTTCCAAGGAAGGCCCTTTGATGCATAACACTCGCGTGGAAAGATTTTCCAGCCTTAAAATAATAACATCATATTAGTTACTTATCAGCGGAACGTTTTGTAGCTAACAGACGACCGGTGAGCTGTTTCATATAAGTTTCGTACATTTAGAGGGATATAGTCTAGTTAGTCTAGTGTCATTGATAAATAAACTCACTATTTCAGAAATGTAGATAATTTTATTTATGTAATTATGTATGTATGTATGTGGGTATGTCTGTGAACATGATAGCGCCCAAACGGAACAACGGATCGGGCTGAAATTTGATATAGTTATTTAGAATTACCAGTGGACTAACTGGATTGCTTTTGGTGACAATCTGACAACCGAAAGTGGCAAATATTACAAGCATTTTTTAGCGATTTATCCGATTTTGACCAAACTGATACCAGCTTATCCTTGAGTGACTTCAAATATGTGTACCAATTTAGGAAGTGACATGACATGACATTAAATGTGATACTATGCTGACATTAGGATGGAGTCCAGAGCGACTGTGGCTTCACAAAAATTAATAATTGCAAAATTGGTTAGACACTTCAAGGTGTCAACAATGTAGCCGGAATGTTGGGTGGAGACCACACCGGATTTTTGTTACTTAATTTGTTACGTGTGCATTTGTTACACAAATTTCCTTCTTCGTTCTTTCTTGCTGCACATTTGCTCGTGTCCTGTCTGTTCCGAAAATACACTAAGGTAGATACGTGGTTATATTTGATTGCGTTTGTGATGGTATCAAAAATAAGATAAAACGTTTCCTGAATATAAAAACTAAAATTCACTTACAAAATTTACGAATAAAGTAAATCAGTTTTCTCAACTTTACTGTCGATGGAAAAGACAACAGTTTAACTTATAGGATATTAACGAAGCCCCTTGTATATTTGTTGTTATTTTAAAATTCCTTTTCTCTATATCTTACTGTATTAATATAAACGGCTCTTTTCATTCTCATTCGTACCATGTACCTAAATCGGCCATCACCTCTAATAGACGCTGTCCTTATTGAACAAAAACGTACTCACCCGCTTTCAGGCCAAGCATCTCTTATGAGGATAAAATTCACCTGTTTCGGTTAAAGCAACAGGTGATTTGTACATGTAGGAAACGTTATTCGTTCCTTTAACAATTCACAAGAAGACGTTACATTTCCATTTCAGAGCTACTTACACCGTAATTTTTTATAGCCAGCACTGTTTCTTCATGATCTTTTAAGTCTCCTGGTGGATAGTGTTTAACCGTTTGTATCTCGTTCCGCCATTTCATTTATGCCAGATTGCACCACTTCTTAAATGTTTAGCTTAGCTAAGCGGTTCTTAATATTTAAATGTGGCTTATGATTATTTCGTTGTACCAAGTCACACATATCTGTCACGTAGCAAAGTTACACTTATGAATGAAATCGACTTAGGAACGTTCGTTACTTTAATATAACGTTATTAACGAAGCAGAAGAAATGGATGAACAGTTAACAAAACTTATTTGTCTGTAATTATTTAGCTTAAATCACCGACAAATTCTTTGTCGATCGAATACCCGAATAATTTCACTCAATATTCTTTCTCCTTATCCCAATGCATTATTTAATAATAGGTTTAGGGAGACGCTGGCGCTGCGCTGGCTGACTCGAAAAATTTTACTCCATTCCACTAGACCAAAAATTAGAAACAACTTCATAAAATAGGTAAACATGATCTGAACATAATATAGAAATATTTACATAAAAATAAAAAATCTGATGTGGCCAGGCACATGACTTTATCATACGATACAGCCGTGTTCAGGGGGGGCAATTTGGAAGTTCAAGGGGCATCCGCTTACTATGATTTAATTTTTTTTTTCCAAAAAATGGATTGGACATAAATTATACAAAATTTTCTCTACTATAGTTTATTATTTAACTATTTTGACGAAATTACAGAAATGGCGGCTAATTTGCAAAATCGTTGAAAAATGATAAGAGTAAACCTCGAGTTCCTTTGGGCCCTTTTGGACAAAACTTCTTTCAGCTCTAAGTTTAGTCACGAAACTTCTAAATATGAAGTTTCGTCTCGATACCTTCAGTAGTTTCTCCGGAATCGTCGCCACAAATAACGGGTACACACACACAGACATTTTTTTGTACCTTGGTGAAACATGTTCAGGTGACCCAAAACGACATATTTCCGCTAAAATCTCAATTTTTTTTTTCGACACGATTACAATACTTTGTCATACTACGTATGATAAAGTAAAAATCTATCAAGAGGATTTGCATTTTTTACAACCGACTAGTCTCTAGAAGGAAAGTATTGTAATCGATGGAAAAAAAATGTCGGGCCTTTCATCGGAAATATCCGTTTTGGGGTCCCGTGAATCGATTACAATCATTTCTGTATGTATGTATGTCCGTAAACACGATTGCGCCCAAACGGAACAACGGATTCGGCTGGAATTTAGTACACATATTTAGAATTACCGGGGGAAGAACTGGATTGTTTTTAGCGACAATCTGACAACCGGGTGTGTCATTATGTCACAGAAACTGACGTTAGTTAACAAAATTGAATAATTTGCGTTCAGACACTTCATTGTGCCTACAATGTAGTCGGAAAGTTGGGTGAACGCCACCCCAGATATTTTAAATTGTGACAAACTTCTACCAGCTCCACAACATTGATGCGCCCAATAGAACCTATTGTCATTGTCAAGATTCATCCAGTCAAATATCTGGAGTGGTTCTCACCCAACTTTCCGACCACCTCGTTCACGCATTAAAGCGTATAAACATGGTCTAAACCGCCACTCAGGATTCGAACCTTTAGCAGTGGCCACTGACCTTTATCAATATTTGTTAATTCGTAATCATAGCGCTCAGGGCTGGGAGTGCTGTTAAACTGCTTCTATGAACGCTTACAGCGTCTAAACCATTCATCACTTGCCGAAAGTGGTACAGTATACTTTTTTGTAATAAAGAGTCAAAGTTAAGTGACAAAATTTTTTCAAACCACAACTCAAACAAACTACCTTATTTTTATCAATGTCACAATATTTTTTGATCGATTTGCAACTGCGATTAATGGTACGGTTATTTAAGATCATATTAGCAAAAAACCGCAAGAGAATTAGGAAATTTGTTGCCACAGTAACTAAAGATGTGGTGAAATAGACTGTTCGGGCGTTTTTTGAAAACATTATGCACTCAGATGCAGAAAAAACGGGTCATTGGGTTATTTTTGTAAAAAAAAAACAATTCATTTTTTTGTTTTAGTACTGTCAATAAGAATTTTAGTGTTTGACAATCAAAGAGACAACCATCAGAATGAAGAAAAACACAACATATGGTACTTATCAGTTTATGTAATAACAAAGCGAAAACAATGTAAGTATACACGAAAATAAATGACCCGTTTTTTTTTGCATCTGAGTGTATAACAAAATTATGAATTTTGTTCCAAACTTTATCATCACACTATTATATATATACCCTCACAGTACAAAAGGATTAGTAAAAATACTAGTAAATTTACAAGAGTATGGAATGTATTGTTACTAAAACCTTACTTACTGTTGCTGATTTTACATTGTAAATTTATTTTTTTGTTTTTTATGCCAAAGTTAATTTTTGTAAAGTAAATCTACAAATTTAACGTGCAAAGAAAATAGATTATAGCGCACATGTTTGAAGTTGATTAATGCGATTGTTAAAAATAATACAAATTGAATATTAAAATGTTTGTTTTAGAGAAAAATAGTTCAACAAACAACTCAACAATATTTAACATGCTCAGTAATAAAGTGCATGTCATAAAATTTGTTATAAAGATATTAACAAATGAATATGGATCGGAAGCAGATCAAAATGTTGTGCACTTGTGCAGCATTAATTTATTTAGATTGGAAGTCAAGAACATAGTTTTACAGAAATCAAGAAAACAATATTACCGGTACAGTTTTTTGTGTATTTTAGAATATCAATATCTAAAAATATTGTTATGCCTTGATTCATAAGTAAAGTTATAATATACCAAAACATACCGACTCTAAAAAAACTACAGTTGCGGTCTTATTGAACTAGATGTTTTACAAAGAAAGTTTAAAGATTCTACATTAAATTAGTGTAATGAAACAATAAATTCAACAATGGAATAATAAATAGGAAGCACTTATACATAACCAAGTTATAAACAATATCATACGCCCCACAGCAACAAAATGATCAACGTATTCTGCTCGACGTTCTTTGATGTTGAATAACTTTTGTAATCTCCATTTCAATTCTAGCCTTTGTTATTTTGGTGTGTCATAAATTAATTTATATCGTTCATAAATATGTAGAAATGTAACACGAAAATACTACTCGGCAAATTTATCTACTAATTACTTATTATTGATAACGAATAGCAGTGACCTATTAACAAATTGGAAACCATTGTTTTACCATCATTCACACGTCGCGTCGGTTCGTTCAATCGTTAAGAGAGACACAAGACAGTATTCACGAGAACAAATTGCGACGACAGCTAAGATAAAAGTGGAAAGAATTACCTTAGAGTATCATTGACACCAAATCCCCTTCGGGTCGTTCAGTTTTATATCTGCTCATTAGGCATCATGTGGGCACACGAATCGCGTTCAAATCGCACACAAACAGCACAGTGCATCTAGACGTCGTCTCTATTTCTGCGTTCGCACCGGCTTCATCCAGCATCCGTTAGAAGTTTGCAACAGGTACTATAATCATGCGCGTATCGACCAGCAGCATCGTATCGACCAGTGAGCGGGCATCACAGAGACCTTTCAAACACGTCTCCTTCAGCGATGGAATGTTCTGAAAAGACGGAAAAATCAACGACAGGCATGAACTCTCTTTAGATATGTGTCCATCCAATTTTCGCCCACAATGCAACGTATGCTATATTCATGGGTGGATGTGGCACCACAAAGGGCAGGACTAAAGAGCGCTCATCCACAAGCGTCTCTCGTGGTTGATTACCTACCTTTCACAATGATCGTTTGAAGTGGATGTGTACACGATCTCGCGCAGGTTTTGTTGCACAAAATTTTATGAATGCTGCTTGAATTGGAGCTTGCTACCGTTTACAGGGACGCTGGTTTATTTTATGTTAGCCATAGGCATATGTTTTATTTTATTTTCTGAAGCTAGGAAAGTACGTATACATTTTCAGCAACAGTTCAGAGAACTAATCAGTGCATGTTGTTATTTTTGACGTAGTTGACATTTTCTTTTTTGACAGATTACGCATCTGCAGGCTTTATTTATTAGTAGGTTTATCGAGCAGTGAAAAAACTAGTTTTAAATGTTTAAAACATATTAAAGCCAGATATGTGCAACTGCATTATAAATAACAATGACGGATTATTTGTGTGATCTAAAAAAAACTAATAATGAACTAGTTGGTATTATTAGATGATAATAATTAAATTTGTTTAACCATGTGATATTTTTTGTAGACAGAACTCAGGGGTATACTACTACTTCAGTAGCTCTATCGATTGACGTATGTTTCATTGAGAAATTCGAGTAAAAAAGGATATATTTTATGCCCGTCTCCCTAACGGGCCATTCCTGTTATGTCATGGTTATTTGAAAGGTGTTATCGAGTGAGCAAAACCCATAGCTTTCTAAGGTAGCTACCCCTATTAATTACCTACAATTTAACGTATGAATCAATGTACTGCAAGAATATTTACAAATGTTATTAATGATTTTATCTGTCCGCCTGCGTATTCCTTGTTATGGGGTAGGTCAACATTATGATCGTTTAAGGGATGTTTTCGAGTGAGTAAAAGTTCAGAGTAGCTACCCCTATTAATTGCCTAGAATTTGACGTATTAATCAAAGTTATGCATCAACTTTCACAATTGGAAGAAAGGCGTATTTGCTCAACAACCTTTCTTGACGTGTCACAAGCTTTTAATAAGATTTAAGCACGAAGGACTGATCTGCAAATTGAAGTGTATGCTACCCATTCAACATGTCGAGCCACTAACTTCATATACAGTGTGTCCAGGAAAGCCCGCACCATATGGAAAAATCTTTTACTAACCATTTCTCAGAAAATTGTATTCTTTATGAAAGTTGGCGGTAGGTCTGAAATCAAGAATACGATCATAAAATCTAAAAAATATTGCACGATATACTCGGTGTTTCCTAAAAATTTCCTATAATATTTGTTATAAAAGCAGGAGTGCCCTAGGGCAGGGTCATGGGACCAATACTCTATTTATTATACCTATACCAATGACTTACAACTACCAGAAAACATGACAGTTGCTACATTTGCGGATGACACAGCAATACTCGCTGTAGGATCAACCGTTGATGAAACAGCGGGAAAACTTCAACAGGTTTGTGACATTTATGGACCAAACGATGGAAAGTCAAACTCAACGAATTAAAATCAGTTCACATCAACTTCACCACCAGGCATGTAAAAGACATACCTCCAGTCAGAATAAACGATATTATGATGCTAAAGCTCAGGTAGAAAAAAGCACGTAAAAATGAAGGGAGCTGAACTGGGCCTTAAATATAGAGACAAGTATTGGCTCTTGGAAAGAAATTCACATTTGTCAATAGAGAATAATAATGAACTAATAATGAACTAGTTCGCATTATTAGATGATAATAATTAAATTTGTTTAACCATTTGATATTTTTTGTAGACAGAACTCAGGGGTATACTACTACTTCAGTAGCTCTATCGATTGACGTATGTTTCATTGAGAAATTCGAGTAAAAAAGGATATCTTTTATGCCCGTCTCGCTAACGGGCCATTCCGGTTATGTCATGGTTATTTGAAAGGTGTTATCGAGTGAGCAAAACCCATAGCTTTCTAAGGTATAGCTACCCCTATTAATTACCTACAATTTAACGTATGAATCAATGTACTGCAAGAATATTTACAAAAGTTATTAATGATTTTATCTGTCTGCCTGCGTATTCCTTGTTATGGGGTAGGTCAACATTATGATCGTTTAAGGGCTGTTTTCGAGTGAGTAAAAGTTCAGAGTAGCTACCCCTATTAATTGCCTAGAATTTGACGTATTAATCAAAGTTATGCATCAACTTTCACAATTGGAAGAAAGGCGTATTTGCTCAACAACCTTTCTTGACGTGTCACAAGCTTTTAATAAGATTTGGCACGAAGGACTGATCTGCAAATTGAAGTGTATGCTACCCATTCAACATGTCGAGCCACTAACTTCATATACAGTGTGTCCAGGAAAGTCCGCACCATATGGGAAAATCTTTTACTAACCATTTCTCAGAAAATTGTATTCTTTATGAAAGTTGGCGGTAGGTCTGAAATCAAGAATACGATCATAAAATCTTAAAAAGATTGCACGATATACTCGGTGTTTCCTAAAAATTTCCTAGAATATTTGTTATAAAAGCAGGAGTGCCCCAGGGCAGGGTCATGGGACCAATACTCTATTTATTATACCTATACCAATGACTTACAACTACCAGAAAACATGACAGTTGCTACATTTGCGGATGACACAGCAATATTTGCTGTAAGATCAACCGTTGATGAAACAGCGGGAAAACTTCTACAGGTTTGTGACATCTATGGACCAAACGATGGAAAGTCAAACTCAACGAATTAAAATCAGTTCACATCAACTTCACCACCAGGCATGTAAAAGACATACCTCCAGTCAGAATAAACCATATTATGATGCTAAAGCTCAGGTAGAAAAAAGCACGTAAAAAAGAAGAGAGCTGAACTGGGCCTTAAATATAGAGACAAGTATTGGCTCTTGGAAAGAAATAGAGAATAAACTACACATATAGAAACAAGTACTTAGTAACTAACTAACCCTGCACAACATCCTGTATACATATTTTACTCAATTCTAATACCTCTGATTCGGAAAATAGGTTGTTAACCGATTTTAGCCTATCGAGCGTTACCTTCCCCGGCGAATCCGCCAGAATAGGCTGCCGCAATAAGCAGCATATAGTGCACCGTTTCGGCGGGAAGATCACATGGCGATAGCGTGGGCAGGCGCGCTCCGTTGCCATGGATTCAGCGGATCACATCTCCGGGCAAGAGGCAGAAACAGGCACAGACTGTGAACAGCCTCCCGCAAAGAGTCCACGCTCGGTTCAATGCAGGTGAGACGGCGGCGCGCGGTTTGATCAATGCAGCCGTGATGCAAGGATCCGATGGCCGGCAGAGGCCATGGCAGCCAGCTGGATCCGTGGATGCTCGATCCGGAACTGCGGCAGCACATCGAGACCTGCCAGTGCTCCTGCAATCATATGGGCTACGGGAATTTTTTGGATTATCAGGTAATACAGTTTCTTGCGTACTACACTGTTGATTTGAATAAACTCGTCGTAGTTGTGCAGATAAACAACACATACCTGTTGATTGAAAATAGTGGTGTATATTTTCTTTTAAGGTGAAGGCACCAATAGTAATTCCAAAAAATACTTTGCTAGAAATTCCAAAAAATTATGTTGGTATGATTATGACCTTTGTCACTGAGTACATGTTTATTACAGAATTAGTGGCGTATTTATTGTCAACATTGTACTATCACTATGATTATTAGCCATGAAGACTTAATGTGAAGCTATGTTAATTTCTTAATTGTTTCTATAATTGTGAATCTGGTTCAAATGATAATATTGATGATAAACTGTTACCAGCAACAAAGAATTCGGTCCAAAATTACCAAGGTGGTAAATGTATAATAATTCATTATGCATGACAATAGTATCCAAGTTCAATTATCATAATTTCGAATATATGTACTCTCTGAGCGTTATGATATAAGTATTAGGAATTATAGATGTTTCAAACTAAGAAGAGCACAGTTGTATATGCAACCAAATATACACAGGCAATTTATAAACCATACACTGGGTATGATTGGTTGCATATACAACTGTGCTCTTCTTAGTTTGAAACTACTCTACATGAGGCCAATCTATGAAAAAGTTTTGTGGAATTGCAACATTGATGTTCAAAAGATTGAAACGTCTATTGATCTGAATTTTTAATTTTCTTAGAAAATGGAATGTTCTAAATAAATATAATTTTAAGTTCGTTTTTTAATAAAAAAAATTATATTTATCAATGTAGAACTCTGACTGAATTATCATTTACGTAGTACACGGCTGTGTGAGATTCATTAATCAATAATTATCTTTTTACCTATAAATTGAATTTTTATATTTTATAAATTTTCATTTTACTGAGAAGCCTGAGAAGCCAAACATCTTAAGACGTTCCACAGACGCAGCCGATGAGAATAAAACTCTGGTCTGCCGCTGCCCCCTGTAATTGGCGGAAGCTGTTGGG
This sequence comes from Aphodius granarius, assembly GCA_963971325.1. Classification (NCBI taxonomy): domain Eukaryota; kingdom Metazoa; phylum Arthropoda; class Insecta; order Coleoptera; family Scarabaeidae; genus Aphodius; species Aphodius granarius. The sequence goes on from OZ020221.1 coordinate 13,921,199, forward strand.
GGATGTAATTACTTGGGGGAACATTCACTCATGCCTGATATTAGTTATAATATCATTGGGATTTAGCTCAGTAGCGGATCGTTAAGGGCTCCTAACAACGTTCCTGGTTTCCGAGGAAGTTGTCCAGGCCGTCGCAAGCAGCACTGCTCCCTCCATGACCTTATGTAGATATTTTGGTTAAGGTACAGGTCTTAGGTACAGGTTAAGGTATAGATAAGATTATTGGTATGTTCTCAATTGTCTCCATTATATATTGCTTCTTGACTGGAGAATTCCGCGGTCCGAATCACTAAGTTCTAGATTTCCGGGAGAATGAATGTTCATTTTCTTCGTACCTGTCTTACTGTTATATCCTGAAGAAGCCTCTTGCAACAGAGTGCAAAACGCTGACTACTTTATCGTCGCTGACGCGGTTTTCTCCCGGAAATCTAGAACTTAATGCTTCTTGATTTGCTCCTCGAGGTTACTTGGCTATCTTCTCGTTATCCTTTCCCTGCAGGATGCCGTTGGAGATGGCAACATCATTATTCGTTTCTCCGCAAGTTCCTGGTATAGAATTTTTGCAACAGCGTCATGCCGCTTGTTGATCATTGTGCTCTGATGCAATAAAAGCTTGGCATCCTTCAGTAACATGATGGATTGACTCCGACATTTCACTGTCGTATATGCATCTATCGCTCTGTACTGTAGTGACCTTCACTATGCATAATTCTTCATTAATTTGACCTGGTTTTACATTGCAAAAGAAAGCAAAGAACATTTTTCCCATTTGACTTCATTTGGATGTCTTTCGTGCAGAGGCTTTCCCAACCACATTAGCGCCCAATTTATTATTTTAGTTACAATACTTTAAAATTAATTAAAATGAATTTAAATAATTTTTTCTCCAGCTAGTTTTGGAAATATAGGCTGTCCTCATATGAGGACGCTGGACGCTAAGGGGTTAAGAAGGTCTGTTGGAACTCGCCCTTCCAAAGGCACATCGCTTTTGGGCAAATTTTGAGTTTCATTATTATGTCTCCGTACTATTTACAATATAAGTAGCTGGGTTGTTGATAATTAAAAAAGCGTCGTTTTTACATCCCAACTAGTACCCTGAAAGGGAAGTATTGTAATCGATGGAAAAAGTCAACACTTCAGCGGAAATACGCGCTTTGGGGTCCCCTGAATCGATTGCAATGATTTCTGGAAAATGCATGTACTTGAGTATGTCCGTGAACACGATAGCGCCCAAACGAAAACTTTTGTAGAATTACCAGGGATTGAACTGGATTGTTTTTTACGACATACGTTTTCTTAAGAATTTTGACCAAACTGATACCAGCTCAGTGACTTTAAACATGTGTACTAATTTAAAGATCAATGGGATGAGCGGTTTAGGCGCTATAAGCATTTATAGATACTGTCTGACAGAATCCACACTTTTCGTCGCTGTGGTTGTGAATTAGCAGATTTTTGATAAACGTCTGTGTCCACTGACATCACATGACATTAAATGTCATTTTATGACTGACGTTAAGGTGGGGTCCAGAGGTGGTCCAGAGTAGTTGTGGCTTTACGAAATTGAATAATTGCAAAAGTTTTTAGACATTTCATTTCATGTGTTAACAATCTCAACAATGTAGTTGAAAAGTTGGGTGGGAACCACACCGGATATTTTCGATTTATGCCCCTTTTAATTCCAATATTGACTCATAGTAAGCCGTGCTTAGTCGACGTTCTAAGTAATTATAATAGTTTCCACCTATCGATAAAAATTTTAATCTTTGAGTTATGACAGTGATATGACCATTTTCTTGCATACAGGGAAAATATTTTATTATCCATTTCTCAGAAAATTTTATTCTTTATGAAAGTTGGCGGTAGGTCTGAAATCAAGAATACCATCATAAGGTCTTAAAAATATCCCACCATATACTAGGTGTTTAAAAAAATGTGAGACACGCATTAAACTGCGTGGAATATTAATATTATCGAAAAAATTTATTTGAGAATGTTGCTTTGAATTAATAATGAAATGAAATCACAGCCATATATGTTAGAAAAAAAATGTTTGCTTCTTTTTTAAGTTTTCACTCTTTGAGGACAGTATTGTAGCGGCTAGTGATTTGAAATGATTCTCCTTAAACCGTTTCTTAGATATTTGTTCAAATGGCCTATAACACTCGTGATTTCGATAGCGTTTCCAGCTCTTCTTTAATTTTTTTTAAATATCCAGTATAAGGTGCGATATTTTTAAGATCTTACGATGATATTGTTGATTTGAGACCTACCGCCATCTTTCATAAAGAATAAAATTTTCTGAGAAATCGATAATAAAAAATTTTCTCATATGGTGCGGACTTTCCTGGATAGATTTTATAGGTGATTTTACCATAGGAATCTTAAATCACGTGCTCCATTTCACTCCATTTCACCTACGAAAACGTGCATGGTTGGATTATGAGATATGACCGTGTTTCGTTTTTTATCTGGCATTTTCGATGGTCAAACAGCATATGATGAATTTATTTTAACTTAAGTATACTTATATTTCGTAAGAAATATAGTGTTATTTTATTAAATAACAATAGAAAATGTTGTACTATGCAACCTGTTCTTTCTGTTTCAGTGTTACCAACCAGATCTACCAATCACAGAGACTTCGTTTAGTTTGGCTCCGCAATTCTATAATAATGTCATCCATCAACATCACCATTACCACAGATACTCCGACTACGAGTACCAACCCGCTCCGTTCGACTCGTGTTCGTGCAGCACCGACAGCGGCTCTTCTAGAAGCAACCTGCGTGGTCCTTGGTGCATCTGTTTCGTCGTGTGCGTGATAGTAGCCACACTGGGAGCTGGTGTGGGCATCCCTTTAGTTTTTAACCCCCAATTGAAACCCAAAACGCCAGAAGAAAGACTTCAGGTAATTTATAGAGTATTGAAAGAAGCGCCTTTGATCGACGGCCATAATGATCTGCCATGGAACTTGCGAAAGTTCGTGCACAATAAACTTCAAGATCTCAATTTCAGTTCTATAGCTGATAAAGAACCGTGGTCTTTAAGTAAGTGGTCTCATACCGATATACCGAGGTTAAAAGAGGGATTATTGGGCGCGCAGTTCTGGTCCGCTTATGTGCCTTGCCAAGCTCAGCATTTGGACGCTGTTCAACTAACGTTGGAACAGATAGACGTTATAAGACGGTTGGTTGATTTAAATTCCCAACATTTTGCGCTAGTAAGAACCTCAAAAGAAATTGTGGATACTCATAAAAACGGAAAGATAGCTTCATTAATTGGGGTCGAAGGAGGTCACGCTTTAGGAAACTCACTGGCTGTCTTAAGAACTTTCTACAACTTAGGAGCACGATATTTGACTATCACCCATTCCTGTGATACTCCATGGGCACGAGGTTCGAATTCGAAAGATTCAAGTGGACTGTCTGCATTTGGTTATAGCGTTATCAAGGAAATGAACCGTTTGGGTATGATAATAGACTTATCTCATACATCAGTCAACACTGCAAAAACTGCTATAAATGCTTCGAAGGCACCAGTAATTTTCTCTCATTCCGGCGCTTATTCTCTATGCAATTCTTCACGTAATGTACCAGATGATGTTTTGAAATTGGTCGCTAGTAATGGTGGTGTCGTAATGGTAAACTTTTATGCGTATTTAGTCACTTGCAATGAGAATGCAACACTTAACGATGTTATCAAACATATAAACCACATAAGATTGGTTGCCGGTATCGATCATGTAGGCTTGGGAGCTGGCTATGATGGCATAAATATGACCCCAAGCGGATTAGAAGATGTGTCCCGATACCCTTATCTCTTAGCTGAATTACTTGAAGATCCATCTTGGTCCGAAAAAGATATTGCTTTGTTGGCAGGTCTAAACGTGCTGAGGGTATTTTCTGAGGTGGAAAATGTTAGAGATAAATGGAAATTGGCTGCTGTTTTGCCAGGAGAAGATTCACCTCCACCAGTCCAAACGGCTTGCTCTTCCATATATTCTTGACCCAAAGCACTACCAGTTAATGTAGTATTTTTCGTACTAGGTTAGTACTTGTAAATGCACAAAAGCCGATTTTTGTCCAAAAATGTGTTCATCATTTTAATTCATATGTAAATGAGAACGATACTTTTGTCTCCTGACCAACAAAAGGTCATATAGTGAGCCAAGACGTTAGTCGATGGTACGTTTGTACAGTCAACACTGCCACTAAGGTAACCGCACCTTAAATACAGCTGTAACACGTTTGAGTATACCAAAATTGCAGGATTGAGCTGCTGATCATAAAATTTTTATAGAAAATTATTTCAATCCTCCTAATCAGTGAGATATCCCAGGATAACATATGGACAACATTGGTAAACTGCCGATCAAAAGACAAAAAATAATTATGTAAACAATTTGAATGTTTTTATATTTATTTTTCTATGTTAAGTTAATTGTAGAGAATCACTTTTATGTAAAAAGGAAAATAATGCAATCAAACGCACTATAAGTATTTAATAAGAAGTAAATAAACGATGACACAACTTTGTAATTTAAAACTGCCCAATGCAACATTGTAAGACTATTATTTTATTAAGGTACCGTCTAAAACGTTTTTCTATTTGTCGCCTGTCAAGAGCACATTTTGCCAATACCCTTCCTTTTAATTCTCTTCAACTGCAGGCTTCAATTTCAGCCATAAGGTCAGTCGGACTCGTCAAATAAATGGGGTGGCCCTCACCCAACTTTCCGACTACATCATTGGTACAATGAAGTGTCTGAACACTTTTGAAATTATTCAATTTAGTAAAGCCAGAACCATCTCTGGACGCTACCTAACGTCAGTTTCTATGACAGAATTACATTTGTCATCTTGACATTTAATGTCATGTCAGTGCCATTGACGTTTGTCAAAATCTGACAATTTGCAATACAGCGACGAATGCTGTGGATTCTGTCAAACTGTTTCTAGAATCCCTTATAGCGCCTAAACCGTTCGTCCCGCTGATCTGCAAATTTGTATCCATATTTGAAGTCACTGTATGGTGAGCTGATATCAGTTTGGCCAAAATTTGACAAATCTCTAAGAAGACGCTTGTAACATTTGCCACTTCCGGTTGTCAGATTGTCAACAAAAACAATCCAGTTCGTCCCCCGGTAATTCTATTTTGGTATAATCAAATAGTACTTTAGTTTCAGTAAAGTGTACTATCAAATTAATATTTTATTATATGTGGATTATAATCATGGGACCTTGATTATATAATCCAAACATAATTGAGTCGAAAACCTCAATAAAAGATTATGGTAGACATCATGGTCATTACATTATTTTACTCCACGGTAATCTTTACTATAGACTACAGACTTATTTCCAAATGAAGAATAACCAGAATTCCGCTCGCATTCTTTAGCTGAGCTTATACAACGGCCAAAAAAGGCCAACGCGTGCGTGGAGAGTACTGGAGACTGTCAGCGCCATCTCCTCGCCAGTTGACATAGCAATAATTTTTAATGAAACCAATTTTCTTTTGATTAAAACAAATAATCTTTTTACTCAAATCTATTATCTTTCCCTACCAAACAGAATATTTGTCGATCTTTATTTCAAATAAAACCGGATTTATTTCATCAACATATTTCTGCAATTAAATCCAAACAATTTCTACATTACGAAAATAACGGAAAACCATTTGGTATAATAGAATCGTTTTTTTCATTGAAAACTATTTCTTTTTATTTCAAATAAAATATTTCTTTCGGCCCATGCCAGCTCACTTTTTTAAATTTAAAAATACTAATATAAAGAAATAGGTTCAAAGAAATAAATTTATTTGATTTTACATTTCTTTTCTCTCAGTGCAGTTCCATATACTTTTATACGACTTGTTGACTATGTAGGTTACAGTCGATTTCCCCAAGAAGAATATTACTACACTGCACGATTGTCGCACTACAAAAAGTCGCTTGTTTGGCCGTACTTAGCAATTACTTTGTTTTCTCTATGTATCAAGCTACACATACAATGATACAATATGGCTTATATTAGCTGCTTTCCATTTGCACACTTCTGAATTAATCTTAGCTCAGCTAATCTAACACCGTCTGGCTTGGTCCAAGTTCAACTAAGCTAAGCTATGTTGGCAAAAGGAACGCGTTCGGTGCCATTCTATCTAACTAAGTTCGTGGAACTTGATGTCAGCGAGTGGCGGCGCCACTTGCCTGACAACAAGTGTTATCAATGTTATCATCTATAGGTACAAATAAGAAACATAGGTATCAGAACCGCTTCTTTGCACGCGTATACAGTCCTCGTGACTTAATTCCACTTCGTAGCGAAGATGTGTAATCAGGTCACACACATCAAATATGTTAACTTCATCCATCTTGCCGAAACTTCTTATAGTTTATAAAATAAACAAAAACCAAATTGCACGCACGCACGATGGCGGATTTAGGTTAGGTTCTCCTTCTTCTTCTTCTTCTATTAGGTTAGCTCAGACAGCTCAGACGATCTAAGTTACCTTTTCGCATGACTAGCCAAGGGCAAGGGGAAGGTAATCTGTCTGAGCTTGTCTTACTTCACCAAAACAAAAGGAACGCTACGGATAAGTTAGATTAGCTCAGCTCAGCTAATATCAACTCAGAAATGTGCAAATGGAAAGCAGCTATTATGTGGACAAACCAGACGCGTTTCTAATAACTTGATATATTTCATTTCAATGTGGCAGAAATGATTAAATTTGGAAAAGTAGGTCAAATGTCCGATTATGAACATTAAAGTACGTAATAGTAGCTTTATATGTTGACGATTTATAAGCCGTATACATACTAATAAAGTCCGTGTTTACAAAAGGTTTAATTACAGGTAAACTGAATGAAGCCGAATATCGATGGAAACCGATTTGCTGTTCACTTTAAAACAGTGGTTATCGAAATTTTTGCACCTTTGTTGTGCGTAGATCCTACCTGGAATACAATATTTTCATTACAAAGGCTACAGGAACTACATTTCTTTCTCAACTTAAAAAAAGAGCCAGGGCATTCCATTTTAATGCAATTTTCCAAAGTTCCTCCTGAAATTTTGAACTGGTGCTTATATTTAAAGCTTATTTTATTGGTACCACAGTAAGTACATTCTTTGGAGACTAAAAATATAGCCAGCAACATAATCCGTCCAGTACATTTTTATTTATAATTTATTTAATGAATTTTAACACCAAAATAGTTTTGGTGTCACTGCTTCCAGGTATGTAAATTGTGTTTCATATCTAGGTCATTCGATTCAGTTAGCTAAAGTTTCACCACATTTTATCGACAGAATGAGTTGCAACATGCGCATCGCGTAATAAAATCCATTGGCACTTTTTTATTGTACGAATTCTGGTTACTTACAAATTTGAATCACTATTAGTGGAAGCGAGTTCGAGAAAAAATTGGCCACTATTGAACACAAAACTGCTGACATAAACTTAAGATCTAAGAATACCCAATTAACTACTAAGGGAGTATAATAATGAATCTGATCTCTGTTACTAGTCGACATATGTGATGCCTGTGACAGAAACGTTCATAACATGAATATAGTGTTCAGAATATTGATGCAATATCACTGCATAATGAACAGCAATATTCCCGAGAGGACATGAAACGGCTTCTTGTCTTCCACTATACCGGCAACTCTTTTGCCCACTGCCGAAAACACAAACGCACAAAAGAATCTCGTACGCTATACCGATTATACACTATAACAAACATGATAGGTACATAATTTAATGTGTTCAAATTATGCTAATTAATAAGAACTAAATGAGCGAAAGGTCGCATATGTACCATGTTGCATTAGATAAGTATTATGCTGCCATGCAAATATATATGTATAAAGCTATTTCCATTGGAAACTTTTGCAAAACAATCCCACATGTGCTTGTATAAAACATAAAATTGGACCGTCAATGTGGATCGTATTCTATTATATAAACACAGACGGCATTATGTCATCGCTAGATTGTAATGTTGTAAGCATTTCTTTTCTAATTGTATAGGATTGGCAATAATAAAGTGTCCGATTAAGTGGCCACCATTCAGTGTAATGAAATAAATAGGAATTAGAGAATAAATAGGAACTCAGAACAAGAATATGAACAAAAACGTCAGACGTGAGATGAAAGAATACAGAAAATCAGGCACTTCATAATGGTTAGCCTGTAGATATGACGAGAATATAGGTAAATGTAATTATAATTTGATAGAGGTTTATATGTCGTTATAAAAAATAAAATGATATAGATATGTATTTATTCTAGAGACGTATTTAAATTTTGACCAATCATATTTTAATAGTGAAAATATATTGTTTAATATTTTACCATGTGCTTTTTTATTATCACCTATGCACCCAATATGAAACACAGCTTCTAGAGCTCGGAAACGTACAATTGAACATACGGCAAAATAGGCAACTTTCCAAAATTTTTTAGATATTTATTAAAATCACCAACACAGATTGTTTCAATGGAAATATCAATGGTATCCTCAGTAGATGATGATATTTTCAGAAATTCTCTCAGCTCGGCTAAAATTCTGGAGATGTGTAGCCTGGCCACAGCGTCGGTAGTCACTTTTTGGCCAGCTAAAAAATGTCTAATGGTGCCATCTGTTGTTCACAAAGTACAATAACATCAGACGTATGTGTATCTAACCATCAGTGTGGCCAGACGTAGGGATTTCTCCCTACACGTAGGGATTTTTTAGCTTAAAAAATGCGTAGGGAGGTTTTCTTGGGATTGTGGAAAATGTAGGGATATTTGTTACTGCAGTATGGGTACGTGTTTTTATGTATATTTGAGAAAAAAATATTTATTTATTGTGTTAATTTTATGCGAAGAAGGACTCATGGGGCGCCCTAGATGTCCACCGATCGCGAGACGGGTGATACGTTCTGTGGTTATACCATATAAAACAATAAATTAATTTTGTTGCGTCGTTGATGCTGACGTTACAACTTTTAATTTAAATTCGCCTGAACGAGCGAATGTAGATGACGCTATTAATCCTGACTGTTTAAGTTCAAGTTTCTACCACCAGAGCGAAGACTCTTGTAAAAAAAAAATATAATTATTCACCTACCCATGAAGTTCTGTATTGCGATTTCTCAAATACGTCAAATTTTGTTGTCTTATTACAACTCGTACAAGCAATATATTTTCGACGGATGTGTAGAAAACGTTACCTTTTCTTGCAGGTTCTGCATATAATTATTATCTCTACAAATAGGACAACAAAATCAGTTTATCTAACTCATCTGTTCAGGATTTCATGGGTAGGTGAATAGGGTTTATTGGCCTAAGAATAAATAAAAATTTATACGTATATGAACTTTACTTTGGTACTCCCCCCCCCCCCCCCCCCCGCTAGCAGCGTAGGGAGGCGTAGGGACATTTCGTGTCGGCTGTAGGGATGTTTCCTATAGAACATCTGGCCACACTGCTAACCATTCTGATTGATGATTCTAACCAACAAACCAACTAGACAACTCATATAACCTATCTTTCGGTGCATTTCGGTCTAAGAACCAAAACTCGGAAAGATAGTTTGCGTTGTGTGGACAGAGAATAGAAAAGGTTTAAATTGCATTGGTTTGAAATGTTCCTTTTTGAACTAATCATTTTGTATTTGTAGAAACATTGATAGAAGTATGGGACCAGTAATGTTAGAATTAAAACCAAACAGAGCACATATAAATGCCGACTTTAATGGATATAAATTATCTTTACAAGAGATTCCAACGACGAAAAAGGATCTAAAGGTGGAGGTAGATAGATCGATTACCAGTTCTGCACAGTACGGCTTTTTGCATGCTAAGCTGTTCAATACACACAATCACCTTACAGGTGTAAGCGTAAATGATGTTGATTCAACATATTTTGTGGATACTTTATGGAGAATACATAAAGTTATTTATGATGCTAATGCATCAAATGAGATTAACATAACAGAAGTATTCCACTTGCCAAAACAAAGAGAACGCAAGTTAGGTGACTACAATGTAACATTTAAATTTGTCGGTGATAACCTGGTGATTATATCCGACGGAATGGGGACTTTATATTTAGCAGACACCAAACCAAACTTATGGCAAATCATATATTCCGAAGAAGTGTTGGGAGAAGATAAAAATTTTGTGATTCAAGATGCAGTTCTTAAAAATGAAGATATAATCTGCATGTTGTATAGCGTAAGCTCTGGTGACGAAGAGAGATTCATAAATGTTTTTAACATAGTAACATTATCAAATAAATCTGAAAATATATGGACTCAAATATCCATAAAAGAATTAACAGCACCTGGAAATGTATTTTATGCTGCACTCGATCCCAACTATGATGCTGTGTGTATTGCTAGTGAAAAAAGTTTTAAATTTACAGTTGATTCGGATAATCCAATAACACATAAAGAGACCGGAAAACCAGAACAAAGAATCTACATATGGACCCAAACTAAAGACGATATTAATATCAAATTCAAGCTTACTGATAATTACAAGAAGGAAGATATCAACCTTAACATAACATCTGCTGCAATTTGTTGTAAATATAAGGATCAAGAGTTTTTAAAGGGAAAATTACTTGGTGGAATTCTAGAAAATTTAACAAATTGGACTGTCACCAAAAATGTACTAGAAATTACATTAATTAAAGCAGAGGATGGGCATATGTGGCCAGAATTAATTGCAGGAGATACCACGGGAGAATATATGGCAGATCCTACAACTGCAGCTGACATGCACGAAAAATTAGCTCATCTGTGCGGTGAAAATGAAAGCAATGAACAGATAGGGGCAACATTCAATAGTCAACAGGTGGAAGAGTGCGATTTTGAAATGGATAAATTTGCAGTATTCGAACGTTTATGCTGTATTACTCATGAGGTTACGCATAAACTGAATATTGACTCGCACAAAGTTATTCTTACTGTACATGATGCAGCGTATGATGTCCCTGCTGTTGCATTTCGACATGATGTTGATGCCTTTATATGGCAACCTACTTTTGAAAAAGACGGTTTTATGTTGAAACATATTGGCACGTTAAATGCTTTCGGATATGTCGAGGTATTATATTATTAGATGTTTTGTAGTGGGTTATAATTAAGCATACATTATTTAAAATAATATGCCCATTAAGTTGCCACCTACGTTTTTTTTGTCACAATAGAGGTGTTTTTTTTTATTGAACATACATTATAGTAATTCTAGGATATATTTTATATTTCTTGTAGCACAAATGTAATATTAAATGTGCACATATTGGACATACTTTTTTTTAAATGACCAAACAGTTAATATATTTAAGAGGGACACTTACATCAATTGTTTATTTTGTTGCTAAACTGTATTAATTTAATACATTATAAAATGTATCTTGTAAATTAACATTCTTATTAGTTAGTTTATTAACTGCTAATTTTTTAAAATTTGTTTTAGGCATCAAAACAGCAGAGAAAATTTACGGTGTGTGCCCCTGATTTAAGTTACTCTGTTATATGTGAATCTCTGCGTCATGTTTTTATCTATCGTCAGAAGAAGACCGTAGACGGTGGTGAACTAAGGAATAGAATAACAGGACAACATATAGGATTCATTGCTCAGCAACAAGTTGTCACTATTCCAAATGATGAAATAATCGGCGTTCACGCTACAAACTACAAATTATTTATACTGACAACCAAAAGTATATTTGTATTAACAATGTAATTAAACTGTTATTATTTTATGTGCTATTTTGCAACTTTATTAAATTTTATATATTACTTATTTTATAATTAAGTTTAAATAAAATATTGCTAATATTAACTCTTAATTTATTTCACAAACAAAAACTCAACACAGAAATCACAGAAAATAAGTTAACGCATTATTATCAACAACATAAAAATATTTGACGATCACAGCTCTTTTACTGTTGGAGTTTTGGTTACTTCCTCGCAGGCCTCTTCTATTGTCGGATAAATATATTTGAAACCCAAAGATTGAGTACGTTGCGGCGTCACATGCTGTCCAGTTGTTAACATGTTTGCCCTTTCTTCACTTAAAAGAGTATCCAACATAAATTTAGGCACAGGGACAAATGCTGGACGATACAGTGCCTTTGCAAATGCCTAAAACCAATAAAATATAATTTAAATGCCCTACAGAAAAAATAAAGTGTGAATTTACAGTATACATTTGTTTAAATATCAGATAATTAACAAAAATATTTGCACAATGAAAATAATAAAATGTCAAAAGGTATAGAATAAACAATTAAATAAATAAATGAGGATTCAAATGTACATGTTGTCTCTTCAATAATGTAAACATATAAAGTCGTACCTCAGAGAACTGCTTGTTGGTAATGGCTTGTGGTGCAACACCATTTAAAACACCCGTGATATTAGTGCCTTGTATTGCAAAACAGATTAATCGAGCAAGGTCGTCAATATGAATCCAAGGTAAGTATTGGTTGCCAGGCATTACAGGACCACCCAAACCAAGATAAAAAGGCAAATATAATTGCTTTATCATACCTCCATCGGACCCTATAACAACACCACTCCTAATAATAACCTGCCTGGTATTGACATCCGTAGGAAGTTTTGCAGCATTTTCCCATTCGATACAAAGCTTAGAGAAAAAATCAAACTCGTGCGTTGGTGAACTTTCCGTATACACCGTATTACCGCACGGTTTATAAATTCCTACTCCGGTAACGGTAACAAAAACAGTGGGTTTTGTGTTGGCGTCTTCGATGGCTTTGGCAAGCTGAGACGTTGTCTCAACTCGAGAGTTATAAACGTTCTGTTTGAAACCCTCTGTCCAACGTCTGCTCATGTCTAAGACGTTCTGACCTGCCAAGTTGACTACGGCCCGTGTGTCTTCGGGAATACCGACACGTTTTATGTCATGCCAGGTCATCCTCTTAGGTCCCGGCATTCTTGAGACTACAGTCACTTCGTAGCCAATGTTGTTCAGCACTCGTTGTAAATGTGTCCCAATAAATCCGGAACCGCCGCCTTTCAAAAATAACTTTCATGTATGGTTAGCATAAAATCATTTGAGAAGTCTTACCGACAAGAACGCGGCCCAACAGCTTAGCCATATTATCTACAAATTATCGGAATTTTTTCGGTAAATAAACGTTTCTTTTTACATTTTCATAGCGCTATTTTTGCAAATAGCCGAACACCACGATGGTAAAATTAGATTTGTTTTCTGCTTTTAATTTGACATTACATAAGGGTTTGTTTCAAAAAATATTTTTAATGCAAATGCCATCGAGTGTAAAGCGCTGTTTTAAACTAATCTGCATAGAAACGTGAGAAACCAACAAACAATTCTAAAAAAATTGTAATTTGATTGTTTATGGTTTATGCCAACTTGTTGCAGGTTTGTTGCCCGCGTTAAAAACTTAAATGTTCCTAGATTGTTTTTCACCCAACCATAACAAAAGTAAGGTTAAAGATGCTATGTTGTTATCAGAGATATATTTAATTCATATTTAATTGATAAATGATGCACAGATTGTGAATGAAATGTCGGATTCCGTAGAATTATTGTTTTTTGACACTTTTGCACACGATAATACCGAGGTAAACGCAGATCTAATTGTAAATAGAGATCATCTGATATTTCCCTTTGCAGGAGTTGAATTTGGATCTTGTTCAATTTCCAAAACCGGTGTATGTGACTGAAGTAAGAATAATACCCCTAGGAGCTCGTGTACAGGCTGACTTCCCAGGCGGTGTTCGATTGGGTGCGACAAATCCCAGTCAATTTCGAATTGAATTTTTCGTTAATGATCTCGGAAAACCTGGAGCCAGTACTTTTGAGTCACTAGGTGGTTTTGAGTACAATCAGAACGGTTGCATTAATTTAGAATGCGCACCTGATGAGACTATTCGTAAGATCCCCACTGACGGATTGGTACTGAGGGGTAAGTAAAACCCCAGATCCTATTCTTTTTATAAAATCTTGATTTTTCACTATTCAGGTTGGTATACCACAATTACGTTAGCAGTGTACGGTACTCTAACGGCAAATATTGCGGAACAAATTGTAACCCCTGTTGTGACTCCGGCCCTACCTGCACAACCAAATTCCATTGCTGATGTTCAACAAATTGTATCGCAGAATACACTCGAAACAGAATGGCCGCCGGAAACCATTCAACCAGTGCCGATAGACTATGCACAACAACCAGCCACTTCATACACTCAGAACTATGCTCAGTCTGAGACGTATCAGCAAGAATACTCGGAATATTACAATGAAGTTCCAAAAGATCCACGGAGTTATCATCAAACGTCAGAGTCGGAATGGGATAACAAACAGAGAAGTCGATCTATTGATCGGGAGAGATCACGAGAACAACCTTACCAGGTAAATGGTTTTCATATATATATATATATATATATATATATATATATATAGGCTTTTGCATTCTACTTGAATGATTGCCGCATAGAGCTCTTTGATTCATTTTTTACAGTGAATCACTCTGTATTTCCCGTCTTGTTATACAAATATAATTCTCTTACAAAACATTGTTTTAAAACAAAGTTTTTAAAACATGTACTTTTCTACTGTTACTGTTTATTTCCGAACTACATTCAATAGAATCATGTAGAGACTACCAGGGTTGTTTAAAAATAACAGTGTTAAAAACCTTTTAAAATAAATAATAGTAAATAAACTACCCGTGAGGTATTCTCCTAACCGTCAGGGAATCCCATTACAACGCCAAATGGAACAGAGAACCTACTATAGTAAAAGCAGGAGAGCTGCAAATGACTAAGCGATTTCTGCTGTTGTTTTCGACATACGCGACAGAACTTGTCTGACCGATCATGCATGTTAGAATGAAACAGCCTTCTTTTCGTATATCTCTTTCGTAACCTTGTAAGCGATGAGTCATTTGCAGCTCTCCTGGTTTGTACTATATCAACTGAAGAGAGCCAACATTTGTAAAAGGATAGATTTTACATTATTCTTAAATCTCCATGAGCATCCCTTTATATTAAAAAACAATAATTTATTTTTTTCTGACACTTTGCCTTGAAAAGTAAAAAAAAAACAAAAAAAACATGATTTAAAACATGTTTTTTTTGAGGTGTTTTAAAATGTTGTTTCATGTTTTAAAACACATTTTAACAAAAAAAAACTGTTGCTTTTGTTTTAAATAAAAAAAACGATTTTTATAACATCCTTGGGACTAACTCAAGATTTAGCAGTAATAAGTTTCCCAAATACCAATCTTTATATCAGAAGCATTCGGTAAATACTAACAACTAACGTTTTCCGTCAATGGTCGGAATCGATGTTTGGGCAGTGGCAATAACTTGCAAGAAAATGCGACTAACATTAACACAACGATTGAGGAACACAACAGTTAAACTATGAGGAAAATTTATTGTTGTAACAGAGTACATCATAACACTTACAATACTAGTATACAATATTTTTCTAAAATAATTGTAAGGCACTGAATATATTACACCATATGCAAATTATTTAAAGTATAATCAGATACACTTGTTTTTTATAACAACCCTGATGATTACATTGTGATTTAGGTACATATCTAACTTTTTGTTTCATTTTTTTTATATTTTTGGTTTTTACTTATTTTTTTTTTCTTTATTTTATTTTTTTTATTTGATTTTTTTGTCTTTGTCTTCCATTATGACACAAGTTTTAAAAAACAGTTTTTTGACAGAAACCAGCAACAGTTGATCACGAACATAGAACGGAGCCTGAGAGACGTGAACGAGACAGGGAACGACGGTATTCAAGGTCGCATAGTCGTGATAGGTCCTCAAGAGATTATCCCGATGGTCGAGATAGAGACCACGAGAGGGATCGCGACTGGGACCACGATAGGCACGAGTACAGAGACAGACAGAAGAAAGATTGGGATCGCGACAGAGACAGGGATCGTGACCGGGATAGAGATAGAGACCGAGATCGTACTGATAGGGACAGGGATAGGGATCGTGATAGGGACAGGGAAAGAGGTGACAGGGATCGTGAACGGGACAGGGAACGATCATTTGAACATCAAGACAGTTATAGGTAAAATAAACATAAAGTTTGTAGAGATGATTCTACTCTATAACATGTTAAGATAACTACATCTATAACTATCTATAAGTGTTTTGATATTAATTGAAGATTTTTGGTTCCATAGACGATCATATAACAGAGACGATAGAGACGAGGTACGTAAACGACCAAGGACACCACCGATTGTTTCTCCAAAACGACCGCACACGCCGCATTCAGATCATAAAGAACATTCTCCAAACGACGTGGAAATCTTATCAGAGGAGGAACCTCAGTCTGCAGTAGAGAAACAGAAAAGGGAAAAGGATGTGATTGATGTTCCAAAGGCATCTGTAAAGAGTCCTGCAAAAGAACCAAAGGAGAGTCAGTCACCAGTGACGGAAGAAGCGGCTCCGATGGATGTAGAAGAATTTGAACCAATTCTAAGTGATGAAGATATTCTAGATGACGAACATTATCAGGAAGTCGATTACGACTATAATACGTATACCAATAATGATGATATTGTTAAGCAGTTTGTTCCCGGCACAACGGACCTTAAGAAATACGAGAAAAGAAATCTTTATGTCGTAACTGATGATTCGATTCAGTTGGACGAAGAACTAAAATCAGTGCTGGGTATTGCCGATGACTTCTTTAAATCTAGTATCACCGAATACAAGCTCAAAGATTTTACTAAATTAGATAAGGAAATTAAAGAGGAACTGGTGCATCTGTGCGAAAAGGTGATGACCACAATTGCAAATGTTAAACATTTTTGTAATATTATCGAGATTTATGAGAGGACTAAGAACTTAACTAGAACATTGAGCGCCGGTGAAAATGAGATTGTGTCTCAGGTGAAATTTATAACTGAAACATTGGTGAACTGGATTATTATAGCGTTGGACTATAAGATGGCAAATGAGCAATTTAAGCCTTGCTATAAAATTCGTCATATAAAATGCGGGATTAAACTGACGGAATGGTGTTGTCACAGTACAGAGTTCATACAAATACTTTGGCAAAGACAGTTTTATATTGACAAGGTTTTATTAGACTTGTATCAAATAGAGTTTATGGCTCTATCCATAAAACTGATGATTTTACGTGCTTTAGACAAATACCTGCAAAACAGACAAACCGTTGAACATTTTCTAACAGGTTTTGATTTCTCAGTACAAAATGGTTACTACGAGAACGTTCCATACTCCCAGCAGAATGGGTATAGAACACTAGTAGAATTACTGAGAAAAAATCCACTAGTACGCTTAAAGTTTGCGTTGAATTCAATTTTGAAGAAACTCAATATTTATGAGATTTTGGAAAAATTACACTTTACCACTTCTAAGATTCGCATTGACAATTATAATTTCACTTCGGATGATGTCAAACTAATGACAAAAGGTTTGAATCAGATACTAAGCGCTTGTCAAAATGATTGTTTTGCATTATCACAACCAAAAAGGTTTTTACCTGTAGCTGCTCAATTTGAAATTAGTAACATAGATGCTGATAATGTTCTCATAGAATTTTTTAAGATGCACAGCTTATTAGAATGCTTCTTAATCTTATTAACACAGTCTGAGACTATGAACCGATCATCAATTAAAACACCAATTTGTGAGATTTTAACAGAATTATTAACCAGTCGTGAAGGAGTGAATTATCTGTCAGAAAATGTCGAAGTTTCAACTATGCTTGTTAAAGTCTTGATGCAACCTGACGAGGAGTTACAGTTTACGGATTCTTTAGAATTCAAATCGCATAATTTAGGATTGGAGATTGCGTATAAAGTACAAGCCCTTTATTACATCGAAGCTTTGTTTGACATAGGTAAAAGAAATAATCATGATTTGGAAGATATCGATGTTATAAATCAACTGCACGGACTGTTTTGTTTAACTTTTACGAATATCGGTAAGATATCTGTTGCGGAAATGCTTGGCATCGCTGACAATATAAATTGCTTACTATTTTATTTAGATAATTTAACGTTGAAAGAGCGAACTGAAGGTATCGTAAGTAAATTTAGGAGATCACCGTCTGTAGGATATATAGTTGACTTGATTTATTTCACGGTAACGTATGTTTCAAATATAAAATTTTTGGAGAAATACTCGCCGAAGATTATGCATATCACCAGACAACAAGAACTGTTTGAAGGTTATATAGCTAATCGTCTGGCCGATATTGAACCATTTTTGAAACCGTTGTACGAATTTGAGGATCCGTTACGATACGACGATATAAGCGTACACGTTCAAATCATAAATAAAAATCTGGATAATATTACAAATTATCCGGGTGAGTTAATAACATCTTTACAAGTTATACAATTTCTGGGTATTTCAAAACATGCCAACAAAGCTCCCATTATATCAGAAAATCCATTGAGTAACTATATTGAATTGAAATATAAACACGTTATATTACAGTTGTACTCCTTGGATGGGGTGAGCATGATAACAAAAATTTTACAGAAAATTTGCAATCACTACGAACAACCTTCATTACATACGCATAGTTTTGTATCAATGCAGGGAGTTTACATAGCAAATGTCGTCCAACCTTGTGTTGAATTGCTCAAGCAGATGCTAACATATGTTATTCAATGTCGTAATACAAAGTTTAAGGACTTGACGGCTGTTCCCATCTTACTTCAAACTTATAACTTGTTAAAATCATTTCCCAGTAGTGCTGTCCACTATGTTAAGACGATCAAAACTTGCACAGATATTATCGATACGCTTTTAGTGTACACGCAGCCTGTATTGGATGAGATTCACGAAAAAGAGTCTCTGAATAAGACATTATGGTCCATGATGTGTGGCGAGGTGATAAAGTATATAACCACCGCGCCTTACACTTTTATCTCGGGCCTTTTGATCTTTTCCGAATTGTTGCCTTTACCTTTACCGATACATACTTTAGAAGAATTGAAACCTGATGAGATTTCCTGGACAATTAATTTAAGGAAATTATGGTCCGCTCATTTGCATTCGCATAGTAGTTCCATTCAAGAATTGCTGATGCAAATGTGCATAACAACAAATCAACCATTGTTAAATTTGTTGCGGAGGGTTTGTGTACAGTTATCGGATTTAGCAGCAAGCTCTGCTATTGTTATAGCTAGAGGTATCCTTGACGCCCTCTACAATGCCTTGTTGACCAAGGAGGAAACAAAAATCACTCCTTGTAATAGTAACACTGCCCGACTCTTGAATTTCTTGGCGTGCATAGTGACTCACAGTCCGTTAAAGTGTGCTACTTTGCATTTATTCCACAATACGTTAACAGTTAAAGGTGATGAGAAATATCCAGCATTGATTGAGTCATTCAGTAACATTTTAAAACTTGAAAACAATTCAAGTTCTCACATCCAAGCACAAGAATGTGTTTTAAGTATACTTCAGACTTTCTGCGATAACGAGATCACCCTGCTACAGACAGCAAGCGATAACAGTTTGACACCTGAAAAATATCTAGCCAACGCTTTACCAATGAGGGATCATCTAATTCTGTATATATCCATGATTATCGAACATCTGTCAAATGAGCATTCTTTTGTGACGTATCTTCCGATTGTTAGAACCTTACTGTTGCTCACCGAACATGACTATGGATTTTATTTCTTGAGAGATGGACTTTTGAAGAAGGGAAATGTGTTTACTAAAATCCTCCAAGATATCGAGAAAAACTTTTCTAAGGAAAATGATGATTGTTTGTCAACATTAAATATATTAGTTCAGTTTTTACGTGTCTGTTACACTCCTGAAGATGTCGACAGTGGTGCATTGTTGAAATCACGAACCATGAGGATGACAGTTGATGAGTTACATACCCTAATTGGGTGGAAATGTGAGTCCGATTCGGAACATCCATTGAACGCAATCGAAGAGCAGTTAAAGGTAAATTTAGGCTGAAAATATTGTATTGCGATTAGAAAATTTTTTATTTTAGATTATTTCCACGGAAGACAATAATTTTGAGAACCTTATGAATGCTGTGAATGCTTTAATCAAATTGATGAAGACGGAACTCGGCAATGAGAAGGAGGTTTATTCTGAACCCGCTTTACCTCAGCCAGAAATATTATTAGTACAATTTGCCGGAAGGACTATATTTACAATCGCCGAAGCTTTGGATCAAAGATTAACATCGACATTTTGGCTATCTGCTCCATCGGAAGATACTGATGTTGACTTAGAAAATGTGAGTACCCTCTATAACACATTAATTAAAGCAATAGTAAAATAATCAATTTTTAAATATTTACTGTACTTTTTTGTAGGTAACCTGCGACTTACTGGAGATATGCCGACAAAACCTACCTCCAGAGACTAACCTAATAAGAGAAGTAGAGAAACTATGCCGCATTTATGGTATCGACAAAGTGGAACAAGCTGAAAAGGAGAAGATGAACGATCCACAGAAGGACAAGATGAAGAGGCCGTTTGGTATTATATAGACCATACTTTTGTAGTGTTTAGCTTATATATTACTGTTTTCAGCTGTGAGAGGTCGTGGCTTCCCAAGATCTATACCGCAAAGGACAGATGTCTTTCGTTCAAGACCGCCGAACACTTCGCGACCTCCCTCTTTACATGTCGATGATTTTGTAGCTCTGGAGACTTGCGGGGCCCAACCCACTGGTCCAACAGGATACAATAAAATAAGCAGGGAATTTTTGGCTACAAGTCGAGTAGTTCGTGGCACCCGTGGGAGGTCATTTATGACGCAGGAAAGGACAATGCAATATAGGCAAATGTGAGTACAACTTTTCTCTTTTGTATGATCATAATACATAATGATTAATTGTAGCAGTAATGATTAATAATAATAATTTGAAATAAATAGCTGTTGTTTTCTGTGTAGCAAAATATGCAGTAATAATGAATAATTCTTATGAAATATGAAATGAGTAATACTCATTCTGCTTCTTTGAGCATTTATTAATAAGGTGTTCCAAATTATGTGCCTATTCTCCTAATAGAAGCAGTATTGGCTCGTGCTTTTTGCATTTGCGTAAGAATATTCCTTCGAAATTATTTTTTATTGAAATATAGCAAAAGGCAACTCCACAGATCTTATGCACCAGCCATCACTGCATAGAAGCATTATTATTATTACTAGAAGGGTTATTATCAGACTTTCATTATCACACACTCCTAAAAACATTATTGTTTAATTCCTTTTCAATAGAAGTAAAACTGACAAAGGAAAACAAATAAAGAATAAAATAGAGCTGATTCCAACTTAGTTGAATACTCTTGTACCACTACCTTATCTGCATAAAAACAAAATATAACGTTGAATAGTTGCATATAAGGCCTTCCATAGGTCTTTTGTTCCAGAGGGTTTTAAAACAAAAATAAAAAAGCTTAAACTAATGGAAAGGGGAAAATTTCATGTCCTAATGTTTCAACTAACAATAGAATTGAGTTGAAGAACAGATAATACAAACAATTACTCCAAATCTTCCTGCGGGATATATGTTGGTACAGATAAAATGCGGTATCCACTGCTTGACTGTTTTTATAATTTTACATACCTGTTATAACCCTATTACAACTTTATAACACCTGTCTGTTGTACATGCAGTGTAGAAAATAACAGCTGGCACAAAAAGTATCAAAGCATCAGCATTAAACTTAAATCATAGGCACACTAGACCTTTTTTATTGAACATACAATCAAAAAAAAAATCAGGATGTTACACTAGATATAAGTATGAAAAATAAAGATCATAAAAACTAATAATTGGTTTAAATTGCAGGTCTTGGTGGGGCAACACTATGGGCCGTGGACCTTACCAATAGACATTTAATTGTCTTTGTTAAGGATAATTATTTTGTCTAGAATTAATTGATATGTAATTTTACAATGTTAATCTGAAGTAATAATAGATGTAATGATATAAAATGTATTTTAATATATACTTTAGCTTAATCGTCGTTTAAACTCACTGCAATTGCAAATTTGTTTAGATCATCTCTCATATTGCTCATCAAATACAAACATTAATGAAAATTTAAGATTTGTAAGAAGCGTGAGGAATGTTTTCTCCACATTGTCGTCATTCAGCTGTCAGACAATGCTGGTGTATCGAATAAAAACTATTAAACCATTTGAATTAGTACAGGAGTGGTTAAAAGCCCAGGATTCATGGACGTGCAGAAACTGAATGTGTTTCAAAGGTGAATTAATGAGCAAACCTTTAAGTTCAGCATAGATGGTATAAAGGTAATACTTTTGTATGTACTTTTTGTGAAAAAAAAAGATGGAGAAATGATGATTGTACACGAGATTCTGCACACAAGCATGACCAGGACCATCTTTATGATTTTGTTGCCGGGCCAACATCAAATTTTCAAAAATTATCTTAAAACTTTTAAAATATATCGAAAAAAAGTGGGGGGAACGCTTTTCCAATTATTGCGGTTTAACTTGCTCAAGCACTAGTTGATCGTTGTCAATGCCCTATCTTGGTGCCTTGTGAATTGTGTATAAAGCAATTGCCCAGGAAGTTTTATTTTTTCACTTTTTACAAATTGCTCCACATCTTGCAGATTTGATGGAGTCTCTCAAAAAAATGTTGATTTTTTTTTTAATGTCGCAAAATGGGGAAGTTTTTAGATTTTGTTTGGTATGAATTAATTATCATAAAACTAACCATTTTACTTAGCTCTTGCACCCAGATGATATCTGTGTCTATAAAATATCAATATTTTACCTAGTTAAATCAGCATGTTATGATTATTAGAACACTGATACATTTTCAAGTATATACTGAAGGACAAAAAATGTTTTAATAATTTTATTTGAACAAATGAATGTGTATATGATAAATTACAAAAGGTTATATTGGACATCAAGAATACAGCAATCACTATCTTATTGATGAATATATTTTCTATCCTGAATATCTCTCATATTTTCTCTCTGAGAGTACAATGAATACAATGTGTAAAGACTTAATAATCCTAGAAATATTAATCCTGTTGTCCCAATACATAATAGTAGCGTTTCCTTTAATACAGAACTGTCTTCTCGAAGTGCTGGCACAACAGGAAATAGAATTAATGTAATGAATAAATATCCTAGAAACAACAACACAGCGGTCAGTATGAGACTTCCAAGATGTTTGTCTGTTAAGCCCATCGTTAACCAGTATATTCTGCTTCAAAACGTTGGAAGTCTTCTTCTGTAAATTCTGTTGCTTCGTCTTTCTTTTCTTTACGTGGGAGTGGCACTGGTCTCTTGGTCCTTCCTCTAGTATAAATCTAATAAACAAACATCCTTAGATTAACAATATTCTTAAAAACATATATTCACATACCTGTTCTGTAATGTCCTTATCTAATTTTATTGTATTAATTTTCTTAATTGTTTCTAATTTTTTTAAATTCTGCTTTAAAATTTCTTCTTTTGATTTAAACTTCTTTCTTGCTTCTGTTATAGTTAGCTTGTGCGTTGTTTGTAAAACCGCAACCTTTCTACCTACAATTAAATATTATTATTGCAATATACACAAGATTCCGTTGAAGTTTAATAAAAATTTACTTCTCTTTCGTATAGTCTGTAGTTGCGTAGCCCCCATTAGGGCTCACAAACACAGAAAGAGCATCGATATCTTTTATTACTTACTTTTGCTTCCTGGAGTACTTATTTTCTTTACAATCTTTTTATTATCAGGTACAAAGTCCAACACTTTCTTAAATTTCTTCTGTTGTTTTCCTACAAAGTCAACTGTAATACAAAATTCGCTCAAACTAAATAAAATTTACTTACCCTGACTCTCGTCAAATGATGGATCGACAATCGCTAAACTCTTTCGAACTAACGCAGCAGACATTTTATTAAACTAAACGTAATTCTAAGTTTTAAACTGGTTTATCAAAATTACTGAACTGATGTATTTTTCAAACCATGCCTAAATTTTAACCTCACAAAACAGCTAACCTAAAAAAATCACCACTATTAAGATATCTACTACCAACTGTAGTTGCAAAAACTTCTAGAATGATTCTGGCAGGCTGAAATTAATATTTTTAATCTTTGATAGCACGTGTGGGATCAAGTACTTCCAATTACAACTAACATTGAAATGTATAATGTAAAGGGACCAAGTAAGATTGTTGCTAAAACAACTAGAAGAGGTATGACATAATATGATATTTATGCTATTTTACATTGCATTACTGACATTTTTAGGTTTACCACAAAATATAGACACACATCGAGACCACCCAAAAAATAAACCACTTGTAAGTGAAGAGAAGGAAATTATAAAGTAAGTAATTAAGTAACTCCAAACTCTAGAGAGCTATTGGTTAATCTCGCATATTTTAGGGGCCCAAAACCTGTCTTTCAAAACATATCAAAGAAATGTAATAATAACAACTGTAGACAACAAGAAACAATTACACAACAACATGAAGAATTGATTAAATACATTAGCGAATGTAAGATTCTTGTACCTATATTGCTATATCATTGTAACTGATGTGACTTTTCAGCATGGAATGCAATTTATGATGAAGTATCAAATTCTTCAACAGAAAATTCTTGTGCAACAGGTTAGAAATTAAAATTCAAAGCAAACATTTAGCAGCAGACTGATCTAAAATTTTGCTTGCAGATGAAATTGTATTCTACAAAGACGACCCTTGCCCTTATTTACAGAATTTTAAACCGTTTGATTTAGAAAGCTGGTGGGGTAAACGATTGTACAATTACATAACAAATTCAGTGAATCATAGCAGCTGAGACATTGAAAAACATATCCAAAATTTTGTTGTTTTTAACAGCAGAATTCAATTAATTAAAACATAATAGTATGTTAACAATAAAATTTATGTGTATTGACAAAACTGAAATTGAACATTTATATTGTATTTTTTGTTTAAACTATTTAAACAAAATTGTGCGAATACATATCAACTCAACTTGATTTTAATTGATTTATAGTCGTAATTTTTGTTATTATGGGCTTATTCCCATTTAAAAATGCTTGATCTTAGAATTTAGGTTTAACTTTATTTAAGTTAGTATTGTTTTGCAAATTGTAGTAATCTGTTGTAGACTGATTAATTTAGTGAATGTTTTTTCCACATTAAAAATGTAAAAGAACTACTTTCAATCTAACGCTGGGTACAGTCTATATAACAAATCATGTTCTATAGCATTTTGTACATTACATTTGCTTGACTCGTTGTTTTATAAAATATTATATTGTATAACTTGGCATGCATACTATATAACACGCCCTATGTGTTATATAACAAGAAAAACATTGTATAATTTTGCCATATATCATTTTTTGGTTTATAGTCAGGGCCCGGTTTTAGAGAACATGTGATAATGCAGAAAAATTTATTGTGTTGCTGTGCCAGGCTTTCCTGAATTTTACATAAAAATTTACAGTGTATCTAATTATACTTTAAATAATTTGCATATGGTGTAATATATTCAGTGCCTTACAATTATTTTAGAAAAATATTGTATACTAGTATTGTAAGTGTTATGATATACTCTGTTACAACAATAAATTTTCCTCATAGTTTAACTGTTGTGTTCCTCAATCGTTGTGTTACTGTTGCATAACTTGCATTTTCTTGCAAGTTATTGCCACTGCCCAAACATCGATTCCGACCATTGACGGAAAACATGTTTAGTTGTTAGTATTTACCCAATGCTTCTGATATAAAGATTGGTACATATTTGGGAAACTTATTACTGCTAAATCTCGAGTTAGTCCCAGGGTTGTTATAAAAATCGTTTTTTGTTTACTTAAAACAAAAACAGTTTTTTTTTGTTAAAATGTGTTTTAAAACATGAAACAATGTTTTAAAACACGTCCAAAAAACATGTTTTAAATCATATTTTTTTGTTTTTGTTTTTACTTTTCAAGCCAAAGTGTCAGAAAAAAAATAAATTATTGTTTTCGAATATAAAGGGATGCTAATGGAGATTTAAGAATAATATAAAATCTATCCTTTTACAAATGTTGGCTCTCTTGAGTTGATAGTTAGGGGAATACCTCACGGGTAGTTAGTTGGATTTAATACAAAACAATTATTTACTATTATTTATTTTAAAATGTTTTTAACACTGTTATTTTTAAACAACCCTGGTAGTCTCTAAATGATTCTATTGAATGTAGTTCGGAAATAAACAGTACAAAAAAAACCTGTTTTACAAACTTTGTTTTAAAAGAAATGTTTAACAACGCTGTTTAGTCCCCTTAATGTCGGATCTCGATCACTGTGTTACTGTCGGTCGCATTTTCTTGTGAGTTATTGAATCCTGTCATGCAAGTTGGTCCTGAATGTCATGTCAGTGGCGCTGCCGTTTGTCAAAATCTGACAATTTGCAACATAGCGACGAAGGCTGTGGATTCTGTCAAACTGCTTCTATAAACTCTTATAGCACCTAAACCGTTCATACCACTGATCTGTAAGTTGGTACACATATTTAAAGTCCCTGGAGGATGATCACTTATCAGTTTGGTCAAAATAGGATGAATCTCTCAGAAGAGGCATTTAACATTTGCCACTTCCGGTTGTCAGATTGTCACCAAAAACTATCCAGTTCGTCCCCCGGTAATTCTAAGTATGTATACCAAATTTCAGCCCAATCCATTGTACCGTTTGGACGCAATCATGTTCACAGATTCGACATACACACATACGTACATACATACACATACATTTTCCAGAAATCATTGCAATGGATTCAGGGGACTCCAAAACGCGTATTTCCGCTGAAATGCCGAATTATTTTTCCGTCGATTACAATACTTTCATTCTAGGGTACTAGTCGGAAAGTAAAAATATCTGGGGTGGCCCTCACCCAACTTTCCGACTACATCGTTCGCACAATGAAGTGTCTGAACACTTTTGCAATCCGCCTGAACGGGCGAATGTAGATGGCGCTTTTTACCCCGAATTGTTTAATTGAAATTTCTACCACCAGAGCGGAGACTCTTTCGTTCGTTGAGGCGGATTATGTATTCAATCCGCCCAACGAATGAAAGAGTCGCCGCCCTGGTTGTAGAAATTTGAATTAAACAATTCGGGATAAATAGCCAATGAAATGCGCCGTTCGCCTGAACAAGCGAGAGGCTCACTCTGGTGGTAGAAATTTGAATTAAACAACGCGGAGTAAAAAGCGCCATCTACATTCGCCCATTCAGGCGGATTTAGTAAAGCCAGAGCCATCTCTGGACACTACCTAACGTCAGTTTCTATGACAGAATTACATTTGTCATAATGACATTTAATGTCATGTCATGTCAGTGGCACATTGTCAAAATCTGACAATGTGTAATACAGCGACGAAGGCTGTTGATTCTGTCAACCTGCTTCTAAAAACTCTTATTGCGCATAAACCGCTCATATCATTGATTTGCAAATTTGTGCACATATTTAAAGTTTCTGGAGGGTGAGCTAGTACGAGTTTGGTCTCAATCCCACAGAAGATGTATGCAACATTTACCACTTCCGGTTGTCAGAATGACACCATAAACAATCTAGTTCGCCCCTGGTAGGTAATTCTAAATGTGTATATGTGGTGTATACCAAATTTCAGCCCAATCCGTTGTTCCGTTTGGACGCAATCGTGTTCACAGACATACATACGTACACACATACATACATACATTTTCCAGAAATCATTGTAATGGGTTCAGGGGGGGGGGGCAAAACGCGTATTTCCACTGAAATCCCGAATTTTTTTCGGTCGATTACAATACTTTCCTTCTAGGGTACTAGTTGGAAAGTAATCAGCCACTGCCGAAATGGATTTCGGCTATTGGTCGAATATTTATTTATATTATTTGATATTGCCCTGTAATTGGTGAACGGTTGGTCAATTAATGGTTGATAATAATAATAATAATCACCGCTAATTGTCGAGTTAGTCACCTCTTTCCATGTTCATGTCATGCCAATTGGCCGTGAGTGTTACAGAAGCCACTGCTGGAGTAAATTCCGGTCATTAGGTCGATTCTTATCACCGTTAATTCTCCAGTTATAAGAGCATCGTCCACGGTCATGTATGCGTGCCATGCCAGAAACTCCACCCACCAAGAATCAAAACGGTTTGAATTACTTCATGCGTGTTGTCGTGCAACAAAATAGCCTCATACAACGCCATCCACGGTCATGCATGCATGACAGCATCGAATGCTCGTCATGAATGCATGACCGTGGATTGTCCCTTTAATGACTGTTTCTCGATCGGCTAAATGGCTCTAAATATCACACAATTGCTGGAATGAAGTGTGACAATTTTATTTGGTCGAATGTGATAACCGCTAATTCTCCATTTCATGCTATCTTGAACTGAGCAGATTTACCTCATCCCTGCTGCTCCTGCTGGTTATTGACCGCGTATCGTCACAATATATTGGAAAAAGATCACAGACGGGTTCTTTTTGTCATGTTACATTAACTTAGATGAATTTCGATAACTGAGATTAGACAAATTTAGCAATGCGCAAATGGAAGCGACTATTGACTGACAAGCTAACATAATAAGTTAACTAATTCAGATTGATTCAGATTAATGAAAAATATGGCCGATGCAACCATTTAGAATTTAGATAAATGTGTAATTTCGCATAGACGTAACACGGACGTAACGACAATTGTTTTCAGTTACAAATGTGATTGACATGTCTGTGTCATTGATGGCATTTATAAAGAAAGTAACATTTTCTTCTACTTTGCGGTAAAAATGGTACATAAATGTAGAAGCGAAAATTCCTTAGTAGAGAGCAGTCCACGGGCATCAAAGCAGAAGGTCTACCATCGTCGTTTCTGTATAAAATTGTGTCTGATCGTATATTGTTATCATAGGGTAAGCGTCAAAAGTCAGAGGATTTTAAAAAGCACATAAGCAAAATGGATAGCATCGTGCGGAGCCTAGAAAGTAGTATTCTGCAGTCGAATGATCATGATCGCCAACTGTTAATGACGATTAGAAGAGATAATGTCAGGAACCAGAGGCTCTCCCATCAGTTGGAAGAAGCTAGAAAAGAGAATAGTCAACTTTTATGTACATTTAGTGGCGTCGTTAACTAGCAATAAGTATACAAAAATATTTACAATTACAGGCTCTTTCCAGACAGGAAATGGGGAAGCAGATGTTTCAAGAACAACTTCAAGAAGTCAATTAGACCACTCCTCATCATACTCAACGATAAGCATGGTTCATTTACAGTATAAGTATAGTATATTGTACATTCTGTGGTACTGTTATATATTTTTTGACAAACATTGCAGGTATGAAGAATTGCTCTCCAGTCATGAGGGTTTGCTCAAAGTGCTCGAATCTAAAATTAAGGAATCCCAAAAGTGTTATCATGAGAACGAGGAGTTAAGAGATGAGTTGCAAAAGCAATTCTTGCAGATTTCGGATAATGAGAAAACCATTAAGGCACTGTGCGATAAATATCTTAAGTTGAAACAAAGAAAAGACAGCAAGGTGAAATATTCAACAATCACAGTACGGTTTCTCAATACATAAATTGTTTAAGATAAGAAGTTTGAGATATGAAAGGGATACGCTACGGTTAGCCCACAATAAAGTTGTCGGTTTGCTACATCAGAAGTGCATGGCGGACGATCATGTTTTGTGTGGCGAACTTCAAAAGTCCGGGGAACCAACTAGGTCTTTACTGCTTAAAGAGGTAGCTTTCATAATGAGTTCTCTAATCGTATTAATGAGCAGTAATTATATTCCCTATTATTGCAGGTTAAATTATGTAATAAGTTGCAACACGAAAACTCCAAGCTCCAGCAAGAGAATGAAATTCTTAAATGCCGAATAAAGTTAATGGCCGAAAGGAAGTTTGGCAATAACAGAAAATCTAAGTTAAATAAAAAATGAACTTTTGTGCGTATTTCTTTAACATTCTGTGTTCACAAAAGATAATAAATAATATTAATGATTAGAGTGCGGATTTTAAGCATTTTACTTTTTTTGTATTGTAAGCAGCGCAAATTCCATAAGGTTCTCCACGAATTAGAACAAAAGAAGTCACTTGACGCTATTTTTAGTTTGCTTATTTTTCTTTTTTTGAGAAGATTCGCGTCTTTATTGCCTTTTTAAGATTTGCTGTTTTGTGCTTTTTTCAACTTCTTGGGGAAGTGTTCACATGGGGCGTATTTATCGGTCGTGTATTTCCACCCTCAAGCGGCAATTCAAAATAAAAAAAATATTTTGCAAAGTGCTGCCAAGGGCGCCATCCACTTCATCGTCTTCGATTTCATCTCTGATTTGACAGAGTGTCTGAAATAACTCTGTCAAATCAGGCAAGTCGCGAAGATTCACCATTTGAAGTTTTATAAACACCTCACCTTATAAACCAGTGCGAACTGAATGATTTGGTTAAACACTTAGGTTTATCAAAAGAAAAAACCGAGTTATTGGGTTTTAGGCTACAGGAATAGAATACTGTCGCACGAGGTGTGACAGTGTCTTCATTTACAACGTGACGAGCCTTTAAAAGCATATTTTAAAATGGAAGGATCTTTACGTGTATGTCACGATGTTGAGGGTTTTATGAACGACTTTGATATTCCCCACGATCCTTCTGAATGGTGGCTTTTTATCGATTCCTCAAAGTGCAGCTTGAAAGCAGTACTTTTGGATATTCTTTGAATTTATATAATTTGTTAACTGATTTTGTTGCAGTTGTCTCAGTTTTTTTAAGTATCACTGTATCTGTAAATCTAGACCTGGTTACAATAAATCCAATTTCAGTTTCTAGTTATGTAAGGCAAATATAATCTCGAATACAAATATTTTCTTTTTTTGTTGTATCAGAAAGTTGGATACTTGTTCCCTTGTGGAATCAATCTGCCAGGCTACAGTGGGATTTTTTGAAAGGCATGTAATATTGTAGGTGCTCTACGCGTGTGTAGGATTTCCATGAATACCATGTGTCAATATCTGAAAAAGCAACAATTTATCAAGTCAAGTTTTGTTTTTCTGGTCAGTCGTGATATGGTCGTCATCTGCTCTATTGTCTCAAAAATGTGATTTCACTTACGACAGTATAGCGATGAAGGAAGCTGTACTAAGCGAATTTTGACTCTCAACAGAGGCAAAAGCTGAAATATTCTGCTTATAGTCTCTGCTTAAACAATTAATATTATAAATACACAAAAGGAAAATCATTATTTAGCAGATAAAAATTTAGGAATTTTTATTAACATTGAAACATCGTAGGTACAATATGTTTATCGATACAATACGTGCTAGATAACAATATATTAACAATACACTATCACAGTCAGATTTCGTCCTGAAGTAAATAACTTATTTCAGATATCTGTAAGAACAATTTTTTTTTTAAATTCAGGAATAAACTTATTAAGGGGTGGTATTTTCACCTACCCGCAAGTCCTGCACCTACAGTATCTCTCAATTTATCTAAATCTAAAACATGGCTATTCAGGACTTTATGGGTTGGTGACGATCCCTGCTTTGTAAAATAACATACTTGGCCGTCCAGTCAGTTCTTCCGTGATTACTTCCAGCTAAACTATATGCCGACAATTTCTGCTTTCCTGATGGTATCGATTGCAATACTAAGCTGTCGTTGAGAAGATTTGTAACTTCCAGATCACCTTCACAGCAATATAATTATAAATAGTTATCATTAAAATGTCACCAAGAGACTACTTACCCGATCTTTTCGAAAATAGACCACTATTTTTCCTCATATTGTTTTCCATATAGGTGACACTACCCCTCTTTACAGTGGGTTGACCGGCCACGTATCTTGACACGCTCAGGTATTGGTTTCTGGCTGTACCCGCGCTAGCTTTTGCCAGTGGTTCTAATATATCTTGTAAGTTATACTGACTTATGTTGACCGCTGATTCCTTGGCATTTTCGTTATTCTTGATTTTGCTTCTTGAACAGAACGCATAATGTTGAATTAATTATGGCATACCACTATCTGGCATACCACTATCTGGCAGTTCACACTATGTATTGTTAAAAATCTATTCTTTTAGTACTTTTACATAACATCCGTCGTATTTTTTTCTTACCCTAGTATATCAGCAAAGTTATCCTCCTCGGCATCGAATTCGTTCTTTCCCCAGGAAATCCGTTTGGTTAACTTTTTTCCGCTGTTTATACCATTCAAATTCACACTAGGATTATATAGTTTATTGGTATAATCGGTTTGGCCAAAACTATAAATAATTGGCGCCACTGCTTGAACCGGTTGATTTCTGGTTGCCGGTTTGATGAAAGGCTGCAGTTGGATATGAATTGTCGGCTCCTGAGTTACGCTCTGTTGATAGGTGTTTGGAATTGAGTTTGAGAGCATTTTCTCGGTGTTATGAACCTGGGCATAAAGCATTTGTTGCTGCAGTTTCTTGGCACTCTGTTGGTTATTGTTTAGTTGTGAATCAGCGATTGGTTCAGCTTGTTGCACTGTAGTAAACGTTGAAAATGTCTTTGCAGACGGTTGATGGACATGTCCATTTTGTCGTATACCAAATGCACTGGTAGCATACTGCTGGCCAATCTATTTATAAGAAAAAAAAGTAGTAGTAAGAAATTATTATTCTTTAAAGTTTAAAGTGATGTTTCCCGGATTTTAAATTTAATGATTATGTTATTCAGAAATATTACAAACCAGTGTCTTGAATTTGTACTGGAAAAATTAACACAGTGTATATTGTACCGGAAATTTAACTTGAAATAGCATATTAAGTTGTATTTGTGTAGGTACCTGAAAATATGGGTATTTTAAAGCTGACTGTGCCGTTGGTCTAGCAGAAGGATTCCAATCTAACAAAACTTCAATCAATTTGATACCAGATCCACTTGCCTGCGGTATCACAGCACTTAGTGGAGTAGTTGTAAAATACGGAAATTTGAAGCCAACTGCTCCAGCAAGCTGATAGCCTTCTGACCATTTTTTCTGCAAAGTAATTTAGAAATATTATCTCCCTGTGCACATCTGAACAATGTACATATCTGAACAACCGACCACTATATGTCGGTTGCACCATTGCCCATTAAGTTAGCTTGACTAGATTAGATTCTTAACGGCTGCTGGGACGTGTCCGACATGGCACCAGAAAAGAAAGGATTTTCCGGTGCATATTTCCTCAACATTGTTTTCTAGTTCTTTAGCAAGGAACATTATACGGCGCCTTCCAATCAACTGGTTTGTTAGCCCTTTTTTGGACCCTAATACTCGTATGTTTTTGAAATTCAGACTGTATAGGTTGTTCATGTGATCATTTTATCTCAAATATTTTCAAAGTGACCAGCACTTCGGTCTACTGGAAGTATGTTACAACTCTGTTAGGTATTTCAAATGGAATGGTATATTATTTTATCCTTATCTTTCTTACTTTTACTAAACGATAATCCTCTTACGTTCCAAAATTTTTCTCAAATTTCTAACTTTCCTTTGCGATTTTGATTTAGACTTTCGAAGTCGTTACGGAGTATCGTTCTACAGTGCATAGGCTACATATTTTCTTTTAAATGTATTCCATTAAAAAAAAATAAAACAACCATTTTGTGACAATCTGACAACCGGAAGTGGCAAATTTTGAATGGGTTTTCTTACGTATTCACCAGATGTTGACCAAATTGATACCAGTTCTCACTGGAGGGTGAGAAATTTCTCTAAATTTGTATACAAATTTGTAGACCAGTGGGATGAACGGTTTAGGCGCTATAACCGTCTATAGAAGCAGTTTGACAGAATCCACAGCCTTCGTCAAATGTGCTGCAAATTGTCCGATTTTGACAAATATCACTCTCAGTGACATGACGCTCTCAGCGAAATGTCATTATGTCATATAAACTGACGTAAGGTAGGCTGCAGGCTTCACAAAACTGAATAATTGCAAAAGTATTCAGACACAGAACCAACGGTCTAGTCGGAAAGTTGGGTGAGGGCCACCCTAGATATTTTTGTTCCATATATGTATGTAACCACCCGGGTTACGGGTATGCTGTTGTTACGGGGTTACGGGTACGAAATGCAGTAACATTGAAAGATATTATTTTTAAGGCAAACTTTTTATTCCCGTATTATATTATGAATAAACCAACTCTATCACAAGGCGAGGCATTGTTGAGTCTTTATCGGTCCGAACGTTGGTGGTACCAAAAATATGAAAGTATATTTATATGTTTAGTCTGGCCCTTGTCAACGAAGGTACAGTTATAAGTTTCATTATCATTAGTATTGAGTTCCAAAGGAACCGCCTGGTGAGAAAACTTTTATCAAGTGGTCTCACGGTCCAAATGTAAACATCCCTGAAGCCAGCGATATGATTTTGCTGAGTTTATAGGGGCGGATCTTAAAACACAAGATTCTTTGTCCAAAGCGTAGATATGTTTAACTAATTTGATTGGTGCCCCGGACAAGCCCAAATGAAAAGATCCAGAAGATTTTCCTTTGTCTTAACCACTAGGTTGAAGACTGGGGGTAAAAAGTGCAAAGGCGTAACCAACCAGAACATCAGACGGTCAAAAGTTGGGTTCTTGATTGGTGCCCCAAGAATATCCATATGGATACACACTACACCGTTTGATATAAAAAGTGGAGCAGAGCTGTCCACAGGGTTCACTTTTCATTATACATTTAGGTTCACTTTTCATTATACATTTAGGTTCACTTTTCATTATACATTTAGGTTCACTTTTCATTATACATTTAGGGTTCACTTTTCATTATACATTTAGAGTTCACTTTTCATTATAAATTTGACCAGTTCAGGAGTTGGCAGTTCGGGCTGTTCGGTTAGTTCAGTTTAGTTCAGTTTTGATTTGGTGATTCTTTAGTGCATTTTTCATTTTTGGGTAATTCTTTGGTGTAGTTTTTATTATAAATTTTTGTTCATTCCTTTGTTCGGATAATTCGCGAAATCCGCGTTGTGTTAATTGTGGTACCTACATTGCTGAGAGAACGATTTTAGTGCATTTATTTTGGATATTTGGATTATTTTGGATTACCTCATTGTCGAAACTCAAGGTAGGAACTGTATGTTCGACTCAAAATTGCCTAGCACCGAGTATAATTGTAATTGATTTTGTTTACGCTTGTGATAGAGGGTTGAAAAGAGACGTATTAATTGTTCAATATATCGTAAAATCCTAGATATCTGTAACTTTGATGATTGTATCTGTTAAAGTTGGTTTTACCGTTATTTCTCTTTATGTTTTGTTCTAACGTTCACGATACAAGTTCTTGTTCTGTCTTATTAATTTTTTTTTTATTATTAACCTTTGTTTAATTTGATAATTGAGTATTATTGTTCAAGTAATTCTAAGTATAATTCATTTCTGTCATTTTTATTTTTTTTTAGTTCTGAACGTTTTACCTTTGTTTGGTCATACTTTATAAATTTTTGTTAAATTTTCTATTATTTTTCATTATATCTATTGCCGAAGATTTGGTTGTTTTCATTGATTACCTTAGTGAACAAATATTAAGCTTTATTTTGAAACGGTAAGTACCTTTTCTTTTGTTACAAGCTTGGGCATTAACATCAAAGCCTGCATAAGCTAGCCCGCCCACCACTCTGTATACCATTTTTATCAAATAACATCTAATAAACAGCATCCGCTCGGCTGACCAACCAACACCCCTCACCCTCAGTCTGGGGGTTGGTTATAAAACTGGTGTCAGGTGTGGGGTGGTTTTTAAGGGTGTAAACAAATGAAAAGGTGAAATTTGAATATAATATCGGGAAAGATATCTAGTTTGTTCTCTTTTCAACTCGTACATGAGTTCAGTACTGAAAGTTTTGTATATTAACAGCTAGGCAGTTTTTAGATCGTATTTTATTTGTGTACTCAAGATATGCCGACCGACGACAATCAAGGCGGATCCACACCGCCAGCGGCACCAATAAATGATGGTGCGAAACCATTTATAAATTTTTCTAAAATATGTCAAACGGTTGAACCATTTTCGGGAAGGGGTGATATTAGAGATTATTTGTTTAAATTGGAAATGCGCAAAAATTTGGAAGGATGGACGGAGCGTCAGTTGCTGGATTTGATCATTTATAGGTTACAGGATTCGGCATATACATTTTTTAGGTCCGAGATAGAGCTACAAGACGAGACGGTATCTTATAAATTGTTTAGGGATAAGTTCATTAAAAAATTTAGCAAACAGCGTACATCAGGAGAGCTGCTTTCAAAGTTGTCACAGTTGTTTCAGCGAGATAGGGAGTCAGTTTCAGATTTTTTGACTAGAGTTAAATTTGTCACCGCGGAAATATACGAGGCCGATCGAGAAGGAACTCCCCAGGATCAACTGGAGGGATGTAGGAGAAAAATTAATGAAATTGCAAAACATCAATTTAGAACTGGTATCCACCCAGAATTGTTGAGGCAATGTGGTTCGTTGCTTTTACAGGATAATAAGTCCATCGATGAGTTAGCGGAGATTGTGTTACTCGAGGAGACCAATTTGGAGATAGTTAGACGAAGGGTTAAACAGGTACACGGTGTAAATCCGCCCGAGTCGATTTTGTCGTTACGATCCACCGAGAGATTCCAGTCATAATTTTTTTCAGCGGCCACAACAGAGATTATCCACCAGAAATTTTACTCCCACCTGTTATAAATGTAAACAAGTCGGACACTATGCCAATGAGTGTAGAAATAGAGGGCCCTCGAGCAGCCAACGTTCAACCGCTCCACACAACAGAGATTTTCAGTATCAAACGAGAAGTCCCGAGGCCCAGAATCACAATAGGAATGTAGAAAGTAGAACTCACCAGCAGCAGGCGTTAAACCCCAGTTCCCTTGGGTCGGCCCCAAATCCAAGGGTGCAGCACAACTCCGGGGCGATAAGACGTTCGTAATTCCGCACGTTAATTTTTTTCAGGAAACTCCGGCGTTTGTTAATCTTATCATAAATTCTCGTAGTTTTAAATTTTTAATTGATAGTGGATCACCAATTACTATTGTTAGGAGGGGAGTTGCCGGAGATTGTCCTATTATAGCATTAGATGATACTTTGTGCGGAGGTTTGAGAATCACAGGAATCACAGGTCACGAAATTAAGATGTTAGGTATCACGGAGTTAGATTTTCAGTTAAATGATATAGGTTTTCTTTTTAATTGTTTTGTTTGTTCGAGTGAACTCAGCCTAAGGGCTGACGGTATTATAGGTCGAGATTTTTTGTTGTCAAATAAGGATTTGTTAGATTATGACCGACGGACGGTCAGTGTGTTAGGTACTGAGTTACCAATGTTTTCGGAAATGGATCCCGATAATTTGGAAGAGGTTAATGTTGATCCTGCTTTCGATGAGTTTCAATTGGAAAACGCAACTGAGATAGGTGTTGATGAGTCCAGCAGTGACTATAATAATTCATCAATGCACTCCGACAGGGGTGTCTCTGCCGTTATTCCTCAAGTAACGTCTCAAGTAGGTACTAGCGGTTCTTTTCAATCATTAAACCCTCCGAAGAATGTATCAAGAGTCCAAGGAGCTAAATTAAACAAGAAGAAGGAGTCCTATTGGGCGCAGCTGGACAAAATTGAAGTAGTCCAAGAAGAAGAAGAAGTCAACAAGACGAAGCTCTACCGGGCTCAGATGGACCAAAGTGAAGTAGTCCAGGAGGGGGCAACAGTGAAGAAGACGGAGTCCGTCCGGACTCGCCACCCGCCTCCAATCGAGGTAAATGTAGAGGTTCTACACCCGGCCGATGACGGCGACAGTAGTGACGAAGAAGAAGGCGATAAGAAAAATCGCGAGATAGCGAACGTAAGGTTAAGTGACGTAACAGCTGGCGCTGAGAAGCCGCGCCCAGATGATCGGAAGTATCGTGAGATAGCGAAGGAAAGAGCAGATGGAGCAACAGCTGACGCAAGAATGACGCGCTCAGCGGATTTGGTGTTATCGCCCAGCCGAGTCAAGGTCGGTGGTACACAGGGCGATCCAGTTGAACGGGATGTTCAGAAGATTGTTGATGGGGTGAAATCCCGAGTTGTGGCGACCCAGAGAGTCGCCGGTGAACCCCCAAAGAAGGGGATGGTTGCAGTTAAGGATGAAGTTGA
This sequence comes from Aphodius granarius, assembly GCA_963971325.1. Classification (NCBI taxonomy): domain Eukaryota; kingdom Metazoa; phylum Arthropoda; class Insecta; order Coleoptera; family Scarabaeidae; genus Aphodius; species Aphodius granarius. The sequence continues at coordinate 13,959,349 of OZ020221.1, forward strand.
TGGGGTGAAACCCCGAGTTTTGGTGACCCAGAGTGTCACCGGTAAACCCCCAAAGAAGGGGATGGTCAAAGTTGATGGGGTGAATCCCCGAGTTTTGGTGGCCCGGAGCGTCACGATTGAACCCCTAATGCAAGGGATGATTGAAGTTAATGTGGAAGGTTGCGTCACGACAGAAAATTTGGTTCTAGAAGGAAATGGAGCCTTCATGAGGAAAGGTTTGGTGATAGGGAAAGCCGTAGTTTCTCCAGTCAATAAGAAGTTTATACCGGTGCTACATCTGGGAGAAAAGCCATTAAGGTTGACGAAACGCCAAGAAATAGGCGCTGCTTACGTATGCGAAGTGGTAGATATACCACAAATACCACAGAACAATGGAAGGGAAGGATTAACAGTGGGAGTAATCCAAGAGAGAGGCCAATGGATAAGTGATAATTTTGACTTAAAACATCAACCGCCTGATGTTAAGAAGAAGATCATAGAGCTGATAGAAGATTATTTCGAAATATTTCAAGAAGGGGAGGAAGAATTTTCGAAAACCCATAAGGTTAAGCACAATATAATAACGGAGAACGTACCACCAATTACCAAGCGACCGTACAGGGTCCCTGAGGCACAAAAGGAGCTTCTGCAGGAGGAAATTACTAAATTGTTGGATAAAAAGATAATTGTCCCGTCTAGTTCGCCATGGTCGGCGCCGGTGGTTATTGTCAAGAAGACTTTAGGTGACGGAACTATCAAGCACAGGGTCTGTATAGACTATCGTGGACTTAATAGCATAACGAAAATGGATTTCTACCCTCTCCCAAATCTACAGGAAACCCTAGATTTGGTAGGAGAAGCAACACTGTTTAGCGTTTTCGATGTCTCCAATGCTTATCATCAAATAGAGGTAGCGGAAGAAGATAGAGAAAAGACAGCGTTCTCTACCCCTTTTGGTCACTACGAGAGTAATAGGATGATGTTTGGGTTAAGAAATGCCCCGTCAACGTTTCAGCGTTTTATGAATTATACCTTATCTGGTTTGCTAGGAGCTTACTGTTTGGTTTACATAGATGATATTGTCGTATTTAGCGGCCCTAATCACGAAGATCATTTTTTAAAACTGAGGTCGGTTTTTTACAGGTTACAGGAGGCGAATATTAAATTAAAACCATCCAAGTGTCAGTTTCTGGTTCAAGAGGTTAAGTATTTAGGCCATGTTATTTCATCAGAGGGAATTAAACCCGACCCGGATAAAATAAAGGATATCGTTGACTTCCCCATTCCAAGATCTGTCAAAAACTGTCGGGAATTCTTGGGTTTGGTAGGATGGTATCGAAAATTCATCGCCAACTTTTCAGATATTGCCCAGCCTATTACTAACTTAACTCGAAAGGATGTATTATTTCAAATTGGTCCTCGAGAACTCGAAGCTATAGCTAAATTGAAGTCTGCGGTCACCTCAAATTCGGTTCTTATCACACCAAATTTTAACGAGCCTTTCATCCTGGCCACTGATGCTAGCAACACAGGCTTGGGAGCTATCTTAAGCCAACTGAGGGATGGCCGAGAGCGACCTATTGCGTTTGCCAGCAGAAAGTTATGTCCAGCGGAACGAAATTACAGCACTACAGAGAGAGAGGCCCTAGGGGTAGTTTTTGGAATCAAACAATTTCGCTGCTACTTGTACGGTAGAAGGTTCACGGTCATCACTGACCATCGTTCATTGCGCTGGCTGATGGAACTGAAAGATCCAAGTTCTCGTCTAGCCAGATGGGCCCTCATGCTGTTGGAGTATGATTTTGAGGTAATTCATAGACCTGGTCGCAAGCACGGGAACGTCGATGCTCTCAGTCGCATCCAAGCAGTACATATGGAGCCCCCAGTTCTAGGCTGTTTTAAGTGTCAAGAAGTCAAAGGTGATCTGTTTTCTGCTCCAGATGAATATGTGTTGGCTCATTGTGTATCTCAAGACTTTGCCATGGGAGCAGGAATCGCTCTTGACTTTAAAAATATATTTGGAAAAACGGATGAATTAAAATCCTCGGGGAAGCTGGTAGGAGATGTTGCTAAAATAATTTCGAAAGGTCGCACAATCTACACTCTGATTACTAAAAAGAAATATTTTCAGAAGCCTACATATTCAGCGATAAAAAGTTCTCTAAGAAAATTAAAGGAAATGTTGTTAATGGACGGTCATAAAAAGTTAGCTATCCCTCGTATAGCGTGTGGCAGGGATGCGTGTCAATGGGAAATAATAAGCGATATTATCCATCAGGTTTTTTCGGATTCAGACATAGAAATTTTAGTATATCTATTTGGTTCTCCTTCACCAGTCGTTGTAGGAACTATTAATCCTCAAATTTATTTGCCCATCTGGGATCGTTCTGATGTTGCTGAGGCTCAAAAGTCTGACGAATTTTGCAAAAATGTAATAATGAATCTCCAAAGCGAAGAATTTAGTGGTTTCTTTCTCGACCAAGAGGGCGTACTGTATAAGGAATTACCGGATCATCCAGGAGTTTTAGTGGCCCCCAGAAAACTAATTAAGGCAATTGTTTATACTTTTCATGATCTTCCGTTGGCCGGACATGGCGGCCAAGATAAAACGATAGCATATATTAAACAACGATTTTATTGGCCTCAAATGTCGAAGGACATTAAGGATTATTGCCGAAATTGCGAATCATGTAATCGGCGTAAAACATCTCCCCATTTGAGGAAAGTACCTCTACAGAAATTTCAACAGTTGTCACTCCCATTTGAGCGAACTTCGATGGATATTGTGGGTCCTTTAGTCCAAACCTTGCAGGGAAACAAATATATTCTGACGTTCCAGGATCACTTTAGCAAATATCCGGAAGCGATACCGCTTCCGGACCAGAAAGCAGAAACGGTTGCACGAGCATTTGTAACCCATATTATTTGTCGACATGGCGCACCTCGACAGCTTCTGACAGATCAAGGAACGAACTTTGTATCTCGATTGATGAAAGAAGTTTGTAACCTCTTAGGGGTGAAGAAAATTCAGACCACCCCCTATCATCCGGAATGTAACGGGCTTATCGAAAGAAGTCACCGTGTTTTTAAGGATATTTTGTCGCATTATGTCGCCAGGAATCAAAAGGACTGGGATGCAGTTTTACCTTATGTCTTGCTTGCATATCGCTCTTCCTTGCATAGCTCCACGGGGTATAGCCCCCATTTTCTATTGTACGGTAGGGACATTGAACTGCCCTTGGATGAATTCATCAGACCCCAGAGACAACGTTATGATTATGATGAAAATTATGTAGCCGAACTTATGGCCCGCCTGAATGAAGTATACCGCACCGTACAAGAACGTTTGGGAGATAAGGCGGAAGCACAGTCTAAACAATACAATAAGAAAACCAAGGAGAAAAGTTTTCGATTGGGAGATTTGGTTCTGTTGTTGGATATCACTCACAAACCTGGACTATCTCGAAAACTAGGTCAACCTTGGGTAGGCCCTTATCGAATTATTGATAAATTAGGTCCGGTAAATTATCGCATTAGAAAGGTCAACGGTAGTCAGGAGGTAGTGGTACACGCGAACAGGCTCAAAGCCTATCACACAAACTGGAGAAACGAGAAAAGACAAGTCATCCACAGAGTAGATTCCGAAGAAGAGATAATAGGCTCCGAAGAAGAAGAAAATGTTGATAAAAGCGGTGATACAGAAGAGCCACTTGAGCGACTGCAGGAGGACGCGGTTGTCTATTGGTCAGACAGCAGTGACGACGGAGAGAATAATCCCGGCGCTGCTGCACCAGTTGAAGAGGTCATTCCTCAGACCACTAGAGTCCAAGGGCCCGAACTACCTTTGGCTTTGCGCCGAACCAGACGTAGCATTAGGCCTCCAAATAGATTATCCTATTAGAGACAATAGGACCAAGGGAATTTGAAGAGCTTCACCCTTCAAGTTTTCAAAAAAAAAAAAAAAAAAAAAAATTGTATTTTTCCAATTGTTACAGTTGTATGGATTTCGATAGGAATTCCATATTCTTTGTTTCATGCGCTTGTATATACTGTTCACCATTATGTGACTAATTATTCTTTCGAGTTCTAAAAAAGTGATTTGGAAAAATACAAAACTTTGCAATGCCAGTAATCTTTCATGTTATCAGATTTTAATTTTTTAAAGCAAGCCCTATTCAAAGTGCTTGTGATTTTGTCGTGAGATTGGTCTTCAAGGTTTCTGCACGATCAAGCAGAACACCTGGAATGATCTCGTTTGCAATCCATGGTTGGGTCCCTTCCCTTGGGCGGATATAGGCCGATCCTTTCGCCCTTTGACGCCTCGCCTACAGTCCACATAGGGTTATCAGTCAAAACCCTATCACCTTCAAGGCTGCCGAGGAAGAAGTAAAATCCGCAAGGTGCAACAATGGTCCATCCCTTCATCAGGAAGAAACAAGAAGATTGGTTTGAAAGACTGATTTTGGCATGGTCCAGAGCGTCTCTTCCAACGACTCCATCTTCAAACATATCATGGGATGCGGTTTACTTATGTTGGCCAGTTTCTGGAAACCGTTTACCTATTGGTTGTGTCATTATCGGGGAGCCCAGCAGTCCACTACCAGTCATGAGGGTCCCAGCCTGGGCCATGGTCCTTCACATGCCATCAACATGGCACCCATGTCGTCAGCAGCTCCAACTGAGCGTTTTCCGGCAGGAGGAATCCAGGAACCTCCTTTCTCCGCATCTGCCAGCTCGCCTCCAGGCTCGCAGTCAATTTATCCAGACTGGCGTAGCCACAGCTGGGAGCAGTTGGGCAACCAGCCTGACACACCAAGTCGGCGTCCCGGCCAGCATCTCCATCGGCAATCAGCCGGCCGCAGTCAATACAGCGTCCTAAACACCGAATGTGTGGAGGTGCCGGTAGATAAGTGCATAAATTCTTGCAGTGAGTGCGCCCATTTAGTTTTAGCTTATTCATTGTCAATGTTCCTGCATTTGGGTGATTTTGTTGTTTGTTTGTTTGTTTGGTAACAAGTAAGGGCACTTAGCGCAAGTGGCCCTTCTTGTTTTTAGGAGGGGGCAGTGTAACCACCCGGGTTACGGGTATGCTGTTGTTACGGGGTTACGGGTACGAAATGCAGTAACATTGAAAGATATTATTTTTAAGGCAAACTTTTTATTCCCGTATTATATTATGAATAAACCAACTCTATCACAAGGCGAGGCATTGTTGAGTCTTTATCGGTCCGAACGTTGGTGGTACCAAAAATATGAAAGTATATTTATATGTTTAGTCTGGCCCTTGTCAACGAAGGTACAGTTATAAGTTTCATTATCATTAGTATTGAGTTCCAAAGGAACCGCCTGGTGAGAAAACTTTTATCAAGTGGTCTCACGGTCCAAATGTAAACATCCCTGAAGCCAGCGATATGATTTTGCTGAGTTTATAGGGGCGGATCTTAAAACACAAGATTCTTTGTCCAAAGCGTAGATATGTTTAACTAATTTGATTGGTGCCCCGGACAAGCCCAAATGAAAAGATCCAGAAGATTTTCCTTTGTCTTAACCACTAGGTTGAAGACTGGGGGTAAAAAGTGCAAAGGCGTAACCAACCAGAACATCAGACGGTCAAAAGTTGGGTTCTTGATTGGTGCCCCAAGAATATCCATATGGATACACACTACACCGTTTGATATAAAAAGTGGAGCAGAGCTGTCCACAGGGTTCACTTTTCATTATACATTTAGGTTCACTTTTCATTATACATTTAGGTTCACTTTTCATTATACATTTAGGTTCACTTTTCATTATACATTTAGGGTTCACTTTTCATTATACATTTAGAGTTCACTTTTCATTATAAATTTGACCAGTTCAGGAGTTGGCAGTTCGGGCTGTTCGGTTAGTTCAGTTTAGTTCAGTTTTGATTTGGTGATTCTTTAGTGCATTTTTCATTTTTGGGTAATTCTTTGGTGTAGTTTTTATTATAAATTTTTGTTCATTCCTTTGTTCGGATAATTCGCGAAATCCGCGTTGTGTTAATTGTGGTACCTACATTGCTGAGAGAACGATTTTAGTGCATTTATTTTGGATATTTGGATTATTTTGGATTACCTCATTGTCGAAACTCAAGGTAGGAACTGTATGTTCGACTCAAAATTGCCTAGCACCGAGTATAATTGTAATTGATTTTGTTTACGCTTGTGATAGAGGGTTGAAAAGAGACGTATTAATTGTTCAATATATCGTAAAATCCTAGATATCTGTAACTTTGATGATTGTATCTGTTAAAGTTGGTTTTACCGTTATTTCTCTTTATGTTTTGTTCTAACGTTCACGATACAAGTTCTTGTTCTGTCTTATTAATTTTTTTTTTATTATTAACCTTTGTTTAATTTGATAATTGAGTATTATTGTTCAAGTAATTCTAAGTATAATTCATTTCTGTCATTTTTATTTTTTTTTAGTTCTGAACGTTTTACCTTTGTTTGGTCATACTTTATAAATTTTTGTTAAATTTTCTATTATTTTTCATTATATCTATTGCCGAAGATTTGGTTGTTTTCATTGATTACCTTAGTGAACAAATATTAAGCTTTATTTTGAAACGGTAAGTACCTTTTCTTTTGTTACAAGCTTGGGCATTAACATCAAAGCCTGCATAAGCTAGCCCGCCCACCACTCTGTATACCATTTTTATCAAATAACATCTAATAAACAGCATCCGCTCGGCTGACCAACCAACACCCCTCACTCTCAGTCTGGGGGTTGGTTATATGTACATGATATACAGGTGTGTTGTCTTATAGGGGTGTTTTCGGTCAGGGTAGTGACGTTATGGAAAATTTTGCTTATGTTGCTGACTGCCATCAAAACACGCTTGGTTGTGTCTGATAGAAGATGAAACTGAACAAACGGTGCATTTCATTTGCAGCTAAAGAGAGATCGTTTCATAGTTTACTTTTCTCAATTATGACCAATTTTGTGTCCCAAATTGTTACTGGTACCACTGCCTGAAATAGCTCCAGTCATCAGACGAATCGGGAGGCGGTTAGTTTTTATATCAGGCGTCATTCTCCGGTAAAGAGAACTCGTTTTGAAGGAAATGCCTCACTGTTCTTAGGACTTGGCCAATTTCTTCTAAATTGTGCTAAATTTCAACCTTTGTCACTGCCTGAAAAATTCCAAGCAGATGCCAAGAAAGCCAGCAGATGGGTCAGAAAGCGGTTAGGTTTTGTGTCCGGCGCCATTTGCTTGTAAAGAGATGCCTTTTTGGGCTAAAATGCCGATTTTTCTCGGGACTTGGCCAATTTTGTGTCCCAAGTTGTGCGAGGTTCTTATCGGTGCCCGAGCCTGAAATAGTATCAGCCATCAGACGGATCTGGAATCAGTTATCTTTTGCGTTAGGCCTCATTTGCGGATGAAAAGAGGCAGCTTTGACGCAAAATTCTGTTTTCTCCAAAATACTTACCGTTGCGTTGCCACTGTCTGAAATAGCTTCAACTATCAGACGGACGGGAAACGGTTATCATTGGCATAAAGCTTCAGTTCTGCCATTTGTTACTTTTACTAGACGAAAATCCTCTCACGTTCCAACATTTTCTCAAACTTGCGACGGGGAAACGCATTTTGCGATTTAGATTTTAACTTTTAAAATCATTACCGTTCTACCGTGTATAGGCTACACATTTTCTTTTAAATGTGTACCGTTTTAAAGAAAATGTTATACACACGAAAGACGCGACATAGCTAAACCATCCAGCATCTAGAAACGTCAGATGAAGGTGGGAATTTATCGAAAATGTCGACTTTTCAGCGAATATCGTCGATCGAGGTCATTTTTTATGATTTTTACAATAAAAATTGCATTTCTAAATTAGCGTCTTTAATTTTTATTAACTCATTGTGACTATTGTTCTTTTGTAGCATATACTTCTGAAATTTGGTATACATATTTGGAATTACCATCGGGCAAGCTGGATTACTTTTGTCACTATCTGACAACTGGAAGTGGTAAATATAATAAAATAAAATATTTGACTTGATACCAGCTCATCCTTCGGTGACTTTAAATATGGATACCAATTTACAGATCAATGGGATGAGCGGTTTAGGTGCTATAAGCATTTATAGACACAATTTGACAGGACCCACAGCATTTATCGATATATATGGTTGCGAATTGGCACATTTTTATGAACGTATGTGGCCGCTGACATGACATTTAATGTTATTCTGTGACTATTCAGAGTGGGTGTGGCTTCACGAATTAGAAATATTGTAGACGATGTGTCAGCGAGGTAGTCGGAACGTTGGATGGATGCCATGTTGTATGGATAACTAAAATATCTAATCTAAAAATAAATCGTCCATTTTGAAAATATTTTACATAGGTATGAAGATAGGTATGAAGTATGAACAACCGCTACAGTGTGAATTTCAAAGACAAGAGCACCAGAACCCAAATAAGTTTAATCAAACCATTTGCGTGGAATATCCTGTATATTACACAGGTACTTACGTTATCGGGTGTTCCCAAAATTTGGCATATTTTGTACAGCTGATCAGTTTCAGTAGTGCCGGGAAATAGCGGCCGATAGGTATAAACCTCCGCGGCTATACAACCGACTGCCCACAGATCAATAGGACTATTGTAGATTGTCGAATGTAGCAGAACTTCCGGTGCTCGATACCATCTGGTCGAGACGTAATCGGTGTATGGTGGCCGTGATCTGATTTCTCGAACCAACCCGAAGTCGGCAATTTTTACCAAGTCCGGGCCCGAACACAAAATGTTTTCGGGTTTTAAGTCTCTGTGGAAGAAACCATGCCTGTGGATAAACGCCAGGCCCTGCAGTATCTGAAATTTTAATCATCGGTAAAATCACTTTGGAATTAGTTAGAAATAGTTTGCATCATATGAAACCAAATGAAAGAAATTGTACGCTATATGTACAAGTTTTTGCTCATTTCTTGAGTACATATGTAATTATCATTAGGAGATACTTAAAATCAATACGTTTCAGAACGAACATCTGCAGTTACTCCCACCTATTATTACATATTAATTAAGTCGGAATGTAAGTCGATATCCGTAGCCTCCGATCCGGAACTTAAATTATTTAAGGCCCGTTCTTACAAAACACGAAATATCGCTATAAACTCCAAGATTACCATACTAACACTTACCCTATAACCAAAGAAATATTCCATAAAATTAGTTATGCTGGTTACCCCTCCAACTGTTTATATTAATACTTTACATACAAGCCAACGCTTAACTTTTCGTTTTTTAACACATACATGCATTTGAATCAAATTTATGTAACCCTTCTCTAATCTGTGTTGCTGATGTAATGTAAAATAATAATAACTCACCTGAAATAACATATTCCGAACTGTTGCTTCTGGAAATGGTACCCGTCTATCCTTTATCAATTGATATAAATTCTCCTGCATATATTCGAACACAAAATACAAAACGTCATTTTCCCTGATAACTTCTTTCAGTTTAACAACATTTGTGTGATGCAATTTCTTTAACGACTGAAAAAAAGAAATAAAAATTAATATTTTACCTTACCACATCTTACAGTTACTCTTTTGATTATTAGAAGCGGCATTTCCAAGCAATAATTTTCAGCTAATTGATTTCTTGGTATCAGATGTGGAGTTCACCAAAGACACAATTCTCGAATATAGATTTGAGAATTAAAGGTCAATTAAAGGTCAAGAGCTTTACCAAAATTTTAAATATCTATTGTTAAACACCACATTATTTGAGGGCGACTATTTCCTATGACAAATAAAGCAATCTTAGAGATACAGGTCGAATTATGTATTTCGATCAAGGTTAACCACCGATATAATTGAAATTCAATACAAAGTACATAATTCAGAAATATGAGTATTAGAGCCTCAATTACGGCTATCAACTATTTTTGTATGGATTATTATACGATTCAAAATTGTAGCTCGGTAATTGTTCTCGTACCTATGTTCGTAACTATTATTTAGGCAAAGAGATTCGTATATCAACTTGCTATGCTGTGATCTCAGGGAAACTGCACATGGCAACGTAGGACAACAAACTTGTGATTGCTTGTGTCCACTATGCAAAAAGAATGAAGCAGTATTAAGGAATCATAAATAAGCTAAGCACAGTTTGGAGATACAGGACGAAATCCACCCAGAAGTAATTTTTCCCAATTAGTTCTGGCTCAAGAGTTCGTATTCCGATTCCTGATGTTGATAAAAATAAAAGAGGCAGTAAGAATGTATTGAAGAAAACGGATCTTATAAACTTGGAACAAGAAATGACACATTAAAAGGGATGTACACTAGGTCACAGATTGTACTCTGCACCAAAAACTTTATTGACAAAGAAGTTGTACCAATGGACAAAGAACTTACATTACTTACAAGAACATTTTCTTGTACAAAATGAAGTCAAAGTAACAAATGTGGGTGTAAAAAATAATGTATTGTATATTTAAAAATGGCATTCAAGCTCAACTGGTTGCAATAAATAATTATGTGTACCTAAGATTAAAAATAATATAGGTACTTAGACATATTTTATTTTTAAATTTTGGAGTATTATTTTTTGCTTTAGCTTTAAAGTTGTGATATAGAAAATTATTTTCACTTGTGATAAAAAGCATTTTTGAAAAATTTGCTTCCAGATTGAATATTTATATTGTATTAGAATCTTCATTTATCTTTCTGTTATTAGAATATCAGTCTATTTGAACATGTGATTATATGGAGTATGTATTATATTTATTTATGATAGAAAAGCTTTCATGTCTGCAAAAATAAATGTTAACAACTTAAGTGCGATTCTTATCAAAGTTTCCGAACCAAAAATGTCTGTGCAAAGCAACGAAAAACGCACTACAAAAATAAGAAGAAATTGCTTATTACATTTTGGATGAAACATAAATCTCCAAATTTCTGTGTTTCATATATATGTTATTCCCTAGTTGTATTAACAGCTAGTTGTAAAATATTAACAATTTAGGTCAATTTCATTTTTTTAAATTCAAACACAATCTTTTTACTCAAATATATTATCTTTTTTTTTCAAATAGAATATTTACTTACTTTAAGGCCGACCTTTTATATCAAATAAAACCAGATTTTATTCAAACGTATTTCTGCAATTAAACCCAAACAATTTCTACATTACGGAAATCACGGAAAACCGATTGGTGTAAGAGAATCATTTTTTCAGTGAAAACTATTTCTTTTTACATACTTCAAATAAAATATTTCTTTTTGGCCCATGCAGCTCACTTTTTTAAATTTAAAAATACTTATATGTTTCAAACATACATTTTTTCCTCGAAAGAAATATGTTCAAAGAAATACATTTATTTGATTTTCTCACAACTCATTGTATAAAATGCCTAGGCATTCTACACAATGCCAATCATCACATAGGCAATGTATGCAAAACCGTAAACATTTTATACTTTGCCAAATTCCTTGCGGTATTGTATAGACTGCCTAGGCATTGTATACAATGCGGAATTATACACATTGCGGCTAACATATGCACAATGTCGTGTGTGGCGCCCAATTCTGAGTTTGATTAATGAAATTGTAAAAACTAAAATCATCGGACTTGAAAATATTATATATATCGTTTTGAGGTTGAATATGTGAGGTTATCCCATCCAACTTCTAAACTTCCAACTTCTAAACAAAACATCATACCACTTTCCAGCCCTATGATCAGGGCCGCGTTACGGCGTTAAGGTGCATCGGCGACTCCCTAGGCAATTATGTACTTTGTTGCCGCCCCTCATACTAATGAGAATTTATATTATCAGAATTCAGAACAGTATACTTTTATTAGACAAAATTTCCACTCTCCAAAAAATACAAAACTTCTTATAATAGTAAAGAAAATTATACAAACTACTTTTAACTTCGGTGAAGAACATGTATGTAGTAAATAAAAATTATACACAGAGAGAAAAGAAATGTAAAATCAAATAAATGTATTTCTTTGCACATATTTCTTTCAAGGAAAACATATACAATGTTTGAAACAAATAAGTATTTTTAAATTTAAAAAAATGAGCTGCATAGGCTAAAAGAAATATTTTATTTGAAAATTATAAGTAAAACGAAATGGTTTTCACTGAAAAAACAATTCTTTACACCAAATGGTTTTCCATAATTTCCGTAAAGTAGAAATTGTTTTGGTTTAATTGCAGAAAGACGTTTGAATGAAATAAATCTGGTTTTATATGAAATAAAGGTCGGCCTAGAGATAAAAAAATATTCAAACTCATCCTCCAGTGACTTTAAATACGTATACAAATTTGCAGATCAGTTAAAATTATGTACAGTTTAGGCGCTATATGCTTTTATAGAATTGTTAGATTTTGACAAACGTCAGTGCTATCACATAACATGACATTAAATGTCAGTATGACAAATGTCATTATGTTATAGAAACTGACGTTAGTTAGGGTCCAGATTGGCTGTGGTTTTACAAAATTGAATAATTTCAAAAGTGTTTAAATATTTCTATGTGTTTTCACCAATTTCCATGGTAACCACACTGATATAATTAAACGGTTTTAGGTATTAAAATTAATTTCTGTAGGATTTTCACAAACACACCATGAATTTTATCGAGAAATATTTTTGTAAAAGTTACCAATACGTGAAGTGTATGCTTGCGCGCTGTGTTGGTTGGAATTGAACGAGTTTTTTTGGTATGCCGGATGTGTGCTTGTATATATGTATGCTATATGCTACGCGTTTGCAGGTAAAATTTTTTGATGCATTTCATAAGTTGTTGTTAGATATTCGGTTCAGTTAGCGACAAGCGTTGTAAGTGGTGCAATGTGGGTACATATTCAACCAAGTTCACTCAGCGCAATAACTATGTATTCTCTGATCATAGAAGATGTGATAACCGTTTGAAGCAAAGAATAAAACTTAGTAAGTAATACTAAATTATTATTGTCTTACGCATCAAATTATTATCGACTAGTAAAACCGAATTATCTAACATTGCGAAATAGTAAGAATCGACAAAAGCTAGATGTATTAATCTCGTAACCACGCTACGACAATACCTGTTCACCACAACCCAGCTAATTTGCTTTTTTCGGCCATCTTGACAAACATTTTCTACGCGTCTTTGCGTTTTTTTTTTTTGACAGAATTTCACGGCGTACGCGCGTGTTGCATACAGATATACCAGCAAAAGGTCGCAACAGGTAATTTGTGATATTTTGAGTGGTGTTTTAAGTGATTTTGACCTAACCTATTACCCCGTGTGTATAAAAATCATGTTCCGTACTGATTTCAGCGCCATTAATCAAATTTTGTTGAGTAATAACTGGTACTGGTAGTGTTTGGATCATAATAAACATTGTGGATGAATATTTGGTTATATTTGGTTATATTATTGTTGCAGATGGACAACGACGGTGATGTAGTGAAGTGTTGAACATTTAGTTGTGCGCGTTTTTAAATCTTGCGTGTGTAGTGTTCAATAGCAGCCGTAGATGCCCAAGGGAGAAGAAGGACTGACTTGGTGGAGGATTTGACGTAGTGGAAGCTTCCAAGGACGAAGACATCTAAAGGTAGGTTCAAGGAGATGTCATCCTTCGTTGGAGGGGAAGAAGACGCAATAAGGTAGGATTTTTGGACTTCTCTAGGTTCGCGACGCGTTGTCGGTCTTTTCGACTCTCTACGGAGTTCTGTAGAGTCGTCAAAAGCAGTGGTAGTGCTAATCATCTGACCTTGATTGGTGGTAAGTATTATTGACAAATTCCGGTAAGTGGGTATTTCTTTGTAGTTTTTGCGGTACCTGGTAGAAACGAGCGAGAGGGAAGAAGATGTTGCTGCAGGTTAGCGGTGTGGTGGTTTGGGATCTTCCCCCTTGCTCGTTTCTGCTTCAAAAAAGTTAAAATCTGTGTGTTTTTTTTTTGTTTTTGTTTCAAATGGACGAGGAGTGAGTTTTTTTTCCAATAGGCGCTATAAAAGTGTTCAATGTTTATAAGTAAAATTAATTTTTTTTTAGTTTTAGGCGCATGTTGCAAGTGATTTAAGGCCCCCATTCCCCATTGTTTATACTCTTTATCCATGGATTAACTGCAATGATGAGGATTATGGTTTTTTTTTAAATAAGTAACTTTGTAGATGAATGAATTAGTTATTATTTTAACAACACTGAGTTTATACGTTTCTTGTTGCAGATTAGGAAGGAAGAACCTAACCGATCTAGATCAGATCTAGGAGTCACAAAACTGACGTTTTCCAATGCCAGACATACAGGTAATAGATGCCTTTTATAATACCTTATTGTATGATAAATTTGTGACAAATATTATGATGTTTGATTACAATAATGCAGTGGTTATGCTTAGGACTTAGGTACTTTTTACTTTCCGACTAGAACCCTAGAAGGAGAGTGGGCGGAAATTTTTTTTCGAGATTTCTGCCGAAATACGCGCTTTAGGGTCCCATGAATCGATTGCAATGATTTCTGGAAAATGTATGTATGTATGTGTGTGTGTGTATGTGTGTGTGTGTGGGTGTGCATGCGTGTGTGCATGCGTGTGTCTGTGTACACGATAGCGTCCAAACGGTACAACGGACCGGGCTGAAATACATATTTAGAATTGCCAGGGGACGAATTGGATTGTTTTTGGTGACAATCTGACAACCGGAAGTGGCAAATGTTACATGCGGAATTTATTCGATTTTCGCAGAACTAATATCAGCTCATCCTCCAGTAATTTTAAAAAAGTATACTAATTTACAAGTCAATGGGATGCACGGCTTATGCGTTATTAGCTTTTATAGAAGCAGTTTGACAGAATTCACAGCCTTCGTCGCTGTGTTGCAAATCGTCAGATTTTGACAAACGTCAATGCCACTGACATGACATGACATTAAATGACAGTATGACAAATGTCTTTATGTCATAGAAACTGATGTTAGGTAGGGTACAGAGTGGCTCTGGCTTCACAAAACCTGAATAATTGCAAAAGTGTTGAGACACTTCATTGAGTCAACGGTGTAGTCGTAAAGTTGGGTGAGGGCCACCGCAGATATTTTTATTTAAAAAGAACGTATAGTTCTTGAAACAAAATGTTCATTTCTTTCGAAATATTATGTTATTAAATTTAAATTAATTAACGTTCATACAAATACGCTAGCTTTGAATTTAATAATAATTCTTATCAAATTTCTTTGCGACAACCAAAGCTTTGTCTGTCACTGTTTAACATCGATCTTTCTTTGACTTGAAGCAAATTCGTTTCATTAAAAAAATTCTCTCTGTGTATTCCAAAACTCTTTTTCCTAGATTTTTCTACAGGAAATATATTGTTCGAATAATTATATTTAAAATACCTGTACCATACAGCAATTTTGTTAGATGTGGTAAACGTAAACAGAGTTCTCTTGTGATCAATACACATTTGCCCCGAATACGCTAACATAAGCACAAAAAAAATACGGGGGAAAGGATAAATAAATAAGATAAAAGAAAATAATCACTTTTTGGTTTAGTGGTAGGTAACGTCAATAATTAGTCTTTATGATAAGAACTCCCTGCCATTAGAAAAGTAATGCTATAGATACACTCCATTATATAGGTATATCTATATGAATCTAATAAATATGCAAACAGATCAACATTTTTAATTTTTCTTTTTAAGTATTTCTTGCCGCCCCTAAAAGACTGCCGCCCTAAGCAGTTGCATTTCTTGCTGG
Organism: Aphodius granarius; assembly: GCA_963971325.1. Taxonomy (NCBI): domain Eukaryota; kingdom Metazoa; phylum Arthropoda; class Insecta; order Coleoptera; family Scarabaeidae; genus Aphodius; species Aphodius granarius. Next base: position 13,975,063 of record OZ020221.1, read on the forward strand.
ATGGATAAGGCAGCTTATGGACGTTATTCTCCATGTTATTCCTACACGTTATAATAACATAACGTTTAGCTCTTATCAATAACGTTTTAGTTACATCATAGCCATAGGGCTATAGAGAGTCAACAAAATTCACCAAAGATCACAGAAGTATAGGAGTTAGGTGGACGTTTTTTGGCGCCAAAAACTATAGTTTTTTTTAAATAAATATACATGTTGATTTTACAAAATTATTCATATAGTTTTGTTACATAAATTATATCATAATCGATTTTGTATGTATTTGTATGTTTGTATGTTATATTAATCTGTGCTTTTTGCAAATATAAATGAAATTACATAACTTAAGCCTAGAAAATCGACGGCTAGGTCAATAACGACCAAAGGTTACTCGTTTTTGATTTATTGTTAACCAAATAATCATAACAGTGAACTCATGATGTTTGTAAGTATATACTTTGACAACAGTAGGTATTAGATGAATGCTTGTGTACAAAAAAAATGAAACTGCAAAAAGTCCATCTACCAATTATCCGAATTTTATATTTGTATCAAAACACTTATTTTTCACGCCAAACATTAGAGGACCTACCTTCACTTCGCGTAAGTTCATAGCCTCATCCCACGAATAATATTTCCTCTTCATTCTTTTGATGGCGACCTTCTCTCCTGTGTCTTTTCTCTGCCCTAGGACCACGGAACCGTAAGTTCCATCTCCAAGTTGATGAAGAGTTAGATATCTGTTCATTCTATAAGAAAATAAGAACTGAAGAATGCGACCTACTCGCACAGTTTCATTGAAACAAAACTCCTAATGGGTAATTGCACCACCAAACAAAATGCGACGTCCACCGAAACGTCTGTTGTTTTATTTGTATCGAAAAGTCCACATGGACACCGTGTTACACCTGCATGGTTTGTCGGTGGTTTTAGAATGCGAACGTATCGTGTCTTACTCATTTCCACTATCGATTATTTCGAAACTTTAGGGTTATGGCGTCGTCCATAGCAGCCATAGTAACAAACTTCGATGTCGTGCTTTTGAAAACAAATTTTAAGGGAATAATTTCATAAGATGCATCTGATTTGACCTAATTACAAAGTTGTCCGCCACATCTACGAAAAACTTCATATACATATAACTTACAACCACAAGTTCATAATAATGTATGTCGGCTGAGTTTTTCTAAATCTAGGACGCCTATGTAAATTTTTGCTTACATTACCATACTATTAGGAATTTAACTGAGAAAATCGGTGTATAATATGAATTTAAAACATTGAATTGTTATACATACTATATATATAAAATGAAATTAAATATTAATATCATTACAATATCTATGGGGTGTAACAGCTTTCAGTGTACAAAATTTGAGAGTGATAGGTTGTGGCTAGCTGATCAAACGTTTGCAATGGATTTAGGGAACCCCAAAACGCGTATTTCCGCCAAAATCTCGAAACAATTTTTTTTTTTCGTCGATTACAAACTTACCTTCTGGGGTAGTAGTCGGAAAGTAAAAACATACATATATCAATAAGAAAGCATATTTCAGTTCATGTAACATTGTTTTGTATAAAGAACGTTATGGAATGAAAATGGAAATGTACAAACATCAATATGCAGTGTGTTATTATCCATTTCTCAGAAAATTTTATTTCTTATGAACGTTGGCGGTAGGTCTGAAATGAAGAATGCCATCCTATCTTAAAAATATTGAAACATGTACTGGGTGTCAAACAAACACGCATAAAAAATTGCACACCTGTTGTGTAGCTCAGTTGGATCACCTGCCCGGCAAGCAGAAGGTCGTGGGTTCGGATCCTACCATAACAGGTCATTTTTTCCGTTGGTTTACGTAGTTTGAGAATTATCCTCTTTATCATCATTAAGGCATAAGAGTATATTAAACACGCATAAGAGTTTATATATTAATATTTCAGGTACTTTACTCCTATGCGCATTTCACATTTTGTTAAACACCCGGTATATGGTGCGATATTTTAAAGATCTTATGAAGGTATTCTTGATTTCAGACCTATCGCCAACTTTCATAAAGAATAAAATTTTCTGAGAAATGGATAATAAAAGATTTTTTCATATGGTGCGGATATTGTATATGAACATATAGAATTTATAAGAACATTAAAGCAGACTAAGGAAAAACTGTAAAAAACTGTATGAACTCATTTTAATTCATTACTTGGGATAATTCTTCCATTTTCTAAAGAATATCAATAAAACTAATTACCAGAAATTGTAAATTTTTGAGATACATATATCTTGCAAAATTCTACAATCCGGTAAAATCTCGATTTTTTTTCAGTCGATTACTTTTAATCCAAGGTACTAGCCGGAGAGTAAAAATCATAGTGGTGTCAGTTCAGACTATTTAGGCTAATATCGATTTCCGCAGAGTACTGGAGGGAAAATCGTGCGTTGAAAATCGCGTGACTGTTTTAAGACGGGCTGGGAAGATTTATAGCAGCTAAATGAGCGCAATTTTGCTGTATCTACGGTTCCGTTGCAGAAGTAGGTAACCCGACGTATTTTGACTTCCAAAAGGGCCTAAATTCTTCAAGAAAATCAAAGATATTTAACGGATTTCGAAGTATAAACCTAAAGGTGAATTTACAGTTACACTATGGATGTTCATAGTGGATGATTCATTTGCAGTGAAATTGAAAACAGACACTTTTTATATCTTTTATATCTTTCAAACGGTGTCAACCGGTGTTATTATTTATAATTATAATCAGTGCACTATCCTAGAAGGAAAGTATAGTAATCGACAGAAAAAAATTGTTTGGATTTCAGCGGAAATACGCGTTTTGGGGTCCCCTGAATCCATTGCAATGATTTCTGGAAAATGTTTGTGGGTAATGTGAGTTATATGGATGTCAGCGTATGTATGTCAATGAACACGATAGCGCCCAAACGGTACAACGGATAGAACTGAAGTACGCGTAGGTACATGGGTACATATGTATTTTGAATTACCACGAATACCACGCATCAAATTGAATTGTTTTTGGCCATAACTGACAACCGAAAGTGGCAAATGTTACAGGCGTTTGCTTAGGAATTCATCCAATTTTTACCAAATTGATACCAGCGGTTTAGGCGCTATAATATAGCGTCTATTTTGACAGAATCCACAGCTTTCGTCGCTGTGGTTGCTAGTTGATAGATTTTGATAAACGTCAGCGCCCACTGACATGTCATGACATTGGTTTATTCTATGACTGACGTTAGATTGAGGTTCAGAGTGTCTGTGGCTTCACGAAACTATGTCACCAGTTTAGTCGGTAACCTGGGTGGGAGGCACCCCGAATTGTTTGTTTTGTTTTTGTTTCTTTTTACTAGGTACCTGTAAAGTTATGTATATCAGGACGGCCCAAGACCCAAACTATTAAAATAATAATTTTTCATTCGAATGCGCCCATCACTTTTAGAACGCTGTATCTCGACAAGAACGACTTTATCTATGAAAAATTTAGCCCTTTGAAACCTTCTTCATTGCTATATTTATATTACTATTTGATATACATTACATTATTTGAGCAATATGCGTTACAGTAGTAAGAATGAGACGGAACAATGAACGGGACGGGAAAGCCCACACTTCGCGTTGTTGAGGCTGAAAAAAATGGAAAAAAAAACTGCTAGACATGCTTGTCCACAACAGACGCTGCTATCTTTATTCGAGCAGCTGTCACGAACTAGTTCGTTAGTTTTTTAGATGACCCAAATAATGTGTCATTGTTATTTATGATGCAGTTGAAAGCGCTATAGCAAAAAGACCTAGTATACCCGTTCAACCAAACACAAGCGGCAGAATAAGCGCGCTAGCGCTAACTAATAGCGTAAGGCTTGCTGAATGCACCTATTCTATTGCCCCAATATAGCGCCATCTATGTGATTACAGATGACATGATGTGTGTGAGCGGGCGAAACAAAACTGTCAAATTTAAATAAACAATGCTTCATTGCTGCATGATGTAGCTAATAGCTATGTATAATAATTATAAAATATTTCTTGGTTTAATTTATAACAGCACAACACAAGATTTTCTACTATAAACCGTTAGAATATGTTCGTATGACAAATGATGTGTATTTCGTAGACAAATAAAAATATCTAACCACTCACCTTTGCAAATTCAATATCGATTTCGTAAAGGTTGACAGGTGAATACGGCAGATTTAGGTTATGCGGTTCTAGGGGAGAGATTTGCCCACAAAACTACCCCATTCCTGTATTTTGTCACTGTGTAGAGGACGTTTTATTGTTGATGTACATTAAATAGGTTCATAATTTCTTGCAAATACATTTTACCATGGGTGACGTATCCAAGGTAACTAAACGCGCCAAAGGAAAAAGTAACGAAAAAGTCTCTGAAGGAGTTAAAAATGGAAATGATACAGAGAAGAAAGAACCGTATGTTAGGTTAGAAATCATATATAGAAAATTTACATATACGTTATTTTGTAGGAAATTTGGCCCTCTTCCAAAATTCAAGCACCAGCGAGTATGGAGTCGTATTGTTCTTCTAATAGGAATAGCAATATACATCTACTATTATTCAACTAAAGTTAAAGTTACATGTTTAGCCAGGCAGGCAGAAATGCTTGAACAAAGGGGACAGAACTTTCCCTGCGATGTTGATTTCGAAGAAGAATTGTCCAGTTTTCCAGACTGCGCGCCTCGAACATGCGGCCGATTTGTTTCTGACAAAATTGTCACCGCTACTGAGGCTGATATACTTCTTAAACTTGCTAAAAAAGGTAATTATTTTATATTTCTTATTTGATGTCATTCAGCATATATTTTTCAGGTTTAGCTTTGGGGGGTTCCGAAGGGGGAGCATCAGTTCTTGATTTACATTCCGGAGCATTATCGTACGGCACAAAATTTATTAACGTTTACTCATTGGATGAATCAAAAGCAGTATTTGCAGCTCCCGATTTAACTGTATACAAAATAGTGAAAGAAAAAATCAAGTACGCCATCGCACAATTGTTTGAAATTGATCCGGAATTTATCTACTTAACACATCCTACATTCTTCAGCAGACTGACAAACAAGGACCCTAAAACTGAACATGACGAATATTGGAATTTGCATATCGATAAAGTAAGAAGGATGGTAATAAGTAAAAGAACATCTGATGGGTTTTCTTTTTTTTTGTAGGATACATATGGGTCATTTTTCTATACTTCACTCTTGTATTTGTCTGATTATAACCTAGACTTCAAGGGTGGTAGGTTTACTTTTGTTGATGGGCCTGAAGAGAAAAGAACAAATGTAACCATTGAGCCAAGAAAAGGTAGAGTAGCAATGTTTACTTCTGGTGCTGAAAATACGCATTTTGTGGAACGTGTTGAATCAGGTACTCGATATGCCATTACCATTTCTTTCACTTGTGATATAAATAAATCAATTGAAGACCCCATCATTCCAGACTAGCAATAAGACAAATCTTAACATTCGACATCCCAGTGTAGTATTTCCTATATTTGTTACTGTATTTTTTTTGTTAATATTTTGTATGTACAATAAATGATTATGCAGGAAAATATTAATATTTTTATGTCTGCTTATGATTTATTACAACCTGGATTAATGATTATTGCAGTTATGCGGTAATAAATTCTTTAATACTGATTTTTGTTGTAGAGCTTTTATACTTGAAAGCCCTAACTATTGGAAAGTGCTAAATGTTTTGTTGAAATGTCAGTTGTTATAGCATTATGCTTATTATCTATTGCAACTTTATAACATCTATTGCCAGATGTGGTTTATAGAATAACAGCTCGGATATGTTTGAGATTTTAATAATTTTATTATTATTTACTATCATGAGCTCGCTAACTTCGAACAATTTTTTAATGATTTTCTTTTCAACGATAAATTACTATGGACGTACAAATCTGCTCTATTCTAAAACACATTTTATGAATGCATAATAAAATGTTGCAACTTCACCACACGCTTTTTACTTTGATATAACTCTACTGAACTGTATTGGGAATAATATCAAGAAGAAACAAAATATAATTGTACATTTTATTTATTAATCAATGTCTATCATTACACCGTTGATAGTTAAATATAAATAATATGCATAAAGTCTATCGAGAGATTTTTTTACCTTATCTAATCTCAAGTTTTTTAAAAATAGTATAAATATTTGTACAAAAATAAAGATCAGTCCCTTAATAGTAACACATCCAGGAATGCAGAGAGCATTGGAAACTAAACATTAGCTTTTTATAAAACTAACTAATATTTACATAAATGTATCTAAAGTACTGTATTAATCTGTTAATTAATCGAAATGCATAATTTAAATAAAATTATCAACTAGTAATCATTACTAACTAATATTATTCTATACTGCAATAGTTTGATGCAATATATCCGCTATTTTTGATACCGTCGTTCCACCTAATATTGATCTGTGATTTCCCTCTATTGGTAAAATCGACACTTTCTGTTGGCAAACCTGAAAAATTAAATTCTATTACTATAACATATTACAATAATTAACTATCTATTACAATTAAATAAAATTAATCACATACCGAACTTAGCCCGTAGTCATCTCCCAATTGTACATAATTGTCAATTGCTCTAATTAATGTAACGTCTCCTTGGAATTGTGCTGAGGGTTTATATTTCTCAGCAGCAACTAACTTGTAGTAAAAACTTGCAGCTGCAGAAGCCAACTGATCATCAGGGAATGGTGTAGCACCACTTAAGATTTGTGTTGCTCTTGCTAGCCTTTCATCCCATGTTTTTAATGACACAAGCTCTGCAACAGTCTAAAGAATGACAATTAGTATTGTATTAAATCCGAATGGTTGTGAATTATTTACCTTCTGTTGGTCAATATCCTTGAACTGAAGTATAAAGTAAACCAACGCTTCACTTTGCTCTGCTACTTCATCTCCTATTAGTAGCTTTTGAGTCCTAGCTTTACCAGTGTGAGTTGCAACATAGGATGGGGATCCATCCAGAAGAAATAGTTTTACTTTTTCGCCTTTCTTTTCCAATTGAATTCCCATTTCAAATGCTACACATGCACCAAATGAATATCCAACTAAGGAGTAAGGTCCTTTAGGTTGTACATGTTGAATTTCCTTGATGTAGTGAGTAGCTGCATTGTCAATAGTGTCTATGGGTGTATTTGAAGTACACTGTAAACCATAAACTGGAGCATGGATCTTCTTGGCTAATTCATTCAAGGCATTGACAACACCTTCAATTGGATGCAAAATAAACACCGGATTAACTTTGGTATCAACGGCTTTGCTGCTTGTCATCTCTACTAAGCATTTACTGGGCATAATTTCCGTGATGGATTCGTACTGCAGTTGATCAGAACTGGCCGATTTTTCACTTGTATCATTTGCGATTACCGGACCAGAGGATAAATCCACCAATTTCGCAAAAGTCAACCCTCGGATATCTTGGGCACTCAGAACAATATCATAATTTCTCTCCAAAGTTTGCTTAATTTCAGAACCCATTAACGAGTCCATGCCAAGATCAGACAAGGAAGCATTTAACGGTACCGTTTTTGTGTCTTTAACTCCCAAAATGTTTGCGACCGCGTCAACTAAACTAACTTGATTGGCGCTGTTCCCAGCTTTGCGTTTTTCAGCAAGAACCATGCTGGCCACTACAGGATTCGGTTGTTGTAAGAAAATATCCATTGTTGTTAGGCAAGATAACATTCTTTGCGGGAGGGTTCCACCTACTTCGGTGTCATTACCACCCATTGTTTCCATAATGAGTCCGACATCACCAATGGCACCCCACTGTATAGCCAACCCTGGTAAACCAACGGCATGGCGATTTTCGCAGATCCTTTCCATGACGGAATTCGCTAGGCCGTAGTTTGTTTGGCCAGCGTTTCCTCTTCCGCAGGAAACCGATGAAAAACAAACAAAGTAATCCAATTCTGGTGCTAACGTTCTCGAAACTTGGTCTAGATACTTTGTGCCTACAACTTTTGGTTTTGTTACCATCTTGAAGTCGGCTTCAGTTTGGTTTTCCAACATTGCGTCGCGTAGTACAGCAGCCAAATTGAAGATACCACCGATGGGTCCTAATCCAGAACCGTCTTGAAGTAATTTTTTAGCTCCCTTTTCCGTAGTTGCATCCGCAGTGGAGATTACAATTTTAATTCCCATCTCACGCCATCTTCTAATACACAAACTTTGGTAACCAGTTTTGATACCGCTACGAGAAGTTAGAACGATTCTTGTAGCGCCGCGTGATATCAACCAATTTGTTAGTTCTAAACCAAAACCTCCCAATCCACCAACTAGAATATAACTTTTGTCTGGGTACATGTATGTTCGAGGAATTGCGGTTACTAGTTTTTGTTTTGGTTGCTGCGATTGTCGGCTTTCTTCATCTCGAATCTTCAGCAAAACTTTTCCAATATGTTTTCCGGATGCCATAAAACGGAACGCTTGTTCAACTTGAGTTTCGCCGAAGACGGTATTGGGAAGAGGACGAACAGCTCCGTTTGCAATACCTTCGCTAACCAATCGCATAACTTCCCGCTTTTCCGGACTATCGGAGTCGAATAGCGCGTCCAATAAGATTCCATGGAATGAAGTGTTTTTTAGGAATACTCCCATTCCCAAAGGGGAATTATTCGATAAGTCGACTTTTCCTATCTCCAGGAATCTTCCGCCGATTGCTAGACAACGAACCGAAGCTTCGAGTTGTTCCGCTGCCAAGGAATTCAGCACTAAGTCGACGCCCCTTCCGTGGGTTTCCGTCATAATCAATTGTTCGAATGTTGTGTCCCGAGAGTTTCCAATATTTTTATCGGTTAGTTGTGGGAATGTTTTCTTTAAGAAATCACGTTTAGCTTGACTTCCAACTGTTGTGAATACCTTACAACCCATATGTAGGGCTATGGCGATGGACGCTTGGCCAACTCCACCACTTCCGGCATGGATTAAGATCGACTCACCTGGTTTCAAGCCTCCTCGTACTATCAACGCATAGTAACTCTGAAATTTTGATTAGATCGCATTAGAAAGGAACTAAACCAAAATAATTTTGACTTACAGTTCCGTAAACAACCGGAATTGTTGCAGCTTCTTCCAAACTCCACTTATCAGGGACTTCCCACAAGAATGTTGGATCTGCCAATACGGTTGTAGCCAAGCTGCGGGCAGCCACCATTCCCATAACTCGCTTTCCTTGGGAATTTCTTCCAGAAAATTCAAGACCCAGGATGCAATCTTGTCCAGCAAGGTTACCGGGAAGTGCATCTGGAGGTAGCTTTCCAGTAGCAAGCATAATATCACGGAAGTTTAATGGCGCATAGTAAACTGAACATAATTCCGTTTTTGTATTGTCACCCCTAAAAAAGAAATGTATTATTTAGATAAACTGATCATTATAAGTGCTTAGAGTTATTATAATTGGGTCGCCCCTGTGGAACGTCTTATGATTTTTGTATTCTATGTTTTAGTAGTTTATATTCATTTTGTGGTTGTTCATGAATTTTATTTATAATCAAGGTTTCAAACTGGAACTGAACCAAAACGGTTTGAAACCCTGTTTATAATAACCCTGCATTACTTACTTATAATAGGATAGTGGACCTTCAATCCATCGCAAGCTGGATAGATCACCCCTGGTCAAAGTGTTGATGTATGCATGCTCTACTTGAAGTTTTCCTCCATCACTCACTTGATCTATTAAAATATGCCTGAATGATCCCCACGTTTTATTGTTATAAACGTTGTGTATTAAATCCTTCTTCAACTGAGTAGCATAAAGTGGAGAAGTTACGGAGAATTTTTCTGTTTTATCTTGAATGAAAACAGCGCGTGCATGCGTGCCACCTGGTTCTTGTTTGACACAGTTCATCAATCCAACAAGTCCACTCATTTCTTCCGCTTCAGATACTAAGAACAGACGTTTTCCGGATAATTCACTTTCCTTCATTGCGTCCTTGAGGGGTTCCACCCAATTAAAATTATTTTCTGTTATATTGATGACTGTATATTCTGCTGGAATTTCCACATTTTTTCGCAGCAGTGTGAATATCTTTGAAGTTGTCTTTTGTTTACTCACAATGCTCATGTTCTTTTGTTTGATTATATTATTGTTAATTTCGCTTGGACCTTCAATCAAAATAAATCCACCTTCTTTCAAAGAATTGAGTGCATTTTCTAGAATATTTTGATTTTCGTTAACAAGTAGGTTGGGCAGAACAATAACGTGAGCATTTTGGTCAATCTGAGATGATGTGATGTCCTTCTGTATGATTTTAATTCCTTCATCTTCAAATGTTGATTGATTCACACCACCTGAGGTGACAATGCTCAGATCAACTGTTAACATTGGCTCAGACTCTAATATTTCTTGGATCTTTGGGGCCATAAAAGTTTCAGCGGTTTTTCCATAACCGACTTCCACCACTTTCAATTTTAGTGCACCTGAACTATTTTCGGTAATGATCTGTAATATAACAGTTAGGGCTTGGTAAGCTGTTTTTCCAAATTCTTGACCGAAAAATGTGTTTTCGTATGGAATAAATTGGTATTTTTCCAGCTTTGGGGCTGCTTGGCTTTGTTGACGACGTGGCGCCAAACTTGCTTTCATTCCTCTCAATTCGATACCACCCGACTTTATTACTCCAATGTTTCGGTGCATAAACACTGGTATGTCAGTCACGTCATCACTAGATAAGAGCTTGTGATGCGCTTCAGGATTTATGATCGCTTTGTGCAATCTAGTTGGCAAGTACAATTCTTTGGTATCCTGACCCAAAATAGAAAATTGCAGCATGGTGTCCATAAAACTAATCCAATTTTCCTTCCAAGCTAATTTTCCATTTATGCCCCGATTGTCGGATTCTGATATGCCCTTAAAGATACCTTCATAATCGTATCCTCTCAGTCGCAATTCTTTGTAGATATCAGCTGTTGTCAAATTTAATAAGTCATCTTCGCCAACTTTGTATGGTGGTAATGCCAACATTTCTTTTTCGATGTTTTCCGGCACGAAAATTTTTCCTGAAACTGCTACCGATCCTCCTTCACATAACTCAAAATCGCCAGAGCCCTCAAAGATGTTGATCAGAAACTTTACAGAACCTTCTTTGGGCATTATTGTGGCTCTATGGAATTGGACATCCTTCAGTATTACAGGAAATCTTTCATAGTCGGCGTTATGCAGTTTAGCAAACGTCTTCCAAACAAGAGTCTGAAAAAAAAACACATTGTTCAATATGTACTTATAATCTCAAACAAAAAAAAATAAATTACCAAATATCCAGTAGCTGGGAATAGTATTCTTCCGTCAATTGCATGTCCAGCTAAATATTGGTATTCTTCTTTACCCAAGTCCACATCTACGACTAATTCTCCTGATTTGGACCCTTTACTTCCAAAATTGGCAACAGCCCATTCTGTTGAATGGTCCCATTTAATCATCGAAGCTAGCATTGGTGTTCCTTTCCCCACGGGGTAGCATATTGAATGGTACAAATTAGCAAATTTCGGTTGCCCGCCAGCTATGTATATTCTGCAAAAAATCAACCATTTAAGTAATATAAACTAAATAATAATTAATCTGAATTACCTTCCAATATTTGACAGTAAGAGTGAGACATTATCCTCATGACCTTTCCGAACCAGTCCTATGTTGGTCACATCTGATCCCAAGGCCCTCTTCAAAATAGCTTGCAATAATGCATGAGGAGCAATCTCAATAACGATGGCATCCTTCGGGATATGTTTGAGTGCCTCATGGAATAAAACTGGTGATAGCAAATTGTTGACATGATACGCAGCTGAGCTGCTCTGAGCTAAAGGCGTTCCCCATTGTGCTTCGGGAATTGAAGTGGATATCCATTTTGATGATCTTGGTTTAGGATTTGGGATTATTTCATCTAAAGCTTTACGCAGTTTTGGTCCGGCGTCTGCAATGTATTTGCTATGAAAAGCAGTGTTGGCACTCTTGACACCTTTAGCAAACACTTCTTCTGCGGATAGTTGTTCAACAAATTTATTAATCGAATCTTCCGGTCCCGATATTGTAACACTATCTTCACTATTGTGGCATGCTGGATAGACGCCTGGTGGGCAACGTTTTTTGCATTCCTCCCAAGACAGACCAACAGCAGCCATTGCTCCTGGTTTCAAATTACTCTCCATAATGGCTTTTCCTCTTGAGTAAGCTGCAAGCACTGCCTGTTCAGCTGTAAATGTGCCATCAGCATATGCACACCCAATTTCACCAACAGAGTGGCCTATAATTCCTTCTGGACTTATACCTACTGCAGAGAGGACATCAGTAAGTGCCACTTGCACTGCAGCAATTGAAATAAATGAATTAAGAATGCTATCAAAATCTGATTCAACTCCATTTATTATTAAGTCTTCCAGATTGATGCCTTTTGGTTTCAAAATGTCAGCGCATTTTTTAATCGAATTTTTGAATACTTCAATTGACATTAATTGTTTAGCCATACCAGGCCATTGACATCCCATTCCAGAGAAAATATACCAAATAGGTCTTTTGTCGTTTTGCATTGGAGTTATTTCCTTCTGTGTTTCATTGCCAAGGACGGCATATCCTCTAAAGGTATGTCCAGGAATGTTAATCGTATGTACTTGGTCGACCAAGGCTAGAAACTCCTCATCATCTCTATTTGCTTCAATTTTCTCGAGCAGTACATTAACTGCTTCTTCTGTACGACCAGAGACGCCAATCACGCGCGGAATTGGACCCAGCGGCCATTTGGTTTTTGGCTTCCCATTTGAACGTAGTACGATATGGGCGTTGGCTCCACCAAAACCAAACGAGTTAATCGCAATTATGCCACCATTCCACGGTTCAGCTTTTGATACAACCTGAAAGCATATAATAATTTGAATTAGAATCCGTGCTGTAGAGGTTTGACTAAACATGACCAGTAAAATGAATATTCTTACCTTTAATCTCCCATCAATTAAAGCTGGTATGTCGGGATTTGGAGTCTTAAAATGCAAATTTCCAGGAATGCATCCAGCCTCCATACCAATTATAACTTTAGCTATGGAGCATAGACCAGAGGCGGCTTCGGAATGCCCCATGTTGCTTTTAACGGAACCGATGAGTAAAGGAGTTTTGCGATGTTTGCAGAAAAGGTCGGCGATGGAATTTACTTCTTGTGGATCTCCAGCCTTAGTTCCGGTGCCGTGGGCTTCAATGTAGGATACGTCGTTTGGATTTATGCCAATTTCGGCATATACCTCTCTCATTAGTTTGTTTTGCATAGCTCCAGATGGAAACGTAATTCCCTTGTCTTTATTTCCGTCAGTATTTACCTTGGCGCCTAGCACAGTGGCGTACACACGTCTGGCCACACTGGCTTTTTGCAAGAATATGACCACCGCTGCTTCGGATCGTACGTATCCCTTTCCATCAGCATCAAACGACTTGCACATTCCTTCAGGACTCAACATTCCCAGACGGTGGAATTGTAAAGACAATGTTGGTTTTAGAGCTAGATTTACGCCCCCTATGATAGCAGAGTCGATTTCTCCTGCTTTCATAGCAAGCACAGCTTGTTGCAATGCAACCATGCTACTGGAACAAGCGGTATCGACAGCAAAACTGGGACCATTGAAATCGAACGTGTACGAAATCCTATTTGGAAACATGGCTTTGCAGCAACCAACCAAGCCATATCCATTAATCTTATCGGGGTCATAAGCCCAATACTCCGAAGATTCGCTTTCGGAAACACCGACGTATACGCCGGTTCTAGAGCCTCTTAGTTCGGCTGGGTTGAATCCAGCATCGACGATCGCCTCGTGAGTTAATTCTAGTAATAGGCGTAATTGTGGATCCATAACTTCGGCTTGCTTTGCGTGAACTCCGAAGAAAGTAGCATCAAAATGGGAGATATCTTTCAGTTTTCCCGAACGCTCTGGCAATCCGTGTAATCCTCCTGGCCATCGCCTGTCATCGTCGGTAACCAGGTCTAAACCATCAAATAGTTGCTGCTTGAACTCCTCGATGTTGTTGCTTTCCGGAAGACGACCAGAAAGACCAGTTATAACGATGTTGTCTACCATCTCGTGCACTTGCCCATTTTGCTGCATATCTGGTGCTCTAGCTGGCATCGTGTCTAGATACTTATAATTAATCGAATATCTGTAATCAAACGTAGACAACATTAGCACCCTGCTGCAATGCCGAATGTGTGAATGCTGCCAGAACACTGAATGAAATGTGAAGACTACTAGAATAATTGGTACAGGATGTCACGAAATTTACAAAGTGAGCAGCAATGAACGGATAATAGAGTTTAATTTGGTTTTTGTTCATTAATTGTGAGGCCCACTAATCTAAAGATGCTACACTTGGTGTGATATAATATATGTAGTGTGTGTTTTCATAAACAATCGTATAGGACACACATTTTTAAATTGTCTTTAATGTAATTATAATTAATCAATTTGGCACCCCCAATAATATTATTAATTATGATACTATGATCAATAAGAAAGGTGTAGTGTGCTACAATTTATTTTTTACTTTATCATACGTAGTATGACAAAGTATTGTAATCGTGTCGAAAAAAAAATTGAGATTTTAGCGGAAATATGTCGTTTTGGATCACCTGAACATGTTTCACCAAGGTACAAAAAAATGTCTGTGTGTGTACCCGTTTTTTGTGGCGACGATTCCGGAGAAACTACTGAAGGTATCGAGACGAAACTTCATATTTAGAAGTTTCGTGACTAAACTTAGAGCTGAAAGAAGTTTTGTCCAAAAGGGCCCAAAGGAACTCGAGGTTTACTCTTATCATTTTTCAACGATTTTGCAAATTAGCCGTCATTTCTGTAATTTCGTCAAAATAGTTAAATAATAAACTATAGTAGAGAAAATTTTGTATAATTTATGTCCATTCCATTTTTTGGAAAAAAAAAATTAAATCATAGTAAGCGGATGCTCCTTGAACTTCCAAATTGCCCCCCTGAACACGGCTGTATCGTATGATAAAGTCATATGCCTCGCCACATCAGATTTTTTAAATTTATATTTGCTATATACGCTTTTGCATTTGACATATGTATACTAAAACGCCAGACAAACGTCAAAAAAAATAAGGAACAAAAACAACTACAAAACTGGTCAACTTTAACATGTAAAAGTTGAATTATTACATATAGCGAAAAGGGATTTAAAGTTTGATTGTCGAATAGCCAAAATAGCCAACCTAGAATATTTTCCATAGCCAACTAGATCTTTTTTTTATTAAACATGCGATATAAAAGTCATCTTAATATTAAAAATAGTTTTCTAAGATTCTGGCTACATAATCTTTATTTGCCTGCATATCGACGTTCAACTGCTTATGTAACGCGAAACACATGCGTAAGTTAAATGCAAAATATAATGTTATTCAAACAATATTATCACACAAAATTATAAAAACACTCTAATCAAGCGTGCTTCAAAATAAGTAATGACATTATTTACAACTCAGAATTTTATAGTCAGTTTTATTCCAACCTGTAAGTAAAATACATAAAACAAAGAATTATAGCTTGTTTAGCTATAAAAACAATAACAATTATTTCTATAATAGAATTTGTGGCCCGAGTTTAATTAGCAACCTGTATCGGAAATTATAATTTCCGTTTCCATATCACATTTGACGTCAAATTTTTACTACTGCAAAAGAACATGCTTTTTAATTTCAGATGCAGAAATCTAATAGCGTTTTCTTATGGGAAGCGTGTACCAGGTTAACCAAAAGAAAATGCTAATAATGGATAAGTTTTTAAATAGTTCGGTATAATTCCAAACGACTTACAAATGAGTCTTTGGCTTGTGTTGACTTCAATCAATACAGGTGATATGATAAGAGTGGAAGAGTGTTAGTTTATTAAATGCAAATGACTGCTAATTGACCAAAATCAGTATTTTAGATACCTATATATGTATATAGTACATGCTTGTTTATTATGTTTTGGGTTAAGATTATAGGAAAAATTTGGAACCCTGTAGCAAAGTTGCTTTTGACGTCATCAAGGTTAGAACGTATCGGGAGTACATCATTATAATAAACAACTGAAACAACGAAACGCAATCTTCTCTTATATGTGCACATAAAATTATGGTTCATTTTACATTGAGCACCGGAAAATTTATATAAAACATAAAGAGTCACTTGGTAGAATGCAATATTCAAGCGGGAAGTATTAAAATTGCGACCATGAAAAATTTTACTGTAATACAGCAATTACTAAAGGCTTGATTGTCCTTACTGCACATAGCCAAGCTTTTTGAATGGCATTAAATCAATGAACTTGAAAATAATTGCATTATCCTTTTCCTTAATTCAGTACATGTAATTTGGATGCGCTTAGAAAAGCATGTAAACGTAAGGTTGGTTATTAAATTTTAATTTCTTATCCTTTTTAAAAGCGTGCGCTATTGTTATTATAAAATGTGTTTTAAACTAATTGTGTAATAACGTTTTACATCACATCGAAAAAAAAATTAAGTAGATACATATTGTGTTTACTTACATTCACTTTAATCTTCTCAATTATGCACATGCATAATCATTTCTGATGGGTTGTAACCACAGGTTGTAACAACAACCCATGACATACATGACATTTATTTTGTAGTTATGGTTATGAATGATTGCCAGATATAATTTATACAATGTAGTACTTAAATTGCACGTAAAAAAGACTCAAAAATTTCCAGTAGGTAATTAAATTAATATATATATATATATAATAAACGAGCTTGGTTCTATGTAAATTTGCGTGTAGTTTTTCACGCTGATTCGAATGGTGTAGTTGGATTTTCTGTATCTTAAACGGTTCGAAAGTTTATGACGTTTTATATACAAGATAGATATTTTGACATAACTCGGAAGCTACTAAAGATAGAGCCTGGTTCTATGCAAATTTGCGTGTAGTTTTTCACGCTGATTCGAATGGTGTAGTTGGATTTTCTGTATCTTAAACGGTTCGAAAGTTATGACGTTTTATATACAAGATAGATATTTTGACATAACTCGGAAGCTACTAAAGATAGAGCCTGGTTCTATGCAAATTTGCGTGTAGTTTTTCACGCTGATTCGAATGGTGTAGTTGGATTTTCTGTATCTTAAACGGTTCGAAAGTTATGACGTTTTATATACAAGATAGATATTTTGACATAACTCGGAAGCTACTAAAGATAGAGCCTGGTTCTATGCAAATTTGCGTGTAGTTTTTCACGCTGATTCGAATGGTGTAGTTGGATTTTCTGTATCTTAAACGGTTCGAAAGTTATGACGTTTTATATACAAGATGGATATTTTAACATAACTCGGAAGGTATTGAAGATAGAGCTTGGTTCTATGTAAATTTGCGTGTAGTTTTTCACGCTGATTCGAATGGTGTAGTTGGATTTTCTGTATCTTAAACGGTTCGAAAGTTATGACGTTTTATATACAAGATGGATATTTTAACATAACTCGGAAGGTATTGAAGGTAGAGCTTGGTTCTATGTAAATTTGCGTGTAGTTTTTCACGCTGATTCGAATGGTGTAGTTGGATTTTCTGTATCTTAAACGGTTCGAAAGTTATGACGTTTTATATACAAGATAGATATTTTAACATAAGTGGTGAAGAAAGAAGTAACGAAAATAGCATTGCAAAGGTATTTATTATTGAGGTAACATATTTTTTAATTATGACAAACCAAAACAATTTTCATGAATGCAAGCCTTTTATATCTTACTTGTTACTTTTTACTAACTGGTCTCATAGAAGGAAAGTATTGTAATCGACGAAAAAATCGAGATTTCGGCGGAAGTACACGTTTTGGAGTCTCTTGAATAGGGTATTCCGGTCATGTCAAAATTTGAGCAGATATTTGGTTTAAATTACCGTACAAGTTATCAGGAGTCATACCGTAAAGCTGTAAGCCTTTTCGTTTAGGGTTTCTATGAGATAATTGCAATTAAAAGTGTATTTTATTTGAATTCACCGACCACCCTCGGTAATACACGAAGATTACCGATCACCAGTAGCGGTGGCAACAGGGGAACAGCTGACCGGTCGTGGCCATTTGAAACACTTGTCAACAAAGGTGTGTGAGTCAACATAACATAAGAAAACTTACAACGTTGCCAAGCCGCCCGTTTTAAGCGACTTTGTGACGTCACAATGATCACATCTAATTCAAACTTCAAATGACGATTTCTCTTAATTTAAAGAAATGTTTGAGATTTTATGTGTAAAGTAGCTATCAGTAGCATCCCTACTTTGTGAAAAACAACAATTTGAAAAACACCGGAATACCCTAACGCAATGATGACTGGAAAATGTATTTGAGTATGTGTGTATGTTATGTGGGTATGTATGTCTGTGAACACGATAGCGCCCAAACGGAACAGATCGGAGGTGACAATCTTTCTTAGGGATTCATCAAATTTTGTGACACCAGCTATCCTACAGCAACTTTAAACATTTGTACCAATTTACAGATCAATGAGTCGAGCGGTTTAGGCGCTATAAGTATTTAGAGAAACAGTATGACAAAATCCACAGCCTTCGCCGTTGTGGTTGAAAATTGTCAGATTTTGATAAACGTCAGTGTCTACTAACATGACATTAAATATCATTCTATGACTGGGTGGGGTCTAGAGTGGCTGTGGCTTTTTGTGGGAAATTGATTAATTGCAGAAGTGTGTAGATGCTTAAATGTGTCAACAATGTAGTCGGAAAGTTGGGTTGGGGCCACGCCGGATTTCTAATCATTGTACTGTAGTATTGTTTTTGGTGCTCCAACGTGAAAGCGATACAATTAATATTATTGGGAGTACTGGGACGTTGTTGAAGTTGGCATCTGGGTGTTAATTAGCTGCAATAATAGACTGGTAAGAGGATTATGACTAAGAAGTATTCCAGTTTAAGAAGAGATGAATATTTTGAAGCTTATTCTCATCTTTAGTTTTCAAAAATCAAAACGTTGATTTGAACGTAAAAAGGTAAAATAACTCAACAAACCTGTACAATAATAGTTGTACAATAACAAAACTGAAGAAATAAAGAAAACAATAAAAAATTACCAGAAAAAAATATGTTTTCACTTAAAGCTGATAAAATTATGAAAGATAAATATATGTACATATAATAGCAACAGTAAGTTAACAATATATTGTGGGAAAGTACAGAACAAAATATTATTCAGATTTGTGAGTTCGTTTTTTTACTCCAGATGTCATAATATGTGTCTATTTCTCTGTGTATTGTGTTTTTTTTTTGTTTATAATCTCAGTATGACGCATGGGTGCTTATACAGCAGCGGCCAGTGTTCCCATTAAAGAACGATATGAAAAAAATTATATAGTAATAAGTAAATAATAAAAAAATGTTTTGAAGTAATACTCAATATACTCGTATTTCCATCACAATATTTTTTTGAAAAGTTTTTTCCAATTCCAAACGTAATTTAAAGAATATATTTGTATTTGATTTTGTTTAATTTCTAATAAGAATAAATTTAAATAATTTTAATACATACCAAATACTATTATCCAATCTCCAAATTCCAAACGAGTCGATCACAATAATTCAATTCACATTAACAATTCGCATAAATTAATAAATAACTAGATCAATTAATTAAAATTTGCAAAGTGGCGTTTACGAATGTTTTGGAGTGCACGTCTTCTTCTGTCGCGAACGATCGACAACTATTGCTCCAAACTTTTGACGCTTTGAATTTATTTGCCGCGGGACGTGGTCCCATGTCAGACCATGGCGAACCGGCCAATGGGGTGACTGCGTGGTTTGATCGTGTACCGCTGCCTTCCTGAAAACGGTCGATAGACTTTTGCTAGTCGCCTCTGTGACGGTCAGCAACGTCGCGGTCGACAGCAGAGCCGCACACTAGCATCTCACCGTCCTCTACTCTACAATCTAAAAAACCGAGCGCCTATCTCTCACCTGATTCCACGTTGTTTCGTCGCAAATCATGGCTAGCAGTCGTGAACTTGAACTCTGTCAGACAACGCGGCGTCAGCTGTTCGCACAGCTATATCTTCGATTTCGACTTGCGATTGTGATGTAATACTCAGAATGTTGTCAAGGGCGACCCGAGGTTTATGTTAATTATAGATTTGCGTTAGTATTATTATTATTTGTTAGAAGACAAAATTTGGCATCCATAGCCAAAAGTTGTCTTTCTAACAGATGCGGCTGGCTATGGGTTATACATAGTTGCCAAATTTTGTCCTTCTAACATTACGAAAGGGCTCATCAAGTAACCATTAGATACGCACGATAGAAGGTCTTTCTGGAACCCTTTTCGATCTCTAAACAAATCAGATTTTCATGTACATGTACATATGTATTTTTTTCTACTTTGCATTCACAATGCACACATTGTAACACTGTTTTCGGTGTTACAATTAGCAAATTGTAACACCGTTTTTAGTAACTTTTTTCTAAGATTGGTGACATTGATATCAAATGCATGTCAAACGAAAATACACATAACCACAAAAGTAAGCACAAACTGATTTTTTAGAATCGCACAAACTGCGAAGTATGTATATTTTTATACATATTTAAACATGCGTCTTGCATCCTAGGTTTCGTACTACTAGTATATGATGGTATATAATAATTATCAATAATTACTTTTTCACAGATATTTGAATTTAAGTGACAGATGACAGTGTTACCAACGGTTGCACCCATAAATACTCTAGATTGGAATTTTACCTAATATACTTCTAAATTTTTATAAAATTAATGACGCAAAGTAGAAAAAAATAGTATATTACACTCGTTTTATAAGACATATTGGCGCATTCGTATTCTACTCATGCGCCAATTTGACGTCTTATAAAACTTGTATAATAATATACTATTATGTACAGGTAGGTACATTATCGTTCACAATGTACCCTGATGTCAATACACTTACCTATCGCTGTGAGTAATAATAACATAATGGATATCAACGCTGAATCATTAACTTTTTTCCACAAAAGTTTCATGAAATATATGTTCATTAGCAGCTGTTCAATTATTGCGTCGATTATAGGAAATAATGGTTGTGTTCAGAAGAAGCACTGACTAAGCGCGATTGTACTAAATATTCTGCCTGAGCTGCTGTGTGCTGGCAGTGACTTCGCTCTCAGCGCTGCCAGTCAGCTGTCGCCATTTTTGTCAGCGCAAGCTTTGTATTCTGTTTTTACTCAGCGCTTAGTAAGCACTTTTGTTTTAAAAAAATTAAGAGTGCATCCTGCACATGGTACAAGAAGAAGAGATGAAGTGTGTGTAAATTTGTCATTAAAATACTTTTTTCAGAAATGTTAAATGGGATTGGAAAAATGAAATAAAATTGGAATTGGTGGTGATGAACTTACACACTAACGAGTGTTGTCACTATAGTTGCACAAAATTCCCTATACGCTACAAAATCCAGTTCTGACGAATCGTAAGCGCTGTGTCAGCGCGCTTGCTTTGCTGAACACAACCGTTGTTGTAGGCAAAATAGATGAGTTTTAAATCATTGGTTTTTACTTTATCATACGTAGTATGACAAAGTATTGTAATCGACGGAAAAAAATGAGATTTTAGCGGAAATACACGGTTTGGGGTCCCCTGAATCCATTGCAATGATTTTTGGAATATAATATGAATGTATGTATGTATGTATGTATGTATGTATGTATGTATATATGTATGTATGTATGTATGTGTGAACACGATAGCGCCTAGACGGAACAACGGATCAGTCTGAAATTTGGTATACATATTTAGGATTACCGGGGGACGAACTGGATTGTTTTTGGTGACAATCTGACAACCGGAAGTGGCAAATGTCACATACGTTTTCTTAGGTATTCATCCGATTTTGACCAAACAGACA
This sequence comes from Aphodius granarius, assembly GCA_963971325.1. Lineage (NCBI taxonomy): Eukaryota > Metazoa > Arthropoda > Insecta > Coleoptera > Scarabaeidae > Aphodius > Aphodius granarius. Next base: position 13,996,998 of record OZ020221.1, read on the forward strand.
CCATCCTGCAGTGATTCTAAATATGTATATATGTTACGGTCATAGTGATAAATAGGTTATTATTAATAATTACCGGTTATTATTAATAATAACCAAGTGGCGAGGTTAAAGTAAAGAATTTATCACATGAACCGGCTATTATTAATAATTTCCAGCATGCTGTGGTCATTGTGATATATTTCAGTTCGCTATTGCATTAAGGTGATGCTACAATATAATAGAGCCTCAGATTTGAAATTCTGTTAGTATCTACATAATCGCCACACAACGAATCTATTCACTGGGTTTTCAGTGTTGGGCCTTTAGTGACGTTAGGCCTGACTAACTTATTTAGTTACTACTCATGACTAAAATAAGGAAGATTATCAAAACGAGACTAAAAAATGCCAATCCACACTAATTGCATGCACGAGTGTGTAACTCTTTGGGTCATGATTATTTGCGCAATTCTTAAAAGTAAAGTAAGTAATAAATTAGAAACTCGGTTTGTATTATTTTACCAGTGCAGACGTACGTAGTGCTTCTGCATTTTGCAACTCGTGGCAAAAAAAAAAATTTTATTTATAACTTATTATTTATTATCTTTTTAATACAAAACTTTAAAAAATGTTTTATATTTAATTTTGAATACAAAAGTCCTTCTAGACCTTTATTTTTTGTGGTAGTACAACAATGACACCATTTATATTGTAAAAATAAAACGAAATAAAGTTTGTAACAATAGGACGTCATCTTCTTTTGTTTTTTTTTTATTTTTTGTTGGTGATAAATACTTTTATAATAAATATATCTGTGAGATATTAGATATACTTAGGGTAGGTATAGGTAATGGACATACTAATGTAGGGAAGATGGAGGCAAGTTGTTACCATGTTTAATCTTTTATTTATAAAATTATTGTCAAACACCAAAAGGAAAAATATCGTGTTAGGAACAGAACCATACAAAAATGTTTGCATCATTTGTGCGGTGCAATTTATGTAAAAACATCTATGTAAACTAGTCTAGTTCTTGCATGTACATATTTGCTTGAAAATACAATATTGAAAAAATTATTATTAAATGCGCAACATTTCAAGATAATTAGGATTTGAGAATTTACTTAATAAATTGTAATTGTACATTTACAAAAAACTACCCACATGCATTAAATATAAAAATGGGTGTTATTGATAATAAAATGGTTTTTGAACACTCTGTATAAACTGTTCTTTTTTCTGTTTTCGTCATTGAGCCGTCCTTGGGTGTATACCAAATATCATTACCAATTATATCCAGTAGTTTCTAAAGTACAAGGGAGACAAAAAAAGCATTCTGTATTATCAATGTTTTGTATTATTCGTAATTTTGGTCATTGGGGTAGCCGTACTGATGATTTGCGTCGACTAAATAAATATAATAGCTTACATAGTAATCAAAATAACTTAGCTAACTTCTTTGAAGACTGTATACAAAAGATCTTTTGTAAAAAGTAACATTTTTATCACTTTTACCGTGCCCGTTAGAAAATTATTAATAATAGCCGGTCCATGTGATTATTTAAGTGTTTCTAATCACATTGACCAACTGATGCGGTTATTATTAATAATAGCCGGTAATTATTAATACAAACCACATTTATCACTTTAACCGTAACATACATATACATTTACAGATCAATAGGATGAGCGGTTTAGGCGCTATAAAGATTTATTTCAGTTGGTATGTGACATAATGGAGAACTGACGTCATCATACTGCGTTAGCTCACACGTTATTGTGTGAATATTATCGCCTGCCCTCGATTGAAGAATAAATAGGATATAAATCGTAGGAAAACACACGGATACGTGACGGTATATTTGTATCGAGAGGTGCCTAGTATTGTTATAATCCCAATATAAGCAGTATATTATTATTATTATCTTACGGAAATTCGTTTTTGGTGTTTCACCCTCTATAGTGTATACGTTTATAGAGTTTATAAATGTGTAAACAGTATGTCAATGTAGTCGGAAAGTTGGGTGGGGGACACACCAGATATTTGTGACCTCAGACGCGAAAAGGTACCTATCGTGACGTTATCTTGCACGCTATTTTCGCACGTAAGGTCTCACCCTATAGGTACCGTTATGGCGCATATTATTTTCGCACGAGAGATCCCTTTTCGCATCCGGGGTCACATTTATGAACACGAGCTACATAATTATGTATCGTGTATTACTGATTTAATATAATAACATGTAACATCGGTAGACTGCAGTATAATCAATTGTGTCACATTCGTTGGCTTCCTCTGTCGAACAAGAACCTCCCCTAACTATTGATTTGGTTTATTTATAACATACTTCCCTTTTCGTCGATAATTTCTGGTGAATGCTTGTTGAATATATCAACTGTAATGTGTAACAGACTGAATGTTCAGCTCCGATCAGCTCGTTAAGGATCCCGACTTAATGCGACGCATAGAATAACATTAAATGTCATGTCATGTCAGTGGCCACGATCATTTATCAAAATTTGTCAAAGCTGCGGCTAAATTGATCTGTAAACACACATGGGTTTCGAACTTGCAGGCGAATTCACACCGTGTGCATTTTTGCACGGGGGAGAAGTGTAGAGATGGACCTTTCGGTAACATGGTGATTCGCATAAGACCAATACAACCCATCGCTACACCCGTGGTAAGTATAGCGATGGGTGGTCTCTCATTACATATTACTAGGGGGTCAACTTCTTTCATTGTTCATCTTTGATGTACACTATGGATGAAATAGAAATGAAAGGCAATCTACACATATCACTTTGGATGATTCTTCCAAAATGAACATCCAAAGTGATAAGTGTAAATGGACCTTTGACATCGGTCCTGACCGTTAGCGCTGACCATCTTAGGGCCCTTTTACAGTGACGCTCACAATTAGAGCTTTTATTACTGTACCGAACTACGTTCTCATTCAGTTCTCATAAGCCGACGTGCATAAAGCCGTCAGCCTTGACAGTCAGGACTGATGATCAGCGTCACTGTAAAAGTGACATAATGTGTTATGACTCATGTGTCATGTATATATAGGTGTTAGCGCCGACGATCAGCGATTTGTGGTAGGAATGCAATGCATATAGCGCTATTTTATTGCAGAAGCTGTTTCCTACTCCATGATATATCCAGTTTTCCTGGCTTTATGTTGTGTGTGGCTACAATGGTTGATTTATTTGATTAGGTCTTCCTGTCTATAGGCTAATATTTGCATGAATTAATGAAAATTACGAACAATCAATGCAAATAATAGCCGAATTCATGCATACATAATGCATTCGAAAACGATTCGTAAGTTACAGTGACCACGCAGCGTTCATACCAAATGTTTACATTGTTGCGTAATACTATGTATTTCGACTAATGTAGCGTTCACAATGAAGTTTTGTTTTCAAAATGCTGACGCTGACAGCTGGTTACTATGACGCCGGAACACTTAAATGTCTATAAACCGAAAGGCGACGTTATACCTATAGGACAGTAATTTGGTGCTAAAAAAAGGAGGTTACCAGGAAAGTTTTTCGGGAGTTTTGAAAATTGGTGATTTTATAGATTTCGATGTGCTCTTTCCGAATTTCTACTTTGTCACCTCGTATAATTGCAGCTCGCGCCGCCATATTGGAAAAATGGCGCTTAAAAACAGTTTTTTGACAATATCTCCTTTCGAGTCATTTTACTCTCTACTAATTTTTGTAATAACCTTGTTTTTTTGTAAAATGAATAGTTTTAGCGTACGAGTGCCATAAACCTTGTTAAAACTGATTTCTGCAATTGCAAAAAGGGATGTGAGAGAGCCTGTGAATACAGAAAAGCTAGATTCAAGTGCTTCATTATATGCACGAATTGTAGTGGTATCTTTAATAATTTGCAGTTTCATCACAAGATTTCGATGAAGAGGAAAAAAATGGAGACTGTTCTCAAGCAAACATATGATGAAATCGCGGATGAAGAGAATTGCAATGAAACTGATAATCCCATCATTGCGGATGATGTGGAAGAAATTTCTATTTGTGGCGTTTCCATCGGTACTGAAGACGATGAACTTGCAACACCTGGTTCATCAAGAACAGCGAAGCGAAGGAGCATGTGCTAAATTATGGAATAGTGCATTGCATGTGGATTAGGCCTACTTTGAATACCACGATAAAAAACGCGCCAGTTAGTCTACCTCATGGTGGTGTGGAAGTGAGCCTTTTAGCCAAATGCATCTTGCAGTAAACTTTGTGGCACTTTTACGCTGAAACTGTTCATTTTACAAAAAAAAGGTTACTACATAAATTATAGGAAATTTTCTCTAGTTTAATTTATTATATAACTGTTTTTATTGTAACATGAGTCGGAAAGGAAATATTGTCAAAAAATTGTTTTAGGTGCAATTTTTCCAATATGGTAGAAATTCGGAAAGAGCACACCAAAGTCTATAAAATCACCAATTTCCAAAACTCCCGAAAAACTTTCCAAGTAAAGCTACCAAATGACTGAACTACTACGGTATACGTTTTTGGAGTGCATGTTCATTCTGCTGACATATTCGGTCGTCATAGTAACCAACCGCAGCATTTCGAAAACAAAACTCCATTATAATAATACGTCATAATGCTTGGGAACGCATCAATGAAGGACACAAGTGATCAAATGATTTAACACACAAGTGTGTGTTAAATCATTTGATTATATATACGCTAAATCATGACTACAATTGACTGCTGATTATCGTTTTCGTCGTTACCTCCCCAGTGCGTTTTATGCATAATATCGTTACCTTTCAACCAATTATAAACAGAGAATTTATTTGAATGCGAACTGTACCACACTCCTTGGAAATTATGTGGTATGACGTTTACAAAATAATCGTCTTGTGAATTATAGTTTAACGCGCGAAGAAGGAAAAATATCAAAATATTGCATTTTGAAGAAAAGTGGGTTCATTTATCATATCCATTCGTCATATCCAATAGATTCTATTCGTCATATCCAATAGAAGAAGAGAGATGGATGATTCCGTGTAAAAAAGTGTATATTACACATTAAGGGATAAAAACTATATGGCTTATGCTTCAATTTACAGAAATAACCCCAATATTGATATTGTAATGAATTACACTTTTCATGTCTTACTGTAGCGGAAGTGTAATTTGGTCGATATGTACCACTTTAACATCCTCCGACTTGGAACAAGAGCAATTAGAAAAAGAACTAAGTACAATTTCTCCGATGGACATGGAGATCTCCTTCCATTCTTCTGTTCCTCTCACGTCTCTGGTTACACTTACTTTCTCTTTACATAAAGAGCAGTACACAAAGAGAAAAGAACTGTATAATGAAAAAAGAAGTATTTCTTTGTGTCCCGAAACTCAAGCGGATGCCAGGAGGGGAAGTGGATTATGTACTTTCTGGCAAAAATATTAAAAAAAATCTCTATCACTTAGTTGAGTAATAATTGGCATTTTTTTCAAAAAAGTAAAAAATCGAGATCCTTTGACTCTTTATTACAGAAAAATATACTGTACTACCCTCGACAAGTTATTAAAAAAAAATGCTTTCTATTATTCTTCTCAAAAATTCAATTTGTAAAATAAAAGCACCTTTTTTACTCTCATACTTTACGTTTCATTTATCAATTTATTTCCTCAATTAAAAATTCTCAACACTTTTTTTGAGCAGAAAAGTAGCAAGTGTTGTACCTTTTTGAAATCCTAACTAAATGGCGCAATTTTTAAAATAACTTGCCAAGGGTAGTACAGTACATATATTTTTTCTGTAATAAAGAGTCAAAGTTCAGTGACTAATTTTTTTCAAACCACAACTCAGAAAGCCTACCGTATTTTTATAAATGTCGCAATTTTTTTTGAATCGATTTGCGACTGCGATTAATGGTATGGTTATTTAAGATCATATTAGCAAAAAGCCAGAACGTACATAAACCACCCTCTCTCCTAGGGGGGGTGATATGAATAAAACTAGTAAAACTAGTAAACTAAGTATTTGAAAGAAATATTTCTTAAGGAAAAAGAAATAGTTTTGGCCAAAATGATATCTAATCATCTAATCATAATTTCCTTAAAGTAGAAATTATTAAAATACTTCTTATATAATTCCGTAAAGCAAAAATTGTTTGTTGGGTTTTATTGCAGAAAGATGTTTGAATAAAATAAATCTGGTTTTATTGAAAATAAACACCGGCCTTGGCAAAAATAAATATTTTATTTGATTTTTCTGAAAGAAAATAAAATATAGATTTGAGTAAATTATGTTTGAATCAAAAACGTGCAATTTTATTAAAAATTATGGCGTAATTATCGGTATGTTTACTTACAGGGAGATGGCCAGTCTTTAGTCGCACAGTGACTTGGTTTGTGGGCATATAAGCTGAGGTAAAGAAAGCGATAGTCATTTGGTTTATTAAAGATTTTCGTGGTGAGCAAGTGCTCATAGTGCTTCTTGCGCACGTGTGTAAAGTAAATTGAAAATCTTCCAAGAAATGGAATGTTTTGGCCTTCTCGCACTTTAAGAGATCGTCTTCATCGTTCTCCAGGAGCTACAGCAAATAATTCGCTCTAAAGTGGAACAAATTAGTTCTGACATTTTGGAGCGCAGTGTACGAAGTGTACGTTCGTATCGGTCAATGCCAAATGATTGGTGAAGAACAATTTGAACATTTGAGCTAAATTTTGTTTTGTGTTTACTTTTTATCATCCCCGTGTCGGTGTATAATGGGGTATCATCGATAACTAGACTATTTCTGCATAGTCATACGATGTAGTTATTGAAAGATAACAACGGTGTGACCGTGAATAATTCGTACTGTCCTCGAGATGAAGTAATGTAGGTGTTTACGTCAGTTAATGTTTCCCACACAATCAAATTATGTTCTAAAAACACAATCTTGGTACTGTGTTGTGCGACGTGGCACGAGAACACGATTATAAAAACTGTGACTTTTGTTTTACATCTTTTTCACAGATTTTATTAAGCGTTGTATCAAATCAGCGATGATTGTTCCTCCTTATATCATATAATTGTGGAGAATTGTTTATATTTTCAAAAAAACTTTATCAATATATTAATCATACTCCATGTCGGTCCTTATCCTTGTAAGAAACGGACTACATATATTATTACAGTGATGCAAAAATTATCGATAAATTTCAAAAGCATCGACTAGTTGTTTAGGTAATTTTGGAATTATTATTAATATTAATTTTTTTTCTTTATAATAAACGGGCGATTCAGTAAGTGACCTTAAGTTACTGTTTAGTTTTAAATACTGGTTAATTATTGGACGCCAAGAAATCAAAAGTAATTCCGTGTTTCATGAAGAAGTCTTACTGGGAGTGGATTTCCATTTTTCGCTGTGCTAGTGTTCTAGGGAACAAACATTAACATACTCGTATTTTTGATATGCAATGGATGTTGAGGAGGTGCCTAATCAATATTTTCAAGGTCATGGTCACACCAGAACGTCTTTCACGAGTCGCTGAAACAAAAAATATAGGCATGACATGACCTGCCGTCTTTTGATAATATGAAGGCACATGTGGTGAGAGAGTGATAGCGAGTGTAAATACTATGTGGAAACAATATCATTTAGTATCAAGGTTACCTACCGACCTTTGTGGACTATGCGAAATCAGCAACTACACTTGTTGGCATGAGAAGATTACGTTTCCGTGTACAAAACTGGAGCACGACCGTGCTAAATAGCGATGGGAGGTGTCGGTCTTAAACGCCATGCAACCGAAAACTTCTATCTCTCCACTTCTCACCAAATGCGATGTGAATCGGGCGCCAGGGCCATAGTGTAACAATTTTTACATGGTGGGCCAAGAACGCAACGATCTCTTTCTAAAAAACTCAGTCCGTCTCTATCTACCTTGTTTAAAGCCCAATTTTGCCAATTGTTGGAAATGGAAAAACACCAGAAAGTTTTGTCAAGTATTGGAAATATCACCAGAACATTATTAATATATATTAATCAAAGGTCGGTGCTTTACAATTAGAACAATATTTACCATTTGAAATTTTCGCAATAAGAATTTCGAATTTTCTACTTTGGTTCCACAGTAGACTCAGTTCTCAGTGTTTACTTCTGACTTTGGTAACAATGGAATCCACCAACCAATATAGCTGTCACATTTACTAAATTTATAAACGATAAATGTAGCACTCGTTTTGTAAGACGTATTGACCATAGTAGTACAGAAAGAAAAATTTAAAGAATACAAATTATTACAGTTATTATAGAATACTATAATGGTGTCACCTATGTAGTTTCGAGTAGCAGCCGTAGATGGCCATAGTAGCAACGACAACTTTTGTAAACTACCATGCATTGCGGTTTGAACAAAGTTATTCAATGTAGAGTATTTGGAATAGTTGAAAGACAAGATTATGGTTTAATTTTTTAAATAGGAATCAAAATCTCGTATTCGCACGCACGCATGCAACTGAAGGGCAAAATATTACTGTCCTATGTTTGTTCCCTACAGAGTATGTTGGCAACACTTCCCTTTCCTCAGCGAATTGCCGGAAAAGTGGGGAGTTCTTGGCCCACCATGTAAAAATAGTTACACTATGGCCAGGGCTCATGCCGCCATGCCAGTGTAATATGTGTGTTCTGTTTGAAATGTTCTGGATTTCCGACATTCCTGACAAAATGCACTAAAGCACAATACATTCGGACACTCCAGCTTAAAAAAATATCTGGGGTGGCCCTTACCCAACTTTCCGACGACATTATTGGCACAATAAAGTGGTCCTAACACTTTTGCAATTACCTATTGAATGTTGTTAAAATAAACCCACTCTAAATCCTATGTAGCGTAAATTTCTGACGTAATAACATTTGTCATACTGACTGTCATGTCTTGTCAGTGGAAATGACATTTGTCAAAATCTGACAATTCGCAACACATATAAATTCTTTATATTTTCCAGAAATCATTGCAATCGATTCAGGAGACCCCAAAACGCGTATTTCCGCTGGAATCTCGATTTTTTTCAGTCGATTACAATGCTTTCCTTCTAGATTACTAGTCGGAAAGTAAAAAACGGTATCATAAAAATGATGATTTATATTTATATTGTATTAGTATATAATACTTTATGTAATATGTATTCACATAAAATGAGATATATATCCCAGTTTATTTATTTATTAGTTTAACTGACACTTTTACACAGCATTTATGCACTTATCGAGAACAGAATTTCACCCAAAAAGTCATTCCGATTTCAAAATAAGACCTTGATCACAGAATCCTAATAAGAAGAGTAAAAGTTCACCATACAGCTTCAAATAGACGATTTTAGTGTAAATGTAACTCAAAATCGTCGGTCAACAAACTGTTATTTCGCTTTTTGCTTGTTTCTCATCGGTTGAATCTCTTCTTCACCAGACCGTGGTAGATTTGTGAAGTAGAAGTGAAGGTGGGTAAATCAGGTACGGCTACTATTCATTGATAAGTTGGATTATATATATTATCGTAGTTTGATATTTATTGAACAATGAAATTAAATTCTTTATGGCCCAAATCTTTCAATCAACTTTTGACAACATTCCTGACCTACGTTAAGTTCATTTATTTTGCACTTCTGTTTGTCAGATTGTCACCAGAAACAATCCAATTCGTCCCCTGGTAATTCTAAATAATATATATACATGTCCCAAATTTCAGCTCAATCCGTTGTAGAGTAGTTTCAAACTAAGAAGAGCACAGTTGTATATGCAACCAATCATACCCAGTGTATGGTTTATAAATTGCCTGTGTATATTTGGTTACATATACAACTGTGCTCTTCTTAGTTTGAAACATCTATACCGTTAGGGCGCTATTGTGTTCATACGTATTTCTACACTTGTCTTGTTATGTATGTATCTACTTTGAGTATTTGCGCATATGGGACGTATTTCTTAGACGAACTTGCCGTCAAGCTTGGGGTCCCGCTGCCGCGCCAGAACGGATGATTTACGATATACCCTAGTTTTACCTGCTTCAACGCCGATATTTTACACAGTTTGCAATAGTTACACTTTATGAGGTTCTGTAGGATTGCCTAAATGAGCAACGAGGACTTTAGTAGGAGAAAGTTTTGTATAAAAATACCAAATAAACATATGTATCTTCAATAATTTGTATTGTCAGAATAACAAAAAATGTATCTTTATTAAATTAATATACAGCTTTGGTGCTTTCGATTAATGAAAAAAAAAAATGGAAATTATAAATAAATTGTCCCACGAAGCCTTGGGTTACACGAGCATGTGCCAATAATACATCGTATAGATCTGTTAAAATCAATTTACATATTGGTTATTTATCAAATATCATTCTTTTGTATACACTAACAAAGAAATGTGTTTTTTGGTAACAATTGAAGAAGAGTGGATTTTAATTACTTTAAAGTACCGAAAAATGAAACGAACACATAGGTTATCATGTTATAATAATGTTATATATGATAAATAAATAAATAAATATATCTCAAAATCCCAGGAAATATATAAAAGTAGGTAGGCACACAAGCAATAAAATTTAATGCAGGTTTTTTTCGAGGAATTACATACCTATCTTCTATAAATTACAACTTTTAATATCGAAATTTGTTTATGGTTTACAACAATAGGCCAAACGGACAATGGGGAAGAAAAGACACCTATATATATACATCCAATATTTTAATATGTCCTTAAATTCGTGCATTTGCAAATAGGCAATAAAAGTGCAAGCAAAACAGCTACCAGAATTATAAATAACCATCTTACAAAAATATGTGTTTTGCGTTCAACTAAAATAATAAGGTTGACGTTAAAACATAAAAACAAATTGTCTTTATTTACTATTTGAAAAATACAAGAAAACAATGTGTAGCAATTGAAAACAGTGGTGGATGTGACCAAAAATCTTCTGATTATATCTTCTGGGAAATGGTGCATGGAAAGCGTATAAATTATGCCTCATATTTTTAATGTCAGTTGGAATCTCAGTGAGTACGACAAAAAAAGCAAAATGTATTGCACAAAGTTAATGCAATTTCTTTTCATCGAATTGCATACATACCTAACTTTTTTATATCGATATTTGTGTGTGATCGACCGACAACAACAATAGGTCACAAGGAAATATAATAACAATAAAAGGCAACGATTTATTGATGTCAGCATCAATGTTAAATATTTTGGGTCCGAAATAAAATTAAAACACTTTGTAGAGTATTACGTCCAGAAATGAAGTATTGATATATTTTCTACTTCTTGCTGTCAACAATATATTTTGAATAATTTTTAGTAGAATTATTTTCTGGTATAAAATGAGCGAGTAATATTGAATTTTACCACCATTTGATCGCAGCACGAACGAGTTGCGCAACTTTCAGATACAAAATGAGCTTCATTTGTGTTTTGCATACTGTGACCTGGTTTACTGTTTACAATGCAATTTATCATACAAGTTAAATTACTATTATAATTCTCTGACGTATCGATAAAATTACCAGATTAGGTCTGACACAAGTGAGTAACATTTATACTTCATTTTTGGGGAAGACGCAGAGCAAAGTTGTATGCCAGATTCTACTAAGAATTCTACTAGTAATTATTTAAATGTGTCATTTGAATAATTGATAAAATATTAATTAGGATATCACTCAATCTATTATTTGAACCATTTTACTATTCTTCCTAAAATATGTTGTGCATTCGTTATTGTTACGCTAATAAACATAGCTGTTGTTTGTAAAGTGTATTCCCTATTTATAATATACATCGGTTGGTAAAAACAAATCTTCAACTCACACCTCCAATATATCTCAATTGCCACAGCAATAAAACGGGCAAGTCTAAAATTAACCCAAACAGGTAGAGAGGACACAAATGAGGGTAAATGAGCAACTTACGATTACAATACTTTCCTTTTAGGGTACTAGTTGGAAAGTAAAAAGAAATATAATTAAAAGCACTTTTAAATTTCCGTTGTTACAAAACGTTAAAAAAAGAATAATAAACGTGCGAGTAAAACAAAACAGATATACATTACGGACTTGACATAAGAAATGCAATTGTTATTTTATTGATATATCTACATCATTTATAAATTAGTACCGCGGTAGCTGTCATTAGCGATTACCATAAAAAGGTTGTGGCCAGTAAATACTACATCACCTATGACTTACCGAATGTATAATGACAGTATTACAGTTTAATTCGAATTATAAAAGCATTAATGTATGATTGCATTTAAAATTTCATAAAATATATAATAAAAAAAATTAAAAACTGCTGCTTTATGCCATCGAAGATGATAAAGAGGAAAGTACATACATAATTTTATATCAGTGGCCCCAAATCCAAGCACCATCCATAAATATGTACTACTTGCGAGATAAAATGTCATACTAAAAGCTTCCCTCAGGTACAATCGTCGTCTCTGTTAGTCTGTCTCAAGGACACCGAAACCCTTCTCGTTTCTACGTAATTATATACTTGTTTCCGGTGTAACTCAATTTAGAGGAGTAGTTCGCATGTTGTCTACCCACGTTCCACTGTTATTTTACTCGCTGGATTAAATCATAGGCAGTTATTCCATTATTATTGTTACAGAACACAATGTACAGACATATACTATTACTATTTATATATGTTAGCGGCAATGTGTATAATTCCGCATTGTATACAATGCCTAGGCATTCTATACAATACCGCAAGGAATTTGGCAAAGTATAAAATGTTTACGGTTTTGCATACATTGCCTATGTGATGATTGGCATTGTGTAGAATGCCTAGGCATTTTATACAATGAGTTGTGAGAACTAGGCAGAGTATATAATAAATAGCTTTTCAAAACTTGAAAAAGAAATAAAGATATACACTGAGAGAAAAGAAATATAAAATCAAATAAATGTATTTCTTTGAACATATTTCTTTCGAGGAAAAAATGTATGTTTGAAACATATAAGTATTTTTAAATTTAAAAAAGTGAGCTGCATGGGCTGAGAGAAATATTTTATTTGAAGTATGTAAAAAGAAATAGTTTTCCCTGAAAAAATGATTTTCTTACACCAATCGGTTTTCCGTGATTTCCGTAATGTAGAAATTGTTTTGGGTTTAATTGCAGAAATACGTTTGAATGAAATCTGGTTTTATTTGAAATAAAACGTCGGCCTTAAAGTAAGTAAATATTCTATTTGAAAAAAAAAAAGATAATATATTTGAGTAAAAAGATTGTGTTTGAATAAAAAAAAAAAGAAATTGACCTAAATTGTTAATATTTTACAACTAGCTGTTAATACAACTAGGGAATAACATATATTTTTGTAAATTTGTTGAAAGTTACAAATTTGGAACGATATGAAAGGGATATGAAACACAGAAATTTGGAGATTTATGTTTCATCCAAAATGTAATAAGCAATTTCTTCTTATTTTTGTAGTGCGTTTTTCGTTGCTTTGCACAGACATTTTTGGTTCGGAAACTTTGATAAGAATCGCACTTAAGTTGTTAAAATTTATTTTTGCAGACATGAAAGCTTTTTTGTCATAAATAAATATAATACATACTCCATATAATCACATGTTCAAATAGACTGATATTCTAATAACAGAAAGATAAATGAAGATTCTAATACAATATAAATATGTATTTAATCTGGAAGCAAATTTTTCAAAAATGCTTTTTATCACAAGTGAAAATAATTTTCTATATCACAACTTTAAAGCTAAAGCAAAAAATAATACTCCAAAATTTAAAAATAAAAGATGTCTAAGTACCTATATTATTTTTAATCTTAGGTACACATAATTATTTATTGCAACCAGTTGAGCTTGAATGCCATTTTTAAATATACAATACATTATTTTTTACACCCACATTTGTTATTTTGACTTCATTTTGTACAAGAAAATGTTCTTGTAAGTAATGTAAGTTCTTTGTCCATTGGTACAACTTCTTTGTCAATAAAGTTTTTGGTGCAGAGTACAATGTGTGACCTAGTGTACATCCCTTTTAATGTGTCATTTCTTGTTCCAAGTTTATAAGATCCGTTTTCTTCAATACATTCTTACTGCCTCTTTTATTTTTATCAACATCAGGAATCGGAATACGAACTCTTGAGCCAGAACTAATTGGGAAAAATTACTTCTGGGTGGATTTCGTCCTGTATCTCCAAACTGTGCTTAGCTTATTCATGATTCCTTAATACTGCTTCATTCTTTTTGCATAGTGGACACAAGCAATCACAAGTTTGTTGTCCTACGTTGCCATGTGCAGTTTCCCTGAGATCGCAGCATAGCAAGTTGATATACGAATCTCTTTGCCTAAATAATAGTTGGTATTGTATAAAACGCCTAGGCAAAGCATAAAATTATTCCTATTATATACAGTGCCTAATGCATTTAGGAATTGTATAGAATGACTAGGTATTTCATAGAATGTCGAATTATATAGATTGCCACTAACATATATACCGTTTTCAAAACTAATCTATTATTTATTTGTTGGGTGCTGCACTTCATTGTCCTTGGGGCAGTAAGTAATAAATCGAAAAAAAGTTTTTTTTATTTATTACTAGAGTAATTGATATTATTCGTATTTCATCTTACTTATATTTAATACTTAATCTTGACACTTAACTGGCCCGTATTGTTTATATTTAGGAGTGTGTACGCTGGATTCTCCTATTCAAAGATTACGATGAGCAAATGTCACGACCGGTCGAATAAAAAATCATGCAATTTGTTATCAGAAACTGAATAATCTATTTCTGTTTGTGTGGAAGGAGTCTGTTGTAATGTATCAACAGAAATACATCACTGTTGCCATAGTGTTAGCATATTGAAATTATTATGTATGTAAACACATGGGCTGACTCAATGTCGACATGTATTTGTAGATTTTTGGTTAGGAAATCTGCTTTTCAGATATGATTATTTAGATTACTTTTATATTGGAATATAAGATAATAATAATTTCGTATCTGGCCGTATCATTCCTCAAAAGTTTGATTAACATTTAAACACAATCTTTGAGCATGAATGACAAAAAGTTAACCAAACTTGTGAGTATTGGAAACAGCATGTAAACCAAATGGAAGATGAGCCTACTTCTCTGGATTTACAGCAAATTGATCATGTTTCGTAAATGGAACTGAAATGGCATGGAACTTAAAGTAGTGCAAAATTTTACCTAGCAAAAAAACAAATTTTATTAATTAAACACATTTGCATTGTTTAGTAGTAATATATTGAAATTTTGTTCTATGTATTTACAAATCAGGACTTATTTATATTGTATTTCTATATGTTAGGGCGGCTATAGTACCTGTACTTATAATATAATAGCATGGTCCAGCATGGTGCTAACACGTCGTGCTAAATTTAGCACGCGTGTTGACGCCTTGCTGGCGCAATGAGTCCTCATGTGAGAGCAATGTGTCGAACGTAAAGTCCGTAAACAAACGTAAACAGTCCAACACGGTGGGTGTTCACCTTGCTCACCTCGCAAACGGGATGAGCACCTTGCAAACAGACCGAGTCCTCACAGCGCATCTGCACGATGTGCTGGCATGACGTGCAAACACAGTGGTGGCACTATGCAAATTACACGGTTGTGTTTACGCTATGTTTTCTTCGTGCCAACACATCGTGCAAACATGTCGTGTTCGACACGTGCGTGCTAAAAATTGTTATGTGGGATATTAATATTAATAAAATAACTTCTACACCATGCAAAATTGATTGTTTTCTGGAAGTGAAGTCTTCATGGAATTCGAAAGGACCACTTTGCACTGCGAGGGACAAAAATATCCTTTTTTTAGAACAAAAAGGTTGTGAAAGATGTCCACCAAATAGCTCACCGAGCAATCTGACTATCTGACCAATAAACCCACGGTATTCTATTGGACTTTAAGAACTGAACTGTCAATTTGAACCGACAACAACTCACTTTCAGCCCTGTAATTCACCTGTAATTAAGGGTGTACATCCAGTAGGTACACAAGAACATGTCAAAGAGGCCACTTGTTGACACTGACTTTTAAACTCACTCGATATCATATTATAAATAAATTCGATATTATAATGTGTTCATTTAGCATTTGCTTGTTTGGCTTGTTGCTCAGCAATTTCTTGTTCTAGCATTTCGATAGCTCGAAGTCTTCTTTTACACATAATCGTTTTCGCATACCACAATTCCATTGCTTCTTGTTCCTCCTTATATACCGGTGTGTGCTTAGCCAATGCGTTTATTAACTCCAACGGGCTTAATGTATGAACTCTTAACTGTACCATTCTCTTTACGGTCATTACCTCTTCTACTGCCTTAACAATGGGACCTGCAAAAACACTAATTTAACGATAGTAAAAATGTATTGTTAAAAGCATATCGTCCGTCGGATTAAAGGTAAAATCTTGTTTTCAAAACACACAGGGTGTGTTGGTGACGTTGGTGTGTATAATGTGTCAGATACATAGAGGGAAAAAGATCTCTTGTTATTCCAAGTATTACGTTTTCTTGTTTTAAGTATGAAAAAACGGCTTGAAAGGATTTGCCTGTTATTTTCCACCCAAAAAATATTGTTGTTGATGTACAACTAAAGTCTTACTCTTTTCATATGTAGAAGAATAACATTTTCTTCGTCAGAGCAAAATATCCTCAACATAAACATACCAAACCGGAAGAATAACTAGCCGTTGAAATAACTACATATATTGAAATTCTTATTACAATAAAATATTATTTGGATAGCAAAAATATCCTCTTCATGCTACACTACATACGCAACCACATTTTTTCTTGATATCCAAGAATAGAATTCTTTCTGTGTAGGCTAGCTATTCCACTATAATATCCTGGTTTTCCTCATAATCCTTGTAAGTTACCCATGAAATAAAATACTTAGGCATAGATGTAAACAAACAATATACGAACTGTGATACGAACACTCAATATCATCGAACTTATATAGCGTTGATATGTGGTAAAAGACGCGAGAAACTGTTGGCGGTATCTGTAAAGTCTCTAAAATCTCTTTACTTTCTATGTATCTCTCAGAGTACGGATCTTGGATCAAGAAACTGTTTTTTCGTTGAAGCATATGTATTTTTCGTCCAACGAAATATGTTTGTTGTTGTAACTTACAACTTGTACTTACAACTTGTAAGACGCATGTCCAAGTAGAGTTCTCTCTGTGTGGTTACACGTGTGTAGCTGTGATGGATGTTCTTCGTGAAATTTCTAGTCGATAATGTTAATACTAAAATATTGTTTCGCACTTTGTGTGTCTTAAGGAACCATAAAAAAACTTGGCAATGCTGCATATAGATGTTTGTTTTAATCTACAGGATGAGCAAACGTTCAAAAACATTTTACTGGTCTTTAGTTACGTGTTATAATAAAAATACCAGCGATGATAATACATATATAATAAAATAAATGGTTGGAGATTTTAATTTCTAGACATTATAACACACAGAATTAACAGATTTTACAATAAAATAATGGAAATAAATGAAATAATTCACAGTCAATTTGATATGGCCTTAGCACTTTGGCATAAAATGCTATGTGTATCATAAAACTGTCAAAGGTGTTATTACTATTTCTCAATGTTATCGCAACTGTTGTCAAAAATGTCAAAAAGTCTTCTCTAACAACCAATGTGTAAGAATATGTGTGCTGAATATTGAAAGTTTGGAGACATGGTGTAGACACACGAATGGTGGAACAACATTTTTTTATTAAGATTTGCGACTACACATTTTTTCTATTAAAACCAAAACACTACCGAACTCAGTTAATATGACTTTTGTCTTTAAGCTGACGCTATACTGTATCTGTTATAAATAAACGCTCTACTTACCAACAGTGTATCCATCCGAAACCCGACTTACTCCACTTGTGTCAAAATTCCAACCAATTGCGCTGTATTGTTCTAGGAGAAAACTCCATATACAGTAACGAGAAGAATAATCAGGTCTTGGAATCACTAAATACTTCTGATATACTTGCTGCAACAATTTCTGATCACTTTCCCAAGGACAATTAGTAGTCCCAATTAATAGCACCCTGTCTTCAGGCCAGAAATCTAGAGATATAATAAGAAGTATTAAAAATTGCAAAAATACTTATTTCGTGTGATTTCAAACATTATTTTTTACACATACAAGGAAAATCCTGTTTGTGCTAGCCAGAAAAAGAAGATACTAGAAGAATTGCACACAGGTACACTTACTTTTAACAATTTTTACTAAATCTTTCTTTAGTCTTTTCGGGTCAGTTTTATCAGTTTTTGGTATCTTCTTGACGAATGGCCTTTCAGCATTATCCATGTATACTACTGATGGTTGCAGCAATCTAGATACCTTTGAAATCAAATGAATGAGCATAGTCAACCCAGATTTTCCAGGATATTTTCCGACGATGTTTGCTGGAGTTATGTCAAACAAAACAGCTCCGGCCTCTGAGCATATAGCGTGCACTAACATATCCTTTCCACTACCCTTCGGTCCTGCTAATAATAAGGATTTTATGTGGGGTGTTGATTGATGGATGGCATTTGAAAGAAGAGGCAGAACGCAGAACTCTGTTAGAATTTGGCGAAAGTCACCCAGGCCGATAGGTGGGTCAGTGCCTTTATTAAATGGAACTGGGTGATTATATGAACGTTCTCCTTTAAAATCGTCAAAGTGAACAGAAGGATACTTTTTTATTATCCCATTTGCAACTAGTTCCTCAAATAGGGATTCCGTTGTTCTATCCGGTGTCAAATCTTTCTCTTTCTTCTTCTTGCTTTTCTTAGATCCGCGCTTACTGGCTTTCTGTTTCTTGCCTTTAAAGCCCCTATCTCGATCATAAGCTTCTTGTAGTAATTGAAGTTCCGCTCTCATCATGTCATCGACAACTTTTCTCAATTCATTCTCCATTTCAGTCATTTGTTCTTTTTCAATAATGTCGTCGTAATGTAATTGCCTCGGGTTTACAGTTTCGTCTTTATTCTTCCACATCTCGTCATATTCTTCCTGGTGCATGGTTATCGCCGGAAGAAATGTTGAGGCAATAGCTTTAGAGTATGTTTCATCTTCTTCTTCATCGGATTTTTCGTCTTTCGACTTTGCGCTTTTAGATTTTTGAGGTTTTGCCTTGTCTTTGGATGAACCTTGAGTAGATTTGCTAATTTCACTATCGGTACCTTGTCTGCTCAATAGCAATCGTGAAGAAGCCCTTTCCGAGCCGGTGTATTCAGGAATCTTGCCGGTGTGAGCTTTATATTCGTGCATCCATGATCTAATTTGATCACTCAATTGTTCCAGAACCAAGCCCCTTTGATACTTTTCGAGGTGGTCCCTGCACTTTTGAACAGAATTCTGGTATTGCTTCTGTCTCAGCACTTGCAGGTTTCTTCTGTATTCTTCAATTTGCATCGATTTTAACATATCTGAGCTTTGTTCCTTCGGCGGAGGAATCATACCGATCAATAACATCTCCTCCAACTTTCGTCTTCTTGTCTGACGTCTCGTTAAATAACCTCGCCAAACCTTCTGTATTCTTAAAGCTGCTGGTAAGCTTATAGTAAATTTTTGTTCCTCCCCATTTTTGTCATCTCCCGACAAAGGCTTGCCTTTATCTTTCATGTTTCGTATCTCCTTCATAAATTGGGCTCTCAATCTTCCTTGTCTTGCTCGTTCGTGTGTTTGGATTATAAGAATTGCCTGTTGTTCTGACATTGGAATTTTTTCTACTTTCTCTTCCGAAAATCCATATTTATCCAAAATACTATCGATAAACTTCTGTTTGTACGTTATTTCCTCGGACCGTTCGCTCACGAAGCATTTTGGAACTTTTAGTTCGCACTGAAGAGGTGTAACGTTTAACTCGGTGATGACGTCATCTATATGACTCCACTCGTTTAGGTCTGCTTCCACAAGATCAGCCTTTAACTCCAATGTTCGACCGAGAGTTGCGTCCAACAATTTTCGTATTAATGCCCGCTTTTGCGGTTGTACCATTTGATCAACACACTCCGATAATTTATTTGCTACTATGATATATTTCACGTACAAAGTCGCTAGATGCTTTCGTTGTAGTCTTCTATCTCCAGGCGTTTGTTCGCCGTGAATCGCTTGCGATAACAACTCTTGAGCTTTTCTCCATTGTTCATCGTATGTTACGTGCGACATATTCTACAAACAAATGAACACTGAAGCTAGTTGCTTACCCCTTACCATAGTAACGCGAAACAAATAACGGCCGTTGTCATGGTATACCTTTATTGATTAAATCCTTATAATAAATAAGTACTAATAAAGCTGTAATGTATGAGTATAAAATAAAATCATTAACAACAAACTATCTAAATTATATGATTTGTACAAATTTATTGGCTAAAGCTAACAGTAGTATTTGTCACGTCTGGATACATAGAAGTTACCGATGGTAACGTGCTAATTACGGTGGATATAGTTGTCATTGTTGATATAGTTAGGTTTGACGAAGGAGCTGCGATATGAGGTGGAAGAAAACGACACGGGTTTGAATCTACTGGACTAAGTGTAGATTCCAGTGCATAAGCCATCAGTGATCCTGTAGTCAATCCAAAATTGTACAGAAGAGTCATCATGTTACCTAGAAATCATATAAAGAAATACTAATAGCTCTGAATAATATTTTAATGCACAAATTAGGCCAGATCACTGGCTCCCAGGTCGCATTGTCTTTTCTGGTGGTTCGTAAAATGTAAAAGCAAATGATAAAATATTAATGGTTTATACAGGTGTCCCGAAAGTCACACCAGTTCACTTTACCTGTTAGCTCCCTATGTCTATCATCAACTTTACTGGGTGCTTGAATCATCGGCACGCTTCCGAGCACACCATTGCTTAGCCCTAGTGCGAGAGCGAGCATAAATGCCATTATCTCCGCTGAAAATATTGGATGGCTTCGTGGCAGAGCGCACATCAGCATCAGCGGTATCATCACCAATCTAATGGCTGAGAATCGGACTAATCGACTCCCTGTCCAGTGCCAAGACGAAGCGGCAAGCATTTTCCCAAGAAGATCTGCCCCGTTAAATATCGCCATCATCAGGATTGGCATCCAGGAGCCCAGGCGGCAACTGATTATCTCCGAAGCAATTCCCGGATACAGGCAAAGTGTGGCGAAGTACACCAGACAGATGGAGATCATATATGGGTAAATGGCTTTCGTTATTTCCCAACGGGCTAGCATACCACCTGAAAACGAGACATAAATTGTAAGCAATAAGTAAGGGGATAAACAATTACAACAGATTGCGTTACAATATAGGTATTCCAAACTTTAACTTACGTCTAAGCCCAGTGAATCCTCCACTCGTGCTGACACTACTTCTTCCCCTGATAACCACATCCTCAACTTTATAAGTAGGTGCTGGTGCAGACGGTTCATAGACAGGATTCGCAAAACTTAAAGTGGTACTAGTAGGCGGACTGTTTTGTATTTTTAGCACACCATACTGTGCGTCCGTAGTTTCAATCTAAGTAGTTTAACAGAAGACGTAAAACTTGCTACATTGACGATAACATGAGGGAACAAATTTCCAACTTTTTGATACAACCAAAAAACTATTTTTTGTTGTTGTTGCAGATTATATTTGCCTTACATAACTAGAAACTGAAAGTGGATTTATTGTAACAGGTCTAGATTTACAGGTACCTACAGCAAAACTGAGAAAACTGCAACAAAATCAGTTAACAAATTATATAAATTCAAAGAATATGCAAAAGTACTGCTTTCAAGCTCTATTTTGATGAATCGATAAAAAGCCACCATTCAGAAGGATCGTGGGGAATATAAAACTCGTTCATAAGACCCTCAACATCGTGACACCACGTAAAGATCCTTCCATTTTAAAATATGCTTTAAAAGGTTGATTACGCTTTGTAAATGAAGACATTAGCTGCTTTCCATTTGCACACTTCTGAATTAATCTTAGCTGAGCTAATCTAACACCGTCTGGCTTGGTCCAAGTTCAACTAAGCTAAGCTATGTTGGCAAAAGGAACGCGTTCGGTGCCATTCTGTCTAACTAAGTTCGTGGAACTTGATGTCAGCGAGTGGCGGCGCCACTTGCCTGACAACAAGTGTTATCAATGTTATCATCTATAGGTACAAATAAGAAACATAGGTATCAGAACCGCTTCTTTCCACGCGTATACCGTCCTCGTGACTTAATTCCACTTCGTAGCGAAGATGTGTAATCAGGTCACACACATCATATATGTTAACTTCATCCATCTTGCCGAAACTTCTTATAGTTTATAAAATAAACAAAAACCAAATTGCACGCACGCACGATGGCGGATTTAGGTTAAGTTCTCCTTCTTCTTCTTCTTCTTCTTCTTTTATTAGGTTAGCTCAGACAGCTCAGACGATCTAAGTTACCTTTTCACATGACTAGCCAAGGACAAGGGGAAGGTAATCTGTCTGAGCTTGTCTTACTTCACCAAAACAAAAGGAACGCTACGCATAAGTTAGATTAGCTCAGCTCAGCTAATATCAACTCAGAAATGTGCAAATGGAAAGCAGCTATTGTCACACACCTCGTGCGAAAAGATTGCATTTCTGTAGCCTAGAGCCCAATAACTCTACTTTTTATTTTGATAAACCTAAGTCTTTTACCAAGTCATTCGGTTCGCACTGGTTTATAAGTTTCTTCAAACTGACGAAATTTCTTTTATGTCAAAAATCGAAGATGATGAAGTGGATGGCGCACTTGGGAGAGGATGGTTCTCTCCATGGGGGATGATAGGTCGCGATGCTGATAGTAAATTTGGATTTTATTTTGTGTTTAATCCTTCTTCGAATATTCGGAGACGATTATATGTAGTGCAAAAATAGCAATCATCTACATGATTAGAAGGGTCTCAACATAGGAATTGCAAACGGCATTTTCTTTTGCTTCCCTTTCATCCATTTTAAAAGTCCGATCAAACAGGAAATACAGCAAGTATTAAGTGTCCATGGCTTTTCCAGATCTCCAATTCTAAATCCAAAATAGCAGCAGTAAGTTGCTTTTACCTCTTCCGTTAGTTTTTTTCAGATGTGTCACTACATAACAACCGCACATGTAACAAAACTTATTTGCTGAATTTTTACAATATCTTCTTTGATCACTTCCCATATTTTAATGCCAGAATGTCTCTTGTTGATTCATAATATTTTGAACAATCTGTTATGAGAACGTATGCACAGAAGGCTAATTCAAGCGAAATATATGACTTCAAATAAAATGTATCTTAGACCTGTCACAACAGTTTGATGGCTTGATTTATGAAAAGTGATGTTAGGTCAACAAAAATATGTGATCCCTGTTTTGGTTGTAGGACCGTTGTTTCCTTATGTAATAAAACTCACCAGACCAGCGTCTTCCGTAGGTTCTAAAGTGATCCTAGTCTTGGCCCTTTCGCAAAGTGTTATATAGAACTGCACAAAATCGCTTCGCCTCACTAAATGATACATGACGAAACATGTCGCCACCGACGTAATCGACACTGTGAAGAAGTAAATCGTACTTCCGCGAATTTCTGAGATTATGAACTTTGTTAGGACCCTTACCGATGATGTGAATACTCCGGAAGCGCCTACAATTGGTGTTGATTAAATTAACTGATGACAAATAAGAATATTAAGCAATTACTTTCTCCAACCATTACAGCTTGAGTATATCGAGATGGTAGCATACTTGTGTAGCCATAAAAACTTGATTGCTGCACTGTAATAAATAATAATAACTAGATAATACTTAAATTTGAAGAAGAAGAGTTACAAACCTATTTACCTAAATATGCATAAGAAAATTAAAGTGATTTTATTTCATTTCAGACATAAAACCGATCTTTCTATTAAAATATTTTCAAGGTCTACAGCTGTAGTCCAGTCTACAAGTAGTAGACTACAGCTGTGGTATTTTAAATGGAATTTTATATTCTTCATTACATATTCTAATTCTTCATACAAAAATATGTCGACTTTAAGCGGGATGGTGTTATTACCTGGTGCTTTTCGGGGTATTTCAATTTTCAAATTTTTCTAACTACTATCGCTCTGTTTCTTAAAACCGCATTTCTCAGCCAAAAATTGAATTACTATTTCAGATCTTCATAGACAATAACGCCTTTCAGTTCTTGAATAACAAAACGAAAATACTTCTTTGACAAACCACAATTTTTGCTGGGTTAATTCGGAAATAATTTAAGAAAAAAATCTTGAACAAGCAAAGGCCCAAAACCTCGCTGCTAATTCAGTATCCATTTGCATGCTAACTTCGCGGCAAAGCGCGGTTCACGTGGCTATTTTGCTGTCGCCGTTTTTGGAACAAGTATTGTCGCGCTACAAAAAGTCGCTCGTGTGGGCGTTAGTTAATTTCATTATGTCCGTCACTTGAAATCACATATTCAACACTTTTTGCTGCTGCTCGAACAAACCTAATCTTTCAAGAACAGTTTCGAGGAGAAAAGTATTAGTGAACGCAATGTTGGTTGCCTAACTAATGGCTGCAAATGTGTATAAACATAATTACCTATATGTTATTTTAAATACCTGTACATCCTATGGCAACAACCGCAACCGCCGCCAGATTTATTGTGTACGAAGTTGAAGTGCCAAAAGCTTCCCACCAAACTTCGCAAATTACCACAAATGTTAACGTTATGAATGACATCACGTAGCCTAAAATATTTTTGTTCAATAACAGGAGAATAGATATTTTCTTCATGACCTACCAAAATTGATCCTCGTATTCAATGTGCAAATTTCAACCAACAAATTATTAGCCACAACTGTCAAAAAGGCAACAACAATGTAAACAAGAGACATATCAAAAACAACAGGTGTTCCTGGGTATCGAATTTTGAAGTAATCCATCGCCATGATAAAACTGCATACGAAACACCGGACATTATTATTTATCGCAATTTGACACTGGACTGTTACCTGTTATAAGGAAAAAGAAATCCTGCACCACCAAGTACAAACGATAAATAGACCATGTTGTAAGTGTCGGTCGGTGGTGATAAATTCATACTGGTAAATCCATTGCGAACATGGAAGTCATTTTCTCTTTTGCTTTTGCCCAATTTTGAGTAACCGCTGGCGTCACTGCCGTTTTCTTCCATGTTTCTTCTTTATTATCAAAACTCTCTCACATAATTACAGATCACAATATTGTTAAACGATTCTTGGGTTACATTGATTATGGTCAAACATCTGTGTTCATAAAATAACATGCATTTCTGTGCGCATGTAGAACCCCGGTTATTGATTTCGAATTGGCGCCTGCGGTAGGTTGGTTCGGCTGTCGGCCGCGCGTGGCAGCACCGTACAGTACATACTCCGTGCGAATTTAGTCTTTCTGACATCTGTTGATGTATTTATCAGTCCGATAAAATAATATGGCTTTAAAATTTGGGATTTTGGTTTGGCATCTGGCCGGGTGCGTTCGGTTGCGTCCACGGTGCGTATTTTAAAGGGTAAATAAGGAAAACCGGTCACTGTGTGGAGACCGCGTGTGTGTGTCATTGTGTCAGCGATCGTGCGATTTTGTTTCGTGACATTAGCCAGTATGTTCGGCTTATGACATGATCGCAGATTATCTTTAAGCATAAACTGTTTTCGCGAGATGGGTGCTAAGCCTAGTAGTGCCAACGGGGCTCAGAGTCCCCGTAGTAGGGCCTTCTCAACGAGTAGCAGTTCGGAGGTTGTGACAGCCCCGGCAGGATTTCGGTTGTTGAGGTCCTTGCCGGGGATGGACGTTTCCAGTGATCGGCAACGTGCTCGATCTTTGTCCAGTGTTCCGGACTTGCACGGTAGTCGTGAAGCAATTGCTATACCGGCGACCGCTGCGTCCTTCGATATATCTGCTGGTGCCAGCCCGGAAACTGACAGCAGCTCTACTGAAGAAGCTGATGCAAACCTGGGATCCACCGCGGCTAGTATCGCCCTTGGTAGGGTCTATGCTGCCCATTCTTTGCCGTCTCATATTTGGTCATTAAATGGTAAGAGCCCTGCCAAACCAAACCAAGCATTCTATCAAGAAAAAAAAACCATACTGTTATGGTCTCACATTCACTCCCAATCTGATCAAACAAATGCATAAACAAATAAACGTCACGTTGCTTTGTTGTGCTGTATCATTCAATCGCGTACATTATTTCAGTAAAATGTTATGAGTCCGATAAAAATGAACTCTATTCAAAATATCTCAAGACGGCAGCGACCTAACAAGTATGAAAACAATACAGGTGATAACAAATTCTAATTTTCCGACTACATTGTGACACATTGAAGGAAATTGTCTAAACACTTTTCCAGTTATACAATTTCGTGAAGCCACAGCTTTGGATCCTGTCCGAACGTCAGTCATAGAATAACAATGTAATGTCATGTCATTGGACACTGACGTTTGTCAAAATTTGTCAGTTCATAACCATAGCGACACAAGTTGTAGATTCTGTCAAACCGCCTATAATAGTATATTATTATACAAGTTTTATAAGACGTCAAATTGGCGCATGAGTTGTTTCGAATGCGCCAATATGTCGTATAAAACGAGTGTAATATACTATTTTTTCTACTTTGCGTCATTAATTTTATAAAAATTTAGAAGTATATTAGGTAAAATTCCAATCTAGAGTATTTATGGGTGCAACCGTTGGCAACCACTGTCATCTGTCACTTAAATTCAAATATCTGTGAAAAAGTAATTATTGATAATTATTATATACCATCATATACTAGTAGTACGAAACCTAGGATGCAACACACATGTTTAAATATGTATAAAAATATACATACTTCGCAGTTTGTGCGATTCTAAAAAATCAGTTTTTGCTTACTTTTGTGGTTATGTGTATTTTCGTTTGACATGCATTTGATATCAATGTCACCAATCTTAGAAAAAAGTTACTAAAAACGGTGTTATAATTTGCTAATTGTAACACCGAAAACAGTGTTACAATAGCTGCTTTCCATTTGCACACTTCTGAATTAATCTTAGCTGAGCTAATCTAACACCGTCTAGCTTGGTCCAAGTTCAACCAAGCTAAGCTATGTTGGCAAAAGGAACGCGTTCGGTGCCATTCTATCTAACTAAGTTCGTGGAACTTGATGTCAGCGAGTGGCGGCGCCACTTGCCTGACAACAAGTGTTATCAATGTTATCATCTATAGGTACAAATAAGAAACATAGGTATCAGAACCGCTTCTTTCCACGCGTATACCGTCCTCGTGACTTAATTCCACTTCGTAGCGAAGATGTGTAATCAGGTCACACACATCAAATATGTTAACTTCATCCATCTTGCCGAAACTTCTTATAGTTTATAAAATACACAAAAACCAAATTGCACGCACGCACGATGGCGGATTTACGTTAGGTTCTCCTTCTTCTTCTTCTTCTATTAGGTTAGCTCAGACAGTTCAGACGATCTAAGTTGCCTTTTCGCATGACTAGCCAAGGGCAAGGGGAAGGTAATTTGTCTGAGCTTGTCTTACTTCACCAAAACAAAAGGAACGCTACGCATAAGTTAGATTAGCTCAGCTCAGCTAATATCAACTCGGAAATGTACAAATGGAAAGCAGCTATTAGCTGCTTTCCATTTGCTGTTTATTTTATAAACTATAAGAAGTTTCGGCAAGATGGATGAAGTTAACATATTTGATATGTGTGACCTGATTACACATTTTCGCTACGAAGTGGAATTAAGTCACGAGGACGGTATACGCGTGGAAAGAAGCGGTTCTGATACCTATGTTTCTTATTTGTACCTATAGATGATAACATTGATAATACTTGTTGTCAGGCAAGTGGCGCCGCCACTCGCTGACATCAAGTTCCACGAACTTAGTTAGATAGAATGGCACCGAACGCGTTCCTTTTGCCAACATAGCTTAGCTTAGTTGAACTTGGACCAAGCCAGACGGTGTTAGATTAGCTCAGCTAAGATTAATTCAGAAGTGTGCAAATGGAAAGCAGCTAATGTGTGCATTGTGAATGCAACGTAGAAAAAAATCCTTTCCATCTCGATAAAAAGCTCGAAATTTCTTGTGTTTCAACTATAATCTCGTTTCCAAGCGCTGGTCAATTATCTGAAAAAAAAATCACATTTTTCATTTTTAATATACAGGCTATCACACACCAAATCGTACCTTTACTATTTACACTCATGAGCTAGGTATCAAATGAAATGGGGATTTGTGTTGCAATTATAAATTTTATATACAGGGTCCGGCACTAACTTGGACACATATGGGTAGGTTTGAAATCTAGAATACCATCATAATATCTTAAAAATATTGCACCAGATACTGGGTGTTTAAAAAATGTGAAACGGGCATAAGAGTAAAGTACCTGAAATATTAATATTATCGAAATATTTTATTTGGGAATGTTGCTTAGAATTAATAATTACGCTCAGATTTGAAGTCAGTCACCGATGACAGAAAAAAAAATATTTTGCTTCTTTTTTAAATTTGCGACGATTTGAAACATCTCTTTCCCGAAGACGTTCCATGTGACTTTTATCCACGCGTTTTAATTACGTTAAACATAAACTTGTAGCATATCAGTAAGTTGATTAAAAATGTCGGAATAATGCAGTAGTACAGAAAGGTTACAGATCATGTTTGTTCGAGTAGCGAAAAAGCTAGTTTGAAATTAATTTGACAAGATACGCCAGATATGTGGGGCAAATGGCTCTAGCGATAAAATAAATCGAGACGTCAGATGAAGATCGTCCCGTCGCCTTTCGGCAAAGACGTAAAGCCGTGAATCTCGACAATCAGTTGAACACCTCTGGACCGAGAAGAAAGATATCCATAAATTTTTTTTGTTCGAATTTCATAATGAAACATATGTCAATCGATAGAGCTATTCAAGAAGTATACCACAGAGTTTTGCCCACATAAATATCGAACGGTTTAGCAAAAAAATTGATTTTTCTACTTTGCATTCACAATGCACACATTGTAACACTGTTTTCGGTGTTACAATTAGCAAATTGTAACACCGTTTTTAGTAACTTTTTTCTAAGATTGGTGCCATTGATATCAAATGCATTCAAACGAAAATACACATAACCACAAAAGTAAGCACAAACTGATTTTTTAGAATCGCACAAACTGCGAAGTATGTATATTTTTATACATATTTAAACATGCGTGTTGCATCCTAGGTTTCGTACTACTAGTATATGATGGTATATAATAGTTATCAATAATTACTTTTTCAGAGATATTTGAATTTAAGTGACAGATGACAGTGTTACCAACGGTTGCACCCATAAATACTCTAGATTGGAATTTTACCTAATATACTTCTAAATTTTTATAAAATTAGTGACGCAAAGTAGAAAAAATAGTATATTACACTCGTTTTATAAGACATATTGGCGCATTCGTTCATTTGGGGCACTCGTCACTGGCGCTCCTCGTGCCCCAAACAACTCATGCGCCAATTTGACGTCTTATAAAACTTGTATAATAATATACTATTAATTACCAGCGCGTCATCTAAAACAGCTCATGGTGTCCTCAAATCGGCGATAACAAATTCGGAATCTACATGAAATTCTGCATTTAGTAATGGTATCAATACGACACTACCTTTGTGGTTACAACCCCTCTAACATAAGTAAAGCGGTAAATTGGTGTGCGGTTTACCAAGTGGGTTATGTAAATGTTTATAACAATTGCGAAAGTTGATGCATAACTTTGATTAGTACGTCAAATTGTAGGTAATTAATATGGGTAACTACCCTGAAAAAGTTGCAGTTTTGCCCACTCAATAACACCCCTTATATGATAATAATGTTGACCTATCACATAACAAGGAATACGATGGCAGTCAGATAAAATAATTAATAAGTTTTGTAAATATTCTTGCATAACTTTGATTCATACGTCAAATTATAGGTAATTAATAGGAAAGCTCACAGTTATGCTCACTCCATAACACACCTTAAATGATCATAATTTGGACCTACTGCATAAGAAAGAAGCAACCGCCACAATGATAAAAACATTAATAACTTCTGTAAATGTTCTTGCATAACTTTGAGTCATACGTCAAATTGTAGGTAATTAATAGAGCTAGCCATCCTGGTATGCTCAGAGTTATGCTCACTCGATAACACCCTTTAACTAACTGCTAGAAATTGAGGAAATCACTTAGATCTTGATGATTCTGACAGCAAATTATAGTCAAATTCTACGAAATTCTTCCTAACTAATCGAATTTTTAAAACAAATATTTTACAATCTATTTGAGATGTGTAAGCGGCATGATGTTTTTGTGTTTGCCGCTGGACAACTGGACGACAAAATAATGAAATAGGCATCGCTAATGTTATTGTCCATAAAATCAGTTGACGTGTATTTGTTTTTCTTTTGTAATTTAAATTTTGTTTTGACTGACTATTCCGAAAATCTTGAAGTGGTTATCTGTTACCGCTTATACAAATACCCAATATTTCAAAAATAAAAATGTACGTACCACTAATTATTTATAATAATAATAATTTTATCTCCAACTGGAATTCAGAGTTATATTTTCATACTTAACTTTAGCAAATTTACCATTACAATCCAGTGAACACGTTACATGTTATACCGGGTGATCCACGTTGTATACAGAGCACGTCGCCGTGCTCAATATTTATGTTTAGAAAAACGAAATACAAACATTAGCTGCTTTCCATTTGCACACTTCTGAATTAATCTTAGCTGAGCTAATCTAACACCGTCTGGCTTGGTCCAAGTTCAACTAAGCTAAGCTATGTTGGCAAAAGGAACGCGTTCGGTGCCATTCTATCTAACTAAGTTCGTGGAACTTGATGTCAGCGAGTGGCGGCGCCACTTGCCTGACAACAAGTGTTATCATTGTTATCATCTATAGGTACAAATAAGAAACATAGGTATGAGAACCGCTTCTTTGCACGCGTATACCGTCCTCGTGACTTAATTCCACTTCGTAGCGAAGATGTGTAATCAGGTCACACACATCAAATATGTTAACTTCATCCATCTTGCCGAAACTGCTGATAGTTTATAAAATAAACAAAAACCAAATTGCACGCACGCACGATGGCGGATTTAGGTTAGGTTCTCCTTCTTCTTCTTCTTCTATTAGGTTAGCTCAGACAGCTCAGACGATCTAAGTTACCTTTTCGCATGACTAGCCAAGGGCAGGGGGAAGGTAATTTGTCTGAGCTTGTCTTACTTCACCAAAACAAAAGGAACGCTACGCATAAGTTAGATTAGCTCAGCTCAGCTAATATCAACTCAGAAATGTGCAAATGGAAAGCAGCTAATATAGGGATCATCGGTTTCTATAACCCAAAATTATTTATGCGTACATAGGATCGTTCGTAAGTGCATGGGCACACCGAACTTGTGTTTTTAAATGGAATTTCCTATATCTTGATACATTTTCCACAAAAAGAATAGAATTTACATACAGGGATTCCTTATTAAATTCTAAGGCAATAAGTACTACGACAGTAGTATCCTACAACCAATTGTTGAGTTATTACTTTTTTTTGTTTAAAACAGAACTTCCAGATAAGTTTTTTTTTTTCTTAGAAACTCTACGCGCATTTGATTTGATATGCTCAAATTCCTCCATTTAATACATTTGTTGATACGAAAGATAAAAGCTTGAACTTTAATATTATGAAAACAAAGATCTTGTCGTAACTCTTTAATGAGGTGTAATGCTGTTAGCACGCGTATTTTGTCGAGTGTAATGTTCAAATATTATGACGACGAATAACAAACAATAGAATATACCATGATATGGCAGTAGCATTTGTTTTGAAACACATTGAAGCAACGTATGGAAGCATACACTAAACTTTAGTATAGTTACTTTAGTGACTAAAGTAACATGTATGTGGTTGTACATATGAGTCAATTGCTTTGGGCATATTTTGTTCTTTCATTATGATCATTACGTGTAATTTCCAGCAAGTGACTATTCAAAAACAAACAGGAACTGGTAGATAGCGTGATAACAACTTGATAAATTGTATGTTAAAAATGTGTACATATTTACAACAGGGTAGTTACAGGCAAACACAATATGTACTGGAAAACGTTAGATAGAAGAATCTATGTGCAGATTAACATCATGATCTTTTATTTTCTTAAAATTCAAGTACATACTTCCAGTATCATAAACAAAAAATCATCTCCGTATTATTCGTCGATGATAAAATTTTAAGTGAAACCATCCTTGGCTACGCTGACAATCGCAGAAAATTGAACAAGGCGCGACAAAAAGTAGCTTGTCTGTACGCTTGCATTGAAAACTGTTAGCTTCATTTTTGGCGTCACGACTGTCAAACCACAATAGTCGCTCGTCTGGCAGTACCGTAAATTTAAAGATCTCTAAAATAGTGCAACCGATTTAGATATGCACAGAGAGCTTGTGCCAAAATTGTCTGTGTTCTTTGAATTGCAGTATCTATAAAAAGATATACATACAATCTAATTAACTTCTCAGTTAAGTACCTAGCTTGTGCAACGTTTTGGGAATTGTTAACTGTGTCGTATTCATGCTGACCAAAATAGTTGTTTTTGTAACATGTCATTCCATCAATTTCGACATAAAAAATATTGTCAGTGATAGACAGACAGATAGTCAGACATGTTTGATCTCTACATTATTTTTTATTCATAATAGGTATACAGTCATCATGACAATAAAAAAACCATACGCTGTGTTTGTCGCATTGTTACACCGCCAACGGCGTAGAATTTACTTTTATGAGTAAACAAAAACAGTGGCGATCACAGCAGCATTATGTTCGTTTGCTTAGAGTTTAGACCTACTCGACGACCGCTATCTTTAGTCAGATAAGTAACAAAACTGGCTTACTGGGCCTGGCATGGTTCGTACGGATTCAGTCTTATTATATCGTTCGAACGATTTAGATACCTGTCTACTTTACGAACCAACATTGATATTACAAACACTGAGTACCTACCTATGTACATACATATACTCAGTT
The DNA here is from genome assembly GCA_963971325.1 of Aphodius granarius. Classification (NCBI taxonomy): domain Eukaryota; kingdom Metazoa; phylum Arthropoda; class Insecta; order Coleoptera; family Scarabaeidae; genus Aphodius; species Aphodius granarius. The sequence continues at coordinate 14,030,047 of OZ020221.1, forward strand.
TGTTTAACTAAACGGTGTAAAAAGGTCGCGGTTCTAACAAATTTCAACGTGCGTTGCCCGTGATCAATAAATAGTTTTCTTAAAAATAGTTTCTTCGGTATTTAAAGATAAAGTGGATGGATGCTGATTGATATATGTACTAATTTGTCAGTTATTTCGGTGAAATTTATGTGCTAAAATGGGACAACATTTATCTTCTTCTTCACACCATATTCAAAGCAATCACAAGAATACAGGTATGGTCTTACTCTGACGTTTCTGCTCCCGTTTACGAGTTTATTGACTTGTGTAGAACGCAAAGCTGATATGTACTTGTATTTTAATGTTGTCTTGTAGCATAAAGATTTGATAACTTAAACGAACAGAGCTAAGTTGGCGCCTTTGTTTGTCCATTCTTTATTTCATTCCGTGTTAATCATGTTAATAACAAATAACATTCTCGCCATGGTCTGACGATTGCAAGGTCACCAGCAAAACACCCAGATGATTTAAACTAAATATTGCAATATAATTTTGTTCAATTTTGGTATATACTTATCGAGTCGATCATCATAACAAAATACGCGAATAAATGTCAACTAAAAATACGAGACATGTGTAGAAAACAAGACGTAATACAAATTGAACAAAAACAGGTATAACAAAGTGGAAATAAACAACTGACTTAATTTAATTTTTTCGACGCCAATTTTATTTGACCAAACAAGATGTGCGATACAACTAGATAATAACTGAATTATTGAGATATGTACTCAATTTATTTTTGTCTGGTGATATTCTGGATCAACAAAAACAGATTGCGATGGTCGTGGAGTACTGTTTACACTGTTTACGTGTCTGTCCTTCTCTCTCTCTCTTGCAAATACTCGCTACCTATTTGCATCAACCGTTACAAAACATTGTCCTCCTACATATACATAGAGAAGACAGAAATTTCTCATCAATTTACTACTTACCTACCAATGAGACGGTCCGTTTAAAAATTACCATATATACAGTGTGTCCTCAGACGATAGCGCAGTTTATTTTAATGAAACACCTGGGAGAAGTTAGCAATAAAAGTTAGCAACAAAAAAAAATTTCAACCGATTTGAATGAACTATACCTCATTAGAAAGCCCATAACGTACTGAATGTATGGTAGTTATGGCAACTGGATCAAATCATAATTACTACCTAAAAAATGCAAAAGAATATCATTATTTTCCCAAATTTCGCCATTTTACAAGTCTCATATCTCCGTTAGTACTGAACGAATCTTGGAATATATAGCAGGAAAAGAAAGCACAAACCTTGCTTTAATTGTCATAGTTAAGGCAACTTGAAATCAAAACTATTACTGGTAGAAAAAAAATAATGAACATTGTCGGTTTTACGCTCGACGATTCCTGATGACTCTCTTTTTCACTTATTTAGGTAGTACATAATTGTGATTTGATCCAAGTGCCATAACTACCATACATTCAGTACGTTATGGGCTTTCTAAAAAGGTATAGTTCATTCAAATCGGTTTAAATTTTTTTTTTGCTAACTTTTATTGCTGGTTCTACGCCTACCGTATACCGTATATAGGAATTAGGGTAATATCTCGTTGCCATAACTCCCATAGGTAGCAGAAATCTTCTTCTTTCGTTTGGTATATATATTGTTAAGATCAGGTGAAAATCTGACTTATGCAGTTTGTATATTCGCAGCCCTGCGAGAATCGTCGAGCGTAAAACCGACAATGTTCATTAATTTTTTTCTACCAGTAATAGTTTTGATTTCAAGTTGCCATAACTATGACAATTAAAGCAAGGTTTGCGCTTTCTTTTTCTGCTATATACCCCAAGATTCGTTCAGTACTAACAGAGATATGAGACTTGTAAAATGGCGAAATTTGGGAAAAGAGTGACATTCTTTTGCATTTTTTAGGTAGTAATTATGATTTGATCCAGTTGCCATAACTACCATACATTCAGTACGTTATGGGCTTTCTAAAGATGTATAGTTCATTCAAGTCGATTGAAATTTTTTTTTCTTGCTAACTTTTATTGCTGGTTCCGGGCCATATTGTATACTGTATATAAGGGCGAGGAATCTTCAACGTTCGTTAGTTGTTTTCTAGCATTAATTAGGGTAATACAACGTTGCCATAACTCCCATAGGTAGCGGAAATCTTTTTCTTTCGTTTGGTATATATATTGTTAAGATCAGGTAAAAATCTGACGTATGCAGTTTGTATATTCGCAGCCCTGCTAGAATCGTCGAGCGTAAAATCGACAATGTTCATTAATTTTTTTCTACCAGTAATAGTTTTGATTTCAAGTTGCCTTAACTATGACAATTAAAGCAAGGTTTGTGCTTTCTTTTGCTGCTATATACTCCAAGATTCGTTCAGTACTAACGGAGATATGCGACTTGTAAAATGGAGAAATTTGGGAAAATAATGACATTCTTTTGCATTTTTTAGGTAGTAATTATGATTTGATCCAGTTGCCATAACTACCATACATTCAGTACGTTATGGGCTTTCTAAAGATGTATAGTTCATTCAAATCGGTTGAATTTTTTTTTTTGTTGCTAACTTTTATTGCTAACTTCTCCCCGGTTAATGAAACACCTTATATTGTGATACATTTTTACTTTCCGACTAGTACCCTAGAAGGAAAGTTTTGTAATTGACGGAAATTTCGAGATTTCAGCGGAAATACGCGTTTTGGGGTCCTCCAAATCAATTGCGATGATTTCTGGATTGATTGTATGAAAACTTTGAGGTTATTTGTATCCTCCAGAAGAGATAACTGGATGCGGATAAACGGCTGGATTAGGCGCATATTTAGGACGTTTTTTATTTTATGAAAATAAAAGATTATGATGTTACTCTGTAAATGTGTGTATACATATATCTCATGTATTTCTGTCTGACCTATTCCACTATTGTATCCGCCTTTAACAGTGAATATGCGACATAAAGCTATCTCTTGTTTTGAAAAAAAAATATCTCCAAAAGTAGTGAACACGAGTATGTTTTTTCATACAAAAAAACTTCCTACAAAATACTTGCCATTGCTGCAACTTTTTAAGAGGGAAAAAACCATTATATTTCTTTAAAAAAATAATTCATTTTTTACAGAATTACGTTAATTAAAATGGGAGAAAAAAGTGTTTTATAATACCTAAATTCCATAAAGAATATGGAGCAAGTAAACACATCATAGAAAGCTTTTAGAATGTTTAATAGTGAAACGATTGACGTATTTGTAAACTATGTACATACACGCGTTAATCAATGGCATTTATTTGCTAAATATTTGCTATATTACGAAGTACAATATGTTCGTAATAGATTTGGTTTATAAAAACTGTGGCGGCAACTACGTCTATATATATTGATCACGAAGACACTAATTGGTTATCTTGCATCGGGGTGTTATTTTCATTTTTCGTTGCCGAAGGAATGCTGGTAATATTGATTTAGTATGTAAACCTTGTATGTGCTTTCTTCGAGATAATGAAGGCCATGCTCACTAACGCATTTAATCGTGAATATTTTACTTACTGGTTTGACCTCTTTGACGGAATTGCGTACTTAAATAAGTTATATAATCGTTAATATTCCATTATAAATCTTTTTAATATTACAAAAATTTATATTAAAATGTGTTCATGCACATAAATAAAGTCTCCTTCTTTTGGTAGCATGGCAAACATTACGGTCTATTTCTAATTTATTTTAACTCAAATTTTCTTTCTTTCTTTTAAACCCTGAGGGTTTGGTATCGCTAGATTTTTAGAAACCAATTGTTATACGAACATCAAGAATAATAACTTGAGGGTGATTCAAATTAAAAGTCAAACTCTAACCAAAACTAATATGTGTATTTAATAAATGATTAATGAAAGATTTCGGTACAAAAAATCATTGAAACTCTTGACATAATGAAAATAGTTGAACAGAGACATAATTAAATCATAAAATAATCACCTAAATTGTTATTGTCAAATTTACATCAACACAGAGATGGCTACCACTGGCACACACACAAAAACAAAACACATGCCCAAACAAAATGAACTACATCGTTCGACTTCGAAATTAAGACTCATTTTCAAATAAACCAGCCTGAAACGATGTCTTAAACAAATATCTCTGCAATACCCCTTAAGCCATCTGTTGCAATCATTTGGTTAATATATACAAACTCAAAACAAAAGACACAAGACCCAACTTATCACATATATAGCGTAATCACCGTGACAATAGCTGCTTTCCATTTGCACACTTCTGAATTTATCTTAGCTGAGCTAATCTAACACCGTCTGGCTTGGTCCAAGTTCAACTAAGCTAAGCTATGTTGGCAAAAGGAACGCGTTCGGTGCCATTCTATCTAAGTTCGTGGAACTTGATGTCAGCGAGTGGCGGCGCCACTTGCCTGACAACAAGTGTTATCAATGTTATCATCTATAGGTACAAATAAGAAACATAGGTATCAGAACCGCTTCTTTGCACGCGTATACCGCCCTCGTGACTTAATTCCACTTCGTAGCGAAGATGTGTAATCAGGACACACACATCAAATATGTTAACTTCATCCATCTTGCCGAAACTTCTTATAGTTTATAAAATAAACAAAAACCAAATTGCACGCACGCACGATGGCGGATTTAGGTTAGGTTCTCCTTCTTCTTCTTCTATTAGGTTAGCTCAGACAGCTCAGACGATCTAAGTTACCTTTTCGCATGACTAGCCAAGGGCAAGGGGAAGGTAATTTGTCTGAGCTTGTCTTACTTCACCAAAACAAAAGGAACGCTACTCATAAGTTAGATTAGCTCAGCTCAGCTAATATCAACTCAGAAATGTGCAAATGGAAAGCAGCTAATATAAAAATTGAATGAACGCTCATACCGCCTACCGTTCATCCTATTGGCATACGTATTTAAAGTCACTGGAAGGCGAGCTGGTATCAGGTATCAAGCCTGTGTTTTGATCAAATCAGATGAATCCCTAAGAAAATGCATGTAACATTGCTACTTCCGGTTCTCAGATTGTCTCCAAAAACAATCCAATTCATCCGCTGATAATTGTAAATGTCAAATTTACAAACACATTTGGCAAAATTCATTGCAATGTAGGCAGGAGACCCCAAAATGCCCATTTTTGTTAAAATCCCATTTTTTGTCGATTACACACTTTCGTTCAAAGCAAAACGGCATATGTTTTAAAAATTTAGTTATAACGATTATACCTTACTTTTGTATGCATTGCATACATTATTTTCCAAATAATAGTTGATGGTTCTAAAAGATCGATAATTGTACGAAACAAACAATTACCGATACAGAAACAGTGGGTGATTGAATGTCATGTCGCGCATGCATAAAATTTCCAGTTAGACGTCGATATTGCCACCGAGAGGTGGCGTCCACTACACACATTTCTTTTTATAGATAGTATGAAAACTGTGTGTGTCCATCAAAAGAAATACGAATATCGAGCGAATCAATGAAGCAGTACTAAACCTTTACAAAAGTAACACTTAATACAACAGTGTATGTTATTTTAGGCCAAACTATTTTCGGGTAGTAATTTTGTAATATAACATACATTGTTTCTATTGAAATGTATCGGTGCTATCGTCTTTAGTTTCATTGCTAACCTGTAGCATTTAGCATGGGCATAGTGATAGGATCTTGCATTCCCGACGAAGAACAAGACACTCATCAACGGTTTCATCACGTGGTTTATGGTAAGAAATAATCATGGCCAGGGAAAATCAACAATTTGTTACCATTTTGTTTAATATATACTTACTACGCGCAAAAAATCTTCAAAATGCGTTATAGCTACAATTTTTTAAATAATTTTTTCTACTTTGCATTCACAATGCACACATTGTAACACTGTTTTCGGTGTTACAATTAGCAAATTGTAACACCGTTTTTAGTAACTTTTTTCCTAAGATTGGTGACATTGATATCAAATGCATGTCAAACGAAAATACACATAACCACAAAAGTAAGCACAAACTGATTTTTTAGAATCGCACAAACTGCGAAGTATGTATATTTTTATACATATTTAAACATGCGTGTTGCATCCTAGGTTTCGTACTACTAGTAGATATATGATGGTATATAATAGTTATCAATAATTACTTTTTCACAGATATTTGAATTTAAGTGACAGATGACAGTGTTACCAACGGTTGCACCCATAAATACTCTAGATTGGAATTTTACCTAATATACTTCTAAATTTTTATAAAATAATGACGCAAAGTAGAAAAAATAGTATATTACACTCGTTTTATAAGACATATTGGCGCATTCGTTCATTTGGGGCACTCGTCGCTGGCGCTCCTCGTGCCCCAAACAACTCATGCGCCAATTTAACGTCTTATAAAACTTGTATACTAATATACTAATTTCTATAACTCATTTCATCTGTATAATCGACATGATCTTTGTGTGGTTTTTGTTGGAACGCCCTGTAGAACAATTAAGAACCTTAGTCGAGTTTTGTTATATCTTTAACTGTAGTAATTATGAAGAAAGATAAGCCGTTCTTGGTCATAAGTGTACCTTAACGAAAAAATAACCTTGGCATGATCGAGTTTTCATTGTCAGGGCGTTTAACATTATCACAACATTGTCGCGATATCGATCGAACGACGATTTGAGTGCTGTTTCTAGCCATCGATAATTCATCAATAATTCACTAATACCTATAGTTTGGCGGTTAAATATTTATTCAATAATCTCATGAGCACTTATAACATTATTATTCTCTCCACTTAAGACGTAATGGACCTTGTGTCATTCATTATAGAAATATTTTTGTACATGTCACTATAACATACCTATCAAATGGATAAAGGAAATCCAGACCGCGCTTATTGTTATAACTTATATGCTTCCAAACAAGAATTCATTTGAACACATTCTTAAAATACTTCCTCATTTCATTTATTGCTAATTTTTTTGTTACAGGAATCAAATGCCCTATGTGCAGCAAGTTCGTCATTCCGGATGATGATATCGAGTGCCATCTGGTTATGTGCCTAACTAAGCCACGACTTTCCTACAACGGTAAATATATGAACTATATTCTTATCAGGTAGAAACCTGAAAATTTGATCCAAGTTAGTAAATAATGCATAGCAACTCAGATGAGACCATTATCAAATTGATATTATATCTAGTGATAGCCTCAGTTAAGTTGAAAGCATCTCTGCCTTTTATTAGAACTTAATTAACATAGTTGGGGATACGCGAAACTACGGATCCGTGGACAAAAGGTACCTTAGACCTTAGAGGTCTCTTTCTACCTTAGACCAATAAAAAAAGCATGGTTTTCAAAAAAGTCGTTACCCACTGACAGTGTTTGATCTCCCAGTTACGCATTTCCATCTTTCCGTCAAATTGCTGCTTAATCAGACGCGATTGACTGCATAAAATTGTTTTTTATCTTGTATTTATCATTTGTTTGTATTATTTTAAATTCCAGAATTTTTCAATCTTAGGATTTACCGATAAATAATTATCAGAAAGAATTTTTGGTTTGGTTGGACTGGGTTTTGTTTACGATGGGTTTGCGATGGCAGTAGGTGAGGTTGGTTGTCCAGCTGTTGATAGGCTTTGACCAGGGATTCCCAAACTATTTTGGGCAAGAGACCCCTTTTCTAAAATGAACTGATACCTCAGACCCCCATAGCCAAATTACTTTAAAAATCCTATCTCTAATTTTTTCCTATTGATACAAAATACTTACCAATTTAAAATTTTGCGATTGGTTACCAGTTTTGCATCAAAATTTAACAAAATAAATAGACATAAAATTCGGTAATATCAAGTGTAATTAATAATTATTAACACAAATTTCGTAAAAATACTTAGTAGGTAATTATTTTTTTGATAAAAAAACATTAAAATTGCAAAGTAAAGATAAAAAATAAAAAAATCAGTGTGATGAATGAACCTTAAAAGTTTCAAATGAGTTGTACTAAAAGGGTTTATACCAAATATTTAGTTCCGAGGAAACTGACAAACTTTATATAAAATTTCAAAATGAGTATACCTCCCTTAATTGTTTTTACGCCTAATTAATGTTTTTAACATACTTGATTTGTGATGTTAAGTACCATCAGCCGAGATAATCAAAACGGTCCAACTGACATCAGAACCTACCCACGGGCTATGTGCCACATCGTATTATTTCAAACATAAATCAGGTATATTTAAATTGGAGACTTCCGCGGTCCGAATTACTAAGTTCTAGATTTCCGGGAGGAAACCGCGTCAATGACGATAAAGTTGTCAAAGTTTTGCACACATGTTGCAAGAGGCATCATCAGGACGTAACAGTAAGACAGCTACAAAGAGAATCTCTTCTCGTCGTAGCTCTCTTACTGTTACTCTCCTACTGTTAGATGCCTCTTCCAACATAGTGCAAAACGTTGACAACTTTATAGTCATTGACGCGGTTTCATCCCGGAAATTTAGAAATCATAAATCAGGTATTTTACCAAATTAGGTAAGGTATATTAACAAACATAAGGTATTTGTTGGTTATGACAATAAAAACTTAATTCAGTATTAAGCCAACTCTCGGATAAGTTCCGAATTAAAGTGTTTGGCTTCACCTGGCAAGTACTCCATCATGTTCTTTAGGTCTTCTAGCTTATCTCTTTGTATATACTTTGATGAATACTGTGAACTGGTGGGTGGGCGTGTTAAAGACGCATGGCACTTTTTGTCATGCCATGCTATCTTTTGACCGTTGTATGGACTAAACCCGAATTGATATTAACATAAATCCTTTTGATTGTTACTGAGATGTAGAACCTATTGACACAAAAACTTCAAAAAACATAAAAGTGGAACTTAGACCCTTTTGATTTACAACTCTTCAAATAGGAACTTATGTTAATTAATAGGGGTCGATTTTTAGACCTCGTTGACCTTCAAAATCAGTTTTCGTTTATGTCGACCCCTGAGAAACTGATTTCGACCCCAAGGGGTCGATATCGACCACTTTGGGAATCCCTGGCTTTGACCATGCCTTGGAAAAAGCCCAGAATACAATTGATTTCGATATTTAAGTCATTTTTAGAAAATATCCAGAACATGGTGTCTCTGAGTCGTAGTAAAAAAACTTGTTAATTATATTGTTAATTATAATACTTAATGCAAATTTAATTATTCCAACATTTATGCTAATACTGTTATATTTTTATTGTAGAAGATATACTGACTGATGATAAAGGCGAATGTGTAATTTGCTTAGAAGAGTTATGTCAAGGTGATGTGATAGCCCGATTGCCATGTTTATGTATATACCATAAAGGGTAAGTAATGTACATCACCTCATTTTTTATTAGTCTATAGTTATATCTGTAGTTATATCATTTTGTATTAGTCATTCAAAAATATCTTTACAAAATAATCCATAAGTTAGACTACGTAATTCTTATTCACATTTCTTTCAACCTAACAACTGATACTCTCAATCATTTATTGAAGAACAAATTTGAAAAACAACACTTCATGTTCTTGTAATCTATACTCAGGTAATGTCTTTTATCTAAGTAGAGACTAAACTTTTGGTACCATTTTTTTACATTCATTCAAAGAGAATATTGGTCACATAACAGCTTGTCAAGGCATTTGTGCAATAATAAACATTACTCTAGTCAACAGTCAAAATGTACATTGGATGCGACTATTTATATAAACTAAGGCCCGCTAAAGTAAAAAATCGCATTAAAAATTTTTTTAATGGATACGTTTAAGAGTTACCATTTTTTTTCTTATTTTTGTTTTTTTTTTTTCGGAGGTACATAGTTCGACTATTTGGAGCATATCTCGAGTTAGGAACGTCCAATCTGGTCGCTCGGCACATAAAATTGAAGCTAATTAATTGTATCACCAACAACTGTCACTCATATAGTTTTTCAATCGCTTCAGTAGTTTTAGCGCAATACGCCACAATATTATAAAAATTTGCCCAAAATGAAAATGGAACATTTACTCTATCACCTGTGAAAAGTAGAAATCGTGGAAATATAGTTAGTTTAATATTTTTTACGTAGAGTAGAACAAGGTATTTACGATTAAAATCTATGCAAAAATAGCTATAGCATGGTCATTTAAGATTGATAGGTACCAAACTACCAAAATTCTACTTTTTCTCTGTTTACAAGTTTAATTCATTGTGCTTAGTTTTAATGTGATGTTTTCAATATAAAGGAGATTAGAAGTGAGTTTGATTGCTGCTTCGCCTTATATTCTTGTCGATATCTGTTTTTCTTATGAGGAACCAGATATAGTTGCCCATAATTTTTTCAATCCAAAAGCCCTGGTAGCGCCGCTCAATAGTCTTCATTTCCTAGTGAAACCTCTCACCATGCTCGTCACTGACGTCACCAAGATTCTCAGGAAAAAAATCTTCTCCACTGCTAGCTCCAGGTGTATACCGTATCCCATGTGCTTGTGGCAGTGTCTACATTGATGAGACAAAGCGCTCTGTCAGCGTTGGGGTTTCAGAACATGAACGTTGTACAAGGCTGCGCCAGATCACCAGTTCAGCGCTTGCTGAGCACAGACACAACAATTCTTCTCGACCAAACAAAAATCATCTCCCGGGAATCACGTTATTATCCTTGTAGAATCCGTGAAGCGATCGAAATCTTTAAAGATCCCTCCAATCTCAATAGCGATGAGGGTTGGCATTTGCATCATAGCTGAAAACCACTTTTACGACCACCACAGCCAATCACAGCTACACCAAACCGCCCTCCCAACCAATAGTTGTTTGACTACCTGCGCAGGCACCTGCGCCAGGTACGTGTAACGTCGCTCGAAACACGTACTGACATATCTGAATAGCATTTTTTGGTGAGATACGCCACTACGTGTTTTGAGCGACGATAAATACCCTCACCCTTCTACACGTTCATTCTCTCCGTCCTGAAGATGCCTCTTGCAACAGAGTGCGAAACGTTGACTAAAAGATGCGCATCTTGGTGCAAATCACGTGATGTACTCGTCTTCCGAATGGATCCGACCTCTACCATGCATTTAAACTGCTATAAATGACGAAAAATACAAAATAGAGAAAATGCTGAATTTTGGTAGTTTCGTACCCATCGGTCATAATTGATCATAACTTAATAACTAACGGTATTTTTTCATAGATTTTCATTGTAAATACCTTGTTCTCTTCGTAAAAGCGTAAACTCTACGTAAAAAATAAGAAACTGAGCATATTTTTACTATTTCTACCTTTCCCTGGCGGTTAAATGAATGTTCGATTTTCATTTATACTAAAAAAAATTCAAATTATGGTCAATTACACTGAAACCACTGAAGCGATTATAAAACAATATTAATAACATTTATTGGTGATTCAATTGGCTTTAATTTGATGTACAGAACCACCAGATTTGATGTTCCGAACTCGAGATATGCTCCAAATAGTCGAACTACCTCCAAAAAAAGAAACAAAAAAAAAGAAAAATTTATAACTCGAAAACGTATCCATTCAAAAAATTTTTAATGCGATTTTTGAGTTTAGCGGGCCATGGTATCTAAGAAAAAAATAGTGGCATCTAATGTACATTTTTTTTATTATTTTGTTGACTATTGTTATTATAAGATTTATTTCTTTCTGCTTTGGAATAGTAAACATTTATTTTTGCCTAAAGTTTTATTCGAATTCGTTTTATTGTACGAGAAATGTTCATATTCACTTTCTCATTTATTACGAAATTTCTGAGGCGTGGGTGTAGTACCTATGTATAGTTGCAAATATTTATTTTTCTCTTTTCTGTTTCAGATGTATAGATCAATGGTTTGAAATAAACCGTTCGTGTCCCGAGCATCCTGGCGATTAGCATAATACTGCTTCGGTGATTTTTAATTATTTGTAAATATGTACATAACCTACCAAGGGACATTGTAGGAATCAATTTTAGCTTCTTCTACTGTTGGCGTAATTTCGACAGAACAGTTGCACACATACTATACTTGTATACTTAAACGTTGAAGATTATGTTCCATCTGATTTTGTTGGGAGAAATTTGCAAGACAAAAGAACTTTGAAAACCCCATCGAATGCTGTGTACCTATCATTCGTAAACACATAAAATCGGCCAAGTTATTAATTTCGTTACCAAAAGCGGATGTAACTAAAATTGTATAAGCTATCTACATATCACATTTGATTTTCTAATTTAAATTGGTCATGTACAGCATTGATTTGTAACCAAACTGTGTATGTAGTTGAGATGTACATTAATAATAAAATATATAATAGGAAGCTAAGGGATCTTTGACCAAATTTTTCAAGACCACTTACGTAAAAACTGACAAAAACACAGCTTTTACCTGTAATGGGCAAACAATTATATATCTGGACATCATGTGAACAACACTTAGCAAAGTATTAACATCAGTTACGTAACTTATAAAAACTACTTTATTTCGTTTTGTTACCAATGGATAGAAGAGTATGTTTGGGCAACACATTTTCCGCGAAAAAAATAATATTTTTGATACTTTCATATGGTAAAGCAGGCTTTTAACATATGTATTTCAGTTTTTACAAAATAGTACATTATTGTTGTACATTTCATATTGTGAAGCATAATTAAAATCTGTTTGTTATGTACTTACAGCAATTCCTGCAATTTTATTTTGTTTTCCCATGCTGTGTTTCTGAATTGATTGCATTAACACTGTCACAATTAACAAATTATGTATTGCTCATTCCAAACAAATGTCTGATAAAGAATTCAATAATACGACAAATTTGGACATTTTTTACGTTTTGCAAAGTAAGGAAGAGCAATAAACATCACTTGAATGGACAGGAAATAGTTCAACATGGTTTTATAGGCGAACCATGCGTGTGGCCGCATTAGAAGGGATGAATATATTATATATATAAAAATATAAACCAAAGACTACTGAATTAATAAATAGTTTTATAAAACAAAGTGAACGGAAAACACTCATCAGCAAACCGTTAACTATTAAGGTGCTAACTGTGGTTTAGTGATAATTCTTTTATAAGATAATGTTACCTGTTAAAAGTTGAAGAAGTTCTCTTTTGTTTTCAATTACTATTATTAAGTACAGATTTATGTTGATACGCAATGCAAAATTGGGCCCTAACCGATGTACATAATATTTATGATGTTAATTGATTATAGTTCTGCATCATAATACTATGTAATTAATAATTCTTTCAGTTCTCGGTAATTTAATTGATTCTGCTATTGTTTTTATACAGATACTAGTGTAGTTGAGACTATTTTTTATAATTTTAGACCTGTTATGTATCCAATAACCTAGCGTAATCTTTCGATAAATCAATAAAAATATAATTTACGGTGTTTGTATTATTTATTTCGAGGTAGTTAAAGTATACGAGTACTGACCACCTTTTATTTATAGCCAAATTCAAGAACATGAATCCGTACAATGTCGTGTGTGTCCCACAACTTTGAGGTTATCGTTAAGAGATGAAGATCACCCCCACGACAGCGTTCATATGCGTTTAGCGCTTGGGCGATCTGGTCACTAATTAACAGAGTGGGGCATACATTGAGTATTTTTAACAAATTTGAGTATTGAGTATGTGAGTACTGAATAGATCGGTCCTCTTGAGTACATAGTACTCAATGCATTTTGAGTATCGTGTACTCAGAATACTTGTAATCAATACAGTTTGAGTACCGCGCACTCAGAGTATAGGTACTCAAAACAGTTAGAGTACTGTGTACTGATGAGTACAGCAATACTTTTGAGTACTCCGTACTCAAACCATTTGAGTACAACAGTACTCAAAGTACGCTGTACTCACATCATTTGAGTACAGCGGTACTCAAAGTACGATGTACTCAAACAGTTTGAGTACGGCGACTTCATGAGTACGCCGTACTCAGGCCGTTTGAGTACACTATACTTGGAGTACTGCGCGTTGTGAGTACGCGCTAGAAGTGGTACTCATATCGCAGCACAGTACTCTTGAGTAAAAATTTACTCAAATGCACATTTGAGTATATGGCAGACTGAGTAAGGTTGGTATCAGGAGTACATAAATATGAATGCGGTCAATTGCTACGAGCGAGGTAAAATTGACAAGAGTTAAGTAACCATAGGTATATCACTCTTCAAATTAATACATATTGGCATTTCATGTTCTTTTCGCCAATTTCTGTATATCGACTACCTTCTTCATTTAAAAAGCAATATTTTGCAAAAATAAAAATATGCATAAAATATAAAAAAATGCAATAAAAAGTAGTGTTTTAGTAAGTCATGTCAGCTATTATCTAATGCATTATTCTCCTTAATAATTTGAAAATGTTGTAGAAATAAGCTATATATGGAACAAATGCAAAAACCATATTGCGAATTGTGTAAAAAGTTACTTACCAATGGAATAAAAATCTTTTTGAATACTTGAATACCATTTTTGATATAACAGTTCATATTATTAAATTTCTAAATTAATTGTGTACGTCAATACTCAAAATCTAAAGTAAAAATGCCAAATTTGAATTAATGGAGTATTAAAGCTGAAATGTAATCTACCACCAATTTTAATTGGAATTTACATAATATTAAAACTATTATAGGTAATTTAAATAAATTTAGTTTTTTTAATTTTAAATTAATATACTTAAAACAGTTTACTGAAATAAAATGATTTCAAATGTATACATAGAAAAAGTGGCGAAAAAAGAAGGTATCAGTTAAATTATTCTGAAATGGTTAATTATATTTATCTGCCATCTCTAGACTATAAAATTTACGGTGCATTCTTTTTTGGTGTTACTTTCAGTATTTTTCTCAATATTAGCTGCTTTCCATTTGCACATTTCTGAGTTGAGCTAATCTAACTTATGCGTAGCGTTCCTTTTGTTTTGGTGAAGTAAGACAAGCTCAGACAGATTACCTTCCCCTTGCCCTTGGCTAGTCATGCGAAAAGGTAACTTAGATCGTCTGAGCTGTCTGAGCTAACCTAATAGAAGAAGAAGAAGAAGGAGAACCTAACCTAAATCCGCTATCGTGCGTGCGTGCAATTTGGTTTTTGTTTATTTTATAAACTATAAGAAGTTTCGGCAAGATGGATGAAGTTAACATATTTGATGTGTGTGACCTGATTACACATCTTTGCTACGAAGTGGAATTAAGTCACGAGGACGGTATACGCGTGCAAAGAAGCGGTTCTGATACCTATGTTTCTTATTTGTACCGATAGATGATAACATTGATAACACTTGTTGTCAGGCAAGTGGCGCCGGCACTCGCTGACATCAAGTTCCACGAACTTAGTTAGATAGAATGGCACCGAACGCGTTCCTTTTGCCAACATAGCTTAGCTTAGTTGAACTTGGACCAAACCAGACGGTGTTAGATTAGCTCAGCTACGATTAATTCAGAAGTATGCAAATGGAAAGCAGCTATTATTTATGTTTTCCTGATACTCGCGTGGCCTGTTCTGTGCACTGGACTGGACTAGAACTCGGTTGGAGATCACTCACTTCACAGTGACCATTGTGATCTATATACATTTATGTTCTCCTGGTAGTGGTCTTTAATATATCACATCTAAATACATTCAAACAAACAAGAACCAGAATAAATAAATTCTTAGAATGCCAGACATACTACTTTACTAAGTTAAAATAACACAAGTAGTAGTACAAAGCACAGTACTCAATAGCACTGTAAACTATGAGTACAAAGTACAGTACTAAATTAATTTTTAAAATATGAGTACAGAGTACAGTACTATGTAGTAACACCAAATTGTGAGTACTGAGTACTGTACTTACTACTCTCATTTACAATATAAGTACAGAGTAAATTGGTACTCAGTACTTATTTTATAATTTGAGTAGTGAGTACTGTACTTATACTCATTTGGTTTATATATGAGTAGAGAGTGAAATACTCACACTCATTTCATCAATAAACTGAGTATGAGTACAGTACTCAGAATGCAGTACTCATAAGTACACTTTGCCCCACTCTTTAATAATGTTTGCTATGTGTGAAGGAAGTCACCTTCAAAGAGAGCTATAACGACAACTTTCTGTTTCTAGAAAGCACTTTGATGATGATTTTCCGAAAGAGCACACCGAAATCTATAAAATCACCAATTTTCAAAACTCCCGGAAAATTTTTCAATCAAAACTACCAAATGACTGTAGTAATAAGGCTTTTGTATTTTATTATGTATTAAAGTTATAACCGGAATTGATCGTAATACATACTAACATATTTACAAGAAGGAAGAAGATGAAACTTATTAGATATTCTTGAACGGACTGCACGCAATAGATCCACGCAAGACGCGTGTTTACATGCGTCACCGCTAGAGTTCGCAATTATGTCGTTGTCACACTATGTTGGTTGTTTTATAGACGCATAGTTGCTAGTTCCATATTTCAATTAAATTATTAAAAATAATAAGAATAAAAGCATTGATACCATATTATTAATCAAAACAGTTAATTATTAAATTTAATTATAAATAATATTATTCTAAATTCACTATCCAGCTGGTAAAACTACTCAGTATACTGAGTACAGTGCAACCTCGATAATCCGGATCTCATTATACCGGATTCTTCAATAATCCGGACAAGTATTTCAAATGCATTGTGTACTTTATAATCCGGATTTGATAGTACTCAGTAATCCGGATCTGCATTTTTACACATCTACTTCATTCAAACTACATATTATACATATAGGAAAACTGAAATTGATAGTGAGGGATTCCCCTAACTTCCTAAATTCGGCCGAGTATAATATCTGGGTTATGAACCAGAAAAAATGAAGCAAACTAAAATTACAAATTATTTTACAAAATAATATAAATAGTAATAAGGTATACCTACTTCTGATGTAAACAATCTTTATGTAAACACTATTTTTAGTTGTTTTACATTAAAAGTTTTGTTTTTCAATACAAAAGTTGTCTCGCTTCAGTAATCCGAATTATTTACTAATCCGGATCACCCCTGTTTTAATTAGTCCGGATTATCGAGGTTGCACTGTAGTAGCCACTGTATCTTGTTACTACTGAGTAGTAGCAAGCTGGTATAATGATTCCATAATCTTAAGGTAGTGTTTTCACCGAAAACAACTGTGACTGGAACCCGACTCTTATCAACGCAACCGCTTATCAACCCAACGCTAATGTCATACCTAGTACGCGTGTACCCACCGAGTTGCTTTCTAGTTGTATGCAAATAGGTGGGAGCGGTTGCGTTGAAGTCGGGTTCCAGTCGCGGTTGCTTTCGGTGAGAACACTACCTATATGTCAAGCGATCTTTTTTCCCACAAAAGTCACTTAAGTCGTAAGTAAATACCTGTTAATCAACTTGCTCCCTCAAAGAGGTTATATGTTTCAGCAATTATTTGTTTCCAGCGAATGAAAAAATGAATAAGTGGCTGATAATTGGTATCAGTGGCGTTACCTGTGGCGGAAAAACTACTATCGCGAATAGTTTAAATAATATATTTCCAGAAAGTAAGGTTATCAGCCAGGATGATTTCTTCTTACCGGTCGATGACCAACGACATGTGATGGTAGATCATTTAAATCATATTAATTTTGATATTTTGTCAAGCCTCGATATGGAAGGAATGCTTGCTGTTATCAAAGAAACAATAACTTGCACAAAAAACGTCATAAACAGCAATGGAACACCATTGAAAAGTGATTTTGTAGCTGAAATAAACCCATCATTTGATGTACAGTCTTCTTTAGTTCAAGTAGCCAAGAATCTCAATTTGAATGTGTTGATAATTGAAGGATTTTGCATTTTCGATTTTAAACCAATTAGAGAATTCTGCAACCTAAAATACTTTGTAACTTTAAGTCGCGTAGAATGCTACAAGAGAAGAATTAGAAGAGTTTATGAACCCCCAAATTGTCCAGGTTATTTTGAAGGTTGCGCTTGGCCTGAGTACATTCTTCATTATGAAAATGTCAAAAGAAGTGTTCCAGATGTTAGATATTTTAGCGAATTAACAAAAGATCCGTTGAAGGAGATATTGGTTGATGTTTGGCAATTATTACAACACTTCAGTTGACCACTTCAATCATTTCAGTATTATTTCCTTATTGCTTGTTAACTTGTTATTCCGTTAAATATTATTTCCATTGTTAATATGATTAAATAAACTGTTATCTATATGACAATCCTCCTTCATGACCGTTTATATAACTTTGCGCACCTGTTCTAGACTTGTTGAAACTTTATCAGTCCTGTTCTGCATATAATCAATAATGCGACCGGCTATTACCAGTGCGGTGAAACTTAGCGTCGGCACCTTTGATGTTCAGGGTACCAGATTTGCTGACCTCGGAAACACCGTTGCTAAGGATATCGATGGGATCGATGATTTTGATGTGAGGGAAGCGATCGAGAACGTAACATATGTAGCAATAGCTCGCCATTTTCACTTCCCCCGAAAATATTCTTCCGACCGCCTATCTTGAAGCAAAAAACTATCTGCTCGTTGCAATGCGCAGTGCAAATTCGGTACCTCGATTTTACTACGAGTTTCCCTTCCCACGTTGTTCACTGGTGTAACATGTGACATAACCTGAATAACATCAAACACCACACCATCGATAAGATATGGATAAGATAGTCACACACGCTGGGAATCGTTCCAGATTCCATCCATTTCATTATTGTTTATTAGCATCAGCTCGGAAGCTTCAAAGAATAATGTTTCAATGATTTTCTTTTCGGCTATTAACGACTATGAACGTAGAATTTCACACTATTCGATTTCAATCTCACTACACATTTTATGAATGGGTTCCAATCTCTCAAACACTACGCCCTTCACTGATAAACTAGTCGTAGAACTGGGATAGTTTGAACAGACTTGAACAGTGTTACATGTGTTTTGTGATAGATTCGTCCGATTTTGACCTAACTGGTACCTGTCAATCTTGACTTTAAATATGTACACCAAATTACAGACCAGTGGGATGGACGGTTTAAACGCCATAAGAGTTTATAGCAGCACTTTGACAGAATCCACAGGCCTCGTCACTGTGTTGCGAATTGTCAGATTTGACAAACGTCAGTGTCACTGACATGGGATGACATTAAATGTCAGTATGACAAATGTCATTATGTTATAGAAACTGACGTTAGATAGGGTTCAGAGTGACTCTGTTTTAACAAAATTGAATAATTGCAAAACTGTTCAAAAAAATTATTAAAAAGCTTACTTTTTCAATATTTTTAAAAAAAATTGAGCAACGTGTTTGTTATTTTTTAGTTATGCTCATAACATAAATCCTAAACACGTTTTATCCATTTTATTTTATAAAACCCCGATAATAGAGATAATTTAAAATTTTATATGCAATTTCCTTACCTTGTGTAGGTACATATATCAAAAGTATTAATGAATTTTACTCATTTGTAATTTACTAGGATAGAAATGCCAAAAAGCACGGGTATTGTTCCGACAATTCTATTCAAATAGAAGAAATTGGAGGAGACGCTCATATTGACATACATGCAATATCTACCCCATTCTCCGAACAGAGAAAGAACAAACTTACAATCAGTCCACTGATACAAAGAATACTCTTCGAAATAAATTAGCTGTCTGGGCTGTATCAGAAAATATTAGTCATTCCTCATAAACTATTAACTATTTTGCAGGAAGTTGAGCACTTGTCAGAAGTTAAGAGTTTACCTCAAGATGCAAGACCTATATTACAAACACCACGGAAATATGTAGTTAGAGAACTACCACCTGGGCATTTTTTTTAAATTTTGGTATTGCAAGTTCAATTGAATATTTTTTATTAAAACATAACTATAGGCCAGCTATTGACACATGAATTATTGAAATAGCTATTAACATTGATGGTTTACCAATTAGCAAGAGTAGTAGCAGTTGCTTTTGGCCAATACTAATAGCTATTAAATCTATTTTATGAACATGAACATTTTAAAAATACACCAATTTATTTTGGATTGTATCATGGTAGCAGCAAACCTTCCAATAATTTTGTGTTGGAGCTAAAAAATAAATGAAGCAGTGACTGTCTGTGGGTGGGTTCATTTGTCTGTGTAAATGTTCAAAATGTACGCTGTATACGCAACGAGGTATGTAATTTTATTAATAGTGTGGTTTCTTATCCATCAAGGATATTTATAAAACGTACTGATGAAGACTTTCGGACACAAAAGAATCCAAAACATCATATAGGAAAATCTATAATCCAAAAGATCCCGAACTTTGATTTAATAAATAATGTCCCGCTGGATTATATACACCTGATATTATTGAAACCTCCTTTTAAATTATCAGCTAGGAGGCTCCTTGCAATGAGAAAGACGATTCCTTGTGAATTTGCCCGAAAAACAAGATCTTTGAGTGTCGCAGATATAAAGCTACAGAGTTTAGACTATTTCTTTTATATTCACGACCTGTTTAAAAAGTGTTGTCACAAAAACTACTTTTGTGAAAAGAGATTTATTCCTTGGTCGAGTATTACACGTTGTAAGAAACTTAATTCTCGTACAATGACAATCAATCTAAATCTAATCAATCGTATTTTCTAACGCCAACTTCCCGGTCTATTCTTCCATAAAATCAGAATACTTCTAAGCCATCACCAAGCTACATCCATAAACAAACCTCCACCAAACCAACCGACATATCTGCCAAAACTCTCTAACCCAACGAACTGACAAATATCAATGTTTGCGACAGTATATTAAAACCTGATTTCTATTATAATTTTCTGGTTTTACATGTAGTAACACGAATTTTTTTAAGCCCAAAATTACATGATCATAACATGATAACTTATGCAGGAAATCTGATCTATTTTGTTGATACAAACTTTTGTTGCTTTCTTCTGCAGTAGATATGTAGTAGAGCAATTTGTCGTTTTAAATGTGAAATTAAAAAAAAAGCAAGATTAATTTTATATTTTTAGTGTTATAGTACAATGAAGTGGTTAGTAGTGACCTTTCCCATGGAAAACACCGTGGAAATAGTTCCAGATAGTTGGTATGTTGTAGGCGTCAATAAGAATATATGCTACTTTCCGCCTTCTTCTGTACCTAGACAAAAGGTTACATTACATTAAAAATATAGAAGTTCCCCAGGTTGCAGTTCGTGTGGTAAATGAAGAATCAAGCAGACTAACACAAAACATTATGTCAGAATTACCACTGGCGACGATTGATTTAAGAAAGATTTAATGGACCTAGAAATCAAACTTCAAGAGCCACTCACCGCAACAGCATCGGTAAAATTATTTCTCATTAGTATAGTTGTGTTATATACTCCTAAGTGTTTTTCTTTGTAGGCAAAACAATTAAGCTTAATTATTGGCAGCAGTATAAAATCCATTACAAGGTAAATACAGTAAATACTGCAGCAGTTGTTGCAATACTCGCTTGGTGTTCTGTATAACTGGGAAGGAGCCAAAGGAAAAAAAGCTTTACAGCTTGCCTCGGTTATAATAAGGAAGAAGAGAAATCAATAATTATTTCAATATACAATTTTATGTATAGAAATAAGTGGCATCATCACGTTGCAGAAAACATGGAAACATGGAAAATAGTAAAATTAAATAAATCATATATTCTGCAAAGTGAAGAGGCGAGGCCTCTTATTTAGTTATTTCTACACATAATATTACATTATTATATTATATAATGTATTCATATATTATATAATAATATATACATATATTATATAATGATGGCCAGACCCACCCGTGATTTTATAATTAATTCCTGACCGCTGCTGCCCTCGACGCTGAAGTAATAGGTGTCTGCAAGACGTGGCTCGTAAAATGTAAGCACAGACTGGCACCACAACCTTAAGTGAACATTTATTTTTAGTTATTTAGGATCATATGTAGTTTTTGTTTCTTTTATATATTTTTTGTTAATATATATATATACATAATATAAACATTTTTATTACTTGAACCTATCCAATTCGTTGTAAGAATATGGGTGGTACTAGTAAAACTATAAACGCTACACCAAATAGTTTATGTGTATAAATTGATGTTTTTTGCACATAAAATATTTATTATACTCGAGGAAAATTGTATATTTCTATTATTATATTCCTTTGCTATAACAAACCAAAAACTTAATTGTTTTTAGCCTATTAAGACTTGAGAAAAAAAGTTTTTGGTTGGTTATTGGAACCTGTAGGAGTATACTGTTTTACTCCTAGAAGGAAAGTATTGTAATCGACGGAAAAAGAAAATTTAAGATTTTAGCGGAAATATGTGTTTTGGGGTCCCCTGAATCCATTGCAATTATTTCTGGAAAATATATGTGTGTACGTGTGTATGTGTGCATTGTGTACGGTGTACGTATGTCCGTGAACACGATAGCGCCCAAACGGAACAACGGATCGGGCTGAAATTTGGCGTACATATTTAGCACCGGAAGTGGCAAATGTCACATACGTTTTCTTAGGTATTCATCCGATTTTGACCAAACTGACACCATTTCATCCTGCAGTGATTTTAAATATGTATACAAATTTACAGATCAATGGGATGTTTGTGTCATAATGGAGGGGTCACGAATAGCTCACTATATGTGTCAGCATTTCAGCAGCCACATGTTATCGGCCCGTGATCGAAGAATAAATAAACACCTCGCAGAAAACACAGATCCATTGTAGTATGTTATGGTTATTTGTATCGAGAGGTGCCTTGTGTTATGATCTAATAATATAGTATTATTATTATTATCTTACGGACATTCGTTTGTTTAAATGTCAACCATGTTAAGTGTCAATAATGTAGTCGGAAAGTTGGGGGAGGGCCACCCCAGATATTTTTGTTGGGTGATTGTGCATTAGCATTTACTGTTTTATTTGGACCATCCTTAATAAGAAGAAGTGCTTAAGGGCATATTCCTGGCATGTGCCCTAGGCATATCCTGGGAACGTGCTATGTACGTTATAGCATGTGTCAGGTATATACCAGCTGCTTTCCATTTACACACTTCTGAATTAATCTTAGCTGAGCTAATCTAACACCGTCTGGCTTGGTCTAAGTTCAACTAAGCTAAGCTATGTTGGCAAAAGGAACGCGTTCGGTGCCATTCTATCTAACTAAGTTCGTGGAACTTGTTGTCAGCGAGTGGCGGCGCCACTTGCCTGACAATAAGTGTTATCAATAGCTGCTTTCCATTTGCACATTTCTGAGTTGATATTAGCTGAGCTGAGCTAATCTATCTTATGCGTAGCGTTCCTTTTGTTTTGGTGAAGTAAGACAAGCTCAGACAGATTACCTTCCCCTTGCCCTTGGCTAGTCATGCGAAAAGGTAACTTAGATCGTCTGAGCTGTCTGAGCTAACCTAATAGAAGAAGAAGAAGTAGAACCTAACCTAAATCCGCCATCGTGCGTGCGTGCAATTTGGTTTTTGTTTATTTTATAAACTATAAGAAGTTTCGGCAAGATGGATGAAGTTAACATATTTGATGTGTGTGACCTGATTACACATCTTCGTTACGAAGTGGAATTAAGTCACGAGGACGGTATACGCGTGGAAAGAAGCGGTTCTGATACCTATGTTTCTTATTTGTACCTATAGATAAAAACATTGATAACACTTGTTGTCAGGCAAGTGGCGCCGCCACTCGCTGACATCAAGTTCCACAAACTTAGTTAGATAGAATGGCACCGAACGCGTTCCTTTTGCCAACATAGCTTAGCTTAGTTGAACTTGGACCAAGCCAGACGGTGTTAGATTAGCTCAGCTAAGATTAATTCAGAAGTGTGCAAATGGAAAGCAGCTAATGTTATCATCTATAGGTACAAATAAGAAACATAGGTATCAGAACCGCTTCTTTCCACGCGTATACCGTCCTCGTGACTTAATTCCACTTCGTAGCAAAGATGTGTAATCAGGTCACACACATCAAATATGTTAACCTTCATCCATCTTGCCGAAACTTCTTATAGTTTATAAAATAAACAAGAGCCAAATTGCAGGCACGCACGATGGCGGATTTAGGTTAGGTTCTCCTTCTTCTTCTTCTATTAGGTTAGCTCAGACAGCTCAGACGATCTAAGTTACCTTTTCGCATGACTAGCCAAGGGCTAGGGGAAGGTAATCTGTCTGAGCTTGTCTTACTTCACCAAAACAAAAGGAACGCTACGCATAAGTTAGATTAGCTCAGCTCAGCTAATATCAACTCAGAAATGTGCAAATGGAAAGCAGCTAGAGTCCGTTCAAACTAAGAAGGTCACTCTGAAGTTGCAGCGGATTAGGATGCGCAGAGACTAATTTATCATTCAAGGGCGTAGAGTGTTTGGGAGCTTGGAACGCATACATAAAATGTGTCGTGAGTTCGAAACCAAATATTGCGAAATTCTACGTTCATAGTCGTTAATAGTCGAAAACAAAATCATTGAAACATTATTTGAAGCTAATGCTAATAAACAATAATGAAATAAATGGAATCTGCAATATCTGCATGTGTGACTATCTTCTCGATGGTGTTTGAGGTTATATCACATTGTGTCACATGTTGTATGTTGTTTACATGAGACGGTCGAATTATATGCAAAACAGTTCTGATAAAGTTTCAACAAGTCTAGAACAGGGTGTAAAGTTAGGTATATACACAGCCATGAAGAAAGAGGATAAAAGTACAATTCATAGTGAGAAAGCGAGGTAAGAAAATTTCACAATCTTCATTTTTCTTACATTAATTTTGTATTCTATATATTTTAGGAAATAGCGAATTTATTAATTGCCATGGTGAACACTTATGGAGAACATGGGCAATTGTGTACGCCCAAACTAGGGAATTCATATATAACATGGAAATTATTTAGGTGTTGACGAATGATTGCAACTCCTCCGTCATCGATTTATCCAACTTTTGGTTTAGTCGCATGACAACTTCTTCCGGGGGCTCACACAAGGATCCAAGAACAGATGTTTCCGCTACATCAACTACTTTCTTTGCTTTGTTGCAGATGCAATAATAGGTCAAAATTTAACCGCTTTGTATATCATTTCAGTATTTTATTTTGCTTTTTTAGTTAATTAGTATCTGTATATGGAATTATTTAATAACAACTTTGTAAGTTGTACTTTTATGTTATTGACATAAATATTATTACAAAGCCTGTTCTCACTTTATTTTATAAGAAATAAATGTATACATTGCCATATTCTTGTATTATTTTATTACATTTTAACTACTGATGGGCATAATGAAATGATTTCAAGAATCGAGTTAGTGGTATTCGAACGAATGTTCTGAAAATATTTTGTAAACGTTCTCGTTTATTTACCAATTCTCAAAATCGATTAGAAATCAAAAAATCTACAAAATATCACAAATATCACTCCTTACAATGGGTACCTGATATCTTGAATTAATAAGAAATATGCATTTGACTCATATTTTTTATCAAAGCTCTTTCTAATATTGGATAGAGGTTTGAAGCGATTGTAATAGTCGATGCAAATATTTTTTTATGAAACTTGTATGCAACATCGAGAATAGATTATTTTAAGAATCTAATTATCTCCTTTATTATTTCAGAAATCCATTCTTTCATGATAATGCCCTCATCAGTAATCTTAACATTCTTTACTTAATATGCATTTTAAAGTTAGATAAAAATCTTCGTTGATTGAATACATTAAATTTAATGATCAATCTTCAATTGTGTTTTCACGAATCATACTTAACACGTACAGGAATTTCTAATTAAAGCTCCTGGAATGTATATTTCATAAATGCTGAGACGACTGTTCTTAAAAATTTTACTAGAGAAAATCTAACCTCAAACATGATTACAAAATTCACTTGAACTGCAATTTATTGTCACTAGTGACACTGGGACATTATATTTTACAGTTTCCAATAGGTCATCATTCCCATGTATACAAGAAAACATGACTTTTGTTGCTTTTCCGTTTTTAAACCCCTTAGGAACGAGCCGCCTCATTTTAGGACGAATCAAGGGCAACAGCTGATTTCTCGCGCATATTTTATTGTCGTTGTTGTGGTATTGAGTGCTCTTCTAAGTTTGAACGGACTCTACCATTGGCATTTCAAACTCTGGGTACATGCCTGGTATGTACCTGCTATGTAATGACGTTAATCTGCTCAATTTACAGCCAAAAATCATTAACTTAGCACCCGTGGTAAGTGAACCGATGGGTGGTGTCGGTCTTATGAGAATCGCCATGCTATCGAAAACTTCCATCTCTCCTTAGCACGCGTGGAAAAATGCACACGATGTGTATAGGGCTGCAGAACTTTGTTTGGACGATGGTAACTGATGGCGGTTTAAAGTAATTCGTGCCGTCAAAGTAAAAAAAGCACTTATCTTGATGAAAGAGGATTGTAATTACGCTGTTTGATCTATTATCGAACACGACCATTTACGACAGTTATAGTTATTGTATACATAGTTTATTTCATTTTCAACTTGACCGGAATACATACAACATATTTACAAGAAGAAGCAATTTTATCTAAAATGTTTTTGTTTATCAAAAATTATTATGAAAATTATTATTCCTGGGACGGGCTGCACGCAATAGGTCCGCGCAAGGCGCGTGTTGCGTGTTTACATGCGTCACCGCTAGGGTTCACAATTATGTCGTGGTCACACTATAGGCTGTTTTACTAGCCGCTAGTTGCTAGTTCCATATTTCAAGTAAATCCGCCTCAACGAACGAAAGAGTCGCCCTGGTTGTAGAAATTTGAATTAAACAATTCGGGGTAAATAGCCAATGAAATGCGCCATTCGCCTGAACAAGCGAGAGAACAAGCGCCATCTACATTCGCCCGTTCAAGCGGATTATTTAAAATATTAACACTAAAAGCAATGATGCCTTATTATTAAATAAACACTATAACAACAACAATACATTATTAATATAACCGGTTAATTATTAAATTTCATTATAAATAATATTCTTAATTTACTAGCCAGCTGGTAAAACAGTGGCTACTGTGACTGGTCACTTTAAGCTATTAGCCAGTAGAAGCTGGTAAAGCATCCTAGTGTGATAGCGGCATTCTATTGCCACAGTCTTGTTGGTCTTGTGTCATGTGTGGTGTTGTCATGGTGTTGTGTGTCTATGCACGAGGCACAGAATCACAACAAAAACAACTGCAGACTGTGTGCATGATTCCATAAAATTAAGAGAATTAATTGTTAAGCAATCTTTTTCTTTCACACAAAAATCTGTCAATTAAAACGTAAGTATCATACCTGTTAATCAACTTTCTCCCTCAAAGAGATTATGTTTCAGCAATTGTTTGGTTCCAGTGAATGAAAAAATGAATAAGTGGCTGATAATTGGTGTCAGTGGCGTTACCTGTGGCGGTAAAACTACTATCGCGAATGGTTTAAATAATATATTTCCAGAAAGTAAGGTTATCAGCCAGGATGATTTCTTCTTACCGGTGGATGACCAACGACATGTGATGGTAGATCATTTAAATCATATTAATTTTGATATTTTGTCAAGCCTCGATATGGAAGCAATGCTGGCTGCTATCAAAGAAACAATAACTTGCACAAAAAACGTCGTAAACAGCAATGGAACACCATTGAAAAGTGATTTTGTAGCTGAAATAAACCCATCATTTGATGTACAATCTTCTTTAGTTCAAGTAGTCAAGAATCTCAATTTGAATGTGTTGATAATTGAAGGATTTTGCATTTTCGATTTTAAACCAATCAGAGAATTGTGCAACCTAAAATACTTCGTAACTTTAAGTCGCGAAGAATGCTACAAGAGAAGAATTAGAAGAGTTTATGAACCCCCAGATTGCCCAGGTTATTTTGAAGATTGCGCTTGGCCCGAGTACATCCTTCATTATGAAAATGTCAAAAGAAATGTTCCAAATGTTAGATATTTTAGCGAATTAACAAAAGATCCATTGAAGGAGATGTTGCTTGATATTTGGCAATTATTACAACACTTCAGTTGACCACTTAAATAATTTCAGCATTATTTGCTTATTGCTTGTTAACTTGTTATTCTGTTAAATATTATTTCCATTGTTAATATGATTAAATAAACTGTTATCTATAATGTTCATTGTGTATAGTTATTTATTTTTATACTATGCGGACCAGGAAGCCAGGTTGTTGGAAACACTACATTTTCTGGCTTTTTTTTTTTTTTTTTTTTGAGTACATGTCTGCTAAGGAGTGCACCAATTTTTAAATCTAGTGGTTTCTGGGGATTTCTAACCTCGAATATGTATGTGTCTTTGCTGTTAAGTCCCTTTCAGACACAATCGGCGTCGGTGCTATTTGTGCACAGTTATTTACGCGAAAGACAATAATAGTAAATATTTTTCAAAGGATTGCTCGTCTTGTAACGCCACAGTAGGCATCAATTAAACACGGGATACAGCACATCATAGTATAATGAGCAAGCAAATTAGTAGAATAGAATTTGGTACACAAACTTTGAAAACCGTGCCGCGCGCTTGTGTCTGAAAAGGCCCAAGGTGCGACCAGTGGCATCCAGTGGAGAGTACTGTAAACAGTTGGAAACACTGTGCGACACTATCAGTCTATTGTTTGAGACTTTGAGACTGTCAAAATCTGGGGAACATACGAGTTTTATTACGTTTCTTTTCACTAAGGGCTAAAAATAGATGTATTTTTACATTATTTATTAATGAAATGGCTTCTGCTCTAGAACAATTTGTAAATACTGTTAGGAATCTTTCATCGCAAGGTAAATACCGTTGTCGTAGTAGACGGAGCATGTTTGAGGTTATGTTTATTTTTAGGAAATTACCGGGACTTGTGCGACTACTTAACAAAGTCGAACGATATACTACTCAAGAATGGTCCTCACTTAGATAACGTACTAGAAACACTAGATTTACAACAACACTCTCTAGGTGTTTTGGCTGTGCTAAATGCTAAGTTCAACTTAACGTGTACCGGTACCACACAGGAGAATAAATACGACCAGGCGCAGGAGTTCCTGAACGGATGCAATGGAGAACAAATTAGATTAGTGCCTGATATGTGTATGACCTTACATTTTAACTTAAAACGTCAAATAACTTAATTTATGTTTATAGTTGCAGAATTTTGCCATTGTTTAACCGCATACTTGATTGAACAGAAACAGCCGTTAAGAGGAATTGTTCCATTGACAAAAGCAATTTCCAAGTTACAACTGTTTGATTCCCAATTAACGTCTATCCATTCTGATCTTTGCAAGCTCTGTTTGCTTGCAAAGTGTTTCAAACCTGCTTTACATGTGTTAAATGTGGACATAACCGGCATTTGTCAAGAAGTTATGGAAGATGTATGTATCAATTTTTATCAGGGTTGTTATGTTTTAAAACATTATTTTAAAACTGTTTTAAAACATGTTTTTTTCTACTGTTACTGTTTATTTCTGAACTACATTCAATAGAATCATTTAGAGACTACCAGGGTTGTTTAAAAATAACAGTGTAACCCTTTTAAAATAAATAACAGTAAATAATTGTTTTGTATTAAATCCAACTAACTACCCGTGAGGTATTCCCCTAACCGTCAGGGAATACCATTACAACGCCAAATGGAACAGAGAACCTCCTATCAACTCAAGAGAGCCAGTATTTGTAAAAGGATAGATTTTATATTATTGTTAAATCTCCATGAGCATCCATTTATATTCGAAAACAATAATTTATTTTTTTCTGACACTTTGCCTTGAAAAATAAAAAAAAAACATGATTGTTTTGTTTCATGTTTTAAAACACACTAACAAAAAAAACTGTTTTTGTTATAATTATAAATAAAAAAAAAACGTTTTTTATAACAACCCTGATTTTTATACTTTTTAAGGTAGTAATTCTAAATTATTTATTTATTACAGAATCCCCAGTTGTTAAATGGTGCAACCTTTGATGCAAAATATTACTTATTATATTTTTATTATGGAGGAATGATTTATTTGGCAGTACGAAACCTGGATCGGGCTCTGTATTTCTTTGAAGTCGCAATCACAACACCTGCTCATGCAGTTTCGCATATTATGTTGGAAGCATATAAGAAGTATATATTGGTCTCACTTCTTTTACATGGAAAGGTATTCTTTTTTCTAATCCCATTGAATGTTTTTTTTTTTATTATAAATTCTTGAGAAAATAATATATTTTTAATAACATAAATATTTTTTTAATAACATTTTATTCAATACAAATAATATTTTTTTCAGCAATCTAGGCAAATTCTTCAAAAATGTTCATAGCTAATATAGTTTTTAATTTTTTTTAATTCTGCCATGCCAAAGATTACAAAAGTTATTAGCGATTAACATTTGTCAAATTTTTAAGTAAATATTTTTTTTTACTCTTGGTATATATATATTATGTTTTTTAGGTGCAAATGATACCAAAATATACATCGCAAATTGTCAATAGATTTATAAAGCCTTTGTCGCAGCCATATCACGAACTGGCAACTACGTTTTCTTCTAATAATTCTGCCGAGTTAACTGATGTACTAAACAAACATACCGATGTAAGAATATATAACTTTAATTTTGATATATTGATTTCATGAATCTGACTTTTAGGTATTTACAAGGGATAATAATTACGGTCTTGTAAAACAGGTAGCGACAGTCATGTATAAAAAAAACATTCAACGATTAACAAAGACATTCTTGACGCTTAGTTTGTCTGATGTTGCCAGTCGTGTAGGTTTACCGGGACCAACTGATGCAGAAAGATATATTCTGCATATGGTACGTATCATACACATATACACTTTTTGTAGAGCAAACAATTGTCAGTTTATATTTTTAAATAAAACTCTTGTAAAATATAAAAAGAATTATATTAGTGTATGTATTTGTTTATTGTTAATTTAAAAAAACAAAATGTACACTTAAATACTATGACCGTATGATTAATAGTTAACATTAACTATTTTAGATTGAGGATGAACAGATATATGCAACCATAAATCAAAAAGATGGTATGGTTGTATTTCGTGATGAACCTGAAAAATATAGTGGCCCTGAAGTCCTGAAGAATCTCGAATTGCAATTGGCTACATGTATGGAGCTTGACAGGCAAATCTTAGCAATGGACGAAGAGATACAAGTGAATCCCCAATACGTGAAAAAAGCAAGTGGCATGCAGGAAGAAGAACAGCCTTGTAAGAGTACTTATGCCATGTAAATTGAATACGTTTTGAAAAGATTTTTAATCCATACTTGTCTATAGAACATCTTCAAAACCAACATTTGTTACATTAGCTACTGTATATTTATTTCAGTAATCAGTGCACTCACTTTAATTGAAGTTGTGGTGAGGTAATTAGATCAGTTTTCATAATTTTGTTAATTTTTGCTTAATTCAGTGAAAGTGTGAAGATAATTTTGACTTTTCTAATACTTTCTACAAATTTGGTATATATTTATTGTATAAAAACAGTTGAATAAAATAAATATTTTGACAGTGATATTATTTTCTTCTGTAAGTTAGGTATTATGTAAAATATGAAAATACATTCAAGACATTATTTGGACCGTGAATAATAAAAGGGATATGTTTTAACAAGTGTTTTAAACATTTTGTTTTAAATCAGTTTAATTTTATTTATAAATATTGAAAGGTATTTTTTCGGGCACAATCGCTATCTTAAATGTAACCGTATACATGTGTTTCGGACTTATTAGTCCTCGTCAGTACGGTATAGCCAAAGAGGAAAGATGTAAACTCAATGGAGAACTCAACAAAAGGGACCTTAATCTGGCAGACCAATGTCACCAATTGGAGTTTCAGACATGACAGGTACACCTCGGGGTGGACTTGTTACCTCGGGGTGGACTTGTTACCTCGGCGCGACGTTGCTTCTTGTTCTCAAATCCGAGGATGTCGTGACTGAAGCTCCAATTGGTGACGTTGGTCTCTAATATTGTAGACATTATTAGACATACTAAATTAGAACAGCAGAAATAAATATCTGGTGTGGCCCCCACCCAACTTTCTGACTACATCAACACACTGTTTACACATTTTGAATCTCTCTAAACGTATAGACTATAGAGGATGAAATACCAAAAATGAATGTTCATAAGATAATAATAATACTATATTGGGGATTATAACGATATGACCTGTCATTACAAATAACTAATATACTGTTACATATCAGTGTGTTTTCCTACGAGGTTTATTTGCCTACTTCTTGTTAATTTATTCTTTAATTGTGGGCCGGGCGATAATATTCAAACAATAACGTGTTAGCCAATAGCAGTATGATGAAGTCAGTTCTCTATTATGTCACAAACGAATCAATATGAATTCCTATAGCGCCTAAACCGCTCATCCCATTGATCTGTAAATTTGTATACATGTTTAAAGTCACGGGAGGATGAGCAACTATCAAATTGGTCAAAATCTGATAAATCGAAGAAGACGCATGTAATATTTGCCACTTCCGGTTGTCATATTGTGGCCAAAAACAATCCAGTTCGTCCCTCAGCAATTCTAAATAAGTATGCAAAATTTCAGCCCGATCCGTTGTACCGCTTGGATGCTATCGTGTTCACAGACATACGTACACCGTACACAATACACACATACACACATACATTTTCCAGAAATCATTGCAATCGATTCAGGGGACCTCAAAACGCGTATTTCCGCTGAAATCCCGAAAATTTTTTTTCTCTCGATTACAATACTTTCCTTCTAGGAACTAGTCGAAAAGTAAAAATATCAAAATAATTAAAAAAAAAAGCAAAATTATGTTTGTTTAAAAAACATATTTTTTTCAACAAGCATGTTTGTTTTGTATAAAATTAAAAAAAAAACGTTTTTTATAGCAACTCTGACAGCCGTCATGTTGGAACCAATTAACATCATGATCCACCCTGGGAAAATTAATGGCGGAAAAGACTTGCTCTTGCAACTTCTTAAAAATTTTAAATACTTCTTAATAAATGATTGTATAGAATACCAGCCCAATTATTTAGCTGAGATATTGAGTATGGTAAGCATAACTTTGGTGCTGATTTTGTCTCGCCCAGTATCAAAGAATGGACGGATTATGTTTACTATGTACACTCAAATGCAGAAAAAACGGGTCATTGGGTTATTGTTGTTAAAAAAAAAAACAGTTAATTTTTTTGTTTTAGTACTGTCAATAAGAATTTTAGTGTTTGACGATCAAAGAGACAACCATCAGAATAAAGAAAAACACAAAATATGGTACTTATCAGTTTATGTAATGAACAAAGCGAAAACAATGTACGTATACACGAAAAAAAAAATGACCCGTTTTTTTGCATCTGAGTGTATAATAGAAAATTCGATTCATCAATAAAAATAATATCTTTTATACAATTTTCATCTACGTGTTTGCCTTTTCCATTACAGTTTCTAGGAATAGTGTCCTCTGGGAACGTTTCCTGAGCCTTAGAGTACATAAAAGTCCCAAAATCACCCTTGAGATCTTTAGCAACGTTTTTATTACCAACTCAATTCCTCGGCTATCTCTTGTGTGGATTTTCTATCGTCCAGAACTACAGCACTGTCGTTCTTTTGGCTCAATATGTTGTATCTATGTTGTACTGCAGGGTTCTTATAAAAAAATTTTATTTAAAACAAAAACAACAGTTTTTTTTGTTAAAATGTGTTTTAAAACATGAAACAATGTTTTAAAACACCTCAAAAAAAAACATGTTTTAAATCATGTTTTTTTTTGTTTGTTTTTATTTTTCAAGGCAAAGTGTCAGAAAAAGATAAATTATTGTTTTCAAATATAAAGGGATGCTCATGGAGATTTAAGAATAATATAAAATCTATCCTTTACAAATGTTGGCTCACTTTAGTTGATAGTAGGTTCCATTTCTCTTTGTAATGGAATTCCCTGACGGGAATCTCTCTCTCTCTGTTCCATTTGGCTTTGTAATGGAATTCCCTGACGGTTAGGGGAATATTTCACGGGTAGTTAGTTGGATTTAATACAAAACAATTATTTACTATTATTTATTTTAAAAGGTTTTTACTGTTATTTTTAAACAACCCTGGTCAACATAGAACACTTAATGTAAGTAGTCTCTAAATGATTCTATTGAATGTAGTTCGGAAATAAACAGTAACAGTAGAAAAAACATGTTTTAAAAACTTTGTTTTAAAACATTTTTAAAGCAATGTTTTAAAACATTTTTAAAACAAATGTTGTAAAACATAACAACGCTGCTGTACTACTGCAGCTCTGTAGATAAAGACCATTTTCAAATGCACAATAAAGAAAAGGGTTTTTTTCTGCATAGGTAGGTCTGTTTTCAAAAGTGTTTGCAAGCAAATTCACACACTGTTGAGCAGAATTGTAAACACTGTAATTTACACACTAATTTCAAATCATAAGACATTCAATAAAATTTCAAAGCAATTTGAAGGACTTGTTTATTTAACATAAAAAATATATGTACACATTAATAATCAATCATTCAAAATAAACAATTACATATTATACACTAGTTGTCGATTGTTCAGAAGATGTAGCTATATTTGCTGGTTCACTTCCGGCAGTTAATCCCAATTTTGCTTTCTCGAGAACGCTCGATAGTAACGCCGTCACATCTTCCACTGCACTTTTCACTTCATCGTAACCAT
Source organism: Aphodius granarius (assembly GCA_963971325.1). NCBI lineage: Eukaryota > Metazoa > Arthropoda > Insecta > Coleoptera > Scarabaeidae > Aphodius > Aphodius granarius. The sequence goes on from OZ020221.1 coordinate 14,064,720, forward strand.
GTTTCTTAATGCATGATACAGCAGAACTTATTGTTAAACGCACAGACTGCACAATCGGATCTTTAGGATCTATTTCCCCATCTAGAACAGCTTCCGCTAAGGTACGTAAAACATTCAGTAACTGCTTACAATTTTCCCATGATTTATCCCAATTAGGTTGACTTGTATAGCCTCTATACGCCCGTTGGAGACGCTGTGCACGAAGGTACATAGATGGCGCTAGATGCGAGTAAAGTTCCCATACGAATCCATCAGATGGATGTACGGCAGTAACCCTGCCGAATAATTCTCGGGTTTTCTGCAGCAGAGATTCACACGGGTTTCCGTCGTGGTCATTAAGATTGTTGCAGACGCTGTAAACTAAAATGCCGAGAACCCGAGTATTCAAGTATTTCTCTTTAACCGATAATAGTTGATGATAGGCACGGATTACATCTCGAAAGTGAGAGATGTCAGCGCTGACAACTAAAAGGTTCTCCCAAACTTTCCAGTTGTCGAAATTGCAACGTAGGGCATCATGTAGAGCTTGATGAGCAGCTTTCTTATTACCTAACTTAATGTACGCCTGCGCTAAGTTGTTCCATGCTTCGAACGAGTCCGGTTCAAGTGTAGTATACTGACGATACGCGTTTGCTGCAATTCTCCAATTTTCAACTTCCAAAGCTGAAAAACCTAAACGAAGCCATACTTGCGGCTGGAGGGGGTTGATATTGACCGATTTCTCCATGTGCGGAATACACTCGTTGTATTGGTGCTTTCGGTAGAAATACATGCCCCAATGGCGTTGTGCACGGTGACTTCTCTCCTTCGATAGTAACCAAGCCGTTTCGTAGCAGGTGATGTCGTCTGTAGCATCGCCTGTCAGAAAAAAAAAGTCGCTTATTAAGGTATTGCTTGAACCTTTTGTAGCAAAAGGACATTTATAACATTTATAATAGTGCGAGATCCGTTATAAGAAATATGTACCCTCATCTGTTATTTAATGATAATAAAGAATATATGGTAGATGATGCATACATTAATACATTAAGCAAAAAATGTGTAACAAAATTTTGTTCATTAACTACTTCGATTAGTTATTCATGAAAGTCGCACATCAGTTGAGGGAAAATACCCCAAGGAATTGAAGAATGGAGGTTGCCTACTTTCCCCTCTGCGCAACTATGGGGTTGCCATTGTTAATATGCTCTCATAAGTTATTTCATCGAATTATAGATGTTTCAAACCAAGGAGAGCACAGTTGTGTATGCAACCAAATATACGCGGGTCAATTATAAACCATACACTGGGTATAATTGGTTGCATATGTCTCTGTACTCTACTTAGTTTAAAACTACTATACATATCAAATGAAAGGTTAATTTATTCCTAATTCAACTGTATTAGGTTGCCTTATCAAAAAGTGTGTTGAATCCATGGTTGCCTAGATTTAAGATGTTAAGTTCTCTGTCGGAGTTTCAGAATGACAGAGGTGTGATCTCGCTGAAACAGAAAAATTTGCGCACAAAATGTGCCAATTCAATGTGGCTTCATGCAATCGATGCATGCTCCGTTAAAATCAATTCTGAATATTGTAGTTAAATTTAATTAAACATTTTATTGTTTAACATCATAGGCATGTGATTTAGCTAGGCAACCTTACTATCATTAAATAACAGATGAGGGTATATATTTCTTATACTGGATGTTAGATTATAATTAATGCTCAATAAAAAATGATGTCAATAAAAAAAAGGCCTGGTGTGCCATGATTTCATTTTTTCTTAAATTTATGTGTTTTTAGCAAATGAAATATAAAATGTCAACTCTAACTTCAAAAACTTGGATAATGACATAAGGCAAAAAGTTTAATTGTGAAATTTCGGAGTAGCCAACCCACAATATTTTCTACTTTTCTCATGAATTGATGTAATAAAGAGCTAAGTCTTTGTACGCTATATCAAGTGGTAGACTTCTACCTTAAATTAAAGCATTTACTTTCCTATCTATAAATAATTTACCTAGCAGACACCATAATTTAGCAGTAGGCCGTTTATCCAATTCTTGTCGTATAATCTCGGCCGCCTTGTGTCTCATATCAAGAATCGTATAGCAAACGATAACTTCCTCCCAGTGTTGTAAACGTAGATAAGCATCTAGAGCGCTTTTAACTAATCCCAAGTTAAGCATAAGATCAGCCTGCTGATTCTCTGTCTTCCAGATTGGTTGGAGTGCTGAGCCAAAAACACCAGAAACTCTTGTCATCTGATCAGCATCTGATTTTCTAATACAGTTGAATATCTCTTCGACTTGCATGAGGGACCTTTCAATTGTGCGATTATGATTAGCTTCAAGTTTGCTTCGTATAAGAAGGGCGGCCGCCCGTACCGCCCAAGTATTATTTTGACTTAACAGCACGTCAATAAATGGCTTAATTTCCTCATAATACAACTCATCTTGAGGTTTTGAGATTATTAGTTTGTGAATTATAGCAATTAAAAGTTCTTGTTCTGCATTTGGTAAAGGGGGGCTTTCTATGGCGTCCACATAATCAATTTTTTCCAAACGAGTTTCATCGTCTAAATACACATTTTTGGGTACTGCTGTTTCCTTGATAAGCGGCCGGCAGATGTTGTCCCGAGGTTCCAATTCTATCTTCAGCCCGATCTGAGCAATATAATTCTGCTGGTACTTGGTACGTTTCCCCAGTTTACCCACCAATTCATATTTTAAACCAAGAATCTCAGACGCTTTAGTCAGATGTACTTCGGCTTTAGAAAAATGTCTAAAGGTGAGGAATAACTGGGCCTGTTCAATCTCTAACTTTGCCTTTATAAAACCTGAAAATAAAATGTAATCAAACTAAAATATGTCATAACATTTGTATTTATTGTCTGATTTTGAGTTTTTTTTACTTTTTTAGAGCGTAAAAATTGTTCCTTGGGACAAACTATGGCATATTTATTACAAAAAGCATGAAAATTAAAGATCTTATATTAGGGATTTTTTGACAATAAATTGGAGTACATCAATGGACCAAGCGCTCATAGAAATGGGCATACAATAAAAATTTTAAATAACATGCATAATAACAATTTTGCAATTAAATTAAAACTTTTCTTTTATCAATTTACATATTTCGTATGATGTAGTAAAAAATAAATTATTGTTTTCGAATATAAAGGGATGCTCATGGAGATTTAACAATAATATAAAATCTATCCTTTTACAAATATTGGCTCTCTTGAGTTGATAGTAGTTTCTCTGTTTAATTTGGCGTTGTAATGGGATTCCTTGACGGTTAGGGGTAGTTAGTTGGATTTAATACAAAACAATTATTTACTATTATTTATTTTAAAAGGTTTTTACTGTTATTTTTAAACAACCCTGGTCAACATACAACACCTAAGGTAAGTAGCCTCAAAATGATTCTATTGAATGTAGTTCGGAAATAAACAGTAACAGTAGAAAAAATGTTTTAAAACATAACAACCCTGATCACAACCAATCAATAGTCAATAGAAAACACAAAACTGGTATGGTTTTGGTTTGCGTTTAAATAAACCTATTTAATTATGATAGTGCTCTGAATATTAAATTTACTCTCACGTACCTTCCAATTCTAGTCCACCTATAACCTTTTCCAATTGTCGAGCCGTTGCTAACAAGTCTGGACTTAACTCATCCAAAATAAGTTGATGAATCATCAACACTCGCCACGACCACCATAAATTTATGACTGGGCTAACTTTGCAGTACTGCAATATTGCACGAGCTGCTACAAATAAGCTGTGATACTTTACATTAACATTGATGTCTTCATTATTTGCGGAAAGCAGTTTAACAAAGTCAACGCCGTCAAATTTGGAATTTTGTAAGTGCTTGATCACCTCTGCAGGTAGGTCTGGACCTGTAAAATTTGCTTGCACGAAAGCCAAAAGACATCCAATTCCAAATCCGAAAAATGAGTCAGTTTGTTCTCCAGTTAAGCCTTCAAGCTTGGTCTTCATCAGAACTTCATCAAAATTACATTGTAATAATGTATTCCACACCTCATCACTTTTAACTAACACTTCCCAAACCCAAGCAGCTCCAGAAAGTTCTTCTGCAACTAATTGTTCCATTTTTTATCATACAGTTGCGTTTTAGCGTCTTACTTCTTACTGGGCGGGTTATTAGCAACACCACAGATTATAACAATACTTTTAAAAGTTAATTTTGCAGTTAAAAATCGCTCAATTTGAGGTTAGTTGCTATTATAACCCCAAAACGCTTGAAACAAGTTTGTCAAATTTTTGGGGTTTTATTAGTGGTTATCTGGTTGCATTTTCGCCATGTGGCAACACTGACTTTCAACCTTGAGTGAAGTTCAAGTTCAATCCGCATACTAATGCCCGTTTGCACCGTTTGTGTTAAGAAAGGCTTAAGTATGAGATCGTACTTATGTCATCGATTTTGTTTGCACCGCCACATATCCATTACCTAACTACAGTTAAGAACGACCTAACTTAAGCCTAGAAAATCGACGGCTTAAAGCCAGCGTAAATATAAGCTTAGTTGTGATTGGTTGATTGTGGTACAGACACACATTGCACATGAAATGTCGTTTTAAGAAATGTCAAGACAGTACCTATATGTGTCAATTTATCATGTTATCAAGCGATTTTAGGAGTTTGTAATGTAAAATTACAGTTTTATTGTGTATTAAAAATAATGGTTTCATTTTGATCATAAATTCTTTTTTTTGTGCCGTAATTTTTGTTGTTATGAAAGTAATTCAAATTTGCCGCCACATTAACCTATTGAAAGTTGACAAGTGACGCAATACTGTTGATTTTAGAACCAAGTATTTCCAAATATAACTAGAACTTTACAGTTTGCCAACGTCAGAAACCCTTAAGTAATGCTTAAGTTAGGAAAGGCTGACATGCGAACGGTGCAAATGATGCCTGACTTAAGTTAGGCATAAAGATAAGCTGTTCTTAAATTTAAGTAGTTCTTAATAAATACGGTGCAAACGGGCATAAGTAGAGCACAGTGACATATGCAACCAATTATACTCAGTGTATGGTTTATAATTGACCCGCTTATATTTGGTTGCATACACAACTGTGCCCTCCTTGGTTTGAAACATGTATACACTAATATAATGTATGATAATGTGAATGATAATGATACTGTGAAAACAGTAATTTAATAAATGTGTCAAACAAATTATGCTAACAGTTTTAATCTAAAGTTAGTGGCAATGGACCAGATCGCTACTAACTTTACCACGGGCACCATTGTTAATGGATCTTATATATGCCGAAACGAATATAAATTATTTGTAGAAATGCATTTCTAAATTTATAATTTAGAAATAATAAGAACATAGGAAAAAAATTAACAATTTGTTATGGTTTGGAGGATTAACTATATGGAATGGAGGATATATTTAGCAGTTCTAGTCCATGGGCTATCCAATATTATCTTGGATAATATAGTAATAAAAAAAAATGAATTAAAAATCAGTTTATTTGTCTATCAGTATTTGCACCTACATACATGGGAGTATAAAATATTAAAAGACAACACAAAACTTTAAATAACGTAGAAATATGTTCAATAAAAGAAACCTCTAGTGCGGTATGGAAAATATTGTAGGTTGACTCTGAAATTCAGCATTAAAGTTTAAGCTCCTTTTTCCTTTATGTCCTTCCGCAAGTTTTAGAGGATACAATTGACTAGTTTTGTTCTTTTACTTAAATTTTTCTTGATACATACCTAAAAATAACGTAAAAAAAAGATTGAGGTTGACATTAGGTCTGACAAGTGTATAGCTTAAGAAAAAGATTAAATCATGACCCAATAGAGGGTTTTTTTATTGAACTTACTATATACTGTAGAACAGTATTGTAAAGTACACACAACACACATATAATAAAATTCAAGCTGTCGACACCACTGTACTTAGCATAGACAATGAATCTGCTGTTTTTGGAGGTTCACCTTTAACAAGAGATCCTAGCTTATTTTTATCAATAACTTTGGATAGTAATGTAGCAACTTCTTGCATTGTCGTTTTCATACATGCATGATTCTGTCTTTTAATCGTAGCCAAACTAGAGCTCATTAAATGCCGTACAGTGAGCACAAGCGTGTCCTTAGGATCGATATCATCACTTAAAGTAACTTCTGCCAAATTCTGAAGACAGTACAATATCTTCTGACATTTCTCAGGTATCTTTTCCCAATTTTTTTCCGTTGTATAAGCACCGAAAGCGCGCTGTAAACGTTGCGCACGTACATTCATTATCGGGCACATATTTGCATACAACTCCCACAGAGATCCTTCGGAAGGATAAAGAGCTACCACACGCCCAAGTAATACTCTAGTCTTTTGCGATAGCATGCCGCATTGCCTGCCTTCGTGATCGTTAACGTTTTTCGAAACACCGCACACCAAGACACTGAGAACTTCAGGATTTAGATAGTCCCCTTCCATATCAAGCAGTCGATGGTAAGCTCGCATTAGATCCTTAAAATGGCAAATATCTGCACTGACAACGAGTAAATTTTCCCAAACATTCCAGATATCGGAATTACATCGTAAAGCTTCTATAAGGGCATGGTGGGCAGCCCTTTTATTTCCCAACTCTATGTACGTTTGAGCTAGGTTTTTCCAGGCCTCAAAACAATCGGGTTCCAGTGTTGTATAGCGACGATATGCGGTAGCCGCAATTTGCCAGTTTTCCGTTTCTAGAGCTGCATGGCCAAGGCACTGCCAAACTTTTGTTTGCAAAGGATTTATGCTTAGTGACTTCTCAAAGTGCTGGATACACTCTTCATATTGTCGCTGCTCATATAAGAATAAACCCCACTGTCGTTGGGAATGATGACTCTTTTTGTTTGACAATGTCCAAGCTCTTTCATAACATGCCGTATCATCGGTTGCATCGCCTACGAAAGACATGGAAAGATTGTATTTTGTGTTAACATTATTGTCTAGTTTGGTTTATAACAGGGTTGTTATGTTTTAACACATTTGTTTTAAAACATTGTTTTAAAAATGTTTTAAAACAATGTTTTTAAAACATGTTTTTTTCTACTGTTACTGCTTATTTCCGAACTACATTCAACAGAATCATTTAGAGACTACTTACCTTAAGTGTTGTATGTTGACCAGGGTTGTTTAAAAATAACAGTAAAAATAGTAAATAATTGTTTTGTATTAAATCCAACTAAATACTCGTGAGGTATTCCCCTAAGCGTCAGGGATTCTTAAGTGAGCCAACATTTGTAAAAGGATAGATTTTATATTATTCTTAAATCTCCATGAGCATCCCTTTATATTCGAAAACAATAATTTATTTTTTTCTGACACTGCCTCGAAAAATAAAAAACAAAAAAAATGTTTTAAAACATTGTTTCATGTTTTAAAACACATTTTAACAAAAAAACTGTTGTTTGTTTTAAATAAAAAAAAAAAACGTTTTTTATAACAACCCTGGTTTACAATATGTTCTTATCCAGACTTACCTAACATACACAGTAACTTGACCGTCTTGTTACTGTTACTGTTAGTGCTGGTACTCAGTTCTTGTTGGATCAGTTCAGCAGCGGTCTCTTTTTTACCCAATAGAGTATAGCAGGCAATAATTTCATCCCAGTGTTTTAAGTGTAAAAATATTTCTAATGCGCCCTTTACATGACCCACATTGAGCATCAGATCTGCCAGTTGAGCTTCAGTTTTCCAAATGGGTTGTAAGGTAGTGGCAAAGACCCCGCCGATACGATTCAATGGATGAGGATCACTCTTTTTAATACATTCGAGGATCTCTTTAATTTGGAGCAATGAACCATCGCTTATAAAGTCACCTTTGGTCAGTAGTTTATTCCGCATGAGGAAAACGGCAACTCTTACCGGCCATGTATTGTTTTGACTAAGTACTGCGTCTATAAACGGCTTTATCTCTACGTAAGACAGTTCTTCTGACGATTTAGATATTATCATTTTGTGAATAACGGCAACCAAAAGCTTTTGCTCCGTGTTTGGCAAGTTAGGAACGACCATACCATCTACAAATTTGATGTCGTTTAGCGGTTTATCATCGTCCACATTGAAATCATTCGGTACGTTTAGTTTTTTTACTGGAGGTCTTCCAATATTCTCTCTCTCTTGCAATTCCAATTGCAATGGCATAGGACAGTCTTCTGTTTCATATATTAATGTATCCTCTGCAGTTTCGTATTCCAAACCCAAAATTTCCGCGGCCACTTTCAAGTGAAGATCAGCTTTCGGAAAATTTCTGTAGATTAGAAATAGTTGAGCTAATTCGATTTCAAACAATGCCCGTAAATAACCTAAACAAGAAAAAAAAAACAATATTAAAAATTTAAATCTCAAGAACTGTATGCATAAATAGAATGTTAAAATGATTCTAGTAAACTACTAAGCCTACATATAATATATATATATTGCAAATTATGCAAATTATATCAATAATCATTATTATTTGTTTCCAAATGTTCCTATATTTTCTGCAAATCTCTACATACCTGCTATTTCAAGACCTTCTATTTCTTTTTGCATTTGTTCAGCAACATTCAACAAGGTAGGACTTAGTTCATCCAAAATAAGTTGATGTATCATTAAGTACCTCCATTTCCACCATACATTTAAGGTATTGTTAAAGCAACAGTTTCGGAAAACCGATCGGGCTGCTACTAACAAGCAAGGATATTTTACGTTCTCATTTATGTCTTCGTTACCTATTGCAAGCATCTCATCAAAATCGTAACTATCAAATTTTGGATCTAGAAGGTATTCCATTAGGTCAGAGGATAAGTCTGGTCCTGTGAAATTCGCCTGTACAAAAATTAGGAAACATCCGATACCAAATGTAAAACAACTTCGAACATGATCCTGCGAATACTTCTTAAATTCAATCTTCAGTTCTTCGTCATCAAACTTGTAGCTCAACAACATATCCCACAGTTCATCCTTTTTAATCAGTTTATCCCAAGCTTTTAAAATATGGCACTTTCTCTCCGCAGTTTCACTGACATCGTTAAAATTGCAATTATCTAAATCTACAATCATTGAATTTAAAAGATGTTCATTTTTCTGCTCAAAGATAGAGAGAAATTGTAGTTCTGGCATATTATCCTTTGTTCGTAAAGCCATGTTGTGGTGGAAGATTACTACTATTGGACAGCTATATCATTTATATTTTATAGATGTGGAATTTGTCACCACAAATCTCTGCAACAATATTAACCTATACACAACGATCTGCACTGCCAATAGGTGCTCTTATTTGCGTATAGAATAATTATTTTTCATTTTCTGCGTTTGGTGTTCTTCAAGTGTTGATACTGGTACAGGCCCACAGGTGCAAACAAAATCCAAAATTCTATAGGAAATTGGGAAAATGGCAAATGGATTCCCCACAGCGTAAAGCCCCCAGGAAAGCCCGCAAAGTTTATATTTGGGGGAATTATTGATGCTGTTCTGTTGTCACTCATGTCACTTGACATTAGTGCTTGACATTATTTTTGACAGAAAAAAAAAACATTGATATGTTTGATTTGGCAGCATTGACCGGTTTAGTTCTAAAAAGTAGGTTGTGGTATCACTGCTTAGAATAAAATCCGCAGATTTTTGGCTAAGTCCTCACGCACGTCTTTATGCACGTCTAATAATAATAATGGGTGGTGGTGATCGTATGCCGAAGATTGACTTAAGCAAATTAAAGCAGTCAGATTTAGATTTTATTCGCTTCGTTGAGAAACAAAACAAAGAACGTGTTGAAAAACTGAAGAGGCTGAGGAAGACTAACCTATTAACCGCAGGTGTCATCGGTTGTGGTGTGGTCGGCATTTATCTTTATTCTATGTTCTCTGTGAAGCAGGAAACTTTTTTGGATGACTTCAACGAACCAATGAAAGTTGTAGAGAAACAGTAACCATGTCAGCATCAGTTGCAATCCGATTACCACCGTTACCGACCGTGAGAGATTTAGTACGTTTATATAGGTTAAGAGCAATTAAACAGTTATCCCAAAACTTTTTGATGGACGAACGCATAACAGACAAAATAGTCAGAGCAGCCGGTAAAATAAGGAATCATTACGTTTGTGAGGTTGGCCCAGGCCCTGGAAGTATAACTAGATCGATTTTAAAAATGACGCCTAAGAAACTAATTGTTGTGGAAAAAGACCCACGGTTTTTACCAACTCTAGAACTGCTACAAGAAGCATCAAAAGATTTTTCCAATTTGCAAATAGAAATCGGTGATATTCGATCGTATAATTTCGAGGCTGGTTTTAGTGATGTTCAAAAATGTGATTGGTTTCAAGCGCCACCACCAGTTCATCTGATAGGCAACTTACCATTTAGTGTGTCGACAAACTTAATAATACGTTGGCTGAAGTCAATATCTGAGAAAAAATCCGCATGGGTCTTTGGAAGAACATCCTTAACTTTGACATTTCAAAAGGAGGTTGCAGAACGTATAGTTGCTCCTGTCAGTGACAGACAAAGATGTCGTTTATCTGTGATGTGTCAACTGTGGTGTGATGTGGATTATAAATTTACAATACCCGGTAAAGCATTTGTTCCGAAACCTGATGTTGATGTTGGCGTTGTTACATTTTCACCAAAAAAACATCCCTTAGTTGATTTGGATTTTGATCTGGTGGAAAAAGTTTTAAGAAATGTCTTTAATATGAGACAGAAATTTGCAGTGAGAGGAGCACAATGCCTTTTTCCAGAGGATACGCGTATAAGCAATGGTAGTAACACTCGGTTATATCTTTCTTTAGCATCGGTGTAACTATTTATATTTTTTAGCAACCAAATTGTTTTTGATGGCAGATGTTAATCCTACAATACGGCCGTTTGAAATCACAAATGAGGAATTTGCCAGGCTGTGCTATGCATACAAGTTGTTGTGCGATGAAAATCCGGAGATTAGACATTTTGATTATAGGGGTCCCAAAACTACAGCTGTTGTATAATGTGTTAGTCAATAAATAGTTTATTAGCTAATGGATATTTTATGTCAATACCTTTTTTTAATATTAATTTAATTATCAGCAATGTCAAAATAGACTATAGTCAGTGGACTATAGGACAATTATATCTATAGATAATTCCGTGCTTGACTTGATCTAGAAGTCTATAAAATCTATTATTACATAGGATACGGTAAGTATCAAACGATATATCCCGCATGTTGTATAAACTACAAAAAAATAACAGTTTAATAGTAATAAAATATTTACTATGATGATAAGTATCGTGGTGCATAACATCACCACTCTCGTTTTGTAATCATTTATCACTGAGAAATTTGTAAAACAATAAACATCAGCCACTATAAAATTTTTTGGTTGCCCTTTTTTTCCGCTTGCTATTGATATATAAGTCGATTTTGGCGAAGTAGCTATACCTCACAATGCTTTCCCATAAAACTCAGACTCAGACTGATAAAAATTCATATTTTTACCATCAGAGCGGGACGCTCGTTGAAGCGAATTTAATCTCAAAAACACCAACACTGCTTCATGGTGTTAAATAAAAATATCTGGGGTGGCCCTCACCCAACTTTCCGACTACGCCGTTGGCACAATGAAGTGTCTGAACACTTTTGCAATTATTCAATTTTGTGACCCCAGTGCCACTCTGTACCCTACCTAACGTCAATCTCTGTGACACATCTGTGACATAATAAAATTTGAAATGAAGCTACTAGGTGTATGTTCTTCCTTGTATATTTGAAAAATCTACTTTTGCTACCGGTTTCGGCTAACAGCCATTATCAGGCAAAAACTGGAAAAGAAGACTTTTGTTTTTTTTTTTGTTGATGTCTAACTTCTGATGCGTAATTTTAACATGTACCATAACCTGCGAACGCAATTTTTATTATCTGTATTTGTTTTTCGTCTTCTTTTCCAGTTTTTACCTGATGACGGCTCTTAGCCGAAACCGGTAGCAAAAGTAGATTTTACAAATATACAAGGAAGAACATATACCTAGTATTTTCATTTCAAATTTCACCTTGTAATCAACGCGGCACACAAATTCGTCTATAATAACATTTGTCACACTGACATTTAATATCATGTCATGGCAGTGGCACTGGCGTTTGTCAAAATCTGATAATTTGCAACACAGCGACGAAGGCTGTAGATTCTGCCAAACCGCTTCTATAAAAGCTTATAGTGCCTAAACCGTTCATCCCATTGATCTGAATGCGTAGGTATACATATTTAAAACCACTGTAGGGTGATCTTATATCACTTTGACCAAAATCGGATAAATCCCGAAGAAGACGCATGTGACTAACAGATGACTAACAGTTGCCACTTGCGGTTGTCAAATTGTTACCAAAAACAATCCAGTTCGTCCCCGGTAATTCTAAATGCGTGTGCAAAATTTCAGCCCGATCCGTTGTACCGCTTGGACGTTATCGTGTTCACAGACATACATACAGACATTTTCCAGAAATCATCGCAATCAATTCAGGGGACCTCAAAATGCGTATTTCCGCGAAAATCTCGAAATGTCATTTTCCGTCGATTCCCACATAACAATTTAGAGACACGTTTCCAGCATGGTGCCAACACGTTGTGGTAAATTTTGCACGCATGTTGACGCCTTGCTGGCGCAGTGAGTCCTCATATGAGAGCAATATGTCAGCACGTTGTGCTTGCAAGCATGCGTGAGAAGCGTAACGTCCGTAAACAAACGTAAACAGTCCAACACGGCCTTGTGGGTGGGCACATTGCTCACCTCGCAGGCAGACCGAGTCCTCACAGCGTCTGCACGCTGTGCTGGCATGACGTGCAAACACAGTGCGGGCACTAAGCAAATTATACGGTTGTTTTTACGCTATGTTTTCTTCGTGCCAACACATTGGGCCAACATATCGTGTTCGACACGTGCGTGCTAAAAATTGTTATGTGGGTTACAATAAGTTTCATGCTAGGGTACTAGTCGGAAAGTAAGAAACAAGTTTTGCTGTCATTTGTAAACATATGTAGATTATAGCGTTGTTTATAACATATAAACAATGATTATAGCAAAATGTATACAACATGGCTACAATATATTCAAAGCGGTATTGTAGATGATATGCTGAATTTTATTCAGCAAATTGATCAAATTTCTACCTGTAGGTATAGTATATACGTATACAATTTACACTTATTTTTGCCAGAAATTATCAAGATAGTATACCAGAAGATAGCATTCAGTAAGTTTAGATGGCTTTAGGAAAATAAATTTTCCATATACCGTAAATCGAACCTGGTGGCAAACGAACGACCAATCAGGTTGCTGTGTGTATGCAACATCCTGTCTTTCAAACGCTGTTTGACAACTGCGGAGTATACAAGCATTTTTGACCATATAATTTTATTATGGCTGAAGGCGATAATGGTCCGCCTGATAATAATAGGAAGGAAATTCAAAACGTAAATAACGACTCTGACATGGACGAACCTGTGAAATTGGACATTGGAGTAGATCTCTCTAGAAATTTAGAGAGAAGTTCAACACTTAATGATTTTGCACATGGTAAATACCAATCACGTACTTAATTAGTAGCAGCGGCCCAATCTAAAACTAATTTTCCAAATTATAATTTTATTGAGATTTATAATTTATAGGTTAGTTTAATAAGGGTTAGTTTCAGGTTCAAGTACAGTCGATCCGCCAAAGAAAGAAGACAACCCCTTTTCCTTCAAGCACTTCCTAAGAGGTGATGGTGTCAATTATCATAATCAAGGGGCCCGTCCTAAAGTATACTGCGATGGTAGACCTGTGACTTCGATGCCTGATCTCGATTTGCATAATACAATTGATCACAAGTCTCGCGTAGTTCCTGAATTTTCTTCCGCATTACCAGACTTTGTTCAGGACCACTTAGTCGTTGAACAGAGCTATTTAAACAAAAATGGTACCAACCGAGCATATACGGACAATTTACCAGATTTTGCCAGTAGATCAAATGTGGATACCAGAAGGAACCATAATGTGCCGTTAGATTTACCAGTTAGGCCACCAGCAGAATTTCCATTAGACTTGCCAATTAACGATAATCAAAATCGAGAATTACGTACCTGTCCATCGACAGCGGAAGTTGCAGTCTCAAAAAGTTTACCTGACTTCCTCGCAGATGGAGCTGTTCGAACTCAAGCTGACGATGCTCATCCTGAACCAAGTCCTGACAGAGATATTGACAGATATAGACAGGAATTAGAAATATGTAGGAGGCAGCTGCTAGAAGAATCACGGAGGTGTGAATTTTTTCAGAGGCAACTTGACCTAGCCCGAGACAAAGAACACGAGTACACTCAAAATTTAGGAAAGGCAATAGGTCAGGTTGAAGAAAGTTTGGAAGTTAGCAATGTGAGTTAACAATCTTAGGTGTTTATTCATTTGGACAGATCCTAAGTTGAAAAAAACGAAGATCTAGTGTGCCATGATTTTATTTTTTCATAAATTTATGTTGGCTATATGTTTTAGGAATTGACATATAAAAAGTCAGACAGAAATATCAGATAATTTAACTATAGTTGTTTCAAACCAAGCAGAGCACAGTTGTGTATGCAACCAAATATACGCAGGTCTATTATAAACCATACACTGGGTATAATTGGTTGCATATGTCACTGTGCTCTATTTAGTTTACAACTACTCCAACAGAAACAACAATAAAACTGCATAATGACAATGCAAATTTTTTTTTTCATGGCAAATAGATCTTTTTTTTTTAATGGAAGATACTATTTGTTTGTACGATATTTGTTTAAACATTTCTTTTCTAGAAAAGAGCATTAGCAGCGGAAAGCACAGTATTAAAGTTAAGACAGGAAGTGAAGTGTTTGAATGTAGGTTTTATTAATCAAAGTTGATTTTGGTTTAACTTTTTGTTGTAATTTTTGTAGGCTGAGATTAGTCGGTTACGAAGAGAAATTCGAGAGTTAAAAGGTGAAGAGGGTGCAGCCGGTGGTCCCGGATTTGCATATCCAAATACTAGACAATCTCAGAGATTAGCTCGTGAGTTACGAACTGCTGCCAGTACAGCCGAACATTCACTAAGGTATAAAATTTATATTTTTAACCTTGCTCTATGTTTTTGTTACTACTGTGTCAATAGAGCACTTAACACCTAAACTTTATAAATATATGGATAACCTTTGTTAAGTTAATCATAGTGTGTAGAATAATGTTTAAATACAGCGTGTATTTTTTACATCCTCATGATCATATAGAAAAAAAAATTACTATTTATTTTCAAGTTTTGTTTTTGATCTACATGATCACTGAAGAAATTTCCATGATTAAGAACACTGCATTTGAAAACAAAACTTGAAAATAAATAGTATTTTTTTTTTTTCTATATGATCATGAGTCTGTAAAAAAATACTATAACTTTCAGCAATTTCATCTAATTAGATGATCATATTACATACATGATCATCTAATTAGATGAAACTGCTGAAAGTTATGTTGACAATTGAATGTTTCTTATTTTAGACAATTACTAACTGGAGTAGACAACCTAAGAATAATGGCGGCTTCATTAGAGAGTATAAATCGTTTTGAGGATGGTTGTGACAACCATTTGGATTACGAGGATGATAACGATGCTGCTGGACCAGCTCTGTAAATAAACCAATGAAAAACATATATTTTTGCACATTTTCTTAAATGTAGTTAGTCTTTGTATGTTTTGCATTGTTATTGTAAATATGTAACGTAGATTATAAGTTACCTAAGTGATTTTATTGAATAGGTTGTGATGTATTAATATTAAATTGTAAGAATATTAATTTATATCTAGTTTGCAGATGTTTATAACCTGTCCCACATTTTATAAATACTGTATTCTGTTGGCATTATTTCAACTTTGTAATTTTATTTTATAGTAAAAAGTAGAAAAAAAAAACAATAAAGAAAGGCTAACAATTTTTAAGCTTCAAATATTTAATTCTGCTTGTTTTTTAATCCCCCAGATGAGATGAATCCATTCACAATTAATCATTTTATTCAGGCAAAATAAAGAATACATACATCTATTTAATTTTAAAGTTCTAGGATGACATTTAAATTTTTGCTATTCTACTGTTATACCCGAGATACACCACAAGGTAAGTTAGTTAAGACAGAAATTGTAATTTAATTCATGTCACTTCAAAATTTTGTTTATATTTTAAAACATTCACCCAAAACCATGAATACTGATGATTACTTATTATATGTCGTACTCGCTATTGTATAGATGTTTCAAACTAAGAAGAGCACAGTTGTATATGCAACCAAATATACACAGGCAATTTATAAACCATACACTGGGTATGATTGGTTGCATATACAACTGTGCTCTTCTTAGTTTGAAACTACTCTACCATATTATTGTTAACTAAACTCAGTTTCAAAAATTAGTATTTAACACATCCAAAGACAAAATAATGAATCATTTTCTTGTGCATTTAAAGAATTTTATTGTTATATTCCCTTGTCATTTTTGACATTGTGTACAGACAAAATTTATTTCGTGTAGATGACAGTCTGGGGCAAAAACTATTTTTTTTGTGCAATAAGTCCGAAACATTGCAAATGTTTAATGTATTTATTTATAGTGAAAACGATAAATTCTTTTACTTGAAAACAACTTTCCCCCCTTCCCACATATCTCTAAAATGCATTAGCAAAAGCACCATGCTAAAATATGACCTACTTTTCTCATGAATTGAAATATTAAAGTACCACGTTTATGTGCTTTATATCAGGAGGTAGATTTCTACCTTAAATGTCAAATATACTTACATCAGTTAACACACAAACACTGAAATAATGTCATTTTGACAATTCAATGGACAGAACTGAACTAATAATGTAACTACTATAGTCCATTTAATAACTAGGAGGAATTTTTCAAACGTGTTACTAGGATAGAGTAGTTTCAAACTAAGAAGAGCACAGTTGTATATGCAACCAATCATACCCAGTGTATGGTTTATAAATTGCCTGTGTATATTTGGTTGCATACACAACTGTGCTCTTCTTAGTTTGAAACATCCATAACTTCGCCGTGATTGGTTAAATTGCAGACCGTTTTACATCGGGCAAATTTACCCTTTGGTGCGCAAGTCCCTTTAGGTTAGGTTACAGGTAAACAAACATTGGTACCTGCTTTGTATTGTTTTGTGTTCGATGCTATTCTTGAGTTCAGTTCACTTTTATCAGCACCTCGTATAAGAAGTACACTCTTCTCTAAAAATGGTTCAAATTTAACCGCAAAAATATCTGGTGACATTTGTGGTAATTTGTCCCTAGTGTAAACCTGGCGTCTGGTTTTATTCCTCCTAGTTATTAAATAGACTCTAACTAATAAAATAAGTTTATTTATGAAGTAAAATATGACATTTATTATTAGAATAACATTTATCTACATAATGTACACCATACAACTTTTTTGACACTGACAGTACTTACATATAACAGAATTCACAAATTCTATCACAGGAAAAAGACACCTTTCATCGGATCACAGAAACATAACTAATTTAACAATAAATTTACGAAAATGAAGCCAAACATAAATTTAAACAAATAGATTGTTTTGAAGCAAATATTGCCATAGCAAATATTTTACAATAAAGTGTACTGGAAATTTAATGAACTTATAATAAACCAATGAAACCAACCTCATAAAAAATCGATTACATTACAGTCATGCATTGATTTCTTCAAGCATTTGCTTAAATTCCTCAGTTTGAGTTTCCATATGTGCCATGTCCCTGCATGACAGCAATACTTTGTTCTGCGTAGTCATCATCGTTTGACTTTCAACTGATCGCAAGACATCATCAAAAACAGTTTGAGTGTGTGAGCTATTATATTCCAACTCGTTAAAAGCATTAAAGACATCATCTCCTGTCTGCGTGCACATGTTGGTATAATCTGCGTCAAATATATTCATGAAATCCGTTTGAGTTTCAATAGTGCAATTGAAATAATTTCCAGAATCAAATGTATCCATATCTTCATGGAAACTAGTTTGAGAACTAGAATGCATAAACTCACTTATTGGACTTAAAGGTTCGGTTTGGATTAAGAATAGTTCGCAATTGGATGGCAGCAAGGTAGTAGTCTGAGTGCTTGAACTGCTCTGTTCATAGGATAGTTTAAAGTCGTCTAAATTAAAAGACGTATTGCAAGATTTCGAGCTTGAATCTACAGGACACGTCTGAGTCTTGTTATCCTTTTTTTCTGAACAATCTTCAGAACTGGAGCTAGGTTCTAATTTATTTTCTGACCTGCTATGCTTGTGTATATAATCTCCAATGGTTTGCGTTTCGGCGGAAAGTTGAATTCGTTTACCGCCATGTGTTTGCGTTTCCTGTTGACTTACTTGCGTTGTCTTCAGCCTCATCTTCGGATATATGTCTGTTTGGCTACTACGTTCTATCATAACAGCATATTTTAATGAATCTGTAGCAATGTGATTGAAACTATTTGTATGTCGTACTACCAAATTCTGGGGCTCATTGTTTAGAATTGTTGTGCTTACAGATTTATGCAGAGGATGCATCTTCTTATAACAGGGCTTTTCCAAGATCTGGTGACTCTTCCTTCTACCATGTGTAAGTAAACTCTCATAGGATCTATAGGCAGCTTCACAATCACAGCAAGCAAAATTAACACCACAGTAG
Source organism: Aphodius granarius (assembly GCA_963971325.1). Taxonomy (NCBI): domain Eukaryota; kingdom Metazoa; phylum Arthropoda; class Insecta; order Coleoptera; family Scarabaeidae; genus Aphodius; species Aphodius granarius. The sequence goes on from OZ020221.1 coordinate 14,083,412, forward strand.
TTCATGTGAAAATTTTTTGCAGCAACTGTCGCAAATTTCATTTCGCATGTATCGCAGCCATATATTTTTTCACAATGGACTTTCATGTAGTGTTGTTTTAGGAGCTTCATGCACTTAAAATACTTGCTTTTGTTGTATTCGCATTTATGTTCTGGGCAGTAATACTCCTTTAAGGTTACATCCTTTTTTAAGTAGTCAGTTTTTTTGTGGGTTTTAGCCAAATGCAGGTTCAAATTTGATTCCGATTTAAATATGCTAACGCAATTCTTCTCCGGACATAAAACTGAAGTGTTTACTTTACTCAATTCGTTAGCCGTTGGATAAACTTTCTTCGATTCCATAATTTTATGCTCTCATAAAAGTGGGTACAAACTCACTTTTCCGTTGAACGTGTATTTAATAAAATATTCAATTTAGATTAAATTTATTTTAGCTGTTTTTGTTATAATTAGAAACGGCCACAACGATTTTGCACTCAAAATATTTTGACAAGTAAATCTACGTGAAGTTTGCTATAATCGCGACAACTTTCAGAATACAAATTTTCCTATATTGCGGTATGGTCCCACAAAAAATCCAGAGATAATGAGTTATTATTCTACGTTTTGTTTTAGTTATTCTTGTGATTCTTTTTGTGTGATATAGATAAAAATAGTGATGCAAATTGGATAAAGTTACTTTAGTATGTTTGGCGCGGAATGTATGAATCTTCATTTATAATTAAATTGGATAACAATAACAATCATCGGTGAGTAAATTATCAGAAGTATTATTTTCCTTATTAACATACATACTGAATTGCCTATATTGTAATAATTAATAATAATAACTTTCTTATAAAATCTTTGAAACGTGAATCTTTCTAACAAAAAATGTCATTTATTATTTTGGTTATTTTGTTTGACGTGGTCATTTCAATTCCTACGTTGTATATTTGCTTTATCTATGACCTTGTCGTCTTATCACATGCATACCGAGTTGTTTATAAATTTGAATTGAGACTCGAAAATGTTGGCACTCCTTCAATGCAATGTTCACTTCATTTACGACTAGCACCTGTCGTTGGCAGTAGATGGCGCGTCGGCGATTACAATAAATTGTTGCTGCTGCGGCAATGTCGCTTCTAAATGTGTCAAGATAGATTGGCAGTTCGTTCTGTATTTGTGTGAATTTGATAATGATAACATGTGCAATTGATGAATTGAACAAAACAAACAATGAAGGGACCCGGGAACAATGTCAAATATGAGAAAATACCTCAACATTCAATAAACGAGGCGGATACTGGAAAATCCACAAAAAGACAACTGAATTCTGTAAGTAAACATCTTCAGTCTTAGTAGGTAACTAACTACTCTTTTGTGTCATTGCTTAAGATCCTTGTAAAAATTAATTTTAAGCATTTACGTACGCGATTTGACTTACGTTCTAACATACGATCAATACATGATCGCCTCGTTGTGCATCAACCAATTAATTAACTTGAATTGTACTGTTAATTGCATTATAACTTCTTGGCATGCATTGCCTATGTGTACAATTGTTACTGATTATTTGGGCCTTTATATTGTCAGTATATCATTTAAATTGAGAATCATATAAAGTAATTGGCAATAATGTTGTTTTAGTGTTTTCTGGTCTTTAATATAACTTAAACCAGGTAATGCCTTACTTTTTTCTTCAGTATATATGTAAACATGACTGTTCTAAATATACATTTATATAGGTAAAGGCGATCAATAACTGTTATTCCGGTTGTGCATCATTGTTATGAAACATATCATTCTGTACATTCCCTGAACATTACTCCAAAACTGACTTCTATGTAAATAAGCAATCAGCTCTTACGTTTTTCAGGGATCTGATCCTTAATTTTCGACAATTATATTATACCGTATTAGCCCGAATATAACGCGATATTTTTTGACTAATTATTTTTCGTCAAAAAATAATTTGCGTTAAATTCGGGCTTTAGGTAACAAAACAATAAGTCTTCTTTTTTTCTCAATACACTTATGAAAATTTCGTTGTCGCAAAAAAGTCTGAGTTTAATCGCGTTGATTACAAAGGTACTAAAATGTACTAAAATAGCCATTTTGCTTTATTTTCTATTTGCAAAGGAAACTGTCCGATCTAATCGCAAGATATGGTTGATTCATCTGTACCGGATGGAAAATTGTCTAATTTTTGATACACTCATTGCTCTAAGATTTCGGTTGGCGAGATAAACGCAAACATTATAATAATGCATTTTCTGCCGAAACTTTGTTGCTTGTGGTAAATCCCATATCTGATATCACCCATTGAACTCAGCGCAGTCCTAAGGGTATACAGTATACATATAGGCTTTCATATACCTATGTTGTACCATTATGTCCTAAATTCACTTATTTTTTGCTTATAAGTAAAATTTGATCATTAAATACTCCGAAACTATTACAGATAGACATTTGTTCTATGAGAATTTGTAATCAGAGCGACGTTTTAGTAAGATAGAAAAGGTTTCATATCGATCCGGGCCCTAGTTTTTGAGATAGGTGTGCCACTTGAAGATTATGGTTTCAAAAAATTTGGATTTCTAACAAAATTTTGATCAATCGGCGAAACTATTCCCGGTCCATTTCAAAATATAGTCCGCCATGAACTTTTTTAACTTGATTGAATTTTTACTTCCGACTATAGTACCCTAGAAGGAAAGTATTGTAACCGTCGAAAAAAATCGGGGTCTCCATTGCAATAATTTCCGGAAAATGTCTTTATGTATGTATGCGTGTAATAGTATATTATTATACAAGTTTTATAAGACGTCAAATTGGCGCATGAGTTGTGAACGAATGCGCCAATATGTCTTATAAAACGAGTGTAATATACTATTTTTTCTACTTTGCGTCATTAATTTTATAAAAATTTAGAAGTATATTAGGTAAAATTCCAATCTAGAGTATTTATGGGTGCAACCGTTGGTAACACTGTCATCTGTCACTTAAATTCAAATATCTGTGAAAAAGTAATTATTGATAATTATTATATACCATCATATACTAGTAGTACGAAACAACACGCATGTTTAAATATGTATAAAAATATACATACTTCGCAGTTTGTGCGATTCTAAAAAATCAGTTTGTGCTTACTTTTGTGGTTATGTGTATTTTCGTTTGACATGCATTTGATATCAATGTCACCAATCTTAGAAAAAAGTTACTAAAAGCGGTGTTACAATTTGCTAATTGTAACACCGAAAACAGTGTTACAATGTGTGCATTGTAACACCGAAAACAGTGTTACAATGTGTGCATTGTGAATGCAAAGTAGAAAAACATATTTGTGTGTTTATGTGTGTATGTATGTGAACACTACATCTAACGCCTAAACGGTGCAACGGATCGGGCTACAATTTGGTATACATATTTAAAATTACCAGGGGACGAACTGGATTGTTTTCTGTGACAATCTGACAACCGGAAGTGGCAAATGTTACAGACATTTTCGTAGGGATTCAACAGGTCTTAACCAAACATTTACCAGCTCATCTTCCAGTGACTTTAAATATGTGTGCTAATTTTCAGAGTAAAGGGATGAATAGTTTTGATGCTATAAACATTTTTAGATGCTGTCTGGTAGAATCCACAGCCTCAGTCGCTATTGTTGCAAATTGGCAAACTTTAATAAACGTCAGTGGCCACTGAAATGACATATGTATTCTTCAGTGTGTCAACGAGATAGTCCTAAAGTTGGGTGAGGGCCAGCCCGGATATACATATGTATATTTTTTTTTCTATTTGGAATAGTTCAGAAGTTTATTACTATTTTATTACTTTACCTAACTATTATGAATCCAAAAATATGCTATTAGGGTCTTGCATTACAGAAAGTTATGTTTGATGTGTTGATAAAATCGTTTAAAGATCATTATCATGCCAAAACGTGTAACAAGCTTGCGACTAGTTTATAGGTATCCATATCCCAAAACAAGGACCGTTATCTTTACGAATGGGCTATTAATCGTAAATTATAGATAAAGTCTGTCTTATTAACGTCGTGGTTCTATCTACTTAAAATGTAATTTTGTTGAGTGATTTGTGTGGTATGGATCAAGTGCTGTTTCGAGCATGTGCATTGTTCGTTTTGTGTTTCACTTCCAGTATGAAAATTTAATAGGAACGTTTACCGCGAATGTTATTTCGTAAAAGTATCACCGATTTGTTTGTGTAACCAAAGGTAATAATTTGACATTTTATATTTTATTCGGGGTGTAACAGACTTGAGTGCAAGCCAATCGATGGATTATGGATATTGAGCTGATGATAAAATTATTCAACGTCTCATAATAACTAAGATATCACAGAACAAATTCATTAATAACATTGGCAAACTTCTTGTTATATGAATGTGGTGAAGTTTTTTTTGACACGTTATGCTGCTTACACTCTGCGGACAAGCATGTCATGTAACATGTAATGCAACATGTAATAGGTACATTGTACATGTACAAATGTACTTTGAATTTAAAGTAATTTATTGTTCTATTTAGGGTCGATATTACAAGTATTGATACTTACTGACATTAGACATTTGACGTAACATGACATGTCGTTCGGTGGCACTTTTGCGGTTTGGTTACCTTAGCAGCCATTAATGCCCAAGGGTTAGGGCATTAATTATTATATTATTATGCTTATCATCTACATATTCTACATATTTCAATAGAATTATAATTTTATTATAAATAACAATCTACATTTACCACTCCGTTTCATTAAAGTTACATACACTTACTGGTCTAAAGTAATACTGCAACAAACGATGATTTCTACTTCCAAATTTTATGTATACCACCCTCTTTCAAAATATTTGCAACGTTTTGTCGTCAATCCTCACCTCCTTCAATGTTTGGTAACTGACGTTTTGGTAACTGGGGACCTCAAAACGCGTATTTCCACGGAAATCTCAATTTTTTTCCGTCGATTACAATACTTTCCTTCTAGGGTATTAGTTTATGGAAATTGCATACCAACGGCATTACAAATTTGACAAACATTACTAATACAGTAAAACATTACACCTACCATCAATCAACTTATCAGTCAACGTAGGTCCAGTTTATTCACTTCCCGATAAACTGTCCCATATCTAATCGTACAAATAAATATAAATATCTGTGGTGGCCCTCACCCAACTTTCCGACTACATTGTTGGCACAATAAAGTGTCTGAACACTTATGCAATTATTCAGTTTTGTTAAGCTGCATCCCCACTATGCCTATTTACGACAGTTCATTGTGCCAACGATGTAGTCAGAAAGTAGGGTGAGGGCCACCGCAGGTGTTGTAGTCCAAGAAAAGCTCTTTTCAAGGATCCCAAGTTTATTAAATTCTGTTCAGCCATTTTGAAATTATTGGCATTTGTTTACAAACAAATGTGTTTAAGAAAAAAACTAGAATTTATCTAAACTTTAAAAAGCACTTTCCGACTAGTACCCTAGAAGGAAAGTATTGTAATCGACAGAAAAAACGAATTTGAAATTTCGGCGGAAATACGCGTTTTGGGATCCCCCGAATCGATTACGACGATTTTTTTTTGCCCAATTTTTTGCTATTTTTATATGATTAGTAATCTATTACATGTATGAATTGTAACACACCAACAAAGTTTGACTTATCTGACACCAACCCTTAGTAAGAGATGGAATAATAGTGTATTTAGACACTTCTTGTTGGAAAGTTGGATGGAGGCCACTCCGGATAATCAAATATTCGTTGCCAACTACTAGTGCGTTTAATTGTTGATTTCCGGGAGGAAACCGCGTTATTGACGATACAACTGTCGAGGTTTCGCACTCTGTTGCAAAAGGCGTCATCGGGACTTCTTCACACCACTCGCCACGTGGGTTACGAAGTCATTGTCTTTGATTCGGACCGTGGAAGTTTCCATTGTGGATATGTACTGCGTTTTTGCATACATATTTCCTATATCAAATTTATGATTACAAAAATAGATTCGGTATATATTTTGCACATAAACTGGTTGTAAAAATGTGAAACCAGAGTAGAAAAAATCGTTACTGGCATTATTCTTGCATCGCTTCCGTCTTATGGCAAGGTCTTAATCATGACAAAATTAATTGATAACAATCTCAGTGTTCACCTTGTCATAAGTGACCTCAGTAGCTTTTCATAAATAATTTTTATCTTGCATTTTATTATTATGATTATTATGCTTATTATCATTATTATGTACTGATTTATATATTTACAATGATCACCTTTTCGCAGGGAGAACAAGAAATGCCAATGTGGATGACGACAGTAGAAGCTAGCGCCCTTGGTGCAGAAGAAGTCAGCGCGAGGTTGCGGGTTGAGGTACGACAGGGTTTAAGTTGGCAAGAAGCAAATTATAGGCGACAGTTAATAGGGTAAGTTTTCGTGATCAATTTGAGATTCCATTATTCTATAGGTATTTTGTTAAAGCTTTATCTGTTGGTGAAACTGCTGCACACTCGTGCCCAATTTCGTGTTCTTTTGGTCGCACCCGTGGATGTTTTCGTGTTCCTTTGGACCGTCTGCGATTTCTTTCTTGACATTTTTTACAGACGTTTTAGTTGTATCCAAGTCCTCTACCCATATTTATAATAATTTATATGGTAATTTATTAACGGTCGGCCTTAAGAGTACATAATATAAACAAACCGCGAAACGGATTGTTTATAACTAAATAACCTTGATATTTGGACATTTCTTTAGGTTTTATGTTATATATTGGCAACAAGTCACGGTTGAGGATATTGTGGCACCTTGTAACTCAATAATATAAATAACATAATTTACAGGTGCTACAAAAAAACGATATTGAAAACCATTCTCCTGATTGTTTACAGTTACCGGTTTCAGTAATAAACATATCACTAATTTTACGTTCAAATATGTTGTTGTTTTCGTATACGTATATACGCTTGTTTGTTTATTGCTTGTTATATTTATTTCCTCAGATTAAATCAGTGCTAACTGATTTAGTTGCCTAGAGGCTAAATAAAAGTTCCAGGCTCAAATACAGTTGCACTGGAATGTACGGTTCCAGTAACGCAAAATATGTTTTTATAAAGCCTTGTACCCATAAATTGGTAACTATTACTGTGCAATTTGACATTAATAGTGTGGTGTTTTTTCACTCATACAATATATTACTTTGTCGTGTTATCAAGTTAAAAGGAATATACTGTGTGTTTAGGAACGTTCTCATCTTATGAGAAAAAATATCAGGGGTGGCCCTCACCCTACTTTCCGACTAAATCGTTGGCGCAATGAAGTGCCTAAACACTTTTGCAATTATTTAATTTTGTAAAACCAGAGCCATCTCTGGACTCTCGACGCTACCTAACGTCAGTTTCAGTGACAGAATTACATTTGTCATACTGACATTTAATGTTCATATTACCATAAGTTTAATCATATGTTTGATAAAGTACTAAGAATTCAAAATGCGTGAAAAACCTACATAATTAGTTTGGCACGTCAAAAATATTATATAAACTTTGCGGTTAAAATTTTTAACCACCATACCTCAAACAGATAAAGGAAATGAATCAGACTAGCTGACTGGATCTGTTGAACCAGCCAGTGTTTTATTACAAATACTGGTTATTACTAATAAAAATATCTGGGGTGGCCCTCACCCTACTTTCCGACTAAATCGTTGGCACAAACACTTTTGCAATTATTTAATTTAGTAAAGCCAAAGCCATCTCTGGACGCTACCTAAAATCAATTTCAGTGACTGAATTACATTTGTCATACTGACATTTAATGTCAGTGGCTCTGCCATTTGTCAAAATCTGACAATTTGCAATACAACCACGAAGGCTGTGGATTCTGTCAAACTGCTTCTAGAAACCCTTATAGCGCCTAAATCGTTCATCCCACTGATCTGCAAATTTGTATACATATTTAAAGTCACTGGATGGTGAGCTGGTATCAGTTTGGCCAAAATCGGATAAATCCCTTAGAAGACGCTTGTTACATTTGCCACTTCCGGTTGTCAGATTGTCCCCAAAAACCATCCAGTTCGTCCCTCGGTAATTCTAAATATGTATACCAAATTTCAGCCCGATCCGTTGTTCCGGTTGGACGCTATCGTGTTCACAGACATACAGAAATCATTGCAATCGATTCAGGGGACCTCAAAACGCGTATTTAAGCTAAAATACCGATTTTTTTTCCGTCGAAAGTATTGTTTCCTTCTAGGGTACTAGTCAGAAAGTAATATTACTTATCATTTTCTCAGAAAAACTTTTTTATAAAAGTTAGCGATGGGACTGACAAACGAACGATACGAGTATCCCTAGATCTGTTTTTTTTTTTTTTTTTTTTTTTTTAAGATCTCACTTCCCCACTTACGTCTGTCACTTCGTCCCCTGACGAGGTGACAGCCGGAAGTGGCAAATGTTACATTCTTGTTACATTCATTATTATGTTACAAACAAACTCATACGAGCTCATCCTCCTTTGACTGTAAGCATGTATGTATACCTGCTAATTTACAGTATAATGGGATGAATAGATTAGGCGCTATAGCCTTTCATAGAGGCAGCCTGACAGTAGGCTGTCTCTATGAACGCCTTTAGTCGCGAATTCACAAATTTTGAAATACCAGTGGCTCCTGACACAGGGTTAGGATCACAGAGTGACTGCCTTTGTATATTGAAGAATTGCAGACGGTTTAGACATTTTAGAATCTAAAGTGTCTAAACCGTCTGCAAAAGTTTAGATAGATCTTAGACGTTTCAACGAGGTAGTCGGTAAGTTGGGTAGTGGCGACCCTCGATATTTTGTTATTGTTGTCGAACAACTAATAAATGTCGAATGTCAATAACAAATCATGGTTTACTCATCTACACTAATTTGTATGTAGGTACTTGGAAAAGTAAATAACCTGAACCATTTATGCAACTGGAATGCACGTTCTGTAAACTTTATCATCGCGATTTATGGCCCTCATTACAAGCTTGTCCCATAATATACTATTATTTTGCAAAATATATACAAACTATCTATGATGGCCTCGACCCATTGCTTTGACTGCCTCCGACTACGGTATCGTATACACATACTTACTTACACCAATTTCCGCCAATTGCGATACTTTCCTTCTAGGGGACCTAGTCGGAACGTGAAAACCGCACAAACGTATTTGTTTCTGCCATTGTTTTGCATTCATTTTGATACATTTGAAAGAAAACAGAACGAAAAATAGGCATTGTTAATTTAGTACCATGCTTCACTTTGAATGGAAGCACAGTATACTGGGTGATTTATTTAACCTGGAATTTTGTAATACAGTGCGACCTCGATAATCCGGACTAATTAAAACAGGGGTGATCCGGATTAGTAAATAATTCAGATTACTGAAGCGAGACAACTTTTGTATTGAAAAACAAAACTTTTAATGCTAAACAACTAAAAATAGTGTTTATATAAAGATTGTTTACATCAGAAGTATACCTTATTACTATTTATATTATTTTGTAAAATAATTTGTAATTTTAGTTTGCTTCATTTTTTTTCTGGTTCATAACCCAGATATTATACTCGGCCGAATTTAGGAAGTTAGGGGAATCCCTCACTATCAATTTCAGTTTTCCTATATGTATAATATGTAGTTTGAATGAAGTAGATGTGTAAAAATGCAGATCCGGATTACTAAGTACTATCAAATCCGGATTATAAAGTACACAATGCATTTGAAATACAGTATAACTTCGATAATCCGGACATATATCGTTCCGGACCATGTTCGGACTATCGAGGTATCCGGATTACTGGAGGTTTGATTTTGCTAGGGGATTTTGCTTATTGGGAGGGGTAATTTTTACTCTCCGATTCGTATCCTAGAAGGATAGTATTGTAATCGGCGGAAAAATTCGGGATTTCAGCGGAAATATCCGTTTTGGGGTCGGCTGAATCCACTGCAATGATTAAGTACTACTGGAAAATGTATGTATGTATGTAATATGTATATGTGTATGTTCGTGAAAACGATTGCGCCCAAACGGAACAACGGATCGAGGTGAAATTTGTTATACATACTTAGAATTACCGGGGGACGAACTGGATTATTTTTTGTGACAATCTGACAACCGGAAGTGGCAGGTGATAGATGAGTCTTCTGAGACATTCATCCGATTTTGACCTAACTGATACCTGTTCATCCTACAGTGACTTTAAACATGTACACCAATTTACAGATCAGGGAGATGGATGGTTTAGGCGCAATAAGCGTTTATAGAAGCAGTTTGATAGAATTCACTGCATTCGTCGCTGTTATTAAAACTAAGCTAAAATTAAAACTAAATTCTGTCTATAAATGAACAAAATAAGCAAAACATTTTAGTTATTTTTTAACAATGTATCAATGTTTGTTTATATTCTTTTGGATACATCTACATTAGTAGATTTTTCTCTGAGCCATTTGAGAATCTTCCATGGGAAAATTATATTCTTCAGACCTGATACCCAAAGAAAACGCATTGGCACCATCTACACTAGAGCTTTCTAGGGCCTGTTAACCCCAGTTAAAAATGTCTTAATCTCAGGCTTAAAACATTTCTTCGAACATTCAGTACATAATGGTGTACTCATCCATCCTTTATCATACGCTTTGTATACAACTAGTATTGAGCTCATTCCACATTTAAAAGCTTGCGGATTTGCCGCTTTTGCTAATATTAAAAGTGCCAATTTATGTGATCCGATTGCTTTACAGCAATGCATGAAAGTTAAGTAACCCTTTGATATTTTTCGACTGGTTTTAACTGCGGAATATATTTTGCGTCCGAACTCCGGAGGTAAAATTTCAAAAATGTCCGGTTGAAAACAGCGTTCGGATTGCTGGAGTGTCCGTAATAGAGAGTGTCCGATCTATCGAAGTTGTGCTGTACTTGTCCGGATTATTGAAGAATCCGGTATAATGAGATCCGGATTATCAAGGTCGCACTGTATCTCGAAAAATTTGTCTGAAGGACCCTCACACCCCCTGTGGGTGGAGCGGGAGCGGAAGGTCCAGGTTAAATGAATCACCCGGTATGGTATGCCCACACTTTTAAATATTCCTATTTTTTTCAAAAACCGTACATGATATTCTTTGGGTTGGAATCGGTATTCAGTTTACTACTAAATTCTTCTTCTCTTATTATAAACTTTGCATGTTTTCTTTCTAGATATAATGAATTCTCAGTTAAAGATGAAGAACCACCGTGGAAGAAATATCTGGAGCAGTTTAGGAACCCTCTTATTCTCCTACTGCTCGCGTCCGCTTTAGTTTCGGTCTTCATGCGTCAGTTTGATGACGCTATCAGTATTACAGTAGCCATAGTGATTGTCGTAACAGTCGCTTTCGTCCAGGAATATAGATCAGAAAAATCACTCGAGGAACTGACGAAACTTGTACCTCCATCATGTCATTGGTAAGTGATCTGTTCCTAATACATACTTACTACATTAATAATAAAATCACAGCCAACTCTATTACATATTTTATCCCCATTTATAAGAGAGCACTTATTGTCCTTTGATATCTCCTCAATAATAATGACGAATGGAATAAATTGATGTAACGATTTTGTGCACTCAAACCTGTATACACTCTGTATAGGTATGTCATACCGCCAAGGCTTCTGATAGTCACTGCCTTACTCTGATTAAGGTTTTAAGGTCTAGAATGGGTAATTGTGCTCGCTCTGAAACTATTATTATACCCGGGAAAGCATATCATCATTTAGGAAATTATGATTTTGGTTAAAACATAACTTAGCATTTTGTCGTGAGTCGTGACCCAGTAGCAATTCGGAAATGATTAGCAAGTGTACATCAGAGAAGTTTGCTATGTTAGGGACTGTCCTCAAAATTGTGCATTTTCCAAATCGATGATCCATTTAAAACGTTTTTGAGTTGTCGTCATTTTCAAATATGTGATTTAAAAACTGATTATTGGCATAGCTAGCGTAACGGCATGTTACGAACACGAAGTAATCCGAACAGTTGTTATTATGGCAAATTACTATGAGGGTAAATTACTACTACCAATGTATGAATACCTTAAATAATTTTTAATTATAAATAGCCTTGCCAGGATGTGGGGAGGCAACCCTATGACAATGTGTCAATTTATACCTTATATTGTAAGAAATATAGATTTGATTATGAAAAAGGATAAAGGAAGGTTGACCTAGGTCGGGATCTTAGACTATAAAGTTTAAATGAAAGTTAAATCAGCAAACACTCTATCTTCAATATTTTCTTTGCTAATTAACATGTCCCAATGCTAAAAGAATCATCATAATTCACAAGAGATTACAAATGTTAATGGAGTCAAAATTTATCAAATTTTAAGGTGCGCGTTCATTTTCTAGAAACACCAATGCTTGGGTTACAGTATCATGATGACAGTGACAGTTCAGTGTGACATTCTCACCCTACATATTTGTCAAATCTCTCTACATATCTGTTATGAACGATATTTTGTCCATTGGCTAATTGTTTTGTTGCAAAGTTCCACTCTCCTTTCATATATCTAAACAGGAAAAATATAGAAACAGGTAAATCTCCATACGTTCTCTATACGCTAATTAGGAAACTACCACAACAAGATAATCCGGTTATTCGATGACATTGCAAAATTTAAATTTATGTTTTATTTTTAAAGTTCTATTCTAAGTATATGCAAATACAGACACATTTTTTGTGAAAACCACACCATTTATTTATGTCAATATATTCGATACATTATTTTATTTATTATATAATATGTAAAGGATAGATATTGTTTACATATGCAGCTGTATTTAACGGATTTTTTGTATTGCTACGTAAAATTTAGTACACGCGACACACATCTATGGAGGATATTGCTGAACCTGACGAATACCATGTTCACGATCAAGACGTTTTGGAAGCCTTGTATATATGGAAAGAAACTGTTGAGGAAAGTATCGAAACTGTCATGCAGGGTCTGGACGATACTCAAATAGTTTCTAGTATCAGAACAATGAGAGGATCTAAGCGAAACAATACAAATATTTACATCTGTCTGGCCACGTTGTGTTTATTTTTAAATGTTTTTTATCATGTATATCTCATTGGCACATTCTTATGAATATATGTTGCATATATTTACTTATACATATATTATAAATACATGTATTTTTACAGTAGATGTGTTCTTTGTTTTGACATAATATAATTTATAACTATATACAGGATTTAACAGGTTTGAATACAGAAAAATTGATGTATGAATAATACATTTTCCCAAATAATATCATGCTTAACTTTGACCTTCAATATTTATTAAGAGGAAACAATAATTTCAGAATAAATTCATAATTTTTTGAATGAATTTAAGATTGTTTCTGTTTAGTTTGCGGGAAGGAACACCGGACACATTCCTGGCAAGGGAACTTGTGCCTGGAGATGTGGTTTTACTGAACATTGGCGACAGGGTTCCAGCCGATCTTCGTCTCTTTGAGTCCGTAGATTTAGCGATAGACGAGAGCAGTTTTACCGGAGAAACAGAGCCTGCGCAGAAAAACACAGCTCCAATACTCAGACCGAATGGATCTCAATCGTCCAAGACAAACATTGCGTTCTTGGGAACTCTTGTACGGTGCGGAAGTGGTAAGGTAAGTTAATAAAATTACGGTATATGTGTATGTTGTCTTTTAAAAAATATTTTATTTTTTATAGGGTATTGTTGTTAGTACCGGAGTCAACAGTGAATTTGGATCAGTATTTCGTATGATGTTGGAAGAAGAAGCTCCAAAAACGCCGTTACAAAAATCCATGGACAGCCTTGGAGCGCAGTTATCCATTTACTCATTTGCCATAATTGGATTGATAATGTTAGTTGGCTGGCTGCAAGGGAAACAAACTTTAGAGATGTTTACGATAGGTGTAAGTTTAGCAGTAGCGGCTATTCCAGAAGGTAGTAAATAATAGTAAAATGTTTGTGTTTAAAATATCTTATTGTTGCATTTTGCAGGACTACCAATTGTGGTAACGGTAACTCTTGCCTTGGGTGTCATGAGGATGGCCAAGGCAAATGCCATCATAAAGAAGTTGCCGACAGTTGAAACCCTGGGATGTGTCAACGTCATATGTTCGGATAAAACCGGGACCATTACAAGAAACGAAATGACCGTTACAATTTTGGTCACTTCCGATAAATATTTGGCGGAGGTTACGGGTGCAGGGTACAATGATCATGGACAAGTAATCCTACATAAATGCGAATATCCAGAGTATGCGAGAGATAGTGTGACTAAACTCTTAGAGGTAAAGGTTTTATTTTTAAGAAACCGAAATTTTCTTATTACTGTAGTAACCCTATAATGTGTTGTAGGTGGGTGCTGTATGTAACAACGCGATAATAACTAATGAAACTCTTCTTGGGCAACCAACAGAGGGAGCTCTATTAGCCGCCGCAATGAAACACGGGATGTACAACGTATCAGATCGGTATATCCGTCTTCAGGAATATCCCTTCTCTTCGGAGCAGAAAATGATGGTTGTGAAGTGTGTGCCCAAGTACGATAATGACAAACGAGAGTTATTTTTTGTTAAGGGAGCCATCGAGAAAGTTCTACCAAAATGTACAATGTATTCGTATAATGGTACTGTTCAGAAATTAAGTGGTAAAAAGGAGCAAGAGTTTATGGCAGACGCTCACGAAATAGGCAGAAAGGGACTGAGAGTAATTGCCTTTGCTAAAAGTACATCACTGCAGGAGTTGATTTATGTCGGAATGGTTGGTATATGCGATCCGCCAAGACAGTATGTCAGAGAATCTATTACAACTCTGTTACATTCCGGAGTTCAAGTAAAAATGGTAACTGGAGACGCGATGGACACTGCAATTGCCATTGGTGAGTTTTATCTCTTTTTAGCAAAATTAACGTAATCATCATCATAAAATAAAAAAGTTTGACTTGTTTTATTTTGATCTAAAAAAAAAATTGAACTGTGGGTAATTTTTACAAGTTTGATGATCGATGTATATTCTTTTCTAAGAATGGCATTTATCAGTGTTCTGTCACCATGGTAAACTTTTGACCATATGGATAGGGTCTAAAATACTTTGTGGCCCAAATTATAGCTAGTAGTTCCTGTTCAATTGGACTGTAATTTATTCACATTTATTTAGGCTTTGTGGTGTATTTAGGTAATTGTTTATGGATTCTTTTGTGAGAAGAGGTTCTATTGTTATGTTACTGGTATCCATAGTTAATACAGTAATTCAATAAATTCTAAATTAACTGCACAATTTTTCGTTCTTTTTTCAAACAGGTGGTTAATTATGTTATACTATAGGCTGTTTTGGTTATTAATATATTATATCTCTATTTTGTCCTGTTTTGGTTTAATTCCTTCAGGAGTCATAATGTGACCTGGATATGCAATTTCTTTGCGTAAAATTTCCTGTTTTTTTTTATATGAGAAGTTTCTTTTGGTTATTGTCTGTGAACATAGACAGACATAATTTACTTTTTTTTTGCAATGGTCGACTATTACATTTACCAAATCGATGGTCCATTCAAAATGATATTGAGTTGAGGTCATTTTAAAACACATTTTGACAACTGAATCATGCGATTTGACAACTGGTTTGATATGAAAAGCATAACAGCATCTTTCTCATAAGAAACAAACTTGTGAGGTGAGTAATCATGATTTTGGATGAACTACGTTTTGAACAACAATTAACATAATTTTGATGTGACACACTAGTAAATTAAATTTCAATTTGGGCTAAATTATTTAACCTTCTAACCTTGCCTTGATGATTATATCAAAAATTAGATGTTAATATATAATTTTTATCAAGAAAGATGGTTTTAATGTAAGAATCTGATCATTACTTATATATTTAGAATCAAATCAATATACCCAGTAGCTCTTAAATGTATAATATTGTTTTTAAAGCACAAATGATCGGTCTGGACACATTGCATTCCCAAGTGTTGTCTGGGGAACAGTTGGATAGCTTTAGTGAGACTGAGCTGGATGCAGCGGTGCCCCACGCCAACGTATTCTACAGGGTAACGCCAAAAAATAAATTATCCATTGTGAAATCTTTGCAAAGGACTGGCCACATTGTTGGAATGACAGGTGATGGTGTCAACGATGGGGTTGCGCTGAAGAAAGCCGATATTGGTATTGCAATGGGAAAGAATGGGACGGACGTTTGCAAAGAAGCAGCCGATATGATTTTAGTTGACGATGACTTCCATACCATAATGTAGGCTATATCTCACTATAAGTAACTGTTTGTTTTGAGAATTGATTATCTTTTTTTTTGTAGATCTGCAATAGAAGAGGGAAAGAGCATATTCTATAATATAAGGAATTTTGTAAGATTTCAGTTGTCAACTTCAATTGCCGCGTTATCTTTGATTGCACTGGCCACCTTGATTGGCATACCAAATCCTCTAAATGCTATGCAGGTTTGTAGTAGTACCATTACCGCATATTCCTATACACAATACTGTATTTTAATATGTGCTGGGATAATGATATCCCAGCACATCAATTTATATACATATGACAAGAAACATTTGAAATATTACCTGACAGTCCTGACAGTTCCCAACATAATCAACATTAGCACTTATTTTGGGCAATGGTTTAAAAATGCAATATTGACGTAAAATGTTTCCACCAAGGGTGCTGAGATTGTGTCCGTAGTCCCCTCCCTATATTTTGCACCCAACCAATATTTTTGTTTCATAAACTAGTTTTACTTGTTACTTTGATAATAAATTAAATTAAGATACCGATTTTCAGATTCTTTGGATTAATATAATAATGGACGGACCACCAGCGCAAAGCTTGGGAGTAGAACCTGTAGAAAAGGATGTGATTAGACAAAAGCCAAGGAATACAAAAGAACCAATGATAACAAGATCTTTAATTGCAAACGTTCTTATTTCAGCATTAGTCATCATTTCGGGCACCTTATGGGTATTCAAGAAAGAGGTAAGTTTATTCTATCACTTTTTTTAATTACCACATAAAAGTTTTAGTTTTTTCTTTTTTCTATTTTTTTGTACCACGTTTTCGATTTTTACTTTCTGCCTAGTACTCTAGAAGAAAAGTATGTATTGTCATTGACGGAAAAAAAAATCGAGATTTCAGCAGAAATACTCGTTTTGAGGTCCTCTGAATCCATTGTAATGATTTCTGGAAAGTGTCTCATACCAGCTCATCCTCCAGTGGCTTTAAATATATTTATACTAATTTGCAGATCAATGGCATGAGCGGTTTAGGTGCTGTAAATGTTTATAGAAGCAGAAGTCACAACCTTTGTCACTGTACTTGCAAATTGACAAATTTTGATAAATGTCAGTGGACACTGTCCACACCTGCGGTTTCATGAAGTTAAATAATGATAAAATTGTTTAAACACTTGTGTCAACAATTTAGTTGAAAAGTTAGGTGGGGGTCACTCTGGGTATTTTTGTCTATCTTTATATTGACAGTAAGCTTTTTTATGGCATGATTTCTGTTTGTCTTTGAAAAGAATGAACTCATTTCGCGAATTTACCAGTAAAAATCCTACGAGTAAAAGTGACAAATATATTGTATAATTATATATTCAATGTTTTGTTTCAGTTAAGTTCAGAGGGCATAACCGCCAGAGATACGACGATGACATTCACTTGCTTTGTATTCTTTGACATGTGGAATGCGCTTTCATGCCGATCTCAAACCAAAAGTGTTTTCTCCATTGGTTTATTCTCGAATAAGATGTTCTTGATAGCTGTCACTCTGTCCGTCGTAGGTCAAATGATGGTAGTGTACTTTCCTCCATTGCAGAGTGTTTTCCAAACTGAAGCATTGACAGCATGGGGTATGTTGTCATATTATAATTGTATCAAAGTTATCATAATACTTCAAGATTATCTGCCGAAATATCTGGCAACAAATATCTAGTCCTTTTTTAAAGAAAGACACAGACACTTTATGTGTACATATTTTCTGTACAATAACATAAAGTTAATTCACCTATATCTTTTCCAGATATGGTATTCCTGACGTTACTTACATCATCAGTATGGGTAATATCTGAGATTAAGAAGCTGTGCGAGAGGCTCTTGGAGCAACGGGGGAAAGGTAAACGTTCACCGTTGGAATACGTATGACATCGAAGGGGGCTCGGGGCTAAATCCCACCATGATTAGCTGCTCTGTGAAACTTTCGCCCCCGAGTTCTTATGGCCCCCTTAGAATGTGCAAATGAGTAATAGTCCACCCACATATCCATTAATAAAAGAATCTAAAAATGTTCCCCTATGTAAGATCTAAGTATTCATTCTAGTGATTTGGTTGCGTTCCAATTTTGTCATATGATAAGTGTACTGAAAATGTAAATTATTTGTTTGTGATAAATTGATAAAATATTGATATTTTTCAAGTCTTTTGTATAATGTCCTGTTGATTTACTGTTACTGTTTTTGTTGTTCCAATAAGCTATAATAGCCTGTATTGCACATTTTAAGTTTTCCATTTTAAGCAGCTAAGAAAAGACAGTATACTTAGTATGAGGTCTTTTTGTTAATTTTGTAAATCTCGGCCACCATTTTTATTTATTACTTTGTGTACTTGAAAGTGAATTTCTTTAACTTATTATTGTGTTTGTCTTTTTAGTCAATTGTACATTTTAAATTTTTACAATATACCCTGTTATATATTTTTTTGTTTATTTTTCCTATTATTAGTCCCAAAGTATCTCTCTGGTAGAGTTGTTTCAGACTACGAACTGCACTTCCGTACCACAACAATGCCACAAAATATGCACCATGGAACATCATTTGAGCTTGAATAGTTCCAAATGAGGCTTTTCATAGGTGTCTTGTTACAAAGGGAAACAAGAAACAAAAACGTTGTTTATTTTCTGTATTTGAAAGCTTAAATCTGCTCTTTCAATTTATGTCTCAAAACACATTTGATGAATATATTCCAATCTCCAAAACAATCTACGCCCCATGACTAATAAAGTGTTCTACTCCGCACCCTAACACGATGCAACTTCACCACATAGTTCTTACTTGAAACAACTCTATTAGAAGGCTTGAGAACAAAAGGGTAGCTTTTGTTATTTTTTTTTACTTTATTAGGTACATCCTTACTAAACTGTTTGACCATATTTTGAATTACAATACAACCTTAATGATACATTATTATATCCCATAATATTGAATAAGGTGATCAATTATAAATATTATTTCTTGTTTTACCTGTACATCTTAACAGTAGTTAACAACCCTATGTAATATAGTCATTTGTAGAAAGGCTTGATTTATCTCCTTAAGCATGTAAGATGTTAATTATTATGTTACCTAATTGATTTAATTTATCATTCTGCAACTGATTGGTAGGCCGTCTCGTATGAAGAAAAACTAGATAACATACCAGAGGACACAGTGCAGACAAAAGCGCAACATGAGCCTGAAAAAAATTGGACAGAAATCTTGTTCATTCTGTGGAAAACAAGCAGCAAGGGCGGTTATTATACAGTACCGCATTTTTGTGTAGAATTTTTGGCTCTTTTGTCAGACATGCAGAACAATCATGTGTTTTATCTGGGTAGGTACAGTAGTAATAATACAGTAGACTTTCGCTAATTCGAAAAGAAATTTGTCCATTCTCCATACTACACTGAATTTGAACAGCGCAAGTGCAGTGTAACATACATTATAAACATTTTTAATAATAATAACAAATCATGTTCTATCTACTTTCAATCAATTTTCTTACAAGCAAGTATAGGACCAGTGTTTTTTTATAGAACGCAATGGAACGGCATTTTCCCACCATTTTCAACATATTTTAAAATTTTCTTTTTCAAATTTTATGTTGAGCACAGAAGGTTTGGCAACAAAATTATTAAGACGGTACTGGTCCTGCTTGCGTGCCGAATCTTTCCCAATAAAAACGTTGTATAGGACTCTATTAGTCAAGATTGTTAATTATTTTTATTGCCTGAATTTGGAGCATATTAGGTACTGTGTTAACTTGTTTGGCTCCTAGTATTTGAAATGTATTGTATTAGCCCAAATATAAGGCGATATTTTAACGCATTTCATCACATCTTCATCACCAACCTCGTGTGTATACAAAAAAAAACTTGGCTAAATTATTACTTGTATAAATTTTTTTACTATTATTATTATATTATGTATTAATACACCCAAAATTTCGTGCGATTTTAAATTGAGCAATGACAACATCCACGTATTAAATTGAATTTAATCAGCAAAACTGCGATTTTCCAGTCATTGAAGCATTGCTACTGCTATTACTGAAATCGTAGTGATTTTAAACTGAGATTGCTATCCGGCTGATTAGAAAATGCCACAGAGTCGCAGAGTACAAGCACAGACTGCACAGATATAAATGTTGGGCAAATCAACACTGATCAACACACGACATTGGTGTTTTGGGTTTAGATTTGGTGTGCTTGTTTTTAGATAAACGTTGAATAAATTAAATAAAATACTTATTGCAAAACCTGATCTAACTGCGCATAAAACATCCATATTTCTGCGCATTTTTACTTTATCATACGTAGTATGACAAAGTATTGTAATCGTGTCGAAAAAAAAATTGAGATTTTAACGGAAATAGGTCTTTTTGGGCCCCCTGAACATTTTTGACCAAGATACAAAAAATGTTTGTGTGTGTGTACCCGTTTTTTTGTGGCGACGATTCCGGAGAAACTACTGAAGGTGTCGAGACGAAACTTCATATTTAGAAGTTTCGTGACTAAACTTATAGCTGAAAGAAGTTTTGTCCAAAAGGGCCCAAAGGAACTCGAGGTTTACTCTTATCATTTTTCAACGATTTTGCAAATTAGCCGCCATTTCTGTAATTTCGTCAAAATAGTTAAATAATAAACTATAGTAGAGAAAATTTTGAACTTGCAAATTGCCCCCCTGAACACGGCTGTATCGTATGATAAAGTCATGTGCCTGGCCACATCAGATTTTTTTCTTTATACCGACGACATTGTTGCAATTTTCGGCGACTACACTAAAACCGCAGTTACAACGATGAGTGGATCATATGAGTGACAGCCATTTTGCAATCATTGTGATTAAATTACTGGCTGCGATTTATTGCTCTTCTCTAAATTGCTGTTGTCATTGAGTAGTAGCCTGTGAAAACTCATAGACTATCCAGTATTCTTGTGTAGTAGCAGCATTTCTCCAGCATTCTCCAGTCTCTTGTTAACTTGTCGTATTAATAGATAGATAAATTCACCATAGTGGTGAATTTCCTCCCATTCATTGGTGGCTAATTTTGTACTTTTGTACATCTATACACAATGATTCTATTAATTACTAAAATATAACACTAGGAGCGTCTTATTTTACCATTAATTATTATTGTATAGTTATAGTTATATATTTTGTCAATTTTGTCATATGATAAGTGTACTGAAAATGTAAATTATTTATGCAGCAATGTTCAGCTATCAAGATGAATATGTACTTCTCTAATCAGTGGTTTAGAACTGCATTAAACATATTGCGCCCTTGTGCTACTAATCTGTTTAACATAGTTGATTGATACAGTTGTTTTATCTAATTATGTTATATATTTTTCCTGACTATATAATTAGTACTGTGATACACTTAGCCAACATTGTATTGTCATTTTTCTGTATAATGCACAAGTAAAAAATAAAAAATGTTGCTAAAACTAGTGGTTTTTTTTCTTGTTGCATTGTAGAATTTTTTATATATATATTTTTTTATAATATGTAGAACACTTTTGCAATTAATCAACTTCGTGAAGCCACTCAGTACCCTACCCCAGCGTGAGTTATAGTATAGTTAATATTTAATGTCACGTCAAGTCAATGGCCATTGACGTTGATCAAAATTTGCCAATTCGCAACCACAGCGACGAAGGCTGTGGATTCTGTCAGAATGCTTTTGAAAACGCTTATTGGGGCCTCTTTACAGTCACTGCAGGATGAGCTGGTATCAATTTGGCCTAAATCTGTTAACGCACTAATCTTACCACTTCCGATTATGAGATTATCACAAAAAAATAACCCAGAAATAACCCCTGGCAATTCAAAATGCGCACACAAAATTTCATGCGCAATGTAAAAAAGAACAGGTCTTTTCTACTTCTACCACGTACCAAGTATCGCACAAACGAAAAAGAATTTGCCTGAACGAGCGGATGTAGATGGCGCTAACAGCGGCGTATCAGTCAGGGCAAAGCATAAACCGCATAAACGTAAATTCAGTATCAAGAATATCTCTATAATTTAATTCCGAAAATTTGTATAGGGATTATCAGTGCTTTTTTTGTAAAAAAAAGGTGAGGGTACAGTGGTGGAACACTCGTAATCGTACACAAGAATCGCCATACAAGCATGACGAGGACCATCTTATTGATATTTTGTTGCGGAACTTTCTATGCTCAACATAGCGATCCACGCGGACCAATATCAAATTTTCAAAAATTCTGTTAAAATTTTTAAAATATATCGAAAAAAAGGGGGGGGCACGCCGTTCCATTTGCCTCAACGAACGAAAGAGTCTCCGCTCTGGTGGTAGAAATTTGAATTAAACAATTCGGGATAAATAGCGCCATCTACATTCGCTTGTTTAGGCGAGTTGTGTTCCATTACAAAAACAGTGAGGTGCCGTTTACATATAACCAAAAGAACGTCTGTAATTATCAGAGTACCGATCATAATTTATTTACAGCCCAGCTGCAGAATATGAATTTGCCTGAACGAGCGAATGTAGATGGCGCTATTTATCCCGACTGTTTTAATTAAAATTTTTACCACCAGAGCAGGACTCGTTCGTTGAGACGGCCAATGAAATGCTCCATTCGCCTGAACGAGCGAATGTAGATGGCGCTATTTATCCCAAGTGTGTTGATTCAAATTTCATAATTCAAGTTTATTACTAGAAATAATTTAACTCGCTAACACTGGTAATAAAATAACAGATAGTTTCAATTATAAACTTGTCTTAGGTCAGGAATGTTGTAGTTTATTACTACAAATAATTTAATAAAACAGCATATAATATATGCTATATTATAGTGTCGTGGTAGTGTCAACGTGCGCTTGTATTAGGTCAGGAATGTTATATGTAGTTATATCATTAAAAATTATTTAATTTCCTAAAACCAGTGGCAATAAAATAGCAGGCATATATATATATAACATTCTTTCTTCAACTAAGGGCGGTAAATTTAAACACAATATAGCATTAGTATCTTTACAGCATGTATATTGCATATATAGCAAACATTTTAAGTTAAATTTATGATGACTACGAGTTATTTTTGTTCAATTTGCCAATCTGCACATTTATTGCTGTCTGTGGCGTGCAAAAGTACTGCGCAAGCATATAGACTACAGAGTACAGAGTAGTGCGCAAGTTCGCCGACATCAATTGTATTGTTGCTTGTTTCATATTTTAGCGAGCAGACTATTCAACGTGTAATTAGTGTTGCTACGGATATGGCAGCAGTAAATAATCCCGCTTCATCGGCAAGTTCGGACAGGTACTTATTGTTAATTACTCCACAATATTGTTAAGAATTGCACCACTGCGTATTTTCCAAGAATCACGAACAAATCTCACGTGTGCATTCTTGGAAGTCAGCACGTGTTTTAATATTTTTGCAAATGCTCCGGATGATTTTATCTACAAATTGTGCATAGTTATGGCAACAGTCAATCAATTATGCACTGAGCGTTCATGTATTGTTTTTTCTTTCTTTAAGTCAGGCACCCCTAACCTCAACCGTATTTACCGATTTTAAGAAATATTATAACAGTTATTTACCTAATGAGTTTTATCAACGAATCTACTTGCAGTGATGCTGGTGAAACGCCAGGAGATTTTTCGGAGGTATTTCCAGACTATGAAGCAGATGAGAAAAATGGAGACTCGTACAATACTCCCCCTTCGCCGATAACCGTTCCATATTGCCCCAGACCACCGTCAACTGGTAATTTTGAATTAATACCATAGCTTCTCGAGTGTTGCATAATTAATGGCATGTATAAAGTAACAAATTGTAGGATCCCAAAAATCACCTAGGCCCAGGCGACAAAGAACCACCTCGATCAATCAGTCTTACAAGAAGACTGCTGCTGAGTCAATTATTCGCACAAAACAACATCGTACTATATATACCGCTGGTCGTCCACCATGGTATAATTGTGCCGGACAACAAGTTGAACCTTTTGTTATAGGTGAGTTTCTAAATATAATACATGATTACTCATTTTACTTAGATTTGTTGTTAAAAAGTATTAACCACCTATTGTTGTACTGAAAGTATGAAATAGAATAGAAACTATATTAATTTTTGTAGTGTCTTATAAAAATTAGTTTATTTCTTTCAGTATGTTGCAAAATATGTTTTCTTTTTACCATAAGTTTAATCAAATGTTTGATAAAAATATATAAATTTTGTGGTTAAAATTTTTAATCAACATACTTCAAACATGTAAAGGATATGAATCAGACTGGCTTACTGAATCTGTTGAACCAGCCAGTGATTTATTACAAATACTGGTTATTACTAATAAAAAAAGTTGATTCATGATATTTTCAGCTGATTGAGCTCAAGATGTTTACATTTTGATTCGTGATTTTTGTGCTAGGTGTAATAAAAAATAATGGTCCTTTAAAGGCGCTAAACCATAAGAACCAAATTTGCTAAAAATAATACACAAACTAAAAATTATTTTTTAGGAATATGTGGTGGTAGTGCATCAGGAAAAACAACCGTTGCCGAAAAGATAATAGAGTCCCTTGGTGTCCCATGGGTGACATTGCTTAGTTTGGACTCGTTTTATAAAGTACTCAATGAAAAACAGCACGATATTGCCGACCGTAACGAATATAACTTTGACCATCCCGACGCATTTGACTTCGATCTTCTTATTGAGACTATTCAACGCCTAAAAGAAGGTCGTAAAGTTGAAGTTCCTATTTATAACTTTGTAACTCACTCGAGGGATGCAAGAACTGTAAGTATAGATGTTTCAAACTAAAAAGAGCACAGTTGTATATGCAACCAATTATACGCGGATCAATTATAAACCATACACTGGGTAGAATTGGTTGCATATCTCACAGTGCTTTTCTCGGTTCAAAACTACATTTTACACTTACAGTAGTCTCATGTCAATTTAATTTATGATTAATTAACTGTATTGTATTTCCTTGTAGAAAACAATGTATGGCGCAAATGTAATTATATTTGAAGGTATTCTAACATTCTACAATCCCAGTGTGTTGAAAATGCTGGATATGAAAGTGTTTGTCGATACCGATGCGGATGTTAGATTAGCGCGTAGATTAAAGAGAGACATTCAGCAGCGTGGCCGTGATTTGGAGGGTGTTTTAAAACAGTACACGGGGATGGTGCAGCCGTCTTTTAACCATTATATTGCACCATTAATGGCACATGCCGACATTATTATTCCGAGAGGTGGCGAAAATGAAGTCGCTATTAGACTCATAGTACAACACATACATACACAACTTCAGCTGGTAAGTTGCGATAATAATAACTTTACATTAAAAGCTGATTCGTTTTTTTTTTTTTGTTATTTTTTTTTATTTGTTTATTTTCCCAAAAAGACAAGTCCGTAACAAGAGTATTACATTGTGGCGCAGTGTAAAAACAACAGAAATATATATTAATATATAATAATACCAAAAAAAAAAAAGAAAAAAAATCCGACTACTGTTGAGATCTTAGTCCTATTATAGATGTTTCAAACCAAGAATAGCACAGTTGTGTATGCAACCAAATATAGGCGGGTCAATTATAAATCATACACTGGGTATAATTGGTTGCATATGTCACTGTGCTCTACTTAGTTTAAAACTACTGTACTAAATATATTTTTAGTTTTCTTAAAACTAGCGATTTGCGTAATGTTTTTTTTTGTATTTGGTAAGGTATTGAATAACTGTACATTGTGTGATGAGGTGTAAATTTTTAGAGAGGTTTTAAGTTACGTGAGGAGCTGGTTCAGACGCATTGTAATCTCAACCAACCAATGCCGGGAACGTTAAGGTTACTGCCGTCCACTCCTCAAATACAAGGGTTGCATACCTTCATAAGGAACAAAGATACGCCCAGAGATGAGTTCATATTTTATAGTAAACGACTGATAAGGCTAGTTATAGAGTATACTTTATCGCTGATGCCATTCACAGTTAAAATGGTCGAAACTCCTCAAGGAGTGTTATACGAAGGTATTTTTTTGTGGATCAAACAATCCGACTAGAATATCATTGTTTCTATAACTTCTAGGTAAACGAATGACAGCTAACAAGATTTGTGGTGTGTCAATATTACGTGCCGGCGAGACCATGGAACAGGCATTTTCTGACGTTTGCAAAGATATTCGGATAGGAAAAATCCTCATTCAAACCAATTTCCACACTGGTGAACCTGAGGTAAGATTACCGCTTTTTATTCTTTTTGTCGCTAGTTAATTACTCTTATTTAATTGTAGTTATTTTACTTAAGACTTCCCAAAGACATAAAAGACTACAAGGTTATTTTGATGGATGCTACGGTAGCGACCGGTGCGGCAGCAATGATGGCAATACGTGTGTTGTTGGATCACGACGTCGACGAAAGTAACATTCTAATTGTGTCTTTGTTGATGGCGGATTCTGGAGTGCACGCAATTGCTTATGCCTTTCCTAAAGTACAAATCGTAACGACTGCTGTCGATCCGGAGATAAACGATAAATTCTATGTGTTACCAGGTATAGGAAACTTTGGTGATAGATATTTTGGAACAGAACCCTCGGACGAATGTTGAATTCTAGTTTGCTAACTTGAAATATAATTAGTGTGCTGTTAATTAATAAGATCATGCGGAACATATATTTTTGTCAATTTTTGTAATGCAGTTGTTGCATTGTTGACCAGCGCAAAGTGTAATCTGAGGTATGAAATACTTAACTGAATACATCTAGTCTTGATTTAGGAAATTTTACATATAATTAGACCTATATGTGAATTTATTCTCCTGCATCATGTGATTGTTTCTTTAACATGGCTCGAACTTAGTGCATTTTTTATTTGGACAGGCTGTTGCAACGTATTAGATTTTAAAGGCGTAAATAAAATCTTTCAAGGTTTTCAAAAATGATCATTAATATCATGTTTTTTTTTTTAATATTTTCGAATAATGTACTATTAGAGAAATGTTTTACAAAATTATTTATTTTAATATGCAGACATGTATATTTTATCCTTTTGGATTTCTATTCTTTATTATTTAGTTCTTAGGTAAACATAATGTACTATAAATTTTTACATTTTGATTTTTTGACTTTATGCATGTCAGTGATATCTCTTGACAATTATTTTGATTACTACATTGTTACTTATGATTTATAATTGAAGAGTAGCTATCAATAAATTTTAAAATATCCTAGATTTTATATTTTATTTCCATTGTATGTTTTAAACTCTGTGGGCACTTCAAAATTATCATTAGGATAAGCTTGCGTATGACTGGGCTGATTTTGTACAAGAAAAACGGATATTTATTGTTTGTGCTTTGAGTTTGTTTTTTACTACCTTTAATATCAACCGCAAAACATGTACTGTTGTTTGTATATTATATCCTATATAAACAATGCTTATACCAAATGAAATATATCTATAAACTACTCATACTTGAAAGTTGCAGGAATTAATACTGTTTTCTGATGTCATATAGCAAAACCTTCCAAAACTGAGTGACTTGCTACTGGGGGTACAATCCGTCTCAATGAACGAAATAGCCTCCGTTCTGGTGTTAGAAATTTGAATCAAACAATTCGAGATAAATAGCACCATCTACATTCGCTTGTTCAGGCAAATGGCGCATTTCATTGGCTATTCGACTCAAAGAACGAAAGAGTCCCACCCTGGTGGAGAAATTTGAATTAAACAATTCGGGGTAAATAGCGCCATCTACATTCGCTTGTTCAGGTGAACAAATGCAAACGATAGTGTATGCAGCCAAATATGGACTTTTGCAAATAACTTGCCTGTATGATACGACAATTATGAAACCCCACATTTATAAACTCTCTAAACGTATAGACTACAGAACTATAGAGAGTGAAACACCAGAAATGAATGTCCATAAGATAATTATAATAATAATAATAATCCAAGCCTTAACATCCCCCAACAGCTTTTGCCAATTACAGGGGGCAATTATAATACTATATCAGGATTATAACAATAAAAGGCACCTCTCGATACAAATAACTATAATATACTGTCACGTATCCGTATGTTTTCCTGCGAGGTTTATTTCAGTACTGCTAGTTTATTTCTTCTTCAATCGCGGGCCTGGTGATAATATTCAAATAATAACGTGTGGGCCGTATGATGCGGTCAGTTCTCCATTATCATCATCCCATTGATCTGTAAATTTATATATGTACTTATTTAAAATCACTGCACGATGAGATGGTGTCAGTTGGTCAAAATCGGTTGAATCCCTAAGAAAACGTTTGTGACATTTGCCACTTCCGGTTGTCAGATTGTCACCAAAAACAATACAGTTCGTCCCCCGATAATTCTAAATATGTAGAGTAGTTTTAAACTAAGTAGAGCACAATGACATATGCAACCAATTATACCCAGTGTATGGTTTATAATTGACCCGCGTATATTTGGTTGCATACACAACTGTGCTCTTCTTGGTTTGAAACATGTACACACCAAATTTCAGGCCCATCCGTTGTTCCGTTTGGGCGTAATCGTGTTTACGAAACGTAGTAAAAACAAGAGTACAATACTTGCTATACTATGAAATTACCTATAAGAAGTAAGTAATCTTGGACTCCAGACCGTCGTCCAATGTTAAAATGAAAGGTTCAAGCAGAAAGAAAGTACTAAAGTTCAATTTATTAAAGAAATAAGAGACAAAATAATGTTATTCAAACAGATATCTCTACATTTCCCTTTTGTGCAAGTAAAGTGAAAGGTAAAGGACAAGAACACTTCGATTGTCGAAGAAAGAACATGAAAAAATATAAAGTGAAAGGTGCTTAGTGTTCAAATAAATATTGTTGGTGTCGATGTGCTGTATTTCCTTATAACGCTTATGGTCGAGAGCCGAGATCTTTACTTCGGGAAAGTTGTTTCCACGTTTCGCGACAACACTGCGTGCCAATGTTCGGATCTCGATGGTGGCGGTAACATCACATTAGGTTCTTGCTTCCGACATTGTTCTTCGCAGTCATCCAAATTGGCTTCGGAACTATTGAATTTTGAACCCCAACCAGACGAAAAACTAACGTATCTCATCTGAAAAGATAACATTTTTCAATGCCAAAAAATCCATCAAATTGAATGTAATCATTAAACACGGCACCATTCGATTCTTATACCCTACTGAACCCCAGATAACAAACGTCCCTGTTTTCACGTTTCTGCTGGTTTTACGTTTCCGTTGTAAACATTACAACAGTATAGTGCGTTCGCGTTTAGAACGAAGTGATGGGCTGGGAAATTGCAGATGTATTTTTTCCTGCATTGTGTTGGTTTGTTGGTAGTATTAACGGTAAAAATAAACGCACCTGCATGCTTTTGTTGAGCTGTATATCATTGATAAACTTAACAGCAATTCGTAGAGCTTTGGCGTAAGTGTCAACGGCTGTAATAAACGCTTCAGCAAGATCTTTGGAGTCAAATGTGCTCTTGTGGTGGGGTACATAGAAGGTAAGACCCCCTGGAGACATACCGCCATTTTCTACAATCGTCTTCATGGTCATGGAAGCCTTTAGAATGTCATACAGATTTTTGTGTTTAATTTCGATCGAACCCAAACATCCATAACTTGAGAAATTTCTCATGGTTAAAAAAATATGTACATTTTTATTGCAGTTTTACTTACACATTAGCCATATAGCTGAAGTGGCCTGGTTTTACCACTAGTTTCACTTGTCTGTCCAGGTTATAATGTTTCAAGAAGCATAAAGTGCTAGAGAAATCATAACAATACTTGTAGCCTTCATTTCTGTTTTTGGTATCGTATACAGTCTGCATTAACAATTGTCCTCTGTACCCGATTCTATCCTTGTGTTCAATCATCAGTTTGAGAAACTTGTGGAAGCTCTTCATCTCTCTATTGATATCTGTGTTCATGATATTGAAATATCCTTCTTGAGATGCAGAGAACATGACATTTTCGGCTCCTAATTTATTTGCTATATCTAATGCCCTTTTCGTTTGATACCCTGCATATGTTACAACTGTTGCTTCTGGATTTGTTACTGCTCCATTACGGAATCTAACATAAAATATAGTTTTTGTGTGAGAAAGTTTAGTTTATCTAAGGTAAAAGCACTAGTAGTTGTTGAGGCTGCTTATTAGTAGCTGAGATCTGCTCATCAAAATGTCTAGGAACGTTTGTAGAATCATTGGTATTCCACCAACGGAAGTAAAAGTGTTTTTAATTTAATACAGTAAAACATTACTTATTTTTTTTGGGCAGTAACTGTACTGGCTGTACATACCAATGTTTAAACAAATTTTCACAAACGAGCTGCGTGGATTACCCTGAGTATTTTGTTGATATATGGGGGGGGTATGTATTGACATAAGAATTATTTTGTATTATTCTTACTTGTATGTATTTTTGAAGTCGATGCCAATCCACAAAGGTCGGATGCCGCTTTTTTGTTGATATTCTTGAATTAGTTCAACCATTTGTTCATAGTTGTATTGAGTTTCTTCGGATGTTTCACCTTCTGGTGCCAAATCTTTGTCATACGCCGACCAATATTTTAAACCTATATATAGACATATCCAAGAAGGAAGCAAAATAAAAGATCAGCAATCTCAAATTAGCATCTTACCCATCTTGGTGCATAGTTCGAACATAGCGCGAATTCCTCTTTTGTAATTCTCCAAGCTGTGCATGTTTTGGATGTTGTATAGAGCAACGGGACTCTCGCTCCACGGTCTTGGCGCGCAGCCTGGATAAGGAGTGAAAGCTTTTCCAAGAAAAATACTCGGTCTCATCCAGTCTTCCATGGTTCTACCATGAAGACGTTCGTTGGAATTGTAGTAGCGATAGTAAAAATTATCTTCATGATGGCAGTATGATGTGTCCGGTTTGTAATCGATACGGCCCATAACTGATGATTTTAATTAATTGAACAAAAAACCGAATAGATATCTTGTCATTTAAGGTATTCTGTCTCCAACTTACATGGAAAATTTTCATTGTCCAGACTTCTTGTCTGCTCCCGCGTTTTCTGTCGCTTCATGTTCCCTGTTGCAAACATGTTTATGGTTGGAGTATAGCGTTGTAGATAGAAGAATATGGTGGTGTGCTTCCGTGCTTGATCTTATACGTTTTATATAAGGATTGTTAAAAAAAATCAAGATACTTGAAAACGTGGTCCAGGGTCGCTTTGCGATTCGAATGTCATAAACGGCATTGTTCGAGTTTATAGGCGTGAATTGTAACGAGATCCAGTTTAGAGGTGGCGCAGTAATTGCATATACCTTAAAATTTGGCGAGGTCATCACTACTCATCTGTATGATTATTGCAGCATTGATCATTTCCTTGTTGCATCGTTGATATTTATTGATTTCACAGCAAATACTTATTATCATTGAAGATGATGCAAGACGACACATTGTAGGCAAAAGTACATCATGTGCCTGAAAAGTGCCGGTGAATGCGCTGATATTGAAGGCAACGTGCTAGCAAAACGTGAAAAATCATGGCGATGCTGATAGTTACAAATCAAAATGTTATATGCCAGCATCTATGTGCCTAATAGAGTTTTGTTAGAACGTTGGTTCAGGAGCAATTCTGGATGTTTGAAACTTCTTATTGCACTCAACTATACTAAGGCTCCTAGTATAGTTGAATGTTTTGGAAATTCATACCAGCAGTGGTATGTAGATGTAATGGTATTATATATAATATTATATAAATTATTTAACGCCTGTGGCCAGCATAGGACCCACCGCAGTTCGCCTGAACGAACGAAAAAGTCTCCGTCTCCGTCGTAAAAATTTGAATTAACACAGGCGGGATCTACATTCGGTCGTTCAGGCGAATTGTACCCAGTAAAAAATGGCCTTTGGGTACAAAAAAAAAACAGATTTTACGTCGGCGTCGATCAGGGACTTAATTTCGAGAGAGATGTTAGAACTTAGTTGTTCCGAAATTTTGCCCGTTAGGGCCATAGGTGCAATTTTTCACGTTGACTACGATTCTGTCAAATTCAAAGTCACTGGAGGATGAGCTGGTATCAATTTGGTCAAAATCGACTAAATTTCTAAGAAAGTGTATGTAACATTTGCCACTTCGGATTGTCAGATTGTGGCCAAAAACAATCCAGTTCGTCCTCCGGTAGTTCTAAATATGTATACCAAATTTCAGCCCGATCCGTTGTAGAGTTTGGGCGCTATCGTGTTCACATGTATTTTCATTTTGTTTGTGTACATGCATTTTCCAGAAATCATCGCAACCGATTCAGGGAATCTCAAAACGCGTACATATTTCCGCGCAAAATCTCGAAATGTCATTTTCGGTCAATTACAATAAGTACATACTTTCCTTCTAGGGTACTAATCGGAAAGTAAAAATATGCTGTATTTCCATTACAAACAGCGCAAGTGCGTATCCAGCAGGCACGTTATAGATAATATAGATTAAAAAGTAATGCCATTTCTGTCAGGATGTGCGCTGTCCCATTGTACCATAGATCTATTTCCTTTCTTTTTAACGTTTATACAGGGTGTAACAGGTTTGGTACACAAATGTTCAGTCGAAGTATGTATTCCGCCTTCCGCCACGTTAAATATAATATTGTCGGCCTAAAGTGTTAATCAGCCGTATGCCTATTTTGACTAATTTTACAAGAGTGCTAAAAAAAAAACGTTGTTAGATATTTCTAACAGTTTTTAAAGTCACACTATATTATGGTATTTTTTGGTTTAATTTGAGCTTTCGAATGGTACCTACAAAATTTCAAGCTACACTAAAAATTGACACGTTACGCCGACGATATAGAAACGTTAAAAAGAAAAAATAGATTTATGGGACAGCGTATATATTGACTGAGATGGTATTACTTTTTAATCTATAACGTGATTGTGATTTGCTTGTTGAGGGATGCATATCTGATATTTGAGCTGATTGAGGGATAATAGATTGTGTGCTACTGACCATAAAATTCTTTTACAGATCAATTATATTCATATCAAAGGGAAAAGTTACGGACAATATTGGTCAACTTTGCGTGATATAAATGAGCTGCAGTTTCTTTGGACTTTACATAGCAAGATAATGTAAAAGTAAAGTAATAAATAACGTAGGAAATGTATTGCCTATAGATTTTATACTTTTTTTTTTCAAATGGTTTCTCCCCTATGGAGTACAAGCAGTATTTTCTTTCTTCTACTTGCTGATGCCTTGGTTCAAAAGTATGCAGATTATCACTAACTTCCAAAAGTATTTTCAATCCATTTTAATTCGCTATAGTCATTAACCACATGCAGTACTCAAACAATATTGTCTTTAACTTTGATCTTCGACATTTCAGTTATAAAGAAGAATAAAATAATTTAATATAAGAACGTTCTTATCAACTATAGTCAGAACCAATCTTCTCTCGAAATTTGTGCACTCAAACCTGTTACACCCTGTATATGTTATATTTTACATGGTGGAATAGGAACATACCAACACATTAAAAAAAAAAAAAAAAGAAAGCGACCACTGCACTATATCCATATAATATGTAGATATAGTCTATGTGGTCGCTTGCAGCAAGTGTAAGCGTTGCTGCTCCAGTATGTTTCTAGCCTAACCTATTTACATCATCCAAGATCATGTCCAAATTAAACTGCATAGTGAACTTGTCACCAAATAATGTCTATATGTTGATACTCTTTCAGGTAATGTCAAATCTTGTATGATTTCTGAGTTATCATATATCTCATTGACAAGAAACTGCATACAATATCATACATTTGCATCACAATTTAACCTTTCGCTAAAAAGAAAAAACCTTTTAGTTTACAGATTTATTACATATATCTGTACAATAATCTACATAATATAGCTATCAATAGTATTCCAAAAGCATACAGAAATATGTAACTAGTTTTCTGTGTTACAATTCCAGAGATTTGACCTCGTCCTAAAGGTTTTGCCAATCCAGGCATGACTACTTTATCACACGGTTGGCCCATCATTGAAAACTTGGTAGCACTAACAATTTTCACAGTCACCAACTTTCCCATGTATTTTTCTTCCTTAGGCAGCAGCACCTGTTCATAAAATTTATTATGACCAACGTAGTGCTCCTTGTCATGTGACACTTCCGTTACAAGAATTTCTTGAGTCTCGCCGATCTTATGTCTGTACGGTTCGTACGAGTAAAACAAATCTGTTAGTCTCTTCGTTCTTTGCTTAACTTCTTGGGCAGGTATACGTTCCATCCTCGCCGCTGGCGTCCCCGGTCTTGGAAAGAACTGATTAATAAATAAACTGGGAAATTTATATTTCGAACAGAGTGTCATTGTATCGTCAAAATCTTTTTCAGTTTCTGTAGGAAATCCGCAAATTATGTCCGTTGCTATTGTCATCCCAAGTATTCTGAAAATTGAAATCAAGAAGTAGTCTTAGAGACAGGGCTGTTATAAAAAACGGTTTTTTTTATTTAAAACAAAAACAACACTGTTTTTTTTTTGTTAAAATCTGTTTTAAAACATGAAACAATGTTTTAAAACACCTCAAAAAAAAACATGTTTTAAATAATGCTTTTTGTTTTTTTTTTTTTTTTTTACTTTTAAAATCTATCCTTTTACAAATGTTGGCTCTCTTGAGTTGATAGTAGGTTCTCTGTTCCATTTAGCGTTGTAATGGGATTCCCTGACGGTTAGGGGAATACCTCACGGGTAGTTAGTTGGATTTAATACAAAACAATTATTTACTATTATTTATTTTAAAAGGTTTTTAACACGGTTATTTTTGAACAACCCTGGTACTCTCTAAATGATTCTATTGAATGTTTTAAAAACTGTGTTTTAAAACATTTTTAAAACAGTGTTTTAAACCAAATGTTTTAAAACATAACAACCCTGCTTAGAGATACTACGTTAAGATAATTTAGGCACAATTGTTACATTATTGAAAACAATATGTCTTATACATATATTAATATGTATAAGTATATTTTTAAGACTTTATACATTAAATTAAATTTGTATACATTAAAATAATTCGTATTGTACATTAAATAAATAAGCAACTAAAATAGAAAATGCTAGTTTGAGCAATTTTAATTGCTCATTATATTTATAGAATTAATTGCATATTTATGCATTTAAGTGTTTAAACATATATAAGTTTGGAATTATTTATTCTATTGCTGAAATGTGTTAATTTAAGACAATTCTATTCTATTGGTCACTTATACTATATTATAATTTTACAGCAGAATGTACCTACCTTGATTGTAAAAAATTAACAACATGCTCAAACTCTTCACAGGTATATTCTCGCTTCATATCAGCCAAGACCTGATCACTACCTGATTGTACAGGTACATGGAGAAAACTATAAACCCTTGGATGTTTCATAATCTCAGCAACTTGTTCCAAGTGTTCAAGGATATACGGAGGATTTGTCATACCCAACCTTAATCTACATCCCTCAGGAATAACCTCAACCAATTTCCAAAGCAATTCTGGTAGCGATGAACCAATATCTCTACCGTATGTTCCTGAAATAGATAATTCAGGACTAACTTAAAAAAATCAAGAAAAACAAAACAAACCTGTATCTTCTGAAGTTAACCAAATTTCTACAACCCCTTCCTGAAAAGCTTGCACAGCCCTCTCGACAATCTCTTCGGGGGGATAACTTCCCAGTTCCCCCCTTGCATGTTTTGTCTTGCAATACGTACACTGATTTAAACATCCAGTATTGATCGCAATGATTTCGATTAGGGGATTTTTCCGGACTTTCGGTAACAATAAAGAAGCACCACCAATCTTTTTCCCATTCTGCTTCTTCGTCGCGTAAAGTTTTACCACGTGACCTTTTAGCGTTTCCTCAACAACTTCAACGACACGATCAATTTGTTGAACGCCAACGACACTTAGTCCTTGTAGGTAGTTTGCTTTTGGGGCTCCTTGGGGAACACATCCAGCCAGAACAACATGTTTTCCAAGTTTTTTTCCTGACTCAATTGCATTCCTACAAGGAAAAGAAAAACATTTACTTGCATTAATGTTGGCTATACACTTTGGTAATGGACATACAAATATCAGAAAAGGAATGCAATGAAAACAACAATAAAACAGGTGAAACTGGTAACCTCTAAAACTTTGATAATGACATAAAGCAAAAAGTTTAACTGTCAAATTCTATCTATACCAGGGTTGTTATGTTTTAAAACATTGTTTTAAAACAAAGTTTTTAAAACCTGTTTTTTTCTACCTGTTTATTTCCAAACTACATTCAATAGAATCATTTATGCCCGTTTGCACCGTTTGTGTTAAGCAAGGCTTAAGTATGAGATCGTACTTATGTCATCAATTTTGCTTGCACCGTCACATATCCATTACCTAACTGCAGTTAAGAACGACCTAACTTAAGCCTAGAAAATCGACGGCTTAAAGCCAGCATAAATATAAGCTTAGTTGTGATTGGTTGATTGTGGTGTAGAGACACATTGCACATGAAATGTCATTTTAAGAAATGTCAAGACAGTACCTATATGTGTCAATTTATCATGTTATCAAGCGATTTTAGGAGTTTGTAATGTAAAATTACAGTTTTATTGTGTATTAGAAATAATGGTTTCATTTTGATCATAAATTCTTTTTTTTGTGCCGTAATTTTTGTAGTTATGAAAGTAATTCAAATTTGCCGCCACATTAACCTATTGAAAGTTTTGACAAGTGAACCAATACTGTTGATTTTAGAACCAAGTATTTCCAAATATAACTAGAACTTTACAGTGTTGCCAACGTCAGAAACCCTTAAGTAATGCTTAAGTTAGGAAAGGCTGACATGCGAACGGTGCAAATGATGCCTGACCTAAGTTCGGCATAAAGATAAGCTGTTCTTAAATTTAAGTCGTTCTTAATAAATACGGTGCAAATGGGCATTAGAGACTACTTACCTTAAGTGTTGTTTAAAAATAACAGTAAAAACCTTTTAAAATAAATAATAGTAAATAATGGTTTTGTATTAAATCCAACTAACTACCCGTGAGGTATTCCCCTAACCGTCAGGGAATCCCATTACAATGCCAACAGAGAAGATACTATGAACTGAAGAGAGCCAACTTTTGTAAAAGGATAGATTTTATATTATTCTTAAACTCCATGAGCATCCCTTTATATTCGTAAACAATAATTAATTTTTTCTGACACTTTGGCTTGAAAAAAAAAACAAAAAAACATGTTTTTTTGGAGGTGTTTTAAAACATTGTTTCATGTTTTAAAACACATTTTAACAAAAAAAACTGTTGTTTTTGTTTTAAATAAAAAAAAACGTTTTTTATAACAACCCTGATCTATACATACATGGGAAGTCTTTCAATATACGAGTTCAGAATATGAATAAAGGTTTGAGCTTACCGAAAATGGTCTTCAGCAGGATTCTTCACAGTACAACTATTTAACAACCATAAATCGGCTTTGCTTTTGTCATCAGTTAATTTGTAGCCGTAGGATGCTAACTGTCCGGCCATATATTCCGAATCGGAATTGTTGTGGGCACATCCCCAGGTTTTAACGTAAATAGTCTGCGTTCCTGGTATGTTGTCGCCAATCGGTGGTAAATCAATTGGTCCATTTTCCAAAGTATCTCGTTTTCTAGCTTTTATTTTCACAGCTTTACGAGTACTGTATCTCTCTTTAGGAGTTATATCTTGCGAGGAGATTAAATCTTCAATATCGTCTATTATTTCACTACATACTCCGTTCTCTATCATTTTGTGCAACTAAACTAGAGAAACGGAAATTATATCGGTAATATGTATACAACAAAGTCATAACCTCAATAACCCACGTTGAAGGTTATTTACTTATTTTAACGTTGCAAGTCTGGACTACTCCTGATTCTAGGGATATTTCTTCGATTTCAAAGGAAATTCATATACGTCACATCCGCTTTATCTTATACAGGTGTACTCCATTCGTTCGAGGACATTGTATTAGGTTTATATACATGAAATACTTTCACATCAATTGGTTAGATGTATATACACTAACGTCACAAGTATAAATGCCATTTTGCCGGTGTAGTTTTTCTCTCTTCTGTTTTTGCGTTTGTTGGGTGTTGGTCGACTTTGGTATGCGGCGTTTAAAATCCGGTTGCATAGTAAGTTTATCCACTTTTTCGCTAATATTAGTTTAAATTGTATTAATTGATGAGTTTTAGTCTCGTTCGTATGAATTTTCTTGATTATACCTATCTATAAACTGAATTCTTTTATCTTTGGATAGTATCATTGTATATGTTGTACCACGTGCTATACAAATTTCTGTTGATTTTCAGATGCATGGAGCAAGTAATATACCCGACAGTGGTTTAGCTTCTTCACTCGAGCGGTGCCTTTTACTTGGTAAGTTTTACGATTTTATAAAATATAGGCTTTGTAGTAGAAGTGAAGGGTTAGGCATTTATGTAGTGATGAATTATTTTAAGACAAGCATATGACTGAATGCTAGTGTTGATACTTTTGTACTGATATTTTGATTTACTCTCATCATTTTTGTTTTGCATTACTATTATTGGTTACTTATTTAATTTTTGTTTGCAGATTTTAAACCAAGATAGGGACATTTGCAAATTTCGTACCCCATGCACTGACATTTAAAACCTAAGGTATGCATAAATGTTTATTTTAGCTTTAGCACAGTGAATAAAATACAAACCAACCAATTGTGATGAATTATTTTAAAGACAAGCATATGACTGAATGCTAATGTTGATACAATTTTACTGATTGATTATGATATATTTTATTTTTTTCTATATCATATCATGGTTATTGGGTCCTAATGAATTCATTTATTTTTAGGTAAAATGGAAATTGGTACAGATATCCATTTATGAGTGTGTGAATACTATGGAACTTGTAGTTCATCATTTGCAAGATGGTAGGTATGTATAAGAATTATATTTTTCGAAAGTATTGTATTTTTAAACTGTTTTTATGATGAAAAAAATTACCGTCTGATGTCAGTGATTAGAATAATGGCTGCAATTTTTTTGTAACTGAAATTCTGAAAGCCGACAATTAGTATTCTTTTTACTATTCCTTGCATTAAAGATCTTTCTTATTTTATAGGTTAAGGCTCCCCAGATTATGTGGAATTCTATGCTTGGCGCCAAGGTAACCTAAAATTCAATTTTTAAATTATTCTAATTATAATTCTCTATGATGAAAGTAATTACCGTCTGATCATCCATGATTAGATTAATGGCTGTATTTTTAGCTGATTTGCCTTCAAAATATTACAGAATAGTATTAATTATTACCTACTAGTTTTTATTCATATAAGTTCTCTTTCAGGAAATGTAATATTTTGATTACCGCTTTCACAATCCACGTTTTGCCAAGATGTCTGCAAAAAAAGTCATGTTTGGTTGGCATGTTTGATCATTTGTCAACATCAGCTAAAGGTAACAACTTTAATTGTAATTTATGGTAGTTTAATTTTATGAGTTTTTAAGAGGGTTAACCCCTTTTTTAAGAGGGTTTTTATTGAACAAAACTTAAAGTTAATTATCATGATGATTACTAGTTATCCCTGTCTTACAAATGATAAAAATTGTGGGGAGAATTTCAAATCTGAATTAATGTTCCTTTTTTTTACGTTTTTTAATACTTTTATTGAGTAATGTCACTATGTATATGTATTTCTGTGTTTCCAGGTAAATCTTCACCTACAGTATGATTTATAAAATCATGGTGTACCATAGATGCATCATCTTTCTTGCCATGGAGTCAAAGATATAAACAGTGTCGGGCTTATTTTGTTAAAATTACAAGGACTTGTGCTTGAAGGTAATAACTTGTATTTCATTATATCTAAAACACAATTTATTAAAATTAAATTTATATAAATACAGTAATAATGATGATTATTAGTTATCCCTGTCTTACAAATATGTGGGGAGAATCAACAATCTGAATTAATGTTTTTTATTGCTTATATTGTTAAATACTGTTATTATATATTAAATATAACTTCATTTTATGTATTTATTATTTGCAGTTGCGTCTTTGGCCAAGATTTGACTTCAGATGTTTGCTATAAAGCAGGGAGAACTGCAGTACATATATATTTTCAGGTAATGGTTATACAAGTAATTTTTATATGTTGCTATTATTCAGACCTGTTAAACATAAAGGGTGTAATTGCATGTTTTCATAAAAGGCGATATAATTTTGCGATATGTAGGACTACGTTTTTTCTTTCTTATAAATAATTTATTTTTGACTGTAAAGTTAACAATGAAATACTATGAAAGTTGTGCATACCCTTTTGCAGAGATATATTGATGATGACCTTTAATACGCTATTATGATACCATTCTGTGATTTCCACTTGCCCTCACTGATTTTATTAGTTTTAATTTAAATATTAAACATTTGTAAATAGGTTTTTATATAATAAAGTTTCTAATTGCAGAATCGAAGCGGAACCTCGACGTTGAACCCACGGAAGAAAAAATACGGATGGTGAGTTTTGTCACTTGCCGGGTATATTATTTTGCCAAATATTTTGATGATGACCCAATACATACGCTATTATGATACCATTCTGTGATTTCCACTTGCCCTCACTGATTTTATTAAATTTTAGGTTAAATATTAAAAATTTGTTTATCATTTATCTACAATAGATTTTCTAATTGCAGAATATTCCAGCTGGTCAGTTTAGAAGTTGAAAATGTAGATGGTGAGTATTTATCACTATATGTGTTGTAGATAATGAAAAATCTTATAAAGAATTCTTCTATTCCTCATAAGTTTGAGTGGTTAATGGTATGGTTATATATGGTTAATTATTATAATGGTTAATAATTATAGTGGTTTGCATGGTTCAAAAATGCATTATGAGAAATGGAATTTTTTATGTGGGTTTTATGAAACAACTCAAAATATGTGTGCACTTAAATCTGTTAATGCACTTATTATTGCATACATAATGATGTTTATAAATATACGCTATGATATAAAATTGATTATAAGCTTCTACTGATTCAAAAATATTGTTGATAAATTGATTTTTTATGGTTCTGTATGTTTTTGTAATAGTGTTTTTAATTTTTTTTTAGGGAAGGGAGTCCAACTCATCTTTATATTCACTAAAAGATCCAAGAACTTCATGAAAAGAGGAAGTATTCACATAATGTATAAAATGTGCACTTACATCTGTGTTGTAAATAAATCAGATTTTATTAATTAATTGTTTTATTCCTTTACCCGCAAAGCTCTAAAAAAACTGATAACATACAAATTATTTGTTTTGAGTACTTTTTGATCATCATTTGAAATGAGAAAAAATAAATGGTATTTAAACTATGGTTAATATACAGCTAGCGTGCTGTCTTGGCAACATGAAAAAGGTGAAGGACAGGTAGCCACATCCACCCTAAACCCCCAACTAATGTCAATCAGAGAATAACACATTGTCATGTAATAATGATTATGAATAAGACAAATATTCACATCTAGATTAGTGCGAGTAGCAAACCATCATACATATTTAAATTTTCGTAAACTATGCACTTGCAATTTTATCCAATGTTTTCCATATTCAACATTATTCTCTTATAGGATAATTTAGTTCAAGTGCTTCAAGTTTGTGGTAAAATTATAATTCTTTGTAGATTTGGTATTTTTTTTTTCAAGATGAACGTGCTGTTAAATATGTCTTATGCAGATTTGATTTGGCTCCGATAACGTCGCAGAAATTGTTATTTATTATTCTTCCTTTTTTTCTCGAAGCATTCGATTCTAAATTT
Source organism: Aphodius granarius (assembly GCA_963971325.1). Classification (NCBI taxonomy): domain Eukaryota; kingdom Metazoa; phylum Arthropoda; class Insecta; order Coleoptera; family Scarabaeidae; genus Aphodius; species Aphodius granarius. The sequence continues at coordinate 14,125,517 of OZ020221.1, forward strand.
AATCCTATCAACATATCGGCAGAGCCGTACTTGGTTTATTTGTAACAGCGCGCACTGCATTTTACTTGCAATAGGTCAAGTAGAGTGGGGAATCTATTTTAACCGTACCAAACTCTGGAAGCTAGTATTATTGTTTTAGTATCCTTCTCGAAAAGTAATTTTAAAAAGTAACCTTTATCGCACACACCATAACTAGTTGATCATTATGGAAGTCGAACAGGAAGTAAGTATTGTCGAGATTGGTGCATATATTTAATTATAATATTTGTTTGTTTGCTGTAATGCTGTTTAATTTTACATATTTACATTTTTAACATTCGGCTTGTAGAAGGCATGTTTAAGGCAATAATAACAACGTTAAATATCAAACAAACGTTTTATTTAATCACGAAAATTGAAAGAAATGTTACAACTTATTATATCAAATAATCAAGTCATGTTTTGAAATCATTCCGTAAAAAAAGACATGATCAAATTTCAGACATTTCTCCTTATTTCTGTTTTATCAAAAAACAGAAAACTACATGACAAGTTCTGTATGCATCGTAGTTGGACAATTTCCATAGCATTTCCATACAGTTGTCGTGCGATAATAGTGATTTTATTATTTTATGCGAGTTTTCGTTAATTTGTATTTGTTACCTAAACAGATACTTTGAAACTTGGAAGTTGATCTCTTACAACCTAAATTATGAGTTTACTTAAAACGATTTGATTCATTGTTAATTATGATGTACAATTTACACATTCTTACTTACATCAAATGAATGGGGATACAATTTGTATGTCGAAAATCCCCGGCACTAACCATGTCTCGCCAGTCACTGCAAATGTGCGCCTATACGTGTGCCGGTAGTACCGATTGGGCCACACTATTTATTCACTATTCGATCCTCGCTGCTTTGTCGCATTTCGATATACTCGTGTCGCTATATGTACTTGATATTTGAAATTCGTTTCAATACCTGCTGTTATGTGGCCACAGACGAGCATTCATTCCCGCAGGAAAGGAAAGTAGAATCGCGATCGAAAGAACGTTTGCTAGTGAAATTTGACAAGACGTCCTAACACTCCTAACTATCACCTCAGTCAAGGTAGCCCCCCACTTTTGAATTTTGAATAATTTTGTATGCCAATCGTTTGAGAATCGTTAGAGAGGGTTTGAGAGTACATTTTTGTCGTTTGAGAGTACATGGTTTTCGAGTAAATTAGAATTTTTGATTTGAGCATCAAGTTAGCCCCCCATTTTTAAAATTTGCATTTATCTTGATGCCATTCGTTTGAGAATCGTTAGAGAGCGTTTGAGAGTCTGTTTATTTCGTTTGAGAGTAATTTGTTTAGCCATAAATAAATAAAATAGTAAATTACATAACCTCACTTTTCCGCTCCAACTTTTGAATGTGGAATTCATTTTTACATCAGTCGTTTGAGAATCGTTAGAGAGGATTTCATAGTTCATTATTTCCGTTTGAAAGTACCCGGTTCTTAAATAAAGTGACGTTTATTTGGGCGACCAGTTAGCCCCCCACTTTTGAAATTTCCATTTATCTTTATTCCATTCGTTTGAAAATCGTTAGAGAGGGTTTGAGAGTCCGTTCATTTCGTTTGAGATTGATTCGTTTAGCCGTAAATAAATAAAACAGTAAACTACATAACCTCACTTTTCTGCTGTAACTTTTGAATTTGCAATCAATTTTTACGTCAATCATTTGAGAATGGTTAGAGAAGATTTGAAGTACCCAGTTCTTGAGTGAACTAATATTGTTAATTTGGGCGTTGAGTTAGTCACGCACATTTGAAATTTGCATTCATCTTTATGCCATTTGTTTGAGAATCGTTAGAAAGGGTTTGGCGGTTGTTTGGTAGTAATTAGTTTATCCACTAATAATGAAGAAATCTTTACTTTCAATAAGTTTACTGTTTGGAATAAATTCGGTATAGGAATCGTTTTTATTTTTTGTTGGCAAATTAGATGGTGTAAATATATAAAGTTAATATGTAAATAAATATGTATTTACTATTACACGGCTATAATAGCAATCAACAGTAATGACCTACGTTTTGTAAAAGAAACTTTTATGTCCGATATAAAAAATACATATAAGATAAGTAAAATAAATAAAACATAATAAAATAATGGAACATAATATTGTTAATTCTTAGTTTTAACTGGTTTTAACGTATATAACTCCATGGGTCTCAACTACTTCGTTTGCTGATGGAGGTTTGACCACTGATGCTAAATCGTTGTAAATTTTTTTAGTCTGTTGTGCTAAATGACCAAGTAAATAAATATAAGAATACAATCTTACATGTACTTATCTTGGTCAGTTGTATCTATTTTGACAAACATTATTGTACAAACGAGCACAAAAAGACTTGTGAGAATCGGGGTTTTACCTACCCACTGTCCAATATAAATAATAATAATAATAATAATAATAATAATAAATAGCCTTTATTAACCTCAAAAATAAATAATACAATTTAGATACAAAAAAAAAACAAAAAAGCAAAGATAATGAGGTTAATAGGCGTGGGTTCAGGATATTATCCTGCTCTTCCACCCAAACCCAGCAAAACTTGACAAAAAACAAAATTAATCCACAACTAAATATAAACATAAACAATTCACACAAACCGATCAACGATCAACTAACGGTTGTGTGCCATGATAGCCCACAAGCACCTCACCCCGAGATCTACTGCTCACCCACCTGCTCGGACATAAGAACAGCACCGCAACGAGAAGCAAACCGGAATATCCCGTCAGACCAGAGGTCTGCCGGCATGCCGTTCCACGTTTGTGCATAAACGTATCGGAAAGACCTGGTTCGAGCAGTCGTCCTACAGAGTGGGGCCTCCATTGTTGCCGGATACCTCAGACTCAAATGGTGAACATCAGTTCTGAATCTGATTTTAGAGTGAAGGTATTGGGGTGCCCTTTTAGCCACTATGTTGTAAAGGAGCTTGCATCGATGGAAACGTCGTCTGTTGGACATGGTCAGCCACCCACACTCCAAAATCCTAGCAGACACATGAGAACGTCTCGGCAGGCCATACACGAACCTTATGCAAGCATTCTGCACTCTCTGTATGCGCGCCGCATCCCTGGACAACAAACACTGGCCGTAAACCGTGTCGCAGAAATTGAAGTGCGACAGCACCAATGCATCACACAGCGTACGCCTAATATAATAAAACCAACTAAAAAGAACGCTCAAATAAATAGTATAAATTTATTCAAAAACCACAGGTACTTGCAAGAAATACGTCTGTACACCTTCTCTTCTGCCTTCAGATAAGCGTAGGGACTATACTATACTATAGACTATATCTGGCGGTATGTAGCATAAACAATAACGCCAAGGGTCGAAGGAATGCAGAGGCGGAACACGTTTATTTGTCATATAAAAAATCAATCAAACGATTGACAAAAATTAATTCCAAATTCAAAAGTTAATGGAGCGGAAAAGTGAGGTTATGTAGTTTACTGTTTTATTTATTTACAACTAAACGAATCACTCTCAAACGAAATGAACAGACTCTCAAACCCTCCCTAACGATTCTCAAACGAATGGAGTAAAAATAAATGGAAATTTCAAAAGTGGGGGCTAACTTGTCCCCTAAATAAACGTCACTTTACTCAAGAAACGGGTACTTTCACACGGAAAAAATGAACAATCAAATTTGCTCTAACGATTCTTAAACGACTGATGTAAAAATGAATTCCAAACTCAAAAGCAGGAGCGAAAAGTGAGGTTTTGTAATTTACTATTTCATTTATTTATGGCTAAACGAATTACTCTCAAACGAAATGAACAGACTCTCAAACGCTCTCTAACGATTCTCAAACGAGTGGTATAAAAATAAATGCAAATTTCAAAAGTGGGGGGGCTAACTTGACGCCCAAATAAACAATGTCCCTTTACTCAAGAACCGGGTACTTTCAAACGAAAAAAATGAACTATCAAATCCTCTCTAACGATTCTCAAACGATTGACGCAAAAATGAATTCCAAATTCAAAAGTTTGAGTTGAAAAGTGAGGTTATGTAATTTACTGTTTTATTTATTTACGGCTAAACGAATTACTCTCAAACGAAATGAACAGACTCTCAAACGCTCTCTAACGATTCTCAAACGAATGGCATAAAGATAAATGCAAATGTTAAAAATGGGGGGGCTAACTTGACGCTCAACTCAAAAATTCTAATTTACTCGAAAACCATGTATTCTCAAACGACAAAAATGTACTCTCAAATCCTCTCTAACGATTCTCAAACGATTGGCATAAAAAATTATTCAAAATTCAAAAGTGGGGGGCTAACTTGACGGAGGTCTAACTATCGGCGTTCTAACTATCGCGTCGGGAATTCTTGCCGTTTTTTTTTTTGGGGATTTCAGAGGAAATACGGGTTTTGGGGTCCCCTGAATCGATTGCAATGATTTCTGGAAAATGTATGTATGGGTTGGTGGGCTGAAACTTTGCTTACATATTTAGAATTGCCAGGGGATGAACTTGATTGTTTTGGGTGACAATCTGACAACTGGAAGTGGAAAATGTTACTACGTCTTCTGAGGGATTCATCTAATTCATATTTGAATTAATTTGAGGTCAACAAACATGGGTTATTATTATCAGTAAATGTTTCGTGTTGGAAATTAATGATCAGTAGTTCCTTTATTAGATTTCTTAGATTTTCTCTTAGGTTCAAAATTTCCGACCTACATGAATCCCTAAACTAGAGAATATAATACCTATTTCAGCAGTGGTATAAAAAGCCTAAAAATGCTGTATTTTAGTTGTCGATTTATTTCAACATTGTTCAAACAATTATGAACATCCTTATTTGAAATTGTACTATTGCATTATGTTTCAGGCTGGGTTCGAGGTAAAAACAAATGATATCGTCGGTAGATTTGCAGTTGCGGTCAAGGATTTAAATCCTGGCGATTTGATTTTTACCGAAACCCCATTTGTCTATGGGCCTAAAGCAGGTAAGTTATCTATAATACTGATCATATTAATTATCGTCATTTAGAAGCAGGTTAAATGGTACAACAATAAGTATATCTGGGTTTAATTTTATTTTATTTTCCGCCTCGAGAAATCTGTTTACTATAATTTTAATACGCAATGTTATAGAAAATAAAAAACTCCAATAAGGACCTACAATAAAACAATCTGTTTTTAGGCAGTCCTTCGGTATGCCTCGGCTGTTATGCGTACATAGACTGCACCACATTATGTTCTAAGTGTGGATGGCCGGTCTGTTCAGCAAACTGTGAAAATATGCCAGCTCATAAAAACTACGAATGTGTAGTTTTTACTAAGGCAAGTGTGAAATTTGCTGCAGTCGAAGATCCATATGCCCCAAATCTGCAATACGAATGTATCACACCATTGAGGTATGATCAGTTTCGTCTCTGATCTCAAATGGGTATTAACAGTGACTTTTTAATGGTCTATTTTAAATCACTCGATTTAAAATAGACCATTAAAAAGCGATTTGCGATTTTGGTATCAAACTTCATTGTTCACGTGTCGACAACACCCGATTAATGTTCGACAATTTGAAGTAGGAACCCAATGGTTTTGCTTATTTTGCATTTATGATACTGGGCATTAGTGGCTAAATTAGCGAACAATGAAATTGATATCCGTACCCGCTCATCAAACTACACCAATAGGAGATTATTATATAATATGTAAAAGAAATGAAATTAATGATGATTCTGAATATTCCCTACAAAGCAAAGTTTCTCATACCTAATCAATGGGCCCCAATGGTCATTATCGTTTATACATTATATATTTTTGAACTTTCATTTGCAGAGCCTTACTGGCATCAGAAACGGATCCAGACACATGGAAAAATTCTGTTATGTGCATGGAAACTCACACAGAAGAAAGAAAGAAAACGGAAATATGGGAATTTAACAGGGTAAATGTGGTGAACTACTTGCGAGGACCGTGTAAACTTGATAGGTTTAGCGAAGAGCTGATCCACCAAGTATGCGGTATTCTGGACGTCAATGCTTTCGAATCACGGACATTATCAGGAAATTTAATTCGTTGTCTCTATCCAAAATTGGCAATACTCTCCCATAACTGTGTATCTAATATAACACACTCTATATGTTGCAATGGAGACGGAAATCGTTCAGATTATAAGTAAGTACGTTACAGTATGGATTTTAGTGAGATGAGTGATAACCGATTACTATTTTATGTTTTAGATTAACAGTAAGAGCCTCTGTGCCAATTGCAAAACATGGAGAATTATACAGTTCGTATACGTATTCGATGTGGCCAACAATCGTTAGAAGAGCTTTTCTTAAAGAAAGCAAATATTTCGATTGCAATTGCCCACGGTGTTCCGACGCAACTGAATTAGGCACACACATGGGAACATTAAAATGTACAAAATGTGATAATGGTGTAATATTATCTAAGGCACCTCTGGGTAAGTCAGCATTCATATGAATATTTTTCGATCGTATTTAATGCAGATTATCAAAATTAAATAATATCCTTTAGATGCTGAATCCGAATGGAAATGTACACACTGTGAGAACACTATAAGAGGTGTAACTATTCAAAAAATATTTAAAACGATACAAGATGAGATCGATCAAGTTGATAATATGGAACAAGATGCTAACGCTCTAGAAGCGAGGGAGACTTTATTCCGCAAATACAGATCAGTGCTGCATCCAAGGAACGCATACATGACAATGTTAAAAATATCACTGGCGCAAATGTACGGGAAAACGGAAGGCTACACCATGGACGTTTTACCGGATATTCTTTACGAGAGAAAAATCGAACTCTGTCAGCAAGTTTTAGAAACCATTAACATTATAGAACCAGGTTACTCCAGACTGAGAGGTAATAAAGTAACTTCATACATAACATCTAGGATTTAAGATCAAATGTTATAGGTATGATGCTTTATGAACTACATGCACCGCTTATTATGTTGGGAAGGAGTCTATACAACACAGGAGCGATCGATAAAGACGAATTAAAAAGTAAATTGGAAGAGGCTTCCAAATTGTTGAAAGAAGCAGCCACAATCTTGTTGCTGGAACCGGAGAATAGTCCTGAAGGCATGATTGGGCAAATGGCTAGAAATGCCCACGAGCAGTTAACGGCAAATATGGAAGAATTGATGGAGAACATTTAATTCAGTGATTGTAGAATACACAATCAACATAGAGAATTTCTAATATAAATATATAGCTTTAAATGTGTAGTTCAAAATTTTGACACTTCTAAGATACATTTTACAGCTTTGCTTTCAATGTGGTGCATATTTGTAATTAAAAAAACCCCAAAAATTAATTGGCATTAAAAAAATTGATTATTTTATTTTAAACAAGACACATATTACAATCACATAACAGTATTAAAGTATACAAGTAGGTCGTTGTCCAACCCATTCCTTTACAACAGGAATGTCCAAGACATTCTGCTTAACTTTCTGCAAGTTAGGGTAATTTTCCAGTATATCTTTCTCAGCCATCCAGTTAAAATAGTCCAGAGCGGCGACAAAATAGAAATCGGCCCATGTTAGCTATAAACATCAGAATGTTACAACGAATTCACAACAACAAAAAATGTAGAACAAACTTTCTTTATAGCCAAATATGCGTCATTGTTTTCCGCGATTTTCTCAAGACGTTCCATGTAATATGGCAGAGCTACATCAATGATTTCACCCTTAACTAAAGCTTTGATTGCATCATCTTCCTCGTAGCTGTATATCCGCAACTCTAACATAAAAAATAAGTTTAATATAATATACATAATTTACATATGTATCATATTTAAATTTGCAGCTCATTTTACGTACTTAATCGAAAATCATTGATTGTATCAACAACTGCATCAATTTCCATGTCCTCCCATGGATTGTCACCAGTAAGCACCAAGATATCTTGCAATTGCAATACTTTGATTAACTATGTGTCCATTCTCCTCGTAACAAGGCAATTGCCCGAATGGGGTATCTAAAAGTTACAAATTTAATCTACCACAATGTGTCTAATTGCAGTTTATGTTACTTGGTTTCACTTCAGGCCACTGTTCAGTTTTGTAGCGAATATCTTCAAATTCTATTCCGTTGTATTTCAGAAGCCATCGTAAACCTTCTCCTATACCATTCAGATCACCGTAGAAGAGTTTTACACTATTGGACATGATTGTCAATAAGTCTAAAACATAGGTGCATAATAATATAATGTTAGTGTTAGTGTATAACGGCTTTTTTTATCACGACACGCAATCCACGCTATGGAACGCCGTTCCCCCACCTTTTTCGATATATTTTAAAAGTTTGAAGAGAATTTTAAAAAATTTGATGTCTGTCCGCATGAATAGCTATGTTGAGCATAGAAGGTTCGGCAACAATATCTTAAGCTGTTTTTGTTCATGCTTGTGAGCCGAATCTTGTATACGATCACGAGCCGCACGATCGTTCCACCACATTTTTTTCTGGCAAACCCATAGGTGCGCAGAGGGGAAAGTAGGCAACCTTTATTTTTTTATTCCTTGGGGTATTTTCTCTCAACTGATGAGCTACTTTCATGCATAAATGATTGAAGTAGTTGACCAAACAAATTTAATTAACCATTTTATTATTTAATATCATCGGCACGTGATTTAGCTGGGCAACCTATTTGTGATGTATCAATGTATGTACATTATCTACAATATATTCTTTATTATCACTATATAACAGATGAGGGTATATATTTCTTATACCGGATCTCGCACTAAATGTACATACATACTTTCAGTTAATGCAACAATAATACAACAACAAAAATTGAACATTATATAGAGTCCAGTCATTACGTCGGAAAAAACGGGTTAGAAATGCAAATGAACCGAGAAGGCTAAATTTTTGATATGACCTGGGGGGTGTCTACAAAAGCTTAACTTCAAATTGTCGACCAAGATTTCCTATGTGCATTTTTCGCCATATTGAAAAAAGAGTTAAATTCAGTTTTTTTTCAATAACTCGGTTTTCCGTTGAGATACGATAATTTTGAATGAATACTTTTTTGTTACTTCTTTTACGCTCTACAATTTAGGTTCTATACATTTTTTACCTATCTTTCATCGTTATTGAGATATCAATCGAAAAAGTCAAAATGTAAGGTAGTTAAATTTGTGTTTTGCTATTTTTCCAGTTGAGATACGATAATTTTGAATGCATACTTTTTTGTTGCTTTTTTCACGCTCTACAAATTAGGGCCTGTACATTTTTTACCGATTCCACCGCTTTGCAAAGTCAAAGTCAACAAATAAGTTGCATTACCTTTCACTACTACCACCAACAATAAGCGCAGTCCGCCAACACATTTTCCGGACATATCTACAAGTACAAACGTGGCTTGGATTTTTCAAAGATCCTCAGGAATGGGGTTGGCGACAGACTAATAACGGGCTTGACCCAATTTGCACCACAACACACCTGAACTATTTGCCTGCATTGTAGTGGGCAAACACAGAGTCGACATTCTATTCAACGACGACGACGACGATGATGATGATGATGTTTCGACCATCCCAGCATCATTTTCTGCGGTTCGAGAGTCGCCCCAACTCGAAGAGTTAACCGAGGAAGGACTTCTTCAGCCAGGACCATAGAAACGACAAAAAATATAAAAAATGGGGCCCTTAATTGTTGTTTTTTTGCTACACAAAAAATTATTTGTTCAGTAAATTTCATGTGTTTGTTTCATAATTTGTCTGGTTTATTTATTTATTTATTTTGTATCCCAATAATTCCCCGAACAACCTTTCATCCGGTTTGACGTGTGCATACTGTGCATACAACCATGCGACCGGCTAAATCGAAACGGGGCACGGACTTTGCGGTGCGTTAGTGATCGTAATTTTGGTCGACGGGAAAAAATAAAAAAACGAAGTAGTATGTCTGAACATGCTCTTAAGTTTCATAATAGACATTTTTTCGATATCTATTGCAAGAAAAGAGAAAATAGCAAAAAACAAATTTCGCTGCCTTAAATTTTTATTTTTTGATCGATATCTCAACAAGGATGAACGATAGGTAAAAAATGTATACCACCTAAATTGTAGAGCGTCAAAAAAGCAACAAAAAAGTATTGATTCAAAATTATCGTATGTCAACGGAGAACCGAGTTATTGTAAAAAACTGAATTTAACCCTTTATTCAAGATGGCGCAAAATGCACATGGGAAATCTTGGTCGACAATTTGAAGTTAAGCTTTTCTAGAGCCCCTCCACGTCATATCAAAAATTCAGCCTTCTCGGTTCATTTGCATTTCCAAATGTTCCACGTTTTGTTAGAATAGATGTCATCAATATAAATCATTTGCGATGTTACGTCTTGTTTCATTCTACCATGCTTTACCTTCATTTTTACTTTCCGACTAGTACTCTAGAAGAAAATAATATTAGTAATGTAATCGGCGCGGCGGAAATAAACGAGATTCTCGCCGAAATACACCTTTTGGAGTCCTCTGAATCTACTGCAATAATTTCTGGAAAATGTATGTGGGTAAGTATTTGTGTGTGTTTAGACACTTCAAGTGTCAACGATTTCCTCGGAATCTTGGAATGTTTACCTGAGTAATTGTAAACATTTTTTCTTCAGAAGTGCCATGACGTGACATATAGTGTGGTGTGTGAAGCACAATTTTGAGTTTGAGAAATATGTATAGGTTACATAGATTTTACATAATTTTTGTCGCATAGGGCGCACAGTAAATTCAACACGCACACATTTTTACTTTATCATACGTAGTATGACAAAGTATTGTAATCGTGTCGAAAAAAAAAATGAGATTTTAGCGGAAATATGTCGTTTTGGGTCACCTGAACATGTTTCACCAAGGTACAAAAAAATGTCTGTGTGTGTGTGTGTGTGTGTACCCGTTTTTTGTGGCGACGATTCCGGTGAAACTACTGAAGGTATCGAGACGAAACTTCATATTTAGAAGTTTCGTGACTAAACTTAGAGCTGAAAGAAGTTTTGTCCAAAAGGGCCCAAAGGAACTCGAGGTTTACTCTTATCATTTTTCAGCGATTTTGCAAATTAGCCGCCATTTCTGTAATTTCGTCAAAATAGTTAAATAATAAACTATAGTAGAGAAAATTTTGTATAATTTATGTCCATTCCATTTTTTTGAAAAAAAAAAATTAAATCATAGTAAGCGGATGCCCCTTGAACTTCCAAATTGCCCCCCTGAACACGGCTGTATCGTATGATAAAGTCATGTGCCTGGCCACATCAGATTTTTTTTTGGACATAGCTTAACACGAGTCAACGTTCGCTGATTTGCCGCGCACAGAGGATACCAGGTTGCCGCGCGCACGAAAGCGAAAACTTTTTTCCGTTGATTACAATACTTTCGTTAAGGGTACTAGCGGACAGTAAAAACCGGTTAATAATAATAATAATAATAATAGTAAAGGTCTTTATTAGGAGAGAAAAAGGTAAAAAAGACATGAGTAGTACAAAGCGGAAGTGTAAATACTAAACGGCGAGGTTCAGTCCGAGGACTGGTCTTCCACCTAACCTTAACATATCAACCTCAGATTTGGTCTTATTCTTTCAATGCATGAACATGAAGAAAAGAAATATACAAAATGTCATCAAAATCTAAGTTGAAGTCCTATCGCTGTGTTGAGTTTATACGGATTTTTCCAAATGCTATAAAATTGATGTTATACTTTAATATGCAACCGAGAGGAGGGAATTCTATTTTGGCGACAGAAATTTTGTATACCTAGTATCGTTTAGTAGGCGTCCAAACAGCAATACGGCCCGCAAGAATAGCAAGAAATTACAAAAGAAACCTCCCGATGGACCCACCTAATACCGAGAAGCCAGTAAGTGAATAATTAACATGTTACTAATTTCAAATTATCGTTCTTTCTGTCTAATAGTTTTACGAGTACTTTTAACAACGAATGTGTTCATAATCATTGGGCCATAAAATACATCTACAATCTGTCAGAATTAAAAAAAGATCAAAACTTCATTAGAGAAATTTCAAAAAGTTGTAGAAGTGTTCTTAAAATGTTCTTCCTATATCACAACATATTCTAAACACTATTGTGCCACAAATAGTGCTTCGTTTTTTAGTTCTTTATCTTTTCTTTGTCACAAGTGTTAAATAAATATTTACAAGCAATATTTACAAGACAAAATACATCTATCTCTCAAACTTTTCTTCAAACTATGTATGTATTCTAAATATATGACATACTTTTGTAACAGTGTCATCCCGGAAACATTTTATTTCAACTCCAGCACTGATTCTGTTCTGCCGGTTTTGTGGAAATAACACAGAAACTTTATGGCTTTGGCACGTTTACAAGTTGTTATTTTGAATCGTTTGCTTTTCTCTTGATTTACCCTCATTTCTATTTTATGTCGTTTCAGGTCGGATTTGAGGTCCGAAAAAATGAAGTCGTGGGCAGATTTGCAATAGCTGCCAACGATTTGAAAGCCGGTGATTTAATTTTGTCCGAAGTTCCATTCGCATACGGACCTAAAACAGGTATCGCATATCACAAATTTGTTCTGTTGTTTTTATTGTTTTTATGTGATAAGATAGTAATCGTCCACCTACAATTTGCTTCGGTAAATTAACTAGATTCTAAGAAATTCTTTCTAGCTAATACAATTTTGAAAATATATATTTCTACAACAATTAAGGATCTTCGTCCAGTTTTTCGCTATTCAGAGTTAAAGCCAAGTTAATTAGTAATATACTTTGCATTTATTTCATTCCGATATGTTCGTTTTCGAATATTTTAACTTAAACTTTAAACGAAACTTTAAATGGAACTTTAAACTTCCAAAACTCAAGTATTGTTTGACTGATTGTGGCAGTTTTTCAACACGATGTAAAAAAGATCGTCAGAATTAACAATTAACTGATTACCAAAAAAATATCTTACAACTTTTTATACCGTAAATAGAAAAAATAAAGTTTGTGGTCCAGTTGTTAGTCAGTTGCTTAAATCTAGGGGCAAACTTGCAATTTGAAGTTGCGCAACAGTTGGGTTGTATGTTTGTGTTATATGAACCGCTATGGACCTGGTCACACATGGAACTAGAACGTTGTAGCTGCATGTGTGCCCATTAATAATAATCTAATTACCTTAAAATGTCCACTGCTACTACATTTGCTCTAAAAAAGATGTAGTAACTTCTTGAACTAGATACAGATTTATATCGAAATACATAAATACATTCACTGAAAATGTAGTCACAATAAAATTATAAAATTATTTTTAGACAGTGCTCCGTTGTGTCTTGGCTGTTTCGCGTACGTATCCAGTGATACATTATGCAGCAAGTGTGGATGGCCTGTGTGCAACTCGACATGCGAAAATATACCAGCTCATAGAGATTATGAATGTCCGGTATTCGCAAAAGCAAGAGCAAAATTTTATAAGGTCTCTAATCCATATGCACCATGCCTGCAATACGAATGTATCACACCGTTGAGGTATAGTTAATCTACCTCTAACTAGTATGTTATTTGATGTGTGCACGAAAAGTTTATCCAACTAACTTATACAAATATTACTTTTCACAGAATGCTGCTAGCATCAGAAAAAAATCCTGACACGTGGAACAATGACATAAAATGTCTGCAAACACACGAAGAAGACAGGAAGACATTAGAGATATGGAATTTTAACCATGTGAACATAGTGAAATACTTAAGAGGGCCGGTTAAAGTGGACAGATTTAGTGAAGAAATGATCCATCAAGTATGTGGAATTTTGGACGTTAACGCGTTTGAAGCACGGTCACTATCTGGAAACATGATCCGTTGTCTCTACCCCAAGTCCTCAATACTATCCCACAATTGTGTATCCAATGTAATCCATTCTATTTTCGTCAATGGCGATGGAAATTCTTCAGATTATAAGTGAGTAGATATCAAGAATGTTTTTTTTTTTTCAAGTAAATGCTCAATTCTCATATCATGCGGGTTAACATTAATTTATCTTTAATATTGATATTTATAGCAAATAAACTGTATTATGATTGAGCAACCATTGAAAAGAATATCTAATATTCTTGAGTACTTATAGTCTAATGTTATTAAAAAATATTTCAGAATAACACTACGAGCATCTGTGCCGATAAGCAAAGGTGAAGAATTATTTATCAGTTATACATATTCTATGTGGCCGACAATCACTAGAAGGGCGTTTATAAAAGAGAGCAAATACTTTGAATGCAACTGCACAAGATGTTCAGATCCCAGTGAGTTGGAAACTCATATGGGAACGCTAAAATGCTCAATGTGCGATGACGGTATGATACTATCAACAGCACCGCTGGGTCAGAGAGTAAATGTAAGGTTGTTACTAACAAAACGGTTCTAATTCTTATTTATTTTGATAGATTCAGAAGCCAGCTGGAAATGCACTTACTGCGAAAATACGATAAAAAGTTCCGTAGTTAAAAAAATGTATAAAACTATTCAAGATGATATCGATAAGGTAGATGCTATGAGACAAGATACTAGTGCCTTAGAAGCAACAGAATTCTTATTGGAGAAGTATAGAGCAATTCTCCATCCAAGAAATGCGTTTCTGACATCGCTGCGAATATCTTTGGTGCAAATGTATGAAAAAATAAAAGAAGACACCATGGATACACAGGAGAAGAAAATTGAACACTGTCAACAAATTCTGCGAAATGTCAATATTTTAGAACCAGGTTATACTAGATTGAGAGGTAATTATAAACCATTTTGAGTTACACATTCTTCATTGAATATTATAATTATTCTTTAGGGATGATTTTATATGAACTTTATGCCGGAATTATTTCGCTGGCGGTAAATATGTATAACAACGGCGCAATAGAAAAAAATGCTCTAAGAAGTAAATTACAAGAAGCGAGTATGCTATTAGAAGAAGCATCAATAATATTGATGTTAGAACCGGAAAATAGCATGGAAGGAGCAATTGGACGTATAGCAGCAAAGGATTATAATCAACTGAGCGAGAATTTGGACAAGTTTATGACGACTATTTTATTGTGATGGTGATTTATTTACGACTAATAAATAAATAAACATGTAAATAACAAATGTTTCAGTAGACATTATCAGTGTCTGATTTTATTAAATCGCATATTATTAACTTTAAGCAATTTTCTGTTTTTTATTGTTCATTGATGTAGGTAGGTAAAACAATTGATCATTAATTTATTTTTCTCGAAAAGAAGAGAAACTACTCATCAGAGTAATGCTTTTTACTTTTCAGCTAATACCCTAGAAGCTAATACCTCCGTTTTGAGGTCCCCTGAATCCATCGCGAGTTTGTACACTGAATTTTACCAATTTTACCAAAAAAAGGCTATTATTAAATAATATTTATAAAATTTTCTCTAGTTAATTTATTTTATTTTTATCGTAAAATGGTCGGAAAGGAGATATTGCCAAAAAACTGTGTTTAGGGGCCATTTTTCCTATATATCATCAACTATACATTGTCAAATTAGAAATTTGAAACTAAATCATTTTTTATTCGATGTTGAATTCTGTTCAGGATCAATCCATTAGCAGATTATTCAGTATTCAAAATTACGGTATTTATGATGGTATACTGGTTTATGATGGTTTGGAGGTATTGGAAAATCGAAACTTTAAAACAGATAAATGCGACTACCACCTATCCGCCTCAACGAACGAAAGAGTCGCCGCCCTGGTGGTAGAAATTTGAATTAAACAATTCGGGGTAAATAGCCAATGAAATGCGCCGTTCGCCTGAACAAGCGAGAGACGCACTCTGGGGGTGGAAATTTGAATTAAACAACGCGGGGTAAAAAGCGCCATCTACATTTGCCCGTTCAGGCGGATTATATTTCAAGATAAAATTAATACTGCCGTACATATTGGCCCTATAGACAGTCCGCCCCTGATACCAAAACATATGTAATATATAACCAATTTGCAAATACCTTTAGCCATTCAACATAAGTTACTGTAAGTGTCTGTACCCCCCCCCCCCTTAACAAAAGTACGCGCGCTCTGAAGAAGCCACGCCTCCAAAAGAAAAGAAGACACTCACGTAGTAAACGCAATCCTCTGTGTGCAACAAACAAAAATTCCCCTAAAGTGAACTAACCCGAATATTTAAATATGGCTCGTGATCGTCAAAACTCAAACAAATAGGTAGGACCCCACTACTACGTTGTGAAAACAAAGAATTATGCACACAGAATGTTCAGGACCCAACTGGAGAAAGACATAGAAATGTTCACTTACCTTTACAAGAAAAATACTAATACAACACAATAAATAATACAAGTAATCTAAAGGAATTAAGAAAAACAAGAGAATATAGTTATCTTCGATTTATTGAAGGATTTAACTATAGTTGAAGTATGTCGTAACCTTCGTTGATTTCATGTTTGTGGTTATTGAACGTTGTTATATTATCTCCAGTTTATATGGTTGCTAGTTGCTCCCTTTGTACTTTCAGTTTTTGCTTTGAAGTTATGCTGCCTTGGAGTTTCCAAAGTGGTGATAATGTTTAATTGTTGTGATCAGGTGACTCTGGCTTTTTCGATTTATTATTTTGCACGGTAGGGCTTTGCTGTAGGTCGACCATCGAACATTTGGCATAAATAGAAAGTCAAATAACGAAACTTAACAAAGGAAAAGCGTTGCTGGTTATTGTCGGGACGGGCCCACTCCGGGTTTCGGAGCTTTTCGGGTACAGCCTCACCGCTCTCTGCACTCCACAACGATGTTCATTTGAACTATTCGTTATTATGAATGAATGACATTCTCAGGTCAATCCAAATCAGCAAAGAATAATAATAATAAAACAAAATAATAATGAGGCTTATAAGTGAAAAACGTAGCAGAGGTACTGACGGTGTCAGCCCACTGTCTTCGCAGCTTAAGGTGCTTACGTTTGCCGCTCCTTTCTCCCTACAACGGTTTTCATTCGTTGCCTACACTATTAATAGGTGAACAATACAACCACAAAAGACAAACCAAAGCAACAAATAACAACAATCATAATAATAATAAAACAAAAATAACGAGACGCATAAAGGAAGAACGTAGCAGAGGTACTGACGGTGTCAGCCCACTGTCTTCGCAGCTTAAGGTGCTTACGTTTGCCGCTCCTTTCTCCCTACAACGGTTTTCGTTCGTTGTCTTCGCTATTAATATGTGGACAAAACAACCACAACCAATGAAACAAATCCACAAATAATAATAATATACACCAAAGACAAAGCAAGCAGCCAAGAACCAGCAAACCCAGGGTTAAACAATAAAGCAAACTAAATACCAGTAAAAACCCACAACCAAGAAATAAACAAATAACAAAGACAAACAATTATTAGCAAACAAGATAACTATAACAAAAAAATGTGGGGGCGCTCTAGGTGTCAAAAACCCCACTAAAACTTTGTAATCACCTAGAACCCATTTATGTATTAGAATCAAACTATAATTTTACTAAATAACAATTTTATAGGATATATAACAATTTGTAGGAAATGGATTTTTAATGCAAATTCTAATTTCTTATTTACTTAAGTTATACTTCACTGATGAAGTTGCACAAAATGATGTTTTAGCCACATTTAACATATTACAGAAATTAAATGATCCCATTACAACATTATTTATGCAATTTTTAGATTGTACTGTACCTATTTTCCAGAATTTTAATAAAGAAATGCAGTCAGAAAGTCCTAGAAGTCATATGATATACTGAAATATATCAAATGTTTTGAAAACATTCTATGATTGCTTTTTAAAACGAAATTATATACAAACAACTTCAACAGAAAATATTCATTTCAGAAACAGAAGACATTTCTTGGACGTTACAGATGTGCATTTTGGTGCTAAAGTGGTTAAATCAATTTCTGAATTTCAAAATATTTCATACATAAATACATATCTGTTTTTGTGGAATACTATTTTTATTTACAAATTATTTTCTCTTGTATTTGTTATTTTTGTAATAAAAAGCTTTAAAACGCTTCAAAATGCGTTTTGTTTTAATCTACCGAATTTTGGCGACATCTACCGATTTTTTAGGGTACCTTCTACCGAATTCAAGAGACCTTAGCGTGGCAGCACTGCTTTCATGTCTCTCGCTACTATCCTATTTATAACGTAGTTCGTAGTTGCGCTTGAAAATGCCCTTGAGATAATAATATTATAGCTGAACCTATCAAAATGTTATTCACACTGGTCGAAGAAACCTATACTGTGTCAAGCCAAGCAAATCCAGGTGTCGCTAGTAGTCAGATGGGAGGCGACGTTGGTATTGTAACATAACCTCACTATTTGTATTTGTAGTAAACTTGTTATTGTAGACGAACTATCGGGTGACTTTGTGTGTGTTTATTTTACACCGTGCTGTGATATACCACCATTTTAAAAAATGCCGTATAACTGTTGTGTGCCGCAATGTAATTCGGTGACAAACAAATGCTCATACAGCTTCCACAAGCTACCGAATAAAATATCGTTGAAATTTGCGTGGCTGGACGCCATAAGAATTGGAAAAATACCGAGCCGGCATGCAAAAGTCTGTTCAAAACATTTTAATGAAAATGATTTTGACAACACAGTTATTGGTAAGTTATTGGTTATTGCAGGAAAGTTATGTTTCTATTGAATTATTCGAATTTCTGTTTTAGGAAACAGACGACTTTTGAAAACTGATGCAGTGCCTTCACGGCATCTACCGAAAATAACAAAGAGCAGCAGTGAGCTAGTCACAGAGTTAGAAACACCAATTGATGATCAGATTGTTGCAGTAGAGCAAGTGGAAACCATAATCATTAAAAGCGAGACTACCGAACCACCTGTTGAACTACAACAAACAGAAATGGATATTACAATTAAACAGGAGATTATCGAACCAGATGTTGAACTACAACAAACAGATATGGATATTAAATTCTGTAATAGTGCACTGCAAACTATTGTACCATTACAAAGATCCCAGCTAATTTCGATATCAATTGTAAATGATGAGCAATTGAACCACTTCACAGGATTTAACCGAAATGAGTTTGAAGCTATGGTTAGTTTTTTCCAAGTAGTAAGACCTCACAGCTCACCACTTTTACTAGAAGATGAGATATTTATGCTACTTACCAAGTTAAATTTAAATCTGTACCTTTTAACGTTAGGACATTTGTTTGGTGTGGATCGGACAAGTTGTAAAGAATATATTGCTTTTTGGGCTCAGCATATGTACAAAAAACTGAAAACAGTTGATTTTTGGAACACTCGCCAAAAAGAAAACAATAGATATGATGTCATTATTAACTGTATTGAAATAATGACTGAGGGAAGCAACGATCCAAATATTAACCAAGCAATTTCTTCCACCAACAAGAGTACTTACACGTTCAAAGCATTAGTGGGTTGCACAGAGTATGGTGCGATCACTTTTGTTTCCGATTTATATGGAGGACATATAAGTGATCGTCAAATTTTTAAAGATTCTGGAATTTTGGATTTGTTGGAACCAGGAAATATTGTCCTTGCAGACCAAGGCTTTGACATATCTGACTTGTTGGAATCAAAAGGGGTTATATTAAATATCCCCTCTTTTGAATTTGTGACCCTCGATGAAGTTGATATTCCCAAAACCAGCGATGTTGCTAATCGAAGATTTCTCCTCGAACAAATAAATGGATTAGCAAAAGAGAAAAGGATATTAACAGATAAAATGCCTGTCAGTTTGTGGCCTTTAGCTAATCAAATTGTATATTTATGTTTTATGCTAACAGCATTTCATAGTTCAGGCGTAAACACTTAAAAACAAAAAATAATAATAAAAATGTAATTTATTTTAATGTTAATATACTGTTTGTTTATACAAACCATTATATCTTGCGGCCTAAATAAAAAATATGATTTTTTTTAAACAAAAAAGCATATTACTCAAGGTGTTATAAGTTTTAGGTATAAAGGAATACTTCATCAAAATATTTTAGAGTAGTTTTAAACTAAGTAGAGCACTGTGACATATGCAACCAATTATACCCAGTGTATGGTTTATAATTGACCCGCGTATATTTAGTTGCATACACAACTGTGCTCTCCTTGGTTTGAAACATCTTTGACACATTTTACCCCAGATTTGGTGACTTGACAATTAGAATAACTTTTTCTAGAACATAAGAATAATTGAACGATTTTTAGAATCGTATTGGTAGTCAGGTGACTCAAATAATCGAATAAATGGGTTGTCGAGATATTTGCAAATATTCTCGTTTATTCATCGATTCTTAAAATCGGATGTACGAATTGATATGCCACTCGAATTTGTCTTCATTATCACAAATTGAAATGAGAGTCACACGAATCAATAGTGTTTTCTTATTTTATTTAGCTGGATATAGCAAAAGTTTCTTCCAAATTTGACTCGCCTAACGGGGACAATAAATACAAATGGTAGAATATGCTCTATGCAGCCAAACGTACACTGCCGCAAATAGATTTGCCTATATGACAAGAGGGAAACATTGCGAGCCAATAAAAACTCTTCCAGCATTTAAAATGCACTCGCGCTATAAGTGAAAGTATTGCATTTTTGCGATGCAATTACCGGAAAATGCGCCCTGTCGTGGAGATGGAGACACGGACACCCGACGCTGCTGTAAAGCTGTAAACATTTTTGGTGGTAATTGTTGGCATGTCTGACAAGTGGCATCTCATTTGCTAGCGACACTGCTGCCACCAATTTGTCTGTTGCTTGTCAAATCGACGAAACAAAATAGATTTTACATTTAGAAATTAGCAGCTTCCAAGATGCTGTCTGTTTTACAGCGAGTATCGCAATGTTTGGTAAGTTGTACGAATAACTAAATAAATTACAGCCCGACCCACTGATGAACTCAATATTATTTAAGTTACATAACCTTAATCCTAACCTTAATTATTAATTACAGTTGCGGTCGACAAACGCTAGGCTTATAAACACTTCGTCAGTTGTACAGTCTGACGCTCTATTAGTTCATCGCGATACACCCGAAAATAATCCCGATATTCCCTTTGAATTTTCGGCGGAAAATAAAAAGGTAGGTTATGTTGTTACGACACAAAAACCTGCAACAAACAAATCATTGTAGAGAGCGGATGCTATTATGGCAATTTATCCGGATGGGCATAAACGAGCGGCGATGATTCCTCTGTTGGATTTAGCCCAACGTCAACACGGTTGGCTACCGATTTCTGCCATGCATAAAGTAGCGGAGATATTAAATTTGCCACGTATGAGAGTTTACGAGGTGGCTACTTTTTATACTATGTTTTTGAGACAACCAACTGGAAAGTATCATATTGGAGTCTGTACCACTACTCCTTGTTGGCTACGTGGATCCGATGATATTTTGAAAACTATAAAAGATGAGTTGAAGATTGAAGTTGGACAAATGACATCGGATCGTATGTTTACCTTGTCCGAATTAGAATGCTTGGGTGCCTGTGTGAACGCTCCGATGATGTCCATCAATGATGATTATTACGTAAGTTTTGAGTTTTTAGATTAAAACTGTTATAAAATAATTTGTAGAAAAAAATATTGTTTGACACATTTATTAAATTACTGTTGTCACAGTAGTGCAACATTATACATTATATTAGTGTATATGTACATGTTTCAAACCAAGGAGAGCACAGTTGTGTATGCAACCAAGTATACGCGGATCAATTATAAACCATATACTGGGTATAATTGGTTGCATATGTCACTGTGCTCTACTTAGTTTAAAACGAGTCTAATGTATAACAATGCTTACAATTTTTTGAACATATACTTATTTTAAATGCATACAATTAATGTGTTACATTAAATTAAATCTTAATCTAAATATAATGCATATTTGTTTGTTATATAGGAAGACCTGACGATTGAAGATACTAAAGAAATTTTGGCAGATTTGAAATCGGGAAAGAAACCACGTGCCGGTCCGAGGAGCGGTAGGTTTGCCGCTGAACCTCATGGTGAATTTACTTCACTGAAAACGGAACCGCCAGGTCCTGGTTTCGGTGTAAGGCCCGACTTATAAATGGAAATGTGCAGATATACTGTTATAATTGTTTATTTATAGAATAAATAAATTAACTATCTAATTAGTTTTCTTTTTTATTTTATCTTATATAATACATATTCCTATGGAAACATTATGACCTGAGTCCACACAAACAATTCTCGGATGATATATGCTTGTCGGAAATGCCGGTTTGTTAGGACTTCCGCATCAAACTGTCACACTTGACAACTAAAAAGGCGGGTAATTTGAAGTAATTTATATTCTGCCTATTTGTCTGTTGATTATAATGTTTGCTGCACCCTTGTTTATGTTGTCTATTACAACACTGCGTATTTGACTATTGTATTAATTGTACAGAACACTATGGAACAAACATCATAGGATACCCTCGTTAAAAACCCTAGCAACGCTGATTGAGAAGTCCATTGGAAAATATTTATTATTCTTGATGCCTTAAATAAATTTTACATTACATACAGTATCCTAGCGATGGTGTTGGTATTAGGCAAGAACAGTCAATATTTTCCAAACTGTCTCTGCTATCGCTTAATTAGTGTTGCTTGGGTTTTGACTAGGGTTTATACAAAAACCGACTTTTTGAAAAACCGGTTTTCGAATTTTTGTCAAAGAAAAATAGAATAGGGAAAAATATTTTATATATTTTAATAACAAAAATTACAAATTTCAAATAATATTTATATTTATTTCACTAATTCTAATTTCTTAAGAAAATAGGATTTTAGAAAGATAAAACATCCACTGAACGGTGGCTAAGTCTTGTTCTTATTTTGAATAAAATATTGCCTGAAATTGAAAATACTCATTCACTAACTACTGAGCTTGGTTTTATAGATTTCCACTGAAATCTCGGAAATCCACTTTCCTTCTAAGGTACTAGTCGGAAAGCAAAAAGCATCAGAATCGGTTTCCACATAAGAATTCGGGGAAGCGAAAGAAAATACACTAGTTTTTTTTTGCTGAAATGATGTTTTGTGGATTTTGTAACAGCAAAAGAGTTGGAATTCTTCTTTCTTGAATAGCAAATCAATTAATTTTTAATTAATTGATTTGCTCTCCTCTCCTATGACGCCAAAGTCAGCAGGCGAATAAAAAGCGAGATATGCAGCCGTATTCACACCTCGCACATTTTTGCACGGATGAGAAGTGTAGAGATGGCCTTTTTCGGTAACATGGTGATTCGCATAAGACCGACACAACCCATCGCTACACTTAGCACCGGTGCTAGCGTTTTCTTCGCCTTGACGTGTGTGTTAGAATGAAATAGCAATCTTCTTATATTTCATTCTAACACACGTCAATGCGTAGGAACGTTTGCGCATTATGACAGCGGCTTACTGCCACTTCTCGTGAAAAAGACCATACCATAAGACATACATAAATACATAAACAATGACCATACATAACTTTAACGATAGTTCTGAAACTGCCATTTTTTAAGAATTGGTCAAAATTTTGTCGGTAATGTCTTAAGTGTAATTGATGTCATACTGTTGTAACATTGCGGTTCAATCGCACATTTTGTGTGATTGAATCCGCACTGTTGAAAGAGACCAATCAGAAACCCCGTATACGTTTTAATAACAAGTAGAAATCCCATCCCCACAAAGCACGATCGACGCAGGACGCTCCAATATAAATATGTACACAGATAGACCTACATTTTCCCGAAATAATTGCAATAGTTTCAGGTTCAGGGGATCTCAATACGTGTATTTTCGCTAAAATCCCATTTTTTTTCGTAGATTACAATTCTTTCCTTCTGGAACTCCAGTCGGAAAGCAAAAATGTAATTAAAAATGTAAATGTAAATCGTTGCCGCTATTGTGTGACCGTCTGTCGTTCTCTCCTCCGTCGTAGGTGCTGTCGATGTCGTGTCGCTAACTACATACATAGCCCCAACCCAAGATTACTAAATTGTACAATTTAGTAATCTTGGCCCCAACCTTAAAGCTCTTCCTTAACCAACGCGATTTTTGTCGCCGGCTTGTGACACTCGGCGACAAATAAACATACCCACACCGACGCGAAGTATCGCACCATCGCATTGCTGTGAAAAAATTGCGTTGGTTAAGGGATGGCTTAAACTAAAATTATGACAGCTAGAGCCTTTGACAATACAACATAAATTATTATTTAAATAATGTTTTACTTTACTTTTCCTATCATCTAATCAACTTAATGGCTTCTGCTTTCATTGATTTATAGTATGTATAGATATATAACTATATATACTTTGCGCAAATGCTAGATGTCATCTTAGTTTTTAGATAGCGAATTCCATCCATCATTTGTACCTTTCAATCAGCAATAATTCTTAAATTCTTTCAAGTGGCTCTTGCTATACATATTGATGACGAAATCCGTTGACAATACTGATAACTCATATCAGATCATGGTATCTATTTCTTAATCAATTGAATCCTGGAGTAGTTTTTCCTGTAGTCGTGTTTGTTGAACGGTATTGCGCGCTTGAGCGAAGGTGAGTCCATAACTAATTGACAGTTTTACCAAGGCAATAAGTCATAGTAAAATGGTTAACTTATCAGTAATGTAAAATAATAGTTAACTTATCAGTTATGTAAACATTAACACAGTGCCCCTTTATTTGCATAACGAACGCAACACTTTCGTCTTAGCAATAATACCGTAGTTTCCATACGTGCGTATATGATTTGATTATTATTCTCATTTTAGAAGTAAATTAACTTTCGCTTATTTGAATGATCCGTACAATTACTAAAACATATTTTGCATTATCGATTGCGTAAGCGATATCAGCGATTCTTAGATAAAATTGACACAATATGTAATTGTACCTATCAACATTGCCCCAGATATTTATTTTACTTGTTATCACAGATGAATGGTTTCCTGTTTAAGGTACTGTGAAAATAGTTTTGGTCACATATCTAAAGATACTCTAAAATAATTAACCTTGTCAGAAAAATAATGGAACAGGGTGCATAATAGATTAATATAGACTTTTCGTACAGGTACAGTGTACACTCATACATCCATGATGAGAGTATGGAAATGACATATTTTTGTGTGTATAATATTCATTTTACATCCACATATTCACCCATATGACACCTAACAAAAACATATGCGCGAATTCTATTGAAATCGAAAACTTCTATTGAAATTCTATGGAAAAATTAATAACCTGTAAACCAGTGAAAATTTTTACATATTTTACTTAAATAGTTACACAATCTAGGTATACAGGAGTGATATTTACCTTTAGGCAAGGCCTGGGCAGGGTATGACATACAATGTATTACTTGGAAAATGTCACTAAATACGTATATGTCAGCAGTTGGCATATGATTTAATGATATGGGTCATTGCCTGCCATTTCTAAATTCGAGGCAAGGGATAAAATACAACAAAAACTCGCGAATATATGTCAAATATCAAATTAATTATTATTGTGAAAATAAAACTATATAAAATATAAATGTGTTTACGGCTTTAATAATTTAATAAAACTTTGCGTTGACTTTCATTGTTAAAATTCTTTCGTAAGCAATAATTGAAACCACTTGAGTTTAGGTAATATTGATAGTGATATTTTTAAAGACTAGTTATTTTCTATTGACCGGTAGGAAATAAAAACCGCAATGGTATCTTCGGTCGACAAAAGTCCAAATATTATTCCTTTAAAATGAACTGGAGAAACCGGTTCATATTCTTCCGTTATTATCTAAAGTTATGCAGGCGATACTGTGGTGGCCACAGCAGATTCTTTTGTTTCAAGTATGAAAACGACTGGAGGCCTTCAATTTTCGCATGCGTTGTCCCCTGGTATGAGTTATCTACAACCATGAAAATATTTTATATCAATTTTCGATATACCTATACATGTTACCTATACGTGCTAACTCTAGTCAGGTGTTTTCGTAGTAATATTACATTCGCTAATCTTGTCCATTGCTTTGTAGTCGAGTTTTATAGTAGATGTTCTGTGGTTTTTTAAATTTTAATGTGGTTTAAATCAGCAGTTTTTACGGTAAATATATTATTTGATAATCATTATCAAACCTGTATTTATTGTGTATGTAAGTACACAAAATATGTTTCCACTTAATATTTTCCTACATGTATTGAGCGATGTTATTTATAATCATATCATACTTATTAATCCTTTGTTAGTACACAGAGAGAACTCTATTCTTGGATATCAAGAAAACTTAGTCTTGCATATATAATGTAGCATGAAGAGGATTTTTTTTCTATCCAAATAATATTTTATTCTAATAAGAATTTCAATCTAGTTATTTCAACGGATAGTTATTCTTACGATTTAAGATTAGTATGTTTATGTTAAGTATATTTTTCTCTGACCAAGAAAAAGTTATTCTACAATAAAAAAGTAGACAACAAAAATATTTCTTTGGATGATAAATATATATGCTTCAACGAAAAAACAGATTCTTAATCAAAGATTCTTACTCTGAGAGATACATAGAAAGTTGTGCAATTACTATACAGATGGCGCTAACAGTTTTTTCGCGTCTTTTGCAACATATCACCGCTATATAAGTTCGACGATACTGAGTGTTCGTATATTGTTTGTTTACATCTATCTATAAGTGTTCTATTGGGTGACTTTTAAGGATTATGAGGAAAACCAGGATTGTAGTGGAATAGCCTACACAGAGACACTCTATTCTTGGATATCAAGAAAAATGTTCTTGCTTATATAGTGTAGCATGAAGAGGATATTTTTGCTATCCAAATAATATTTTATTATAATAAGAATTTCAGTATATGTATGTAGTTATTTCAAAGGCTAGGTTCTTCCGGTTTAAGAGTTTAGTAGGTTTGTGTTGAGTATATTTTGCTCTGACGAAGAAAATGTTATTCTTCTACATACGAAAAGAGTAAGATGTTCATTTTACATCAACAACAACATTTTGTTGGGTGAAAAATATACATACTTCAACGAACAAACATTTTCTTAACCCAAAAGTATAGGTACGCATCGCTTAAAACAGACGTAATTCCTTTCAAGTTCCTTCATACTTAAATACAAGAAAACGTAATACTTGGAACATCTAGAAAATCATATTCTTACTCTGAGAATTTTATATTTTACTTGAACCAACCAAATGATCTTTCTACGGATATAGAAACAAGTGATATTTTTCACTCAAAGATATTCGTGTTGTATCGAATAAATTTTTCCCTCTGTGTAAATTTTACTTTTTATATTAGGTCAGTCTTAAAAATTATCATCATTAGGTATAAAATGTTATGCGATGTAATCTCGGAATGTGTAATAATCCACATCCACATAGTCCAACATATGCAGTATAAGATTTAATTTTGCATTTTTTTTTTCGGTTCTTCAGTCTTCTATAAATGAAAGGCGGTCGTTACTGTGATGGCTACAGAAAATTTTTTACAATCTTCTCTTCAATACAATCGAGATATATCCATTGATTTGACAATGATTGCAAAATGAAGGAATTGTTCTTCACCAAAATGTGAGAATTTCAACACTTTTATGTGAGCGAGGATAACAATGGTTCCCGCGCATTTGCCCTTTCTCGGCAATCATCCATTCTTCGATCTTATTGAACAATTGTAAGATTTTACTGAGAAGCGGTGAAAAGTGTGGTAGTAGTCATCGACGGTAGAACCAGCAGCATGCGATTGACCTCAAAAACTGAAGCGGCGATACGTCGTCTAGTCCGCGGCTCCGGGTTTCATTCGTCCGCAGGAAAGTCGCGTTAAAGGTGCTTGTGAGACGCCCTGTTATTTCAATCACTTTCTACATACACACATTAAGGAAGTTTTCGCTTTCGGGACCAAAAAATGTCTAGACTATTACCACACACGTAATTGCATAGTAAAATAAGGTATCTAAACTACTCTAATAAACCCGGTATCAATCGTGTCTTACATCAGGCTTATTAAAAATTTCTCCTTGTTGCAGTTAAATTATGGAAACGTCGCTAAAGGATAGGGATAAAGTTGGTGTACAGGACTCTGTACTTTTGGAGGATTACACCAATGAAGATGTGTTTGTGGATAACTTACGGAAGAGGTTTAAAGAAAATTTGATTTATGTAAGTATTATTTTGTTGTTGTTTTAATTTTTTATTTCAAATCTTATTTGTCATGAAATCTTATTTAAAAAAACATATGCGGCGTTTTGTATTACCGATGCACTTGCCGGCTTTTTGTCTTAACCTTGGATCGAATGACAATACGAGTGTCGTGTGTAGGAAGACGTCTTGTTTTGGCAGACATCTGTGGTGTTCATTGTCAGATATATTGAACCGATCACTAATAGAAAAGTGGCACAAAATTCCGGTTATTAATTATAATATCCACAAATATTTTGTAGGCAATTTTCTTAAATACATTTATCTTTCTTAATGAAACTGTGTACGAACAAATTGTCCATAAACAAATATTGACATTTTCATTATGATGCATATAATTTGCCTACGTATGAAATATTATGTTGATGACATAATTTCATTGTTGGGGCATTGAAGATAGTAAGCAATCAAACTTATATGTAGGTATAGGTATAACATTACAGTTCTACATTAGTATATGTATATGGTCAACCATACAAATATAATTATACATGATATTGATGAAACTTGATCAATTGAAAAGTAGGGAATTAAATACTTACATCCTGTGATTGAAAAAATAAAGAACGATATAACTTCAGTAATATGGAGATTAATAATAACAAAAGATTTAAGCGCACAGAAATTGAGACATAATAGATTATGAGCTGTGATCTTATAAACAGCTGTTCCATTTCTCATAATAACTGAGTTATCAAAGAACAAAGACGACATTGATAAACGGCGAGTCATATAAATGTGCTAAACTTTCTTTAAACGTTACATAGCAAGATAATGCAAAAAAAGTTATAAATGATTTAACGACAATATGCAAAATCTTTTTGTCCGAAATTGTTTCCCCTTTATGGAATGCATACGGTGTACCACATACGGTTTTTTTGTACTACTTCTTGTCATGTAGCCTGAAAGATATGCAGGTTATCACTAACGACACTAACGGCCCCAAACGCATTTTCAGTTCATTTAAACCACTATAATCATTAACCATATGCAGTACTCAACAACATAGACCTTAATTTGATCTTCGATATTTCATTTATAAGAAGAATCGAATAATTTGATGCAAGAGTTTCTTATCTCTACCTATACTAATTACGAACTTTCAAGTGTAGGGCGCGTTCAGCGGAATCGCCCATTTTCGCCGACATTTGCGATCGAGTAGCTGCAAAATTGGGCTTTTCGATATTACTTTTGACGCTCGAATTGAAAAAAGGACACAATTCCGCGTGGACTGCGCGATATTTTGTAAATTAAATGCGTCAATTTTGAAAAAAATCACGTTTTTGCACCTCTTCGGGTGAAGGCGAACCTCGAGAAAATGTCACGTGACGTCTAGAAATTCCGTCAAGCGGCTCGATGAACGTCAAAAATTTACAATTTTTATCCGTTCCTGCCGACCTTATAAAAGCCGCTCGCTCTCATGTCTTACGATAAGATCTCTCTAAATACCCTTCGGAAAGAGTGTTGAGCAAAAAAACGGCCTTAAAAACAATTTTTGATCCAAAAAATCGATTTTTGTCGACCCGTGTTTTGCTGCTATTACCACAGTAACGTCAAACCCGAAACGCCCCCTGCCGGACATTCGTAACAACAGTAACAGATAGCAGATAACCTAAAATGTATCCTAAAATGTCCATATTGTGAATGTGGACGGGTGGGAAGCCTTAACCACATATTTCTAGAATGCCCAATAACTAAAATCGAAAATTTTGACATATACACAGAGCTAGTAGTTATACTAAATCTTTTTATCTCTCAAATATTTGTGCATTCAAACATATATCGGATATATTCTTGTCAAGCACTATTAAGTGACTAATACATCGGTACATATTTACCACATTTTCTAAACTCTATAAACACAATGACACAATTTGTATAAAAATATAATATATGGTGTATGACTAAATAAAGTAAATAGTTTTTTATTAAAACTTTAGATTGTTTTTATCGAATTGAAGTAGTTTTCTTATTTACACTTTCTACGTTCCCAATTTTTCTACAATGTTGATGGAATTACATCGAACAACAAACAGTGAACAGAAACTGTAGTTGTTGACGTAACCGCTGTTTTGTGAATATAACCTCCTACGCTGCACAGTTCAACATTTACAAAGAGCGGCGTGAGTTGTCCTCTGTAAATGAGAATCGAAAATAATTAAATTGCCTTTTAATTAATTAAAAAGTATTTTTATTGCAAGTCTGATTGCTTGAAAATCAGATAAAAATATACTTTAGTACCTCATTTTGTGAGTAGTACTTAAGAATGCTAGATATTCTTTACAAGGATTGCTCAATCACCATTCCAGGCTGTTCACAGGTTCGCTTACAGTTCAGTTGACGCTCAAATGTCAATATCAAAGATAAAATGACGTTAGCGAGCATGAGGCAAGTGACGCTAGAGCCGACCATGTAGATGTTGACATTGGTCATCACTGGTCTATTTTAAATTTCTCGCGATTTTGTCAAATTTAACCATTCACGTGGCGACAACCAACCCAATGGTCGCGTTCACCAGAGGATACTGTTTATGTATGTCTGCAAACGCAGCCAGTTTATGTTTGCAGTTCGGCGTTCTGGTAAAGAACAGTTAGTGACGTCATGGTGACACTAAATCGTTTTATATGAACCACCCAGTTTCTGTCATTTTGACTTTATGAAACAGCGTTATCGTTTGCAAATAGAATAATTTTGCGTTTGATAAAATGGCGACCGTTGAAGCCTTTACGCAAACGTTGACTGTTTTTGTTTAAAAATGCAAATGCTGTTTCATAAACGTCAAAATGACAAAAAACGCGGTTACACATTTTGTCGCTTCAGAGCAGAACTATCTGAACTCTGCTATAAAGCGAAGATATCGCGTTTTGAGGTCCCCTGAATCCATTGCAAGGATTTCTGGAAAATGCATGTATATGTGTGTATGTGTGTATGGTGTGTGTGAACACGATTGCTCCCAAACGGGTTAAATACGCGTTTTGAGGTCCCCTGAATCGATTGCAATGATTTCTGTATGTCTGTGAACACGATAGCGTCCAACCGGAACAACGGATCGGGCTGAAATTTGGTATACTTATTTAGAATTACTGGGGGAAGAACTGGATTGTTTTTGGTGATAATCTGACAACCGGAAGTGGCAAATGTTACATGCATCTTCTTAGGGATTAATGAAATTTTAACCAAATTGATACCAGTTCACCCTCAGGTGACCATAAATATGTACCCAAATTTGTACACCAGTGGAATGTACGGTTTAGGAGCTATAATCGTTTATAAAAGCAGTTTGACAGTCCAATTTGACAAACGTCATGACATGACATTATATGTCATTATGACAAATGTCATTATATCATAGAAACTGACGTTAGATAGGAGCCAGAGTGGCTATGGCATGGCTATGGCATGGCTATGGCATCACAAAATTAAATAATTCTGTTTAGACACTTCATTGTGCAAAATATATGGAAAGTTGGGTGAGGGCCACCACAGATATTTCAAGCGATAAATCATGTGCACCACTGGTGGATTTTACTATACATATAGTGCGTTCGCATTTAGAATTTAGCAAGAAATGGCCATTCTTAAAAAAACATCCAGTCTGTTTTAATTTAAGCAACATGGCGCTGACATGTTATCTTTGCCGAAACAATTGGACATTGCACTGCATCACAGTGTAATGTCTTTCACACCATAACAAGGTGGTACGCGGTACTTACCTTTCTATATATATAAACCGCAACATCTGATACGGAGTCAACGTATCTATGCAACAACAATCCAGTCGAGAGAAAGTTCATATTTAGTTTCTGTTCTGACTTATGAGTGATTTATTTTTCTTGGTGATGGAGCTGCTGGTGCAATTCATATTTCAAATTGAGGATTATAAAAGCTGAGGCGGAAAAAACGCGTATTCTGCATATGGCACGAACCGTCTATTAATACCCATTTCCTCATAGGCATATCTACAAATACGTACACTGGTAACACCGGGATATAAAAAATATGGTCTCTAACGGAAATTGCGATTATGTGACACGCTTGCTAAGCTAACAACCGGAAAATAGTTAAGAATTTCTATTGGCATATTTAATATCATATAACAGTATTTTGGCTAGCTTATTACATCAAATTATTTTATTCTCAAAGCTAAAGCCAATATGGTTTCAGTACCGTGTCTGTTTGTAGTTTAAATGGATTGAAAATGCCTTATACAACAGTTATGACATATGAGCAATGGAATAATTATTTATATGAATTTTATTATCAACAACTCGACATCTATTATCCCTCAACTTTTGTGTTCCTAATCCTTTTAAACAATGTATAATTTTAATTTATTATATTAGCGCACCCTATAGAGACGCTGTGATGGGTTGGGCTGTAATAAGGTTCTATAAATTAATGTCGGCGATACAAAGCATGCTATATCAGTCTCAGGAGGTAGCAATTAATTATACAATTTTGTGTTATCGTGCATCGTGTCCACAGCCATAGATAAGGTGATTAAATTAAATCGAACGTCACATTGTTGTGCTAATTGAAGGCATAGTAATTGAGTTTCGGATTGGAAGACGACAGAGAGAGAGAGAAACTAAGTCAATGTAATGAAATTTAGATAAGATAATCTTCCTTGAAGTTTGAAATTCCTAGAACTTAGTTCAAGAATTCATAACATGAGCGTTTCAGTTCTGCAAACAAATTTATGTATAAGTTGAGCAAGTAGTCATATAAGTACTAGACTACAAGTAATCAGTAATCATCCATCATTTCCACGTTTGACAGAAAAAGAGAGCACTCAATATCTTCCGCACAAATCCAGCTTCAAAATTTCAAATTTGCTATATTTAATTAGTTTAATTACTCTTATTTATAACTATGATCCAATAAATACCAAACAGTGATAAATTCTTAACAAGGATTAACAAAAAATATTTTAATATCTTTATGATAACGTTTGGAATCATTGGAATCCTATGTTCTAATACTAATTGCATTCCTGTATGATATACACGTTATGGCCACCGTTCGGTTGGCAAATTACTGATTAAATGATTTAAAACTTAAAGAATAATTCGGCAAAAAAGTATTAAATTTAGATTATAAAATAGTATTGCGTACAAAATCTTAATTGTTAAAAATGTATTCGTAACACGTAGTAATTCTGTTATTAATAGGCGTGACTAAAATTAATATGCATGACAGATATTTCTTCAGATGACTCCGCAATTCAGCTAATTTAACTATGAATAGAAAACGATTTGTGGCGAGCTGGGGTATAGGTATAGGGGTATGGGTGTACCCCACACCATTAGTGGTTGCCCTATTCCGTATGGGGTTAGGCGCAGGTGTTCTTTTAAATAACTGTGATATTTAATTTTACTAACACATATCGCCAGACCATTCTACATAAAGAGAAATCAAATTGAATAAAACGAATTTGCTTCAAGTCAAAAAAAGATATTAAATAATGACAGACAAAGACAAATAAATTATTTCTTTGGTAAAATTTATTGAATGCAATGCTAGTGTATTTATATGAACAGTTCATCAATTTAAATTTTTAAATAAGAAACTACGTTTATCTAAAAAAAAAAAAAAAGAATACCAATTTTGATTTAATAAAATAGTAGTATAGTTTCAGTAAAGTGTACTTTCAAATTAGATACATACTGCGACCGGAAATTAACGTTTTTCTTAAAATAACATAAGTTCCTCTCCACGAAAATCTTTAGTAAAAGGCGATAGATTTATGCCAAATGCCAAATGTGTAGCTCCTGACTAGATACTGGCAACGTCATCTCTTCGCCAGTAAATATACTGATATTACGACAGAATTTTAAAAGAAACACAATATTTTTTACTTAAATCTATATTTATTTTTCTTTCAATTAATTTCAAATAAAATATTTATTTGCCTGAAGGCCGATATTTAAGTACCAATTTGTTTTAATAATGTATTTTCTCCTCAAAGAAATACGTTCAAAGAAATATATTTTCTTGATTTTACATTTTTTCTCTCTGTGTGTATGTTTCAAAATCTTTTTTTTATTTTGTCATATTTTTATATTCATGTATATGTTACGTGCTAAAGTCAAGGTCATAATTTTCTAATAGCTACTTATTTTAAATCATTAAACATGCCAGTTTGTTATTATTCATTTATTGTTATTACGTTTTTTATTGTTGTTATTAATAATGGTAATAATAATTATAACTTTTTGTTTGTTTGAATAAATTGGACGGCTTACCAAGCAAATTAATGAATAAAGGTTTTATAACAATTTGGAAGTAGCTTTATGCAAATTGTTAACTATATGTATTAACATTCCTTTCTATTTCAGACGTACATTGGTCCAGTACTGATCTCAGTAAATCCGTATAAAGAGCTGAATATCTACACAAAAAAGCAAGTCGAAGAGTATGAAAATAAGCACTTTTTCGAAACATCACCCCACGTGTAAGTATTATATACAGGATGTAACAGGTTTGAATACACCAAAATGAAGAATAATAGATTTTGAGTTTCTTATGGCGAAATTATTCCATTCCTCATAATGACTATCAGAAGACAAGATATCAAAAGACAAAGTTGCCGAAAATATTGCCAAACTTCTTTAAACGTTACATAACGAGAAAATACAAGTAATATAAGTGATATATGAAATGTATATTTAATAATTTTATGTTTTTTTTGTTTGTAATGGTATCCCCATTATGAAATACAAGCGGTATTTTTTCTTTCACTTTATCGATGTTGTGTTAGTCGATTTTGTGAGATTGGAGCTGCAATAAACTAAACTTTGCAACATAATACGGTATTGCCAAACGCATTATCTTATCTTGTTATGTACAGCCCATAAAACTTTACAACCTTTCTTGAAATTCATTATTTTTCAAGAATTTGTTTTTAGTTCTTAAAAAAAGACCAACACTTGTCATATTACACACATCAGATTATTACGATATCAATAAATATGTATTAATAACCAAGGGACAAACTTTATTTACTGTGATATGTGTAGTATAATTTAGGATGGGAATTTATGATCCACGATTATCATCGAAGGTTTTATTAGAGGCACTCCGGACAACGAAATTAAATTATTTGCAAGTGGCAGATAGTTTTCACCTTACTTGTTAAAGAATGGCACAAAAGGACTTCTTCGGCGATTAGTACATTGTCCCAATAGCATGACATGACATTTAGGGGTAGCTTTTCAATACTGGTTTATTGCTGAGTTCTACTCAACTCCGCAGTAACTGTGGTAACTGTCAGATTAGTGAAATTGATTGGTTATTAGACAGTAAATATCTGGCCACCCTACTTTCCGACTACACTGTTGACACATCACATAAACTCTATAAATGTATAGAGAATAAAACACAAATTAAACTTTTTAAATTAAAATTTTTATACATATTTAAAATAACTGCAGGATGGATGGTGTCAGTTTAGTCAAAATCGGATTAATCCCTAAAACCCAATTAACATTTGCCACTTCCGGTTGTCAGATTGTCACCAAACACAATCCAGTTCGTCCCCCGGTAATTCTAAATATGTGTACCAAATTCCAGCCCAATCCGTTATTCCGTTTGGGCGCAATCGTGTTCACGGACATACATACACACATATAGCTAAACCACTGTAAACGAGACCTACTTGCACGTGTAAATAACCGGTTTTCTTGTGGGAGAATTGGTCGTCTTTAAAATGGTTAGACCGTACATACATTTTCCAGAAATCATTGCAATGGATTCAGGGGACCTCAAAACGCGTTTTTCCACGGAAATCTCGAAATTTTCTAGGGTACTAGTCGGAAAGTAAAAAGCAGTACTGAACGTCGGTCATGTTTTAAACCAGTATTGAAAAACTAGCCATTAGTATTATTCTATAACAGACATTAGGTTGGGATCCAGAGTGGCCAGAGTGGATTCACGAAATTGAAGTAGCGTAGAAGGTTTCGACGCTTCACGCGTCAACAGAGCAATCGGAAAGTTGGGTGGGGATCACCCCGATATATTGTAGGAGGTCAAAATGGCGCGAAACAACCACGACCCCCTACATGGTAGCATTTGGCCAAGCCCGGTTTAAGGGCTTTAATTACTGGTCAAAATTCTAATTCATCAAATCTCTTCCAATTTATTCGAAGGCAAAACTAATTGGGTTCTTTTTCTTGAACCTTGTGAACACATTTCCTGACTACTAACTGATGCGTTTAAGTATTTAACATTTAATAAGGGCTGATAAAGCAAGACTACTCAAATGAAACGAAACACTTATCAAAACAATAACATCTATTAACAATAATAATCAACAATCCCGTTTGATAGGTTACATAGAAAAATGAATGAAGCTTTGAACATATTGACGTTTAAATTAAACCTAGGAGTTGATTTAGACAGACACACTTTTAGCAGAAATATGAATAATTTAATTTACAATGAAATGCGAGACGAGTTGAAAAGACTTACCAGGGATAAACTTAAGCGCCTAAGAACGCTCCACAAAAACGTGTACTTTACATGACGGTGGTTGAAAATGAGAAGAGCGAGATCTGTTCGTTTGCATCCCTCGACCCCAAAGGAAGCCGGAAGCATTTCTTCTTAGCCAATGACAACTCTTCAATTTTAAACTTATAACACGCGGTCAAATCCTAAACCAGATGTTCAACCCTAGCAAAAACCTTTGACATTCCCGAATGTTCTTACAAATATCTCGCTTAATTTGATCATATCTTAATAAATAAATAATGGGTTTCCGACCCATTACAATATATTGTTTAGAATGATCAGCAGCTCAGTATCTATTATCCCTCAATTTGTGTACACACAATTTGTTACACACTATATAAAGACTTTGGCATTATGTTTTAGGAACACAATCCAAAAAGTCGAATTTATTTGTTTTTCAAACGATTGACTGTTTTCGATAAGACTGTTAATACCTACATTTTCATTTTAGATTTGCCGTGACCGACTCCTCGTATAGATCGTTAAGAGAGGAAAACGTGGACCAATGTATATTAATTTCAGGTAGGAACAAAGTAGAGTACATACTTATATTTAATATTTTAATGCTTGTCTCAAAATCACACTTTTAACAGTGATAAATTTGTGAAAGTTCATCAACTGCAGTCGATATGAATAGTGTTTTATTTTAGTAAAACTGGTGCACACTGATTCTCAATTTCGTGTTTTATTAGTCCCACTTGAGGTTTTCGTGTTCTTTTCGTCCGCCAATGTTGCATCTACACTGCACTAGTGCACTTTGTTTCCACGACTCTACAGAGATTGTGCTGCAAGTACAATATGCGTGTTCTCTTGGAAATACCCTAGGTTGCCATACATTTGATAAAACTACAAACAACTGCTGACTCTTATAGTTGGAGAACATTAAATTCAGGACCGCAATCAATAAAATCACGTATATCATCATGCCGTGAGTTTACGTTGCGAATCATATGCGGCCGCATCTGCAGTGCAAGGTCAGAGCACTGTGGTCATAATGAGAGTCATATGTTCCCATTTGTTATTTAGGAGTACATATGTCCTGTGCGTTGTGTCATGTTGCATTTTATTATTTAGGTGAATCGGGAGCGGGTAAAACCGAGGCGTCGAAGAAGGTCCTTCAGTTCATCGCAGAAGTAACAGACCACCAAGGTGAAGTGGAAAAAGTTAAGGATAAGCTTCTTCAATCGAATCCAGTACTGGAAGCTTTTGGCAATGCGAAAACGAACCGCAACGATAACTCCAGTAGGTTTGGAAAATACATGGACGTCCAGTTCAACGTATTGGTGAGTAAATCAGTTAAGCACTTCAGCAAAAAAAATCTCTAAGTAATTAGTTTTGTGTATTTAGGGTTTGCCTGTTGGTGGAGAAATTTTAAGTTATCTATTGGAGAAGAGCAGGGTTATTTACCAGGTACCCGGCGAAAGAAACTTCCACATTTTCTATCAACTGTTGGCCGGAGCTTCCGATTCAGAACTCTCGAACTTAATGTTGAAACGTTCAGCTAAAGACTACTACTATTTGCATGATGTTGTACGTATCTATATAATTTCTGTTTTCTTCCACTATGATCATCTCTTTAAAGGAAAATTCAAGTATCGATTCGATTGATGACAAAAAAGCCTACTTAGAGGTCAAAAAAGCTCTGTCGGTAATTGAATTCTCAGACGCTGAACAAGATGAGATGTTTAAAGTCATTGCCAGTATTTTGCACTTGGGTAACGTTACATTTACCGAAACTGAAGGTATTTCAGAAGTAGCAGGTTCTACATCGGTAGACAACATCAGTAAAGTAATATTTCCTATAATATGTTGCAACGCAGCGTAAAACTATTATATTTTTTTAGTTGTTAGGCTGTGAGAAGGAGAAAATAATTCATGCCTTAACACACAGAACAAGGGAGGCCAAAGGAGACGTAGTGGTATCTCCTCTTGATAAGGAAATGTCCGTTTACGCACGCGATGCCTTGTCCAAGGCAATCTATGATCGATTATTCACTTGGCTGGTGTCCAGGTTGAATGATTCTCTAAAAACCGACGACATACGAAGGATTCGTGTAATGGGTATCTTGGATATTTATGGATTTGAAGTATTCCAAAAGAATAGGTAAGAATTATGTTAACACTACAGAAGTTTTTTATTAAGAATGTATGCAAAAAGCACTGGTAATTGACAGTGCATATTCCTATTCAGTGATGCAATATTTTTAAATTTAAAATATCTGGTGTGGCCCACATACAACTTTCCGACTAAATTGACACACTGTTTACATATTTATAAACTCTATCAACGTATAGACTATAGACTTATAGAGGGTGAAACACCAAAAACGAATATCTGTGAGATAATAATAATAATACTATATCGGGATTATAACAATACATACAAGGCACCTCTTGATACAAATAACTATAATATACTATCACGTATCCGTGTGTTTTCCTACGAGGTTTACGTCTCTACTTTTTGTTTATTCTGCAATTCTTCAATTCAATTCAATTCTTCAATCGCGGGCCGGGCGATAATATTCAAACAATAACGTGTGGGCTAACGCGGTATGATGCCGTCAGTTCTCCATTACGTCACAAACCAATTGATATACACCCATATAGCGCCTAAACCGCTCATCCCATTGATCTGTGAATTTGTATACATATTTAAAATTACTTCAGGATGATGGTGTCAGTTTGGTCAAAATCCGATGAATCCCTAAGAAAACGTATGTAAAATTATACGGTATTGCCAAACGCATTATCTTATCTTGTTATGTACAGCACATAAAACTTTACAACCTTTCTTGAAATTCATTATTTTTCAAGAATTTGTTTTTAGTTCTTAAAAAAAGACCAACACTTGTCATATGACACACATCAGATTATTACGATATCAATAAATATGTATTAATAACCAAGGGACAAACTTTATTTACTGTGATATGTGTAGTATAATTTAGGATGGGAATTTATGATCCACGATTATCATCGAAGGTTTTATTAGAGGCACTCCGGAAAACGAAATTAAATTATTTGCATGTGACAGATAGTTGTCACCTTACTTGTTAAAGAATGGCACAAAAGGATTTCTTCGACGATTAGTACATTGTTCCAATAGCATGACATGACATTTAGGGGTAGCTTTTCAATACTGGTTTATTGCTGAGTTCTACTCAACTCCGCAGTAACTGTGGTAACTGTCAGATTAGTGAAATTGATTGGTTATTAGACAGTAAATATCTGGCCACCCTACTTTCCGACTACACTGTTGACACATCACATAAACTCTATAAACGTATAGAGAATAAAACACAAATTAAACGAATGATGTAAGATAATAATAACTCCAAAACAAGACACCTCTCGGTACAAATAACTATTGTCACGTATACGTGTGTTTTCCTGCGAGGTTATTTATTATTCTACGTTGTTTATTTATTCTTCAATCGCGAGTCGACGATACTGAGCTGACGCGTATAAGGTCAGTCCTCCATTACGTCACAAACCGATGGATATAAACCCATATAGCACCTAAACCGCTCATCCCATTGATGTATAAATTTTTATACATATTTAAAATGACTGCAGGATGAGATGGTGTCAGTTTAGTCAAAATCGGATTAATCCCTAAAACCCATGTAACATTTGCCACTTCCGGTTGTCAGATTGTCGCCAAAAACAATCCAGTTCGTCCCCCCGGTAATTCTAAAAATATATACAAAATTTCAGACTGATCCGTTGTTCCGTTTGGGCGCTATCGTGTTCACGGACATACACATACACATTTTCCAGAAATCATTGCAATGGATTCAGGGGACCCCAAAACGCGCATTTCCGCTAAAAAAAAAATCCGTCGATTGCGATACTTTCCTTCTAGGGACTAGTCGGAATTCTTTTCATCTGGTTACCAAAACTCGATAACAACGTACATATATTTGTAATAATGATTGCTAGAAGGCGCCTGAATGCACAGAATACACATTTTATTTTCTCGCGAAAACTAATAAATCTTATTATTTCAGTTTTGAACAATTATGCATAAACTTTTGCAATGAAAAATTGCAACAATTATTTATTGAATTGACGCTACGTTCGGAACAAGAGGAATATTTGAAAGAGGGCATAGAATGGCAGCACATAGAATATTTCGATAACAAAGTTATCTGCGAGCTTATCGAACAGAGGCATAAAGGTAAATATCACGTGACCGTTTAACACAATCAGGCGCCAGAAAAAAATGTCCATTAAAAAATTTGAAAAATTTTCGTTTGCAACTTGTACTGAGGATTTTCACGATTCTTTCAAGAAATAGTAGATAGATTCATCGATATTATTTTAATTAGATTGGCGTTTTTCTTTGGCGCTGATATTATAGTTTGATAAAACTGTTTATTAATGTAGGTATTATATCTTTGATGGACGAGGAATGCTTAAGGCCGGGTGAACCAACCGATAAAACATTATTGGCCAAAATGAACAGGAGTTTAAGTGGCCACAAGCATTATCTTTGTCACGAGCGAGCTGACATTAAAACCCAAAAGATTATGGGCAGAGATGTACGTGTTTTAAAATAATGTTGAGTGGGCTAAGTAAATCTATGCACACTTTTACGGATTTATATTGGTATCAAATCATAATTATTTGTGTTCAAAATAGTACATAATGAAAGCCTGTCAATGTGTGTATACATTTCTTATTCACTTTGTCTTTCGGACATCACTTAATCTCCTTACTATCGATAGGAATTTAGATTGCACCATTATGCTGGACCAGTGACCTACAACGTCAATTCTTTTATCGACAAAAACAACGACTTACTGTTCAGGGATCTGAAGGAGGCTATGTCTGAGGCAAACAACGGTATTGTCAAATCGATTTTCCCAATAAGTG
Source organism: Aphodius granarius (assembly GCA_963971325.1). Classification (NCBI taxonomy): domain Eukaryota; kingdom Metazoa; phylum Arthropoda; class Insecta; order Coleoptera; family Scarabaeidae; genus Aphodius; species Aphodius granarius. The sequence goes on from OZ020221.1 coordinate 14,167,129, forward strand.
AAATAAATAACAAGAAAAGACCGGATACGGCGATCACTCAGTTTAAAAATTCTCTGAACAATTTAATGTCAATTTTGAAGACTAAAGAACCGAGTTATATTAGATGCATTAAGCCGAATGAAAATAAACGTTCGGGAGAATTTGATGATCAATTGGTCAAACATCAAGTGAAGTATCTCGGTTTGATGGAAAATCTCCGAGTCCGTAGGGCGGGTTTTGCTTACAGACGAACGTACGAACTGTTCTTGAAGAGGTACAAATGTCTGTCTAAACACACATGGCCACATTATCCTGGACCTGCGAAAGATGGAGTTCAAGAGCTTGTTGCTTGTTTAGGATACAATAAAGATGATTATAGAATGGGAAAGTAAGCTTTTGGTTCTAACTTTTTGTTTTGCTTATCATTTTGATTTTCTTTCTTTATGTTATAGAACAAAGATATTTATTCGATTTCCTAAAACACTGTTTGAAACCGAAGATGCATTCCAGATGAAGAAGAACGATTTGGCTACTATCATTCAGTCAAGATGGCGCTGTTTTGCACAGAGGAGGAAATACCTGAAGATGCGCGAGGCTGCCATCGTCATTGAAAAGTGGGTACGCAGATTTTTGGCCAAAAGACAAGCTGAGAGAAGAAGAGCTGCCGCAATTGTTATCAGAAGGTTCGATGAATATGATTTACTATAATTACAACGCATACATGTCGTTTTCAAAACAATGTTTTTTTCAGGCAAATAACTTTCACCTGGGTAAAATCTATTTGCCTGGACAAACGGTTTTGAGTCTAGATTTATATTTTATGCATAGTTGGCAAATGCACGTGCCCAAATCGCTATTAGGCAAATGGCAAAAAAAGACAACATACATATTAAAAAGAGCACAATGTAACTATAACAAGAAAACTAAAAAATAGTCAAAATACAAAGTAAAATATCTGGTGTAGATAGAGGGTGAAACACAAAAAGCGAATGTCCGTAAGATAATAATACTATATCGGGATTATAACAATACAAGACTGAGCTCTCGATACAAATAACTCTAATATAATGTCGCGTATCCGTGTTAACATACTAGGTTTATTTCTCTACTTCTTGTTTATTTATTCTTCAATCGTAGACTGGCGATAATATTCAAACAATAACGAGTGAGCTAACGCGGTATGATAACGTCAGGTCTCCATTACGTCATATACCAACTGATATAAATCCCTATGGCACCTAAACCGCTCATCCCATTGATCTGTAAATTTGTATGGAAGCAGTATGGAATTACAGACAGACACCGTCTCGCGTGTTTGGAAACAAAATGTAATTTGCCTAAAAACGAGTAAACTAAAAACGAATACTAAGACTGCAAACCAGGCAAATAGCCTTCGCCTGAAATAACTATTTGCCTACGAAATAGACATAGGTACATAACAGTTTCAATTAGATTCTGAAATAGTGGTTAAAAACACTGCCCTAGTGGCGCTGCACAGCACATAAACAGGGTTAAGAAATTGCCGAAAAACTTGACGGTATTCAAAACGTTTTTAAACAGTTTTTCAAACGCTATGTATGCGTGGGAAATGTAGGCTATCAATTTACTAACCAATATATACGCAGGTTTGTCGAGGGATTTATCACAAGAAATGGTCCGGTGACCGATATAAATAAGGATTTCGTCGAAATGGCGAAAAGAAATTGGCTTATGCGACTGTCAAAGAATTTGCCAACGAACATTTTAAACAGGGTATGGCCACCTTGTCCAGAATCTTGCAAGGAAGCGTCTGCCCTATTGGAAAAATATTATGCTTCTCACATGTCCCGGGTGTACAGATTGAAACTTACGCCGGAAAGGAAGCAACAGTTTGAACTAAAAATTTTAGCTGAAAACCTCTTCAAAGGTATTTGTTCGAAATTTATTTAATACCATCACCCTGACTTCTAATTCAAATTTCTAGGTAAGAAGAAGAGTTACTCGTCGAGCGTTCCTCAGTGGTTTAAAAACGACAGAGTCGAGGGACCTGATGTGTCACTCGAGAAAGTATTGGATGAAAAACAAAGGGTAACAATAACCTTCAAATGTGCTTCTTGAATTATTCTCCTAATAATAACCTTTTTAGTATTGCACGCCCGTTTTGAAATACGACAGACGCGGTCATAAGGAACGAGAAAGAATAATGGTTGTGTCGAACAACACCTTGTACTTGTTAGATCCCAAGGGCTCATCCATTAAGATAAAACACAAATTACCCCTAGAAAGGCTTGAGTTCATAATTACACCAGAAACAGACAGATTCTTACTCGTAAAAATTCCTGAAGAACTCAAAAAAGAAGACAAAGTAAGTTATGTTTTTAACTACTAATGTACTGAAATAAGTCAAAATATGATGAATACCTATTAAATTAAACACTTTTGGGTGTTAAAAGTAACATCTTATTATATATTACTTTCAAAATTATTTTGATAAGAATAACTTCAGTTACAATAAGCCTAGAAAACTGAAATGGATTTGCTATGAAATATTGTCATTGTTATTTGTGTTTTAGGGGGACTTGATTCTAAAGCTGCCTAATGTGATTGAAGCTCTGACAATGATTACCGATATAACTAAGAAACCTTCAATGATAAAATTCACGGATTCGCAAACGTGAGTGTAGAATGCTGTATTTTATTAGTTTTGGCTTTCTAGCCTAGAAGTGCGTTTTATATGAGACTATTTTTGTAGACTCGAGTATAACAAACCGGGGAAACCTGGAGTTATAAAATTCGGCGTGGGAGACGAAGAAAATATATCCAAGGATAAAAACGGCCACTTGTTCATAGTGAGTATTAAAAATGTTAACGATGTATAAGATGATGGTAAAATTTTAGGTGGCAGGTCCGTAATCAGATATCAAAGTGCTGTTACTGCATGTGCCATTGCAAATCTAAGCCCGAAGAAATCCACGTACTTATATAAACTATATATAGGGATAACATTGTTGTATAATATATTATTTACTCTTTAATAAAGTTTCTTTTTGTGTTTTCATAAATTTGTTTCAATATTCTCTGATTTCTGCAGCGATTACTACAGACCTTAGATCATTCTGAAAACAAATTAAAAATGCAATCACTGCCGTAAGCAGGTCGAAGAAGCAGTAAGATGTGTCAAATGCTTCCGAAACTAGCACACAGCTTGCATGAAGCAATCAGGAGAAGCGAAAACTGCTGCATCTTGAGTCTTGACAGAGAATAATGAGCTCCTAAAGGGAAAAGATCAACCTTCTTGAATGTGAAATTAGAACTAGAAAGCACGAACGTATACCAAAGATATTACCACCAGCTACCATCGATAACAAATGCTCAAGCGACTCAACTGTGCAGCATCCACTACCAGAACAAATATTCGAAACACAACACATTTCAAAAGCCAAAAATCTGGTGTGGTCCCTACCCAACTTTCCGAGTACATTGACACACTGTTTACACATTTATAAACTCTCTAAACCTATAGACACTATTCACACTATAGACTATAGATAGAGGGTGAAACGCCAAAAAACGAATGTCCGTAAGATAATAATAATACTGCATCGGGATTATAACAATACGACCAGGGCCGCGTTAAAGGATATCGGGGCCCTAGGCAATTACTTTGTTGCCGCCCCTCATGTTAATGAAAATTTATATTATCAGAATTCAAAACAGTACACTTTTATTAGTAAACAAAATTTCCACTCTCCCAAAAAAATACAAAACTTCTTATAATAGTAAAGAAAATTATACAAACTACTTTTAACTTCGGTAAAGAACCTGTATGTAGTAAATAAAAATAAATATTATACACAGAGCGAAAAGAAATGTAAAATCAAATAAATGTATTTCTTTGCACATATTGCTTTCAAGGAAAATATGTACGTTTGAAACAAATAAGTATTTTTAAATATAAAAAATGAGTTGCATAGGCTAAAAGAAATATTTTACTTGAAATATTGTAAATAAAACGAAATGGTTTTCACTGAAAAACGATTCTTTACACCAAATGGTTTTCTATTTTTTCCGTAAAGTAGAAATTGTTTTGGTTTAATTGCAGAAAGACGTTTGAATGAAATAAATCTGGTTTTATTTGAAATAAAGGTCGGCCTAGAGATAAAAAATATTCTAGTTGCAATTATTTGGAAGAGAAAGACATAATAGATTTGAATAAAAAAAGTACAGTGCTTGAATAAAAAACATGCGGTTTTATTAAAAATTATTGCTATGTCTACTGGCGGGGAGATGGTGCCGACAGTCTCTAGTCACACGTTGGCTTAGTTTGAGCTTATATAAGCTAAGCTATAGCTTCCATAGAGAGCGAGCGGTATTGTGTTTTCTCTTCATTTAGGAATAATTCTGTAGTCTTTACGAAAGGTTTCCGTGGAGAAGAATAATCCAATGAGTCCACCAAAATCTTTTATTGTGTTTTTCGGCTTAGGAGCTTGATTATAATCAAATCATAATAAAAGAATGATTAAATTAAAGAAAAATTATTTTAATTTGACAAAAATAATTCACGGTCGCAATAGTTATCTAATATGATTAGGTATATCAAAATTTGTACTTTTTAAATGAACGAATTTATTAAATCAAGTACTAAATTGTCAAACAACAAAGGAAGATTTTTACTTTCCGACTAGTACCCTAGAAGGAAAGTATTGTAATCGACGGAAAATGACATTTCGAGATTTCCGCGGAAATACGCGTTTTGAGGTCCCCTGAATCGATTGCGATGATTTCTGGAAAATATCTGTATGTATTTGTGTGTGTATGTGTGTATGTATGTATATCCGTGAACACGATTGCGCCCAAACCCAACAACGGATCGGGCTGAAATTGGTATACGTATTTAGAATTATCGGAGGACAAACTGGATTGTTTTTGGTGACAATCTGACAACCGGAAGTGGCAAATGTTACATGCATCTTCTGAGGAATTTATCCGATTGAGACCAAACTTATACCAACTCATCCTCCAGTGACTTTAAATACGTACACAAATTTGTGTACAGATCAGTGAGATTTAGGTACAGTTTAGGCGCTATATGCTTTTATAGAATTGTTAGATTTTGATAAGCGTCAGTGCCATCACATGACATGACGTTAAATGTCAGGATGACAAATGTCATTATGTCATAGAAACTGACGTTAGTTAGGGTCCAGATTGGCTGTGGTTTTACAGTAGTCGGAAAGTAGGGTGAGGGCCACCCCGCAGATATTTGAAGATGTGTTTTCGCCAATTTCCATGGTAAACACACTGTTATTATAATTAAACGGTTTTAGGTATTACAATTATTTTCTGTAGGATTTTCACAAACACACCATGAATTTTATCGAGAAATATTTTTGTAAAAGTTACCAATACGTGAAGTGTATGTTTTGCGCGCTGTGTTGGTTGGAATTGAACGAGTTTTTTTGGTATGCCGGATGTGTGCTTGTATACAGTGTCGGCCAGTTTCAGACGCCGTATAGCCCATAAGAGAGAGCAAGAAACCAATATAAAGGCGGTCACTGCATGCCCCCACCAAGCGACATGAACCAACCACATGCCCCCACCAAGCGACATGAACCAACCACGAGGCCGTGCTAGCGCGGTGCCTGCATTGGTGGGGATGTGTTTCAAACGTTCTCTCTCGCACTCGCACAAAACTGATGCGGCGGCTGGAATTCGCCGACACTGTATATACTATATGGTTCGCGTTTGCAGGTAATTTTTTTTTATGCATTTCATATGTTGTTGTTAGATATTCGGTTCAGTTAGCGACAAGCGTTGTAAGCGGTGTAATGTGGGTACATATTTAACCAAGTTCGCTCAGAGCAATAACTATGTATTTTCTGATCATAGAAGCTGTGATAGAAGTTTGCAGCAGAGAATAAAACGTATGTAAGTAATACTAAATTATTATTGTCTTACGCGTCAAATTATTATCGGCTAGTAAAACCGAATTATCTAACATTGCAAAATAGTAAGAACCGACAAAAGCTAGATGTATTAGTCTCGTAACCAACCAACGACAATACCTGTTCACCACAACCGAGCTAATTTGAATTTTTCGGCCATCTTGCCAAACATTTTCTGCGCGTTTTTTTTTGGACAGACGGCGTACGCGCGTGTTGCATACAGATATACCAGCAAATAGTCGCAACAGGTAATTTGTGATATTTTGAGTGGTGTTTTAAGTGATTTTGACCTAACTTATTACCCTGTGTGTATAAAAATCATGTCCCGTACTCATTTCAGCGCCATTAATCATATTTTGTTGAGTAATAACTGGTACTGGTAGTGTTTGGATCATAATAAACATTGTGGATAAATATTTGGTTATATTATTGTTGTAGATGGACAACGACGGTGATGTAGTGAAGTGTTAGACATTTAGTTGTGCGCGTTTTTAAATCTTGCGTGTGTAGTGTTGAATAGCAGCCGTAGATGCCCAAGGGAGAAGAAGGACTGACTTCAAGGAGGATTTGACGGAGTGGAAGCTTCCAAGGACGAAGACATCTAAAGGTAGGTTCAAGGAGATGTCATCCTTCGTTGGAGGGGAAGAAGACGCAATAAGGTAGGATTTTTGGACTTCTCTAGGTTCGCGGCGAGTTATCGGTCTTTTTGACTCTACGGAGTTCTGTAGAGTCGTCAAAAGCAGTGCTAGTGCTAATCATCTGAAAAATTACGGTAAGTGGATATTTCTTTGCAATTCTTGCGATACCTGGCAGAAACGAGCGAGAGGGAAGAAGACGTCGCTGCAGGTTAGCGGGGTGGTGGTTTGGGATCTTCCCCCTCGTTTCTGCTTCGCAAAAGTTAAAATCTATGCGTTTTTCTGTTTCAGATAGACGAGGAATGGGTGTCCTTTTTCCAATAGGCGCTACAAAAGTGTTGAATGTTTATAAGTAGAATTAATTTTTTTTAGTTTTAGGAGCATGTTGGAAGTGATTTAAGGCCCCCACTCCCCATTGTTTATACTTTTTATCCATGGCTTAACTGCAATGATCAGGGTTATGGTTTTTTTAAATAAGTAACTTTGTAGATGAATGAAGTAGTTATTATTTTAGCAACACTGAGTTTATACGTTTCTTGTTGCAGATTAGGAAGGAAGAACCTAACCGAACTAGATCAGATCTAGGAGTGGATGTCTGGCATTGGAAAACTGACGTTTTCCAATGCCAGACATACAGGTAATAGATGCCTTTTATAATACCTTATTTGTATGATAAATTTGTATACAAATCTTATGATGTTTGATTACAATAATGCAGTGGTTATGCTTAGGACTTAGGTACTTTTTACTTTCCGACTAGTACCCTAGAAGGAAAGTATTGTAATCGACGGAAATTTTCCCATGAATCGATTGCAATGATTTCTGGAAAATGTATGTATGTATGTATGTGTGAGTATGTGTGTGTGTATATGTGAGTGTATGTGTATGTGTATGCGTGTGTGTATGTCTGTGTACACGATAGCGTCCCAACGGTACAACGAACCGGGCTGAAATTGCATACATATTTAGAATTTCCAGGTGACGAACTGGATTGTTTTTGGTGACAATCTGACAACCGCAAGTGGCAAATGTTACATGTGTCTTCTTCGGGATTTATCCGATTTTGGCCAAACTAATATCAGCTTATCCTCCAGTAATTTTAAATAAGTATACTAATTTACAAGTCAATGGGATGAACGGTTTAGGCGTTATTAGCTTTTATAGAAGCAGTTTGACAGAATTCACAGCCTTCGTCGCTGTGTTGCAAACTGTCAGATTTTGACAAACGTCAGTGCCACTGGCATGACATGACATTAAATGTCAGTATGACAAACGTCTTTATGTCATAGAAACTGATGTTAGGTAGGGTACAGAGTGGCTCTGGCTTCACAAAACCTGAATAATTGCAAAAGTGTTGAGACACTTCATTGTGTCAACGGTGTAGTCGTAAAGTTGGGTGAGGGCCACCGCAGATATTTTTATTTAAAAAGAAAGTATAGTTCTTGAAACAAAATGTTCATTTCTTTCGAAATATTATGTTATTAAATTTAAATTAATTAACGTTCATACAAATACGATAGCTTTGAATTTAATAATTCTTATCAAATTTCTTTGCGACAACCAAAGCTTTGTCTGCCACTATTTAACATTTAATTTATCAATCTTTCTTTGACTTGAAGCAAATTCGTTTCATTAAAAAAATCTGTGTATTCCAAAACTCTTTTTCCTAGATTTTTCTACAGAAAATATATTTTTCGAATATTTACATTTAAAATGCTTGTCCCATACAGCAATTTTGTTAGATGTGGTAAACGTAAACCAACAGAGTTCTTTTGTGATCAATACACATTTGCCCCGAATACCCTAACATAAGCACAACAAAAAACTACTGGGGAGAAGATAAATAAATAAGCTAAAAGAAAATAATCACTTTTTGGTTTAGTGGTAGGTAACGTCAATAATTAGTCTTTATGATAAGAACTCCCTGCCATTAGAAAAGTAATGCTATAGATACATTCCGTTATGTAGGTATATGAATGTGGGATATTAGGTGTAGAAATAACGAGACAGGTAGAAAATGTTCTTATATTCCAACAAAACTTCAAAACAGAATACAATTCAACTATAACAACTGTTCTTCTATAGTAACAATACAAATATATAACTGTGCGACTACGATACTTTATACAACTACGACTATCTACAATATGGTGACAAACCAGATCCCACAACTCGGCCACTCCTGACACCCAAATCGTCCTCGATTTGACTCAATTTCTCGTACTTAACATTTTAGCCTTGGTATCCAAAAATTTCGGAGTACGAGGTCTTCCGTTTCTCTGTTGTGCTCCTCTTTCATGTGGTGCTCTTGAAGATTTTGTGATTAGGTTAGATTTTAAGATTAGGTCTTTGATATCTCTTGTGAACAATCTTCGGCGATGGTTTCGGCATAATCGATTTCCTCGTTACAAACTTTGCGCTTTGATGTCGGGTTTACTTCTGGTCTATTCTCTTCCTCTACTGGTGTCTCCTTTTCCGCCATTAGTGTCTTCTCATCATACTTCAGCTGGATAATTTGATGTATTTTTGCCAATTTCTTTCTAGGGGCAATGTGCCTCTGCCCTGGTTCTCGTTCCTCGATGCTTTGGTTTGCATTAAGATTCAAATCTAACTTTTCCACCAACCTAGTCTTGAGTTTCTTCCTCCTGGTGACATTCTTAGACTCTTCTTGTTTCAATGTCTGTTGTTCGAATGCCTCTGTTTCTAATGTTTTTTCACTGATTAATAGATCTATAGGGTCTTCGTAAATTTGCAAAGCCAGTGATTTTATTAAATCCTGCTGTCCCAATCCTCCAATAATATAACGAATTAATGTTTGATCACTTATATTACTTTTTCTTGCTGTTGCCACCATGTCATAGAAATACTCTTCGCATGTCTCATTTCTTCGCTTCCTTCTTCTCATCAGCTCTGCGTGGACTGCTGATTCATCACAATGCGAAGGAAAGGCACGAAGAAACTCAGCTTTAAATTTCTGCCATGATGTTACGCATTCTGGAACGCCATCATGCCACACTCGCGCCGCGCCACGAAGTTTAGCTGCTGCTTGCAAAATTAATAAATTATCTTCCACGACGTAAGCTGCACCAATTTGCTCAATTTTAGCAATCCACTGCTTAGCTGTCAAGTTTGTCAACCTTGACGGGTTAAACTCGGGTATCGTTGTCGTAATTTGTTTGATACTATCATGCACTGTCAACGTTTAGCGAATCGATGAAGAGTCCATCGTCTTATACTATATTCCTCTTTCACGTTCTAACATCTCTCTTTCGCGTTTTAGCAGTTCGCGTTCCCACTGGATCAGTCGCTTTTCATCTGCAATACTTTCCTTACCATTTCCACCATCCTTCTCCAACATTTCGCAACCCATGCCTTCACTGCCACAGGCGTACTAGTACTTGCCACCATGCTGTACATACTCATTTTCTTCTTCCATTGTTTGCTGAATTCTATCACTCACCACACCGACGCCGACGCTCCGGCAGTTACCGAATTGACACACAGCGCGCGGTACTCCAGATAACGTCACGTCCTTCTCAAACTGATGCTCACCAGCCTCACCACTGATGCGCTCGGCCCAAACCACTTTCTCACATGTTCTTCTGTCCATTATTTCTTCTTATCCCGGACGAGCCCCCAATTTTGTGGGATATTGGGTGTAGAAATAACGAGACAGGTAGGAAATTGTAACCACCCGGGTTACGGGTTATCCCAAAAATGCAGTAACATTGAAAGATAGTATTTTTAAGGCACATTTTTTTTATTCCCGTATTATATTAAGAGTAGACAAACTCTATCACAAGGCGAGGCAGTGTTGAATCTTTATCAGTCCGAACGTTGGTGGTACAGAAACATGAAAGTATATTTATATGTTTAGTCTGGCCCTTGTCAACGAAGGTACAGTTATAAGTTTCATTATCATTAGTATTGAGTTCCAAAGGAACCGCCTGGTGAGAAAACTTTTATTAAGTGGTCTCACGGTCCAAATGTAAACATCCCTGAAGCCAGCGATATTATTTTGCTGAGTTTATAGGGGCGGATCTTAAAACACAAGATTTTTTGTCCAAAAGCGTAGATATGTTTAACTAATTTGATTGGTGCCCCGGACAAGCCCAAATGAAAAGATCCAGAAGATTTTCCTTTGTCTTAACCACTAGGTTGAAGACTGGGGGTAAAAAGTGCAAAGGCGTAACCAACCAGAACATCAGACAGTCAAAAGTTGTGTTCTTGATTGGTGCCCCAAGAATATCCATATGGATACACACTACACCGTTTGATATAAAAAGTGGAGCAGAGCTGTCCACAGGGTTCACTTTTCATTATAAATTTGACCAGTTCAGGAGTTGGCAGTTCGGGCTGTTCGGTTAGTTCAGTTTAGTTCAGTTTTGATTTGGTGATTCTTTAGTGCATTTTTCATTTTTGGGTAATTCTTTGGTGTAGTTTTTATTATAAGTTTTTGTTCATTCCTTTGTTCGGATAATTCGCGAAATCCGCGTTGTGTTAATTGTGGTACCTACATTGCTGAGAGAACGATTTTAGTGCATTTATTTTGGATATTTGGATTATTTTGGATTACCTCATTGTCGAAACTCAAGGTAGGAACTGTGTGTTCGACTTAAAATTGCCTAGCACCGAGTATAATTGTAATTGATTTTGTTTACGCTTGTGATAGAGGGTTGAAAAGAGACGTATTAATTGTTCAATATATCGTAAAATCCTAGATATCTGTAACTTTGATGATTGTATCTGTTAAAGTTGGTTTTACCGTTATTTCTCTTTATGTTTTGTTCTAACGTTCACGATACAAGTTCTTGTTCTGTCTTATTAATTTTTTTTTTATTAACCTTTGTTTAATTTGATAATTGAGTATTATTGTTCAAGTAATTCTAAGTATAATTCATTTCTGTCATTTTTATTTTTTTAGTTCTGAACGTTTTACCTTTGTTTTGTCATACTTTATAAATTTTTGTTAAATTTTCTATTATTTTTCATTATATCTATTGTTGAAGATTTGGTTGTTTTCATTGATTACCTTAGTGAACAAATATTAAGCTTTATTTTGAAACGGTAAGTACCTTTTCTTTTGTTACAAGCTTGGGTATTAACATCAAAGCCTGCATAAGCTAGCCCGCCCACCACTCTGTATATCATTTTTACTAAATAACATCTAATAAACAGCATCCGCTCGGCTGACCAACCAACACCCCTCACCCTCAGTCTGGGGGTTGGTTATAAAATGTCCTTATATTCCAACAAACTTCAAAACAGAATACAATTCAACTATAACAACTGTTTTCTGCTACGATACTTTATACAACTACGACTTAACTGCTACGATACTTTATACAACTACGACTATCTACAATAATTATGGTGACAAACCAGATCCCACATGAATGTAATAAACAAATATGCGAACAGATCAACATTTTTAATTTTTCTTTTTAAGCATTTCTTGCCGCCCCCAAAAGACTGCCACCCTAGGCAGTTGCCTTTCTTGCCTAATGGATAAAGCAGCCCTGATATACGACTGACTGACCTTTCGATACAAATAACGAAATAACTCTGATATACTGTCGCGTATCGGTGTGTTTTCCTACGAGGTTTATTTCTCTACTTCTTCTCTATTTATTTTTCAATCGCGGGCAGGGCAATAATATTCAAACAATAACGTGTGTGCTAACGCAGTATGATGCGTCAGTTCTCCATTACGTCACAAACTAATCGATATAAATCTCTATATTCTCTATAGCGCCTAAACCGCTCATCCCATTGATCTGTAAATTTGTAACATATTTAAAATCACTGCAGGATGAGATGGTGTCAGTTTGGCCAAAATCGGATGAATCCCAAAGAAAACGCATGTAACATTTGCAACTTCCGGTTGTCAGATTGTCACCAAAAACAATCCAGTTCGTCCCCCGGCAAATCTATTTAATTTAATTCCGTTTAATTGCGTTATATATAAGTGCTTCAAACCGTGGCAGTATCAAAGACTTTATTTACCCCGCGATTTTTTGTGTCAAATTTTAATGAGTGTGTCGATAGACATATTTGACAAAATACGGATCAAAATTTAAAAAAAAATGTGACGTATGTTGTGCGTTACTCACAATTTTGAGGTCGTTAATGCTAATATACCTGGGTTAATAATAGACTCAAATAGTAAAAATCCGGCGTGGGGACAACTTTCTGACTACATACTTTGTTTTGTCTAATCAGTAATCACCTTTGCAACTATGTATTCAATTTCGTAAGGCCACAGCCACTTTTCAACATTGACAATTCGCAACGACAGCGATTCAAGAGATCTCAAAACGCGTATTTTCACTCATTTTTTTTCCGTCGGTTACAATTCCTTCTAGGGTGGTAGTCGAAAAAAAAAAAATAACTATCTTTAATTAAAGAATGTGTATTTTGTATACTCATTGTCCATTTGCATGTTGGCAGATTTCGGCCAAACGGTCTTGTAAAGTGCTTAAAAAACGTGTATTAAATTTTATGCCATTAAGTGTGCCAGCTTTGTCGGAAACGGGAGCACTTTGTCGGAAACGTGCCAGTTTTGTCGGAAACGTGTATTTTCGTCAAAAAAACTGGGGGTCAATTTTTGAGGGATTAGAATAACTAATTATTTATTAGCGGTAAAAATGTATAGTAAATAAGCTTTGTACATAAAATTTTTCAAAAGTATTTGCAACTATCATTGAAGGAAGCATTGAAGTTTTAGCACAGAGCGACGCACCCAAGACCGTAGAAAACTCATTATGGAATAGGGCAAGTCATTTTGCTACTTTTTTTTTTGTTCAGAGCAACATGCTTACCCCAGCCTAAACGTTTCGAAATGTTGGCTATTATTTTCTTTTTTGTTACACTGATCAGGCGACGTAATGTTACTCTCAATGAAAATTAATAATAAAACAATAAAATATTTTAAGGTTGAGTTTTCATCAAATGTTTTAAGTTTACCAATGAAAAACACAATTATGTTTAAAAAAGTGAATTATCACTACAGCATAATTTGATTCCCATACCTTAAAATTTGAAATAATTAAATAAGTAGCTCTCTATCAGTAGCTGAAATTAGGAAGTTCATCTTCGACAGCAGAGCAGTCTTACACTCAAAAACCAGCCTGTACCCTGGACTGGACGCTAAGGAGAACACTGTTGACAGTCAGTGCTAAGCATTCAATATCTTCTCTAGAACGTTAGAAAGTTTGTGAAAGCTGTTTGAAGTATCTTGTTAATCTTAGGTTATCTTGTTAATTTCAATATAGTCCCCCTAGTAATAAATATTCAGGAAATATTGTGTCAAAAAAAATCATATTATTACCATACTCTGTTGGTTTTTATCCTTATAGGATCTGCAACAAATATATTTTGTAACAACTATGCTCTTCCATAAAAAATGGAAAGTCAATAACTTTTAAGAATATATCTTTCTTTAAAATAAATTCATATTCAAGGTTTAAAAATAACACAAAAGAAACCCATGCAATGTAGGGATGAACATTATCTTTTTGGATATCCACTTCTACAAATTATGGTCTCCAATCAAATTAATTTCCTATCAAATAATTTATATCATTTGGTATTTTTTACTATAATATCTAATCAAGAGAATATGGTTGCAATTAAAAATCGGATAAAGTTTAGCACTTTTCTTTTATTTGCAGTGTGACTTTTCCAAGTATTTTATTTCATTATTTAATACTGGCTTAAAAATAAACATACTTATATAACAGAAATACTGCCAAAATATACATAACAGAAAAATATTAATTATGTTATGCTATCTGAAAGATCTACTAACAAATTATGGTAACTGAAAATTAAGACTTATAATTTGCACAATTACTTTTTCTCTATACCACCAAATACATATTGTGTAATATCAATAAATATTTGTTCTCAAATACCAAGAGAATGCAAGTAAAATTACTTTACAGATACAATAATTAACATTTTATGTTACAAATTCACAAAAATACGATACATACCACAAAACAATTATATTACATATATAAATGTTACAGATGATAACCTTAATATTTTATAAACTGAAAACAAATTCTTAAGATTATAAGAACTATTGAAACAGTTCAATATACTCTATAAATATACTTGAACATTTCCTATTTACATCACAATTCATTTTTGACTTTTCTATGGCTAATAACAGTATACACACCAATAGAAACACACTAATCTTTTTCTGTTACATCCTAGAATTAGTGAACGAGTATTAAATTTGCACCTTTACCGAAATAGTTCGTAAGTCATTGATACAATAGTATATTTATACTTTATAAATTAGGAATGTCCTAGTTAAATATTGATCATAATATACCTCTTTGACAATGTTAACATAAACATATATATTTAATATGGATATATTGGTAAATATAAAAATATAATTGCTCTACAAACTACCAATGATTCTTTTATTCTTCACCCTAAAATTATCATCCAGGCATTTGATTACCTATGTTCAAAAAATTTTTCTTTGGCAACTGATATCTCCTCATGCTCAATGTTCTCTCCACTGGATCCTTTTCTTCCGTTGGATAAGAGGGTGTTTGTTTGGCAGATCTGAGAAAACGGTATATGAACAAAATGTGAAAGATTCTTGTGGCATTTCAAAAAGTGCTTTAATTTTAGACACCTTTTAGTTACACTTAATGTAGGTTTAACTATTTTATTTATTTTACTGTTTATCTTGTCTTTATAATGTAATGGCCACAGATCAAGCAGTACATTCCAAAGAAATCTACATAATATGTTATTCTTTATGTGATTTTAAATTATAGCGCAACATTTCTGTTCCAGTTTTAAGGAGACACTTATTAACCATAAAACAACCTTAAAAAATTATAACATATCGAATCCTGAAAAATATTCAATAATTACAAACAGCATAATCTAAAATATGTTAATATATTATCTCCTTGGAAACAGATAATTTGATTTATCAATTGTTTGGACTTAATATTTCATTATGAACACAAAAAGAAATCATAAATAATAAGTGCAAACAAAAAGTGCATCCATACCTACCAAACAGTAAACATATCAGGCAAAAGAAAGTGAAAGATACTTGCAGAAAATGAGGGAAATAATAAAAAAATAATCGGTGCAGTGTTTTACAGTATGTGACTGAAAGGAAAACACATATAAATAGTTACCATTTATAGTATAACATGAACATTATACATGACTAATGTACACCTTGCGTTTCAGAAAGCCACTGTTGCGGGCTGGCGAAGGAATGCCTGTGTCATGACTGAAACACGTTACAACTAGGTGGAGATAGTATTTTGCTCAAAACAATATTTGTATGTTGTTTTGTATGTTGAAGCAATATGATTTTAACTTTATGACTTAATATCTCATTTTGCAAGCTTCAACTAATGCAGGATTGTTCCTGATTTTGATGAGCTACTAAAAATATAGGACTAAATGAGCTACAGTTTGCTAAAGGCATTTGACACAGCAATAAATCACAGCTACCATCTATATTCGCTTGTTCTGGCGAAGTATCAACTATATAAAAACTGAGAGCCCTTAACCATGCTATAATTAAAAAAATTCTAAAATATGAAATATTATACAGGATCTTCCATGAAACTGGTTTGTTAGAACTTTTTTGGGTTCTAGTACAGCTACTTGCATGATTGTACAAAATCATTCTCCAGTTGTTTTACTTTTGAAGTTTTTCACTAAGTTCTTTAAAAACGCATTTCTCAGCCATCATTCACCCTAGAAGGTTAAAAATTGATACAATTACTAGATATTATTACACGGAAAGTTGTTAGATTTATCTTATACAGGCTGCTCAAAAATTGAATTAATATTATACCAATTCAATTGCAAAAAAACTTTTAATTGGAAATTTTAAATTTTAAACACTTTTGGCTGCCTTTTACGGATACCTTAAACACACCTACAATTTTGTTAAAATTGTGATAGCAGCGCAAAAAAAAACTTTCTTTGCAAGTTAATTATGGTAAATGTTATTTTAATTTTTGACCGGCCTGTATAAGAGAGTGATAATTCTAATGACGTTCCATTTATTAATATTTGAGGAGCAACTGTACCAATGTTGAACTTTCTTGCATGAAGGGTGATAAGAAATGCTGTCTAATAACACATTTGCATGGAATACTCTGTATACTTAAGTCTAATAGAATATTATTAGAAGATTATACCATTGAATAAATAGTAAATAAAGAAAAGAAATGCAAGCCAATGAATATCATTTAATTATCATCAGATTTGAGACATTTCAATTGATGATATACAAAAAAAAACGTCTCTGAAATCAGTCCTGAGTCAAGCCTAGTTTGGGATGAATATTTGGGAATACAAAAATTTTATAACAAAAGTAATAAGATTATTGCTAGAAAACATACGATAATAAACTTGTACAAAATAATAAAAATCAGGGATTGTTTACCTGCGTCTCCGTGAATTGGCTTGCCCAGGTAATACAAAGTAGCCTCTGGGAATAACCATTCTAGCATTTCCTTGGGCTGGTCTGGCTCCTCCGTGAGCTAACAAACTTGAAAGATGGGACGCATAACCTTCTATTAGAACAGTCGCCTGCGAATGTTGCTTCTTAGACGCTTTACCCACGATAAATATTTGTTTTGGCTTCAGTCCTATCGAGGTATAAACCACAATATCTTTGCTGCTTCCGTACGCTGATTGAATAATAACGCCATGATTCTAAATATAAGATTAACGCCAAAAGTACATAAAACTTTAATATTATTTAACTTGAAAATAATTATCCTAAGATTACCTGTATCAAATTATTTAAGTACGCGGTTTTGTGGCCCAATGGATCCGTCGATAAACCATCGGCAAATGAAACTAATCCGTGGGGAAAGTTATGTTGAGACAACCAAGATACAACACGATGATGTTGCATATCGGGACGTCCTGTTGTGTATATTATTAAATATCCTAATTCTTGCCAATGCCTGTTGATAATTTAATTTTTTTTTTAATAAAAATGTTTTTAGATTGATTATAAATGTCACATACCTCACAACATCAACTGCTCCAGCACGAACCTTAGGATCACGACCTGTGACCGACATGCTAGCAGTGAAAGATCCATCAATACTAAATACCACACATTCTGTTTTGGGAGGTACCACAGCCATAAAAAAGTCGACAGAAGTATGATCACCACGTACAACCATCTAAAAATATGTTTGATAGCCACATTTCAAATCTAACTGAATATTACAGTCAGGGTTGTTATAAAAAAATGTTTTTTTTTATTTAAAACAAAAATAATAGTTTTTTTTTGTTAAAATGTGTTTTAAAACATGAAACAATATTTTAAAACACCTCCCCAAAAAAAAAACATGTTTTTTTTTATTTTTCAAGGTAAAGTGTCAGAAAAAAATAAATAATTATTTTCGAATATAAAGGGATGCTCATGGAGATTTAAGAATAATATAAAAGCTATCCTTTTACAAATGTTGGCTCTCTTGAGTTGATAGTAGGTTCTCTGTTCCATTTGGCATTGTAATGGGATTCCCTGACGGTTAGGGGAATACCTCACGGGTAGTTAGTTGGATTTAATACAAAACCATTATTTACTATTATTTATTTTAAAAGGTTTTTACTGTTATTTTTAACAGGAGAGAAAAAAACATGTTTTAAAAACTTTGCTTTAAAACATTTTTAAAACATAACAACCCTGATGACAGTACCTACCTTGATAGGATAAAGACCGTAGCCTAACGAATTGTCGTCTAAAAACGTGTAAGTGATTCTTCCCGTTTTGTCAGTAATTTCGGTGGCAATGTAACTCCATTCGCCACTAGGAACATCTCTCATAACATGTATGTCGACTTTCTCACCCGTAAGTGTTATCATATCAAGCGGGCCATACATAAATCTTGCAACTATCGTTTGCGGAAGACCTTCTTTTACTATCACATCATTGGCCCTATGATTTGCAGCAACATTCTATGGATTAAAAATCAAAATATACCAAAAGTCTTTAAGGTAATCTATGAGCTACCTTTAATTTAACCGATGTTCGTTTTCTCATCCATTTTTCTCTAGGCTGCCCGGGCCTAAAACTCGTTTCTCTGTCTTCAATCCCAGTTATGGGAAGACCCTCTGTCGAGCCTACTTGCCTCAATATAAATGCTATCACATCACTACTCTCCCAATAACTTGCGTGAAGGAGATGGGGCAATGCATGGGTTGGAAAGTTTGATAAACCTTCAGGGCAATACAGAGCGTAATCCATTCTCTTATTCCCCCACCATTTCTGTTGTACTAAAGTAAATGTTTTGTAATATAATTATTAAATTAGATAGTAGAGCTATAATTTACATTTTAAGACATACGGCCTTATTCTCTAAAAAACATGCGACAAAATGTTTCTTAATAGTCAATCATAGGATTAGAGAAGAAGACTAAGTCAGGTTATTACTATTATGTTAATTTGAACACAAACAAAGCTTCAGGTACAATAATCCAAAGTTAAAGAAAGACAAATACAAAGAGAAAATATGTGTACAGGAACTGGATATTCAAAACAGTGCAGTAGTCAATTATTAAAAAATAACTTTGAGGAAATAATTACAATATAAACAAGTGTTTATGACAAAAGGTTAGATGTATAGCAATAGTAATATTATTATAATGTATAAGTTGCATTTTATTGCCACTTGAAATCTGCCCATTGTGGTTTGAACACTATTCATTTGACTAAATGGGCGATCTATTATGATTATAGCCTGGACAAAAAAATTTCGCCTAGCTAAATGTTTTCTTTATTGCTTTTTCATACTGTTACTTCAAATTATTTTTTTAAACCACACCAATAGGTATTAACTCATGAGGGCCCAGGTATATTTTTGTCTGGACTATAATTATGATAATAGAGTTTGTTTTTGCCCATTTTTTTCACACCAGAAACCAGCTAAGAAAGTTGGGTATCTTCTCAGAGAAATGTTAAAATTATTCAGCTGTACTAATCAAAACTCTAACCCACCCTAAAGTCTACCCTCTCATATAGCGCACAAAAACATAGCACATTATTATTTAAATTTATGAGAAAAGTAGGACATCATTAACAGAGTATTTTTGCTAAAGCATTTCAGAGATGTGTGGGAATGGCAGAAAGTTATTTTCAGGTAACCAGTTTGTTTTTGTTGCTATAAGTAAATATAGTAAACATTGGCAATATTTGGGACTTATTGCAGGTCTATGTTTTTGTCTGACAATGGGCTGAAAAGACAACAAAGACTTTTTGCCTTAGGCGCGTTCATTTACAATTGCCTGGTATTCAACACTTACGCAAAATAGATTCTGTCAAAGCACAAAAAGAAATTTTGTAATACCATGTTGCAAAAAAAATGTCTAGAATAATTGTGCTACAATGTGCTGGTATCTTGTAGTGGTTAGGAGCACCTCTACCGTGGTTTGCAGACTCTCAAGACAACATATAAAAAAGTTTTTGTAACTGCACAAGAAAATGATTCATTATTTTGTCTCTGAATGTGTTAGAACTTAACTATAACAATGATACAGTCATTAGTCTGTTATAAGTAAAATAGGAGTAATAACTGGTTGTATTTTTCATACCACTCGCAAAAAAGTTTTGGTTCTAATTTTATCTAGTGACATCAGCACCTAACTAGTGATACCAGAATGTATTAATTGAGGGTAAACGTCCACGTAATAAACCAATAAATCAAGTAATTCTTCTTCTACAATGAACGTGTGCTTTCTTGACTAAAGCTGTAATTTACACATTTTGTAAAGGAACAATGTGGATTGTAGAAAAAGCAAAGTCCGACAATACTCACATGCATTAATAGCTTGTAGGGGAATTTCATCAATAATTCCAGAAACAGTACTTTGAAGGGAGACTTCAGACAGTCGTCTAGGTTGCATGTCATTGAAGACTTGCGGGTTAGATTGCAATACCTCAACTAAAAGCACAAAATAACCTCAATTCCCAGGAGAAGTAATAATGGAGCCGGTACCAAGATCAAGAGATAGTTATTTGCGGGTTAAGACAATAAAAGAAGCAAATATACCTAAATAAGTACCTAGATGATAAGGCTGACCGTCACCCAGCGGATACTTGGCGTACCTCGGAATATTCACCGGAGGTAACATTGAGAATCTTGCAGACAGCAACGGCTCTAGACGAGATGCAATCGGATCAGTCGGATGAAACATATTATAAATCTGGTTACATGCTGGACGGGTTATGTTACCTAAAAATTAATTGAATAATAATATCACAACATATTATTGCTTGGTGTAGGTAGAATTGTTTCAAACTTAGTTGAATACCGTGAAGTTACAAACTGTTTATCTGCACAGTAAACCAGTTTTCATTTTAGGAGTAGATTGTTTCTATATCAATTCTATACAGTAGAACATGAAATTTAGTACTTTCCAATAGTTTAATCTTTCAAATATATAAAACAAACGACATTTTGTTGTTTATTCAGTGTTAAAACTCTTTTGAAACAAGACATGAATGGGATGCCTCTTATTGAACTATTCAATGTCATATTTTGTTTTCTACACACATAATGAAGTGGTACGAGAGTATTCAACTAAGTCTAAATCATCTCCACAACAAATCAAAAAATATCTGCTCTACAACGATCAATACTAGCTTTATTAACTTACTATTTTTGTCTTCATTGGAAGAAACTTTTCTGTAGGCAAGAACAAGTGCCAAGGAACTTCCAAACATGAAGAAATCAGAAACATCGAATTCAAATCTAATTTGTTGCGATTGTTCACTTGTTGATGACGATCGTCGCCTAGGTGACGGGGCGACAAGATGACCGGTGTCATTAACTTGCACATTTTCTAAGGCTTTAGGATCTGAATCTAAAATACTGTTTTCGCTTCCATGTCGCGATTGATATTTGATTGACCGACACATGGCATCGTACGTCAATATTGAACCCATCGAATCGGCTACGATACATACTTGTCCAGAAAAACCCCTACCTTCTTCTGTTCTGAGGAAGTCTACAATTTTGTATTAGATACATTTTTATATTATTAATGCTGCTGTACCACTTTTACCTTGATACACCGAATTTGCTGAATTTATTACTTTTGTTACGCTATCATGGTAGTCTGGTGTTGATGTTGCTAAAAGGGGAATAGCACCAATTGGAATGGAGTCGTGAGTTACTTGTGGAGTGTCCGTGCATGACGGTGATATATCAAAGCTATACGGGCTAAGACTGAAAAAAAATATTAATTTCAATAGTTTTCTTTCACAATTTTCAAGTGTCCAACAAAATAAACTGTTGTGTGTTGGACTATTTCTAAACTATATGGGCAAAAGCAGCAAGCTAGGTTTACACTTTTGGCAGAAAATTTTGAATAATTTTTTTGGGTTTGTTGTTCTGTTGTTCATTAGTATGTGACTAAATATGTCAAATAAATTAGAAAATGTCCACATAGTTTAAAAAATAGAGTATCATACTTTTATCTTAATACAGGTTTCCTAATGCAGTTTTATTTTGGTAACCTCCAAGAGTGCAGTTTTGCCAAAATAAAGCGCTATAAGGCAATCACAGTGGCTACCTTTCTATATGAAAAATGATATACTTTGGCATGTTACATACCTAGATAAAATACCAAGACCTTCAGTGCATACTGCAGGACACGGGACCAACTTTATTACCATATGACCTATCAATGAAGGATAATGCTGTCTCATCACAGATTCGAATGCTCCTCTAAACGTTGTGACATCTGATTTTTTTGCGGTCATGTCACTATTAACATCTGTTTGAAGAACATAAATTCATTATATACATTTGTGACAATATTGATGTTATCCTTACCTAGTATGCTCCCAGCATGAAAAACTAAAAGTAAAACGGTTGTAGAGCAAGGAACATGTGCTGGTGAGGCACCCGGGGAATCAGGATAGCCAATATCCAGCGAATTAACTTTGCCTCTTTGTAAAATTCGTTTAGATCCGCGCTCGCTAGCAACACGTTGCAGAAACGCTGAGGAAAATATACTGTCATCTAAAAGCATAAAGAATAACCCAAGCATGTTAGGATATAACTCAAGTTTACCATTTTGATCAGCAACATAAGTTGGCGATGATGTTTCGTCTTCCTGTGATAAAAGATCCATTGAACTCCATTTGGCGAGGGAAGATGAATCAGCTGCATCACCTGCAAAAGCTATTAATTATACTTATTAGCATATCATTTTCCTTTAATTGTATGTCACAATTACCTAAACAATCAAAGAATTCTTCTTCTGATTCAGAGTCAGAATCTCTACCTAAACTTTCTATCCTCCAGTTTACGACTTGCATATCAAAGCTTTTTGCAGATGTGCAACTAGGAGAGTGCATTCCAACAGGTTGCTGCCACTTTTCATCTCTGCAAGATAATATTATAGCAATGATTTATAGCAATGTCAACAGATGGATTAGTATTACCTATGTTGGTCATCATTGGAGCTATCATAATCTGAATTGGATGTGCGTTGGCCAGGTGGTTTCAACTTTGCCAAAATTGGACTATCCTCTCTCTTTTCTATGCTCTCCAGAGTTTGTGCCAGACTTTTCTTGCCATCCTTAGAATACGAACTGTTACTTCTTTGACTATCTTCATCTAAAATATTTAATGTAAAAAAATTCATACTGCTATTTGAATGATCGATCATTCACCTGTCTCATCATCACACTGTCCCATCTTTTTCTTCAAAGCTAATTGCGTTTGTCTTTCAATTTCTCTAATATCCTCCATGGTCAAACCATGCCATTCATCCTGCCAAGCCCAAGCTTGTCTATGGGCACGCAACATAGTTTTCCTAAGAGCTAACAACAGAATTGTTAACAACTGTGAACATAATAACTGGAAGAAAATAAGCTAACATACCAACATCATGTATGAATTTTTCGATTTTAGTCTGCATGCCCCAATATCGAAATTCCACTTTACATAATTTGTAAGCGCACATCATAGCCTTTCCATTAGGAAGAGGTTGTGGTTTACCTTGAACCTAATACAGAAAATTATCTATGTAATAAAAAAATTATACCAAACATCTCATTCACTTTACCTCGTTCCAATACTCTTCTAACCAGTTCTCAGGGAGCGGTCCGCGTCCAGATTTTTCAGAATGATAAATTTTTGGGTCCTCTTCCTTTACATTATCCGCTCCATAAAGAGGATCTTTCACTACGTCAATTGTATCTGTTAACAAAAAGTACACTCATAAGTTGAAAATTTCCAGCTGTATTTTATCATTATTATTTTCCATTAAATTATATTTTAGAAGAATTAGAACATGGAACAATTTCCAAAGTCTATTCAATATTTAAAAAGAGATCTTGTAATATGACAAAACCATTGCATGTCTTTTTTACAAAAGGTTAGAAAAGTACTGAAAGTAGGAAGAACTGCACTTCATATAGATGTCTTTTTTTTAACAGTTTCAAGGGCACAGCCACCTTTCTATTCTCTGAAGAAGACAATGGAAGATTGTTTTATTACCAATAAATTAATTCTGATTAACAATAAGACATAAAAGATTGCCCTTACGAAGGACAGACGAAGACCGACTACTGATCCTGGACTCAAGCCTCTCTTACATAAACCATGTCGATGTCTGCAATAAATTATCCAAGGCAACCTAGCCTTTAGTACACAAATAACAATTGCCATTCAGAAAATTAACAGATATATCAGGATCTTTTATTACCTACTATCCTGTTCCTTAGATCACTACCAGATAACTTAAAAACATTCTCTTGATGTCCATTGTCACCAAAGTACAGTGTTTCAATTTCTAAATAAAATTTCTCAACAAATGGGCACGTAAATCTTGTTTTAGTGTACGGATAAGAGTTCCATGCTTCCTCCTCAACCATGAGAGCTGTTTTTGGCAAGATTCCTTTAAGCCAGCCTACAAACAATAATACAATAATAATCACTTATTTTACATTTCTCAACATCAATAATCTGCAATTTAGTAAATTACCTGGCAAATGGCTGCCAACATGATAAATTTTTCTTGTATATTGTCCATTTCCACCAGGTCCATCATCGTATGGTTCATTGATGAGAATTTCAATGCCACTGCCTGCACCTTTGCTTTCCTCTCGACTTTTTCTCTGAAAAGCACCGCATTTTAGATATTACATATAAGTACCTATTTCACAGAAAGGATTTGGGAAATGTATGGAGAAACATGTCCAATTTAAAAGTGTATTCACGACTGTGATCCAGTGATCCAGTTATCAGTATAGCAATTTACTTAACAATAGGTGCAATCTTTTGTATTTCCTTTGTACCGTTTGTGATGGTATTTGATATGTGGTGTTGTCTTGTATATGTACTGACTGTTAAAAAGCAAAAAACATATTTTGATACAGGTCAAAGCCAATGGGAGTAAATATGAATCTGAGTGGCTGTGTGATTTATAGGTAAAAAAATCCAATACTTACTGCTATCATATACAGTTGAGCAATCCGATATTCCTCAACTGTCAGCGGCAGTGGTATCCGATATTCCTTAATAAGCATAATTACACTGAAGTGCTATCCACAATCTCCCAGCCACATACTTAGTGTGATGTTTACTTTGGTATGATGTTTCTCTGGAAATAAAGGAAATACACCTATTATTTAATTAACCAAATACATATACTAAACTATGTCATGCAAATATAATATTTCTAAAAACAGCAAAATATAGTTTGGTCATCTATTATGAGTTCTTGTCTAAGCTGGCTATTTGATAAGATATTTGTTTTGTACAAGTTTATTCTCAGGCCAGCCCAACAAGTCTGTTTAATTAATTCACTCAACTTGGAGTCTCCACGCTTTGTTGCTCAAAAAGTCACCGAGCCGCTTAAATTAGTTACATAGGCACTAATAAATAAGATTTTTTAGACGCAGTTGAGGAAGTGTACTTTTTATTTATTTTTTTAAGAGGGTCTTCACTCTTAAAACGTTGAAAATAAAAATTCTTCGTTTCTTTGAGGAATTATAAAAAAAAAAATGAGAAAAAGAGTAAAGTACTCTATATTCACTTACTTTATGTTTAGGAAATAATGGAGCAAATGCCTTTTGTCAGAATTTTTTATTTTTTTAATTGGCTTGAAATGTCTCGTTTTGTACAACAGAAACTATCCATCTGTATAAAAATCAACTCTAACTTATTTCGAACCTTACCGTTAACATATCTATGCGGAAAATTTAGGCATAGGTATGTATGAACTAGCTTGTACCAGGCAACGAAGATGAACTGGATTGTTTTTGGCAATAATCTGACATCTGGCAAATGCGTTTTCTTTAGGGACCTATCCGATTTTCACAGCAAATTTTGATAAATGTCAGTGGCCGTCAGTGGCCACTGACATTACATGACATTAAATGTTATTCTATGCCATTCTATGACTGACGTTAGATCATGGTGCAGAATTCAGAATGGCTTTGAGGTATTGAATAATTGCCATAATGTTTAGACACATGTTTTGATCGGAAAGTTGGGTTGGGGACACCCCAATTATTTCCTAACGTAGAACTTAATTTTCCCTCAGATGCCTATGGGGGCGTTCAGCCAGGCTAGGTAGCAGCGAGCCCAAAACTGCTAACTTGTCCACAACAACTGGTTGTTATGGACAACTGAGTGTTGTGAACAAGTGTGGCAGGTTTGCGCTCGCACCGCAATGGTAGCATAGAGCCTGGCTGAAGGTTCGGTCAAAATCTGATGAATCCCTAAGAAAACAAATGTAATATTTGCCTCTTACGGTTGTCAGATTGTCACGAATAACAATCCAGGTCGTCCACTTTAAATCGTCCAATTTAAATAAGTATGTCTACAAATTTACAGATCAATGGGATTTCAATTGGTTTGGGAACTATAAGGGTTTTTATCTGTAGGTTTGTGACGTTATGGAGAACTGACGGCATCATACCGCGTATGGCCGCCCGTTATTGTTTGAATATTATCGCGCCTCCCGCCCGTGATTGAAGAATAAATAAACAAGCAGTGGAGAAATAAATCTCGTAGGAAAACACATGGATACGTGACAGTATATTATAGTTATTTGTATCGAGAGGTGCCTTGTATGTATTGTTATAATCCCGACATCGACATAGTACATATTATTATTATCTCACGGACATTCGTTTTTGGTGTTTTGCTCTCTATAGTCTATTCCATACATTTAGAGAGTTTATAAATGTGTAAACAGTGTGTCAATGTAGTCGGAAAGTTATGTGGGGACCACACCAGATATTTTTATAAGCACTCTTTGTACTCTCGTGGTGTAAACAGTTATGCATTTATTATTATAATTCTTACTGAATGCTGTTCTTAAAGTGGTGAAAATAAAGTGATATGTATTTTATTTTATTATTTAAAAATACCGGAATTGGAGAACTGAAAATCGTCGGTAATAGGTTCCACATCGTAGTTACACTCGCAAATCGATGGCGTGACCGTTACTATTTCAGCGGACAGAAATTTAATGTCCAGGATAATATCACTAGCCCAGCTTTATAGGGTTTTATTAGAAAATGGCAGTTCAAGGTTCCTTCGACCAGTGCACGTTGGAATAATCATGTTAATTGAGTAAGTATGTAGATTCTGCTAAATACATAGCAATGGATTATTTTCTTCATATATTTTTTCTTTTCCGCCTCGAATAGTGCATGCTTACATGTGTTTTATGCCCGTTTGCACCGTTTGTGTTAAGAAAGGCTTAAGTATGAGATCGTACTTATGTCATCGATTTTGTTTGCATCGTCACATATCCATTACCTAACTACAGTTAAGAACGACCTAACTTAAACCTAGAAAATCGACGGCTTAAAGCCAGCGTAAATATAAGCTTAGTTGTGATTGGTTGCTTGTGGTATAGACACACATTGCACATGAAATGTCGTTTTAAGAAATGTCAAGACAGTACCTATATGTGTCAATTTATCATGTTATCAAGCGATTTTAGGAGTTTGTAATGTAAAATTACAGTTTTATTGTGTATTAGAAATAATGGTTTCATTTTGATCATAAATTCTTTTTTTTGTGCCGTAATTTTTGTAGTTATGAAAGTAATTCAAATTTGCCGCCACATTAACCTATTGAAAGTTTTGTCAAGTGACGCAATACTGTTGATTTTAGAACCAAGTATTTCCAAATATAACTAGAACTTTACAGTGTTGCCAACGTCAGAAACCCTTAAGTAATGCTTAAGTTAGGAAAGGCTGACATGCGAACGGCGCAAATGATGCCTGACTTAAGTTAGGCATAAAGATAAGCTGTTCTTAAATTTAAGTCGTTCTTAATAAATACGGTGCAAACGGGCATTAGTGTTCTTTTCCTTTTATGATTTCCTCTTTACGTATATTATGCTGATGTGTTCGGCGATATATATAATATATATAATATACTATTTCCGTTTACTTTTACTCTCTGGTACATACGGTGCGTCATTGTGGCAAAAAAATAAGCGAACAAACGTTATATAACATAACAATTGCATTATAATGTGACCTGTTTAATAAAATTAGACTAGCGAGAAAACAATTTACGCAACATTGAAATTGGCATATTTCTGTGTTGATTTTATGCTTATAGTTGCAAATTAGCCTTCGGTATTTTCATATCGAAACAAACAACCATATATTATTGTATTTTGTAAATTATTCTATAAAACCAACAAATTAATATTTTAAACAAAAAGAGTCGTACATAATACGCGTTTTGAGGTCCCCTGAATACATTGCAATGATTATCCGACAACAGGAAGTGGCAAATGTTACATGCGTTTACTAAGAAATTTCTCTAATTTTGACCTGATAATTTACAGATCAATTAAACGAACGGTTTAGGCGTTATAAATATAAACGAATGTAGACGCTGTTTGACAGAACCCACAGCCTTAGCAAATTGATAAGTTTTGACAAACGTCAGTGACCAGTTATTTTATGACTAACATTAGGTTGGGATCCAGA
This sequence comes from Aphodius granarius, assembly GCA_963971325.1. NCBI lineage: Eukaryota > Metazoa > Arthropoda > Insecta > Coleoptera > Scarabaeidae > Aphodius > Aphodius granarius. The sequence continues at coordinate 14,195,673 of OZ020221.1, forward strand.
GTGGTGAGATTAGTGAAGACACAGAATTTGAAGTATTGCACGTTGGGTGGGGGCCACTCCAGATTTTAAGTTGTTATATTTTAAATTTTGTAAAAGAACACCAAGATAACAAAAGCGCCAAATAAAAACTGGTAAACTGGTCATAAAAATTGGACCACTTAACTATGTATAATACCAAAGCACTGTTAAGTGGCAAAAAAATAAATAAGCATGGTCTATCTAAACAGATTCATTGAAATATTCAATGTTACACATTTAAAACTATCGATTACAACATGCCTATGGCGATTAAATTAAAAATGTTAGAGGGTTTCTATGGTTCTGTTGTAATGCTTCGAAATCTATTCATTTTTACCCTTCATTAAACAATATCTTCCATAAATAGCTTCTCTTCACAGGATAGCACCTTTTATCTTACACATTATGTTCAAGACTTTTAATAATACTTACTTCCTGCTTATACTCCATAACAATAATGAAATTACCGACTTTTAATATTGAAATTCGGGTATCTTTTAACCTACATACCACTGTTTCACCATTATCTAAATGAAAACAATCGAATCAACACGTTGATTGTCAGGTACGGTACAGGTACGTTACGTGCAAGAATAGATACGTATATGAATCAGAATACTTACAACTGTAGCGGGAATTTATTAGCAATCTATGTTCACACACTTCCGCATGTCACAAAAAATCGCAATGTCTTATATACATAGGCTATAGCCAGTGAAAAGTGTTTGATTGCCCGAACCACTCCTAGTTAACGGGGAAACGTCTGGTGGACCGGGATGAACTGGTTCGCGCGGTGGCTACACTTGTTGGAGGTCTCGCAACATCTGAACGCGAGCTTTTCCAAGGTTCAAGGTATCGGCGGAAAAGCACGACTCGTAGCACGAAAAGCGGCTATTGATCGAAACGACCGGGAAGCCCGGCATGTATGAGGTGCCGTGCTTCAATTCTAGACTATCTCCATTCGTAAGGTCAGTTGAAAGCGCGACTTGTCATAACGTTGAGGAAGGTAACTTTCCTGTCAACATCTATTGGAGATTCTTTTCTGTCCCTCGTTCTTCATGATCGACACTCAATTTTGTTAACTCTTGTACTATCTTATTCAGGGTACTGAATATGATAGCTATATACAGAGTGTAACAGGTTTGAGTGCACAAACATTGAGGGAAATAGATTTTCAGCTACTGACCATAAAATGATTATAAGGCTAGGGGTGAGGGCGTAATTTTCAGTTACGCAACAGTTTGGTTGCATGTTTGTGTTATATGAAGTGCTATGGACCTGGGCGCACATGCAACTACAACTGTTGTAGTTATGTGTCGTTCGCAAACAACCAGTTCGGTTTGATCACTGAACGGTTCGATCAACGGCTCAGTGGTAATGTTGCAATTCCGTAATGCCGTAATTAAATTTGAATAATACATGAATGAATTCGTAATTTCTCCACAAATTTATACTAATCAAGTTTGTTCCATCTCATCCATCTCAATACTATAGTAAGAAGTGCAGATGTATATTTACTATACGTCTTCGTGATAACGTGGTTCGTTAATATTATACAACTGCCACCCGTCAGAAATTCTCAGCTTTGCACACAACAATGTAGCCATTATTCCTCTGTCATACACAAGCAAGGCATTGTTTAATAGGAGCCAGCGAATACGCCGGAAACGGAAGCTAGATTACCGAAATCGTCAGCAGCAAACGTCGACAAACCACAGTACTTGTAAATACTAACAAACTAAAGGTTTGTGGCCCACGGGAGAGAAAAGTATAATAATATTAACTAAAATTAGTTAACTACGTTTTTTATGCAAAAATCAATCCACTTTCAATTACTTATTAAACTACGAACCAACATATTTGAACCATATTACAACAGTTTGAAATTTCAATACATTTGATGTCAGTAATAATAATAATAATAATAATAATAATAATGTTGCACAGATATTTTACCAATGCGGATTTTGCTAGCCAGGGTTTATCTGGTACGATAGATAAGGCGTGCGGAGGGTTAATGTAAACACTAGAGAAAGCAACCTGGAGGCTCGAGAAAAAGAGGCCTGGCAGTATTGTCAAGTGGCTCTAGGGGTATAGTTGTGTGGAAAGTATTGTTGTTCTTCTAGAATAATATAGACATGGAGTCATATAACTTGGGCTTGTCGTGGAGACATGGAGTTATATGACTTGGGCTTGTCGATGAGAGTATAGACATGGAGTCATATAACTTGGGCTTGTCGTGGAGACATGAAGTTATATGACTTGGGCTTGTCGAGGATAGTATAGACATGGAGTCATATAACTTGGGCTTGTCGTGGAGACATGGAGTTATATGGCTTGGGCTTGTCGAGGATAGTATAGACATGGAGTCATATAACTTGGGCTTGTCGTGGAGACATGGAGTTATATGGCTTGGGCTTGTCGAGGATAGTATAGACATGGAGTCATATAACTTGGGCTTGTCGTGGAGACATGAAGTTATATGACTTGGGCTTGTCGAGGATAGTATAGACATGGAGTCATATAACTTGGGCTTGTCGTGGAGACATGGAGTTATATGGCTTGGGCTTGTCGAGGATAGTATAGACATGGAGTCATATAACTTGGGATTGTCGTGGAGACATGAAGTTATATGACTTGGGCTTGTCGAGGATAGTATAGACATGGAGTCATATAACTTGAGCTTGTCGTGGAGACATGGAGTTATATGGCTTGGGCTTGTCGAGGATAGTATAGACATGGAGTCATATAACTTGGGCTTGTCGTGGAGACATGAAGTTATATGACTTGGGCTTGTCGAGGATAGTATAGACATGGAGTCATATAACTTGGGCTTGTCGTGGAGACATGGAGTTATATGGCTTGGGCTTGTCGAGGATAGTATAGACATGGAGTCATATAACTTGGGCTTGTCGTGGAGACATGGAGTTATATGGCTTGGGCTTGTCGAGGATAGTATAGACATGGAGTCATATAACTTGGGCTTGTCGTGGAGACATGGAGTTATATGGCTTGGGCTTGTCGAGGATAGTATAGACATGGAGTCATATAACTTGGGCTTGTCGTGGAGACATGGAGTTATATGGCTTGGGCTTGTCGAGGATAGTATAGACATGGAGTCATATAACTTGGGCTTGTCGTGGAGACATGGAGTTATATGGCTTGGGCTTGTCGAGGATAGTATAGACATGGAGTCATATAACTTGGGCTTGTCGTGGAGACATGGAGTTATATGGCTTGGGCTTGTCGAGGATAGTATAGACATGGAGTCATATAACTTGGGCTTGTCGTGGAGACATGGAGTTATATGGCTTGGGCTTGTCGAGGATAGTATAGACATGGAGTCATATAACTTGGGCTTGTCGTGGAGACATGGAGTTATATGGCTTGGGCTTGTCGAGGATAGTATAGACATGGAGTCATATAACTTGGGCTTGTCGTGGAGACATGGAATTATATGGCTTGGGCTTGTCGAGGATAGTATAGACATGGAGTCATATAACTTGGGCTTGTCGTGGAGACATGGAGTTATATGGCTTGGGCTTGTCGAGGATAGTATAGACATGGAGTCATATAACTTGGGCTTGTCGTGGAGACATGGAGTTATATGGCTTGGGCTTGTCGAGGATAGTATAGACATGGAGTCATATAACTTGGGCTTGTCGTGGAGACATGAAGTTATATGACTTGGGCTTGTCGAGGATAGTATAGACATGGAGTCATATAACTTGGGCTTGTCGTGGAGACATGGAGTTATATGGCTTGGGCTTGTCGAGGATAGTATAGACATGGAGTCATATAACTTGGGCTTGTCGTGGAGACATGAAGTTATATGACTTGGGCTTGTCGAGGATAGTATAGACATGGAGTCATATAACTTGGGCTTGTCGTGGAGACATGGAGTTATATGGCTTGGGCTTGTCGAGGATAGTATAGACATGGAGTCATATAACTTGGGCTTGTCGTGGAGACATGAAGTTATATGACTTGGGCTTGTCGAGGATAGTATAGACATGGAGTCATATAACTTGGGCTTGTCGTGGAGACATGGAGTTATATGGCTTGGGCTTGTCGAGGATAGTATAGACATGGAGTCATAACTTGGGCTTGTCGTGGAGACATGGAGTTATATGGCTTGGGCTTGTCGAGGATAGTATAGACATGGAGTCATATAACTTGGGCTTGTCGTGGAGACATGAAGTTATATGACTTGGGCTTGTCGAGGATAGTATAGACATGGAGTCATATAACTTGGGCTTGTCGTGGAGACATGAAGTTATATGACTTGGGCTTGTCGAGGATAGTATAGACATGGAGTCATATAACTTGGGCTTGTCGTGGAGACATGGAGTTATATGACTTGGGTTTGTCGAGGATAGTATAGACATGGAGTCATATAACTTGGGCTTGTCGTGGAGACATGAAGTTATATGACTTGGGCTTGTCGAGGATAGTATAGACATGGAGTCATATAACTTGGGCTTGTCGTGGAGACATGGAGTTATATGGCTTGGGCTTATCGAGGATAGTATAGACATGGAGTCATATAACTTGGGCTTGTCGTGGAGACATGAAGTTATATGACTTGGGCTTGTCGAGGATAGTATAGACATGGAGTCATATAACTTGGGCTTGTCGTGGAGACATGGAGTTATATGGCTTGGGCTTGTCGAGGATAGTATAGACATGGAGTCATATAACTTGGGCTTGTCGTGGAGACATGGAGTTATATGGCTTGGGCTTGTCGAGGATAGTATAGACATGGAGTCATATAACTTGGGCTTGTCGTGGAGACATGGAGTTATATGGCTTGGGCTTGTCGAGGATAGTATAGACATGGAGTCATATAACTTGGGCTTGTCGTGGAGACATGGAGTTATATGGCTTGGGCTTGTCGAGGATAGTATAGACATGGAGTCATATAACTTGGGCTTGTCGTGGAGACATGGAATTATATGGCTTGGGCTTGTCGAGGATAGTATAGACATGGAGTCATATAACTTGGGCTTGTCGTGGAGACATGGAGTTATATGGCTTGGGCTTGTCGAGGATAGTATAGACATGGAGTCATATAACTTGGGCTTGTCGTGGAGACATGGAGTTATATGGCTTGGGCTTGTCGAGGATAGTATAGACATGGAGTCATATAACTTGGGCTTGTCGTGGAGACATGAAGTTATATGACTTGGGCTTGTCGAGGATAGTATAGACATGGAGTCATATAACTTGGGCTTGTCGTGGAGACATGGAGTTATATGGCTTGGGCTTGTCGAGGATAGTATACACATGGAGTCATATAACTTGGGCTTGTCGTGGAGACATGAAGTTATATGACTTGGGCTTGTCGAGGATAGTATAGACATGGAGTCATATAACTTGGGCTTGTCGTGGAGACATGGAGTTATATGGCTTGGGCTTGTCGAGGATAGTATAGACATGGAGTCATATAACTTGGGCTTGTCGTGGAGACATGAAGTTATATGACTTGGGCTTGTCGAGGATAGTATAGACATGGAGTCATATAACTTGGGCTTGTCGTGGAGACATGGAGTTATATGGCTTGGGCTTGTCGAGGATAGTATAGACATGGAGTCATATAACTTGGGCTTGTCGTGGAGACATGGAGTTATATGGCTTGGGCTTGTCGAGGATAGTATAGACATGGAGTCATATAACTTGGGCTTGTCGTGGAGACATGAAGTTATATGTCTTGGGCTTGTCGAGGATAGTATAGACATGGAGTCATATAACTTGGGCTTGTCGTGGAGACATGAAGTTATATGACTTGGGCTTGTCGAGGATAGTATAGACATGGAGTCATATAACTTGGGCTTGTCGTGGAGACATGGAGTTATATGACTTGGGTTTGTCGAGGATAGTATAGACATGGAGTCATATAACTTGGGCTTGTCGTGGAGACATGAAGTTATATGACTTGGGCTTGTCGAGGATAGTATAGACATGGAGTCATATAACTTGGGCTTGTCGTGGAGACATGGAGTTATATGGCTTGGGCTTGTCGAGAATAGTATGACATGGAGTCATATGACTTGGGCTTGTCGTGGAGACATGGAGTCATATGATTTGGGTTTGTCGAGGAGAATATAGACATGGAGTCAGATGCATATGACTTGGGCTTGACTATATTCCTGGGTGCCATAATAGGATATTATGCGGGTTCCCTCATGACTTGCACCGGTATATGGTAGCAATGACACTGGCTAGTGCACTCCGCTCTGCTTCACTGTGTGTGTGTAAAGTTCCATCCAGGTTGTGGTTGATTTGGAGGGTTTTAGGTGTGATAAGATAAAGTGTGCAGATGACCAAGCTAGCCTATGAGTCTAAGGAAATAGACGACATGGACTGGAGGCTGAAGTCTGGGGACAGGAGTCCCCGGGTAAGTTAACCTTACACTGTATCGTTATCGCTGTTTAAGGAGGGTATTTCTATATTGTTATATGATACGCGGGGATGTGTAACCGTCCGGTGCCGATCGGGAGAGCCGCGGATACCTTCCAATAGCGTGATAATCCATTTACCAATGACGTGTCATATCGGTGAGTTATTATCAATCTATTAAGCGTGCGGCAAAAATCCATAGCCAACAATAATAATAATAATAATCTTGTACAATTAAAAAAATAATGGAATTGGACCAATTTTTATTGTTGCCCTGTGTTAATTGTAAGCATATATTTTATACATACAACCTACTTTCATTTAAGAATAATTAACGTGATTGGGTTTTCCTACACAGCGACGCTAATTATTCTTAGATTTCCCTCTGGACAAAAAGTCACACAACTGTCCACGTAATCACTAGGTTGTAACCGGCTCGAATACGGATCCTCCCGTTCTGACTATCCCGCGCACATGACCCTTGACATTTAGCGAGCTTTTACCGGCTGACTTGGGCGTTGCTAGCTATTTTTGACATTTTGGATGCTGGCTGTGAAGCAAATGAGAAATTGGATACATGACGCGAATAAAACATTTTTATAAAAAAAATGTTAAAAGAATAATCTTGGTGCTTTCATTACGTTTTCATTATCTAAATCTTTTAAATCATCTGTTGTTATTATTTATTATTATTAGGTACTGTAAATTTGTGGGTATATATCTGCGTATCTAAAATCGTTTCGATCCAATCTTTGTCAAGGATTTCAATCTAATTATGAGAAGCTTACAGTACGTCACCGTTCTATCACAGTCCATAAATTACTTATTGTTTACTCGTTTACTGTAATCTATAGACATCACGATATATTTTATGAAGATTTTTACGGAGTGCCTTGTCAGATCAACACGTAACCAATCAGATGACTAAGGCCACATGCGCGTCGGTGAAGCCAATTAATCAAACAAGATCCCATGACGAATTAAGTAAATATTTTGAAGGAAACCCTCTTGGATTACGCACTACCAGTTCGATTTATTCCACACTTACTGCCAGCTGTAAAAGCTGTAATAGTAACAACACTGGTTGAACTATTACATCTATATAGATGAAGTACTTGGGACCGAACAACCGATACCGATAATTATAACGCAGAAAATGTGATAGTTGCATCTATGGAATGCCAATTACATGCATGTACGACAACATGTAATCAACGAAAAATTTGTTTTCGACACTTCAACGGAAATATGCGCTTTGAGGTCCCCTGAAACGATTGCAATGATTTCTGGAAAATGTATGTATGAGGGTACATGTGTTTGTATGCAAACACGATAGCGCTCAAACGGTATTGACCAGCTTTTAGCCGTAATCTGTCAACCGGAAGTGGCAAATGTTACATGCGTTTTCTTAGAGATTCATCCAATTTTGACTAAATTGATACCAACTCATCCTCCAACGTTAATTTATAGATCATTGCGATGAACATTATAAGCGTGTATAAAAACAGTTCGAGAGAATCTTCGTCGCCTTCGTCGCTGTGTTTCAGATTGCCAGATTTTGATAAACGTCAGTATCCACTAGCATGACATGACATATGTAGTGTTTTTTTACGTAAATGGTTACAATAATAAACAATAGTCAATATAATCAAATTTTATATACTATACTATATTTTTATTTGGGAAATAAAAAACCTTTTCTTTCTTCGACTTAGCGCATATGGATACTAAGATATGAAATAAAATTCTCGTTAGGGTCTTTTTTTTTTTTCATTGTAGACCTCTGGTGAACTGCAGTACCTAAATTCCATGGTTGATTATTGGGGATTTTGAGGGAAATGGATTATACATACAGTAGCCGACAAACGTGTACGTACGACCCCCATTTCTGCCATATAACTACTCCAGACCCACGAGGAAAAGTAATGATGTAGTTTTGCTTTTATATACATGTTTTTATTATATAATACAAAATAGCTAGCTGCAATGTAAACTTAACGAATTATCTACGAAAAAATAAAAACAGCAATGACAAAAGTCTACATACGCCTTGACACTAAAAACTATTCAAAATTATTATTTAATATTTGGTCTCTTTCAACTTCTGTTTTAGAATTGGAGCAGTAGTAGTAGTAATGGCATGTTGTCTTTTATTACGCTCCAAAATATACCCAAATGTGCCTGATAACATTTAGTTGGGACTTTGAGGTAGTGAGTTAATTTTCGTGACGCTTAGTAAAGCAATCATTCCTTAACAATAGCTGCTTTCCATTTGCACATTTCTGAGTTGATATTAGCTGAGCTGAGGTAATCTAACTTATGCGTAGCGTTCCTTTTGTTTTGGTGAAGTAAGACAAGCTCAGACAAATTACCTTCCCCTTGCCCTTGGCTAGTCATGCGAAAAGGTAACTTAGATCGTCTGAGCTGTCTGAGCTAACCTAATAGAAGAAGAAGAACCTAACCTAAATCCGCCATCGTGCGTGCGTGCAATTTGGTTTTTGTTTATTTTATAAACTATAAGAAGTTTAGGCAAGATGGATGAAGTTAACATATTTGATGTGTGTGACCTGATTACACATCTTCGCTACGAAGTGGAATTAAGTCACGAGGACGGTATACGCGTGCAAAGAAGCCGTTCTGATACCTATGTTTCTTATTTGTACCTATAGATGATAACATTGATAACACTTGTTGTCAGACAAGTGGCGCCGCCACTCGCTGACATCAAGTTCCACGAACTTAGATAGAATGGCACCGAACGCGTTCCTTTTGCCAACATAGCTTAGCTTAGTTGAACTTGGACCAAGCCAGACGGTGTTAGATTAGCTCAGCTAAGATTAATTCAGAAGTGTGCAAATGGAAAGCAGCTAATGTGTCTTGTTGAAAAATCCAACTTCCTCCAAGGCAGAATTTATCGGCCGATGCTTTTAAATTACCTACGTATCAAAGTTTGTTTATATTGATAACGATCTATATTCCCCTCAATGAACAGCAACTTTCCTACTCCAGATGCATTAAATTCCAAGCGAAGTTTCAATTTTTTGTTTGTTATCAAATAATAAATATGGATTTAAAACAAAACTGCATCATTACTTTTCTTCGTAATGGTTTTGAACTCGTCAGATAGGTAGCAGAAATGGGGGTCGTACGTAGACTTTTGTCGGCCACTGTATGTACACACGGTATGGTCGTATGGAGGATATGATATCAAAATACTAATATTTACAAAACCGGTTGATTTTTACATATAATTATTCGTGACATGTTGGGCAACAAATCAACAGAGCTTGATAAAGTGGCTAGCGAAATTGGTAGATAACTTTTGTAATTAGTTATGACATGACGGATATTTATGTAAAATATGGGCAAGTTGACGCTTCGTTGCACATTAAACAGGTTGTTTATTAATCTGTTTCAACGCAAGAGTACACCTCGGGGGCGATACAATGTCATGTCTCTCTGTTTTTTTACTTTATCATACGTAGTATGACAAAGTATTGTAATCGTGTCGAAAAAAAAAATTGAGATTTTAGCGGAAATAGGTCTTTTTGGGCCCCCTGAACATTTTTGACCAAGGTACAAAAAAATTTCTGTGTGTGTGTGTATGTGTGTGTACCCGTTTTTTGTGGCGACGATTCCGGAGAAACTACTGAAGGTATCGAGACGAAACTTCATATTTAGAAGTTTCGTGACTAAACTTAGAGCTGAAAGAAGTTTTGTCCAAAAGGACCCAAAGGAACTCGAGGTTTACTCTTATCATTTTTCAACGATTTTGCAAATTAGCCGCCATTTCTGTAATTTCGTCAAAATAGTTAAATAATAAACTATAGTAGAGAAAATTTTGTATAATTTATGTCCATTCCATTTTTTGGAAAAAAAATTAAATCATAGTAAGCGGATGCCCCTTGAACTTCCAAATTGCCCCCCTGAACACGGCTGTATCGTATGATAAAGTCATGTGCCTGGCCACATCAGATTTTTTTGTACATAGTACATATTTTGTATTCACGAGTGCCCATAAAAATAGTTACAGAGGATGCAAAATTGGCAGAGTCGAAGACAAGGAAAACAAAAATCACCTATCTCACTAACTTCAAAAACAATGATGACTTGAAATCAAAATATCATTTATCCTTCACACATTTTCCAAAGGCTGTGAGTGTAAGTGCACCCGTTTTACCCACGTTTTGCCCAACCCAAACCCCAAGTACCCATGTTTTACCCACTACTGAAGAGTGCCCAGTTATACAGCAATTTGTTTTACTCAGATAATGTAAATTGAAATGTTCAAGGAACACGAAAACAATTTACTTTTCGGATTGCTTAAAAATGTAATTTAACCAACCGATTGATGCAACCACGTTTCGTAACATTTTTTAAACACATTCAGAGCCTGTTTTGTTTATGTCGGTGTGTATTTATATTCTTATAATATATTTACCAAGGCCGTGTAAAATGTTCAGTCAATGGCAAACTTGTCGTACCGAAGATATACACGCTAATAAAATCAATATTTATTTATGACATACTTATTGTCTTTAAACACCCAAAAAATATACACATACCTATCTTTACAAATACAGAAAGGAGATTTAAATATTATCATACATATTTACATTTAACATAACCTAACTTATAATATTATTATAAGCCTACCTCTTAGAACGAATGTCGCACTAATCTAAAGATAGATCATCTGGGCACAGTTTTGTTGAATAATTTTTATTTAACAACAGTTTGCGATCACTACTAATGACCAATTAATTGCACAAACATGAAATCGAAAACAAGAAATAGTAGGCAGTCAGTTTGCCAACCGCTTTCTAGTGTTATCCTCGGTATTGCCTTTTACCGTGTTAGGGATTTTATGCACGGTCTGTTGGTGATCAATAATTTTATCATTTTGGGTGTATTTGTTTATTTCTCCGCTATTTAAATGTACATTTCCTGTTTTATATCTCTTTTACAATAATTGTCTTAATGTTTTTCCTCTCTATTTAATAATTATGTACATTAGGAAGCGGCTGTTTACAGCATTTCTATTAGTACCTTTGTTGTGTATAGGTAAGCTATAAAACACTTCTTTGACAGATAATTTATTGTTATATTTTATAATTGTAGCTATCGTTGCCACAACACGTCCTTTGTCGGTGGACGTGGGAAAAAATCTCACTATAACCTGTCCCTTGGAGCACAAAAATGGTGTTATGTGGGAACGGGATACCTACGACACTTCCCAAAGGCCGCATTTTATAACACTTGCAGATGGTTCCCTGTTTTTACAAGCCGTGACTAAAAATGACTCGGGTCAATATATATGTTCGCCAGAAAATTCTTCCTTAAAGTCAAAAATTCAAGTATATATTAAATGTAGATTATATTGCACTTTTTATTTATCTCATATTAACTTTCAATATTTTTAGCACCACCACCAGCGTTGCCTAATGTAATTGTTCACCCTAGTACGATTTTAGCCTACATTATTTGGCAAGTTGACGATACAGGAGGTTACCCCATTACTCATTTTACTGCTGAATACCGCCTAAGTAACGAAAGTGAATGGACACCAATATCACCCAACCACATAAGTCCTAATTTAGTAAGTACAATTTCTTTCGCCAAGATATATAGTGGTGTCATTTTGAAATTGCCATTATTTTACCAGTGTTGTAATGTTTTAAAACATTTGTTTTAAAACATTGTTTTAAAAATGTTTTAAAACAAAGTTTTTAAAACATGTTTTTTCTACTGTTACTGTTTATTTCCGAACTACATTCAATAGAATCATTTAGAGACTATTTACCTTAAGTGTTTTATATGTTGACCAGGGTTGTCTAAAAATAACAGTAAAAACCTTTTAAAATAAATAATAGTAAATAATTGTTTTGTATTAAATCCAACTAACTACCCGTGAGGTATTTCCCTAACCGTCAGGGAATCCCATTACAACGCCAGTTGGAACAGAGAACCTACTATCAACTCAAGAGAGCCAACATTTGTAAAAGGATAGATTTTATATTATTCTTAAATCTCCATCAGCATCCCTTTATATTCAAAAACAATAATTTATTTTTTTCTCAGGTTTTATAACGCGCAGCTAAAATTCTGTAAATGTCAAAAGAGTTGTCTCAAAACCAGGGTTTTTTTATTTAAAACAAAAACAACAGTTTTTTTGTTAAAATGTGTTTTAAAACATGAAACAATGTTTATGACTGCCTTGAAAAATAAAAAAAAAAACAAAACAAAAACATGCTTTAAAACATGTTTTTTTCGGAGGTGTTTTAAAACATTGTTTCATGTTTTAAAACACATTTTAACAAAAAAAACTGTTGTTTTTGTTTTAAATAAAAAAAAACGTTTTTTATAACAACCCTGGATTTTACATCATTTTCTATGATTTGACATGACCCTATAGTCTATTTTTACTTTCTGTACTTCTTGTACTTAAATACAAGCCAATTTGAATTAATACACAATATTTTTGTATGTTTTCAGAGAAGAATAGAAGTTTATAAACTTGAACCTAATACTACTTATTCCTTTCGAATTTGGGCTGTCAATCAATTAGGAATTGGTGATATTACAGAGGTTACAAGCACTACCTTACATAATTATACAGAGAGTGGTACTTAAGACATCTTTTTAATACCATCAGCAGCTCTGAATTTAACTTGTTGTAGAATTAGCGGCTCGCTTATTAGACGGAGCTAAAGCTTTTGACACCAGGATTTGGATAGTTGCGGTAGCTGTAGTGATGGGAACATTAACTATTTTGGGGTTGGGCACTTGCTTACTTTTATACCAGGAGTGCAGAACACCAGGTGGTAAGTCTATAGAGGTTCGTGTTTTTTGCCAGTATTATTTATTTGCAGTATTTAAATAATTTTAAAATCCATTTCTTTTGTGCAACTAATAGGCTAACTGTTTGCATTCTCTATTACATAGGCTGCTTTGCTTTATGTATGTTAAGTGTGTGTTTTTTTTTTTTTTTTTTTTTTTTTTTTTTTTTTTGATTGAATTGTTTAGACAATTTTTTGTGGTGCATCTGTGTGAGTATTACTAACACACACTTCATAAGGAGGAACGTAACCAACTATGTTTAGATGGAAGTAGATAGAAGTGCATGCCATTACAGCAAACAGAATAATTTCTAATTCCTTCTGTGAATATATATATATATATATTGCAGTAGTAGACGAGCAAGAAGTTATAGAACTAGTGCCAAATATTATCCTAAATCCTGGTTTCGATGGGAACGCACAATCAGAACATATGCCTGCTGACGAAAACTGCAACAATGAAACGCCAGTGCGCCTTAACAACAACACAGTTGTACAGCTTAGGAATTCTTAATAGCTAATAGCTTTTTCTACTTAAGCAGATGTGTTGCACTATTTACCTGAAAAAGCAATATGTATGATTAATTGAAGAACTAAAAAACGAATTCATCATACACAAAATTATCATTTTCATTACGCAAAATACCAAATTTAAAGAAAAATACTATGATTCAATGACAAACGTTGTGTAAAACGTGCATTTTTATAACGTGGCCTTTATATACTTGCTGATTGGTTATTTTATTACCAGTTTTTTACTGAGGAAATAACGAAATATTTGAAACAAAGGTTGTTCAATATACAACGGGCCGATGGGCCGGCGCAGTGACTATTTTGTGTGTGTGTTGTTCAAATTCATAGAGTTGTGTAAATTGTGATAATTTCTAGTCATATTTGTAAATCTTAAATGATTGTCATATCACTTAAACTAGGTGGTCAAACAATGGAAAAGGAATATTGTGGATATAACAATTATTAACAACGAACAATGTACAATGTATTGGCTTCCTTCTATAATATAAATGCACATGAATTTGTTTAAAATTAAACAAATTAAGAATTTCTGGTACCTACTGCTTGGAAAAACTCAAAACTACAATGTAATGTTTTAAGGTTGTTTGTTAGCACCAAAAATAATATTTTTTCTTATCTATTTTAGACGAGCTTTTGTTGGAGAAATACTAAGGTCAAGTTACAACGCTAACGATATTGTTAAACATGTGGAATATTACAACATGAAACACTAAAACTTAATTAAAACGAGTTAAAGCAACTTTTTGGTTTGACAAACATTATCACAAAATAATTTAATTTAATAATTTAATTTTATCCACAAATTTGACATAATCATACAGGGAAAAATGTGAGTTGGGTTAGATTTTATTAATAAAAATGAATGTTTGTTTACAATGCTCAAATTGTCCACATCTGATTAAGTTATGTTGTAAATAAAGTGTTTCAACGTAATTTGTACCATTGGAAATAATGAGGCGTATTACACAATTTTGTTCATCTGTCTGTGTCAAATTAAGCAAAAAAAATATCATAATATACCCAGTGTGATTTGGAAAATTGTTACCTAAGATGATATGGTGGTTTTGTAACGTTTTTTTAGCTCTCCTGTAAAATTAGTCACAATGGACATAGCTAGTTAATACTTTTGGCCGACGATATGTGTTTTATTATTATTATTACCAAAAAAGTTTATGACTTTTAACATCTATTAGACCAATAGGTATATTATAATAATAATAATACAGTTCATTTTAGATTAAAACTTCACTCTAAACTCGCCATTTTTCATAACCATGTAAATTTGAGCAGTGACTAGTGACAAAAATAGGCCTGCATTGGCTTAAACACCAAATTCACCTTTATTCAAAAAGAAGACGAATAACCGTGTAGAGTTGTTTTAAACTTAGTTGACACCAATTTTCATTTGGTGGCGTAAATTGTTTCGGAGATTGGAGCGCTAATTAATAAAATGTGTCTTGAGACTGAAATTGAATCATCTCTGTAACCTGTTTGCAACTCCAACTTACAGCCATGCAAAAGTTCCAGCCAGTTTTATCTATATGTGCAATATGAAAGTTGAACAATATAGGTTTGCAAAATTTTAACATTAGTGCTAATGGTTTACCAAAAACTGACACATTTTTAGCAAAACTCTAGTAAAACATTGTAGGTCCAGTTTCTGACACATCGGCATGTATCAACATTTCTGACAAGGGGTAGGTACCAGAATTTGTGTTTTTGATATGCTTAAGGAACATATAAACTATAAGGTTTAATAGCTTAACTTAAGAATATTTTTTATATTAGGCATTTATAGGGATCAGCTATGTATACCTTTTTTGTCCTTTTTAGTGTTACATTTTTTTGTGCAATTTAGATTGTAAGACAAATTTCAAAGTATTCATGTGGGCCTAACGCAGAACGGTTCTAGAATCGTCATTGTGTTCACAGAAACAATAGTTACTGACTAATGGTTGTAATTTTTTACTGTGCCTATAACTTAGGAGAGCAGTAAACGGAAAGGACATTTGCAAGTAAGGTCTAATAAAATTGTAATCTAGCTCAAGAAGTCGCTTCAATGATTTTTACAAGTATAGTTTTGAAGTGTATTGAGTACTTGAATTGTCAGTGCCTGAATAGTTTTATACATGATATTTTAATGTACTAGCTTTTGAGCACGTTAAGAGTTGTGAAGTTTAAAATACTAAAAAAAATCAAATCACTGACTGACTATTTTGTAGTGCATTTTATTTCTCATATTAACTAAATACGATAATAAAACAACACATATGTTATGTAGGTACTACTAACTAACACCAAAAACGTTCTTTAAAGTATAGAATGCCTGAGTTCAGGTAATTGTAACCAAAGATTTTTATAATAACTATTATTGCACTATTATTAAGTTAATACATACACCGTTTTGTGAATATATGTAATATCTATACAGAGGCTATAATTGTGTATAGTACTGACATTATACACTAACAGAGGTTATGTTAAATATTATTATACCAATAAAAAAAATACTACCTGTAGATCACACACATAGTGTTCAAACTTTCAATATCATATAAAAACATAAATTTATATAATCTCTTGTAAGTGTAGAGTGTTACCTTTGTGTTTTAAGTATTGCACATTTTAATATATTTAAATACAAAAGTGATATTATATATCGATAATATTTTGTATGTGCTTTATTGCATTGTGATGTGAATGTGGTACACGTTTTGCTATGAAATTGAGATATTTGTAATACATATTTGGGGTTGTAAAATTATTATAATTTATCTTTGTTTGCTTAATTACTAAAGTAAATTACGGGTTTATATCGGACTTACTTTTTCCTGATTGAAATCTTAAGATTAAAATCACTATTTTGAGAAAATACTGTAATCTTTGTTTTTCATTTTTTACGAAAACAGCAATATATGTATTCATAGAATACAGAACAGAACTTTTTGTCACTGAAGGTAAATTACAGTGGTAATTAGGATAAATAAGAATCCGTAAATTACCGCTAATTATGGTAAATAACTCAATTTTTACAACCCTGAAAACATTGCTTACCTATATCAACATAATTGTTGTACTGCATAGGATTGGCCAGTGTTTAACTGGATATACCACATCTTCATGAAACTATGTTTATCGTCTAAATATGCTTCCACTTATTTCGCTTTGCTTCTATATTATCTGCTTATTATTTTTCTGATTATTTGTTTCTATTTATTTGTTTATTTACCTTAAATTTGTGATTTATGTTATTGTTAAGTAATAACCTTTGTTTAATATTTTTGGAAAGTTTGAAATACAAAAGGTTACAATTGCAATGAATTTACAGCAGATATTAAAAAGTGAAAAAAAAAAAAACAACATATTTTAACAGCTTGCATTTAAAACCTTTTGTAATTCAAGCTTCTTGTTGTTTGTTTTAATGGCTATTATATACAAAGCGAAAATAAAAAATGTTTAGTTAAGAATGTTATTTTATTTACGTACCTTAAACACTTGTCTACATTAGATCTGCAATCTGCACATGGACAAAAAACATTAGAAATAAAGTAAAGTGTGTAATAAAGTGTATAACATTATATATCTAGGAATATTTAGGAATATTTGTGGCCCCACTCAACTTCCGACTACCTCAATTACACATTGAAGCATCTAAACCACTCTTCAATTTAGTGAAGTCACTGACAGCTACTCTAGATCCCAATATGTCAGTGTTCACCGACGTTTTTCAAAATTTGCTAATTTGCCCACATTGTACAGTTAATAAAATCGACACTTGCTGTATGCGAATTTGTTATAAGTGCCCTGTTTTAGTAACATAGTGGTTTCATGTAGATCCGAGATATAGTTTTCAAGATAAGTGTGACACTTGAAAATTATAATTTCTAAATTGCATCAGTGTTTAAGAAAATTTTAGCCAGCTGACAAAAATCCAAACCAATTAAGATTACGTTATTTGACGTCCCAAGTAGTAAAAATGATGCAAAAATAGCGATATGGATGATTCCAAAAGCACCGAATGGGAAATTGTCCTAGGAATCCTGAAGGAAGATCTGATTGCCTGATTGCTCTTGAAGTCTAAGGCCCTATGCACACGGGGATACTGGAAATGAACTAAACCAGTTGGTAACTTGGGTTTCTGACCAGTTACGGACTGAATGGCGACTTGACTCCACACACGAGGCAACTCATCAGCAACCGAAATCCCTCGTTCGTTCAGTGTTGTCATGGATATCGATCGTGTAATGTCGGAAGAGTCGAGTGATGAGGAAACTGTAGTGCTGTATTATTACCTCAGGAGGAGAAGACGAACAGCCAGAAGGTTTTGGGGACACCAAAACCTTCTGGCTGTTCGTCTAGTAAGTTTTCAGACTAGGTTGTTTGTTGCTTCAAATCAGCTCGAACTTTCTGACGCGAAATTCTTGGTCTTTGAACGGTCCTATCCGCATCCGAGATCCTGAGATCGTGACAGCAGTCATAAAAGCTTCTTGCGTTCTTCACAATTTTGTGAGAAAACTGGAAGGACTGCAGTATTTGTCAAATCATGCAAATGCTAATGTATGTGGAGATGAAGTCATGAGACAGCCTCTCCTCCCGCAGCAACTGACCATAAACAACAACTCACGAGCAGGGGATCTTAGAGCCTATTTAGCCAACTATTTTCTAACCCCACAAGCTTCTCTGCCCTGGCAATGGAAATATATGACATCGTAGATCGGAACTATTCACATAATTAGGTACCTTATGTAGAAGTAGTTGTTTATGTAGAAAATATACGTTTGTACTTGAACATATCTGTCAATTTTACGACGTCCGTCCCCGACTTCTGCCCACGTCTTCTCCGTTTCCTGCTTCTTTGAATAGCCAGGAAGATGGAAACTGTGCAAAATAGGGCGTTTTTCTACCTCCCCCACCAGCAACAGGTTGGCTCATCTAGGAACTGAAACTCAAATCACCAGGCAACCCGACATGCGAATCACCCAGGCAACTAGTTACAAACTGATTTTGTGAATCACAGACGAGTCCTTAACCGGTCGCGCCGTGTGCGGCGTCCCATAGTATTATACAGGGAGTGACTCAAAGTAAACTAGTTGGTAATTTGCGTCACTAATCAGTTCCTTTTCAGTATCTCCGTGTGCAAAGGGGCTAAGAGCTTACTCAAATCTATCGAAATGGAATAAGAAACAATAAAACTAGAACAAAAAAAAATGTATTAATATTTATCATATTTATTGCAATTATAAACTTCCAAAATTAAACGTTTCTTAGTATAGACATTAATTAAAGCTATATTAAAAATAATATAAAACTTTGGCCTTAGAGGCGACATTACTAAAAAAACAACCTTTAAAATACTGAAATTAAATTAAATGAATTCAATAAACAAACCTTATTCAAGATTAAAAGTTAATTGAAAGTAATTCGTCAAACTTAAATCCCCTCTCAATATTCTTTAGAAGAATGGAGTCGTCTTCAATTACTAAGAAAACATACTGCTTCATGGCCAACACTGTAAACAAAAATGTATAATTTTAGCACAATTTATTATTATTATTATTTAAACACAATAGAAAACAATAGTTTATATTAACCTCCTAGATCATAAAAAGCTTCCAATATGTTGGTTTATTCAATGGTTCCTGAGCAAGATCTTTGATTGTCAACTGTTTGGCGTCAAAATCCCACTCCTTAATTTTCTTCATCATTATCATCAACCTTAAAACAAGAAAAATTCGTAATTAAGTACAAACACATAATTTAATTACTGACAATTTGGCAAAAGAGAAATCAAAATATGTAACCTTGCGTGGGTGTCCAAATGTTTGGTCACATCCATTTGTTCCGCAATTGGGGCCCTTTGCTCAGTTTCCATCACCAGTGCCCTAAGAAGAAATGAGAGTAAAAAAACGAATTGGTATTTTAACAACTGAAAATTAACTAAATTTAATTCAAATTATTTAATGTTAACTAATTGATTAAAATTTTTAATTAATTTAAAAATTAATTACCTGAGTTCTGTTTCTTGAATGGAGATTTCCTGCTCAATGACAGAAGGTTGTTGAAAGGTAGGTTGCTCAGGTTCAAGAGTCCCCGGAGACACTTCTACAATGGTTGGAGTCGCCTCTGCTGTAGGTGCTGCCAACTCGGGGTTAATACTATCCATTGTTCATCTGTTGATGCCGGCAGACCCAGTACCATGGATGGATGAAATGCTGCGCTTTGGAGTTCCAATCTTAGACCTGTAAGATCACAGTGAATTACAATACTGAATTTATTTTTATATTTTTGCTTATTCTTAAGCTCTAGCTTTAAAATCGGCCGTAGAAAGTGTCCCTTCTTCAGCATGCTGATTGGGATTCAGTTCAGTAGCAAGATGTCTAATGTCAGGAGGGACTTGAACAAAGATTGCAGTGCCAATAGGGACAAAGACAAGTGGTTGCATTTTGAAGTTGAAGATCTCTTCTTCATGTTTATATTTTACGGTAAAAATATAATAATAATGTAATACCTAATGTAGACTTAAATAAAGTGATAGCTTATGGAATAGCGCTTGCGCGTGATGTGTGATTTCCTGCCAGGTGCGCATATATTATTGATAGTCTGAATTTAGAAATAAATAAATAACAAATGGCATACAAAATGAAGGCACTGGTTATAAATACCGAAAAATAAAAATACAAAGTTGATTTTGTGTCAAACTGCTGCGCTACTCTAGATTCTTTTGTATTTCATACCTTGCCCTTTTATTATTTTCTTCAATACTTTTCAACATTTTTTTTCTTTTTGCACTGTACCTCAAGTCAAGTATAAGTAGAACGTAGATTCTAAGGATTTTGCTTGTTTTATTGTAGACTGTTGTATTGTAGGTTGTTTATATTCCGTAAGTCATTTGGTGCTATTCTATTTTTATTTTGTTCACTTTGCTTTTTTTTAATTTTGCCAAGTCCCTTTTTGCCATTTTTGTGCTTTTTTTAGAATATGTACATTTTTTTTTAAACAAGCGTTGTAACTTGGATTGCTGGTCTAGTCTATACCACATCATGCACAATTGCGTTTGTCTTCAGAGGCATTTTTTTGCAGAAAGGTATTGATATTGGCGAGTCTCTCTTACTTATTTTCAATTTCTTCTAATTACTTCGTTGACATTGAGAGAAACTTTTCAGTTGATAAAGATGTATTATCCAAACTTTAATTTAGACAATTTACGGCTGTATCTGATTGTAAATAGTTTTTGTTAACAAGAATCCCACAATGTTATGGTATTGCTTGAATTATTAAAGTTTAAACCAGACATTAAATATTCTATTCTATTAAATCATAATAATTTTTATAGATTATATATAAAAAGTATGTGAGTAAATGTGTAAAACGTGTTTTTTGTGAATTTCTTCCCTTTTGAATTGTGAATTTCCTATTTGTTAAATAAAACGCTAATATAATGCTCCTTTTATTATCAAAATTTTTAAGCATCTAAATGTATAAGAATCCGCGTTCTAGTTATAACATTATCTTGCTTGTTTAATTTCACCATTACTGGGCCCAGTAAATTCAGCTTTTATTATTTTAACATCCATTCTTTTACTAATTTATTATTTCTTTCTCTCTTTCCTTTAATTAACCATTTCTTTCAATTCTCTCTCAGCAATTCACCACAAAATTAACTTATTAACGAAACAGTAAAATCAATCAACACACCTTTCCCTTCTTCTTGGGTCGTGGTGGCGGCATCAAAGCCGTATCTAAAGGAAGCGGACTCTCCAAAGATGCACGCAATCGTTTTTCAGGACGATCTAAGAGCGTTGGTGACTCCCTAGCTCACTTCCGGCTTTTCTCTTCCTCCAGAGGACCTGCAGTTTCCTGCACCACTTGAGAAAGTAAGGCCAATTCTTCCCGGGGTTGAGGTTCAGTGATTTCTACTGTATGGAGTGAAGGCGCTTCGGCAGGAGGCTGGACAGATCTATCGGCCAGGGATGGGTGGGCGACTTCTTGTATAGGAGGTTCTAACTGATCGCTAATAGGAATATTTTGGAGAATGGCACGTTACAGAACTGCTTAGTTGGTAAGTGTGCGGTTGTGAAAAAGATGGATGTGTAGGTATGTTGGTTACTATAAAACACAAATAAATTAATAAATCTTATTTTCACCATTCATTTTATATAATATAGTGTGCGGCAAAACCAATTAAGCAGTTTTGAGGAGTTAAATATGCTGTCCATGGCGATGTTTAAACACATTTTCCATCAGATATCCCCAAAGAAAGAAGTCACAAATACTCAAATTGGGTGACTGCGTAGGTCACTTCTGTCACTTGTGTCACTTCTCATGTCCTGGAAACATTTCTCTCAATACATTAAGTTTTGAATAAGAGGAATTTGGGAACTGCGGCTACAGCTCACACAGCCAGAAATGCACTAAATGTACCATCTTCGACATTCTTTTCAAAACCAAAGAAAAATAAAATGGTATGTAATACTAACTTCGAAAATAATCTCATCTTTTCTCTATAAACCCTGACTTCTGCTTTATAACTCCTCAAAACTGCTTAATTGGTTCTGCCGCACCCTGTATAGCATTCATCCTTTAACCAAAGAGCTATTTTAGTGGAACTTGCTGTTTTTGTTTGTTTAGCACACTGTTAATTTTAATTGGGATACAAAACTTCTCAAGCTTCTTTACTATTGCAATGTTGCAACACTGTGCGCCAGTTTAGAAATAATAGCAATTGTTGGAATAGTTATAATAAACGAACAACTACAAAGTAAACAATTAAGTTTTTATATTGGTCTGATTTGAATTTGTTAATGGATAAAACTGTACATTTGTTTTATCCTTTGTAATCTTTGATGTTTCTGTGGTCTAGGTTTGGAACGCACTGTGGAATCAATAACGCCTTTGGTGAAATTTTCTTCTACTAAGTGTTAAAGCCAAATTAATTATCAACATATTAGCATTTGTATAATTTCGATATGTTAACTTTAAAAGAAAATGTGGTGTTTTAAAATAAACTTTTACACATTTAACTTTCATCTTCCGTTACTCTGGTATTGTGTTATAAATTGTGACGAAAAATGACTTTTACAGTACGATCTAAAAATAGTTTTCAGAATTATGCGCTGTAGTTATTATGAAAAACAGCCCTAATTCTAAATGCACTGCTGTTTCATATAAGTTAAATTTACAACGTTCAAGTGAAAATTAAATGTGCAAAACTGATGTTAAAAACACTGTATCTTATTCAACAACTGACTTGGGCGGTGTCTTGGGCGATTGGAGTCGCTCGCGACTATTTCCAAAACTTCAGCTAACTTTCTTTACACCCCGCGTTGCTACAAGCCATACAATGGTAAGTTTTCCTCCGTCTTGTCTGTCGAAATCCGCCTGAACGGGCGAACGTAGATGGCGCTTTTTACCCCGAGTTGTTTAATTCAAATTTCTACCCCCAGAGTGCGTCTCTCGCTTGTTCAGGCGAACGGCGCATTTCATTGGCTATTCACCCCGAATTGTTTAATTCAAATTTCTACCACCAGGGCGGCGACTCTTTTGTTCGTTGAAATACGCTGTACATCGTGATTCCAGTCACACACACTAACATACCTTTACGTTTTTGGTTTACAATAAATGTGTTGCATAAACAAATTATAGAAGGATAGAATCTACATTACTACACTGCACAAGCACGAGATGTGAAACAAAAGAATAGTAAATAAAATAAAAAATATAAAGAATAGAAAACAAAAGATAGTTTGAACCGTTGTCAAAATTTGAAAACACGAATCAAAATAGACGATCGCAAAATCACCCGAATCCCTCGGATTTCCGATGCAAATTATGCCGCGGAATTTAAATTTGCGTAGGCCCCGGAATAATAAATTTTGAACTCATTTATTTACTTTTTTTAGTTTTTACTTTCCGACTAGTATCCTAGAAGGAAAGTATTGTAATCGACGGAAAAAAATCGGGATTTTAGCGGAAATACACGTTTTGAGGTCCCCTGAATCGATGATTTCTGGAAAATGTATGTACATATGCGGGTATGTATGTATGTGTCTGTGAACCACAGAAATCATATTCCTAGAATGCCAGTACCATATAACAAAAGTGCCCACTTTACGACATCGCGCAGGTGAGG